>OY282449.1:112425218-113639978 GCA_958295655.1 Palloptera scutellata | reverse complement strand
GTGAAAGCCGGAGCCAGAAGTGGTTTGCTCGATTCCCTTCCGAAAATTTCGATATCAAAGATGCATCTCGCTCTGGTCGGCCAGTCACTGAAAAAGCCGATTAAATTTTCCAACTATTAGAGCAAGATCGATACGCAAGCTGTCGGGTGATAGCGGAGGCACCAAGCAACGAAACATTCAAAGAAATTTTGAGAAATAAAGATCACAATCTTGTTCTATTTTCTGAAACCAGTTCTACTTTCAGAGTTTTCACACTAGATTCTATTAGTGAAAAAAGAAATTCTTTAATGTATTCGAAGTAAAATCAGGTCCTAAAAGCAGTAAATTCATGGCCACAGTCACCATCAAAATAAATAACTGAAAAGTGAATCTTTAAAAAAAAAATTTCTTTCTACCATATGACTTTAATCTCAGAAGATTTGGAAATATACAAATTGAAGACAGAAGTGACAAGGGAAGCCTTCTCGCAAGCTCCCAATTGATTCTTGTAAACGAAATGTACCTTTTGTGCTACTACATCCAAAAGTATGCAACTGCGTAATTTGCTGATTTCAATGTGTTTAGATGTGTGCAGATTTGTACAAGTCTGTGTGTATCTTAACATCAACAATAATGTCAGCCTTGAGATCAAGCGGAGATTAAAGATTGCCAACAGGTGTTGGCAACTACGGACAATTGGAAAGCAGAGCGCTCTCTCGACCAACGAAAATGCCGCCCTATAAGTCAATTATCCTTCCATGTCCTAATGTATGGCTCTGAGACGTGGACATTGACCACCAATGGTGAAAAGAGCTGTTAGGTGCATTCGAGACGAAGATAATCCGTAAGATCTACGGTCCAATATGCGTGGACGACGGGCATCGAATAAGGTGAAACCATGACATAGTCAGGCACATAATGACGCGTGGTCATGTTGAGCGTGGAAGAAGGCTCTCAGGCTAGAAGAGTGTTTTATTCGAGCAGCGGTGGAGGGCACACGCAGTAGAGAATGTCCTAATCTCCGTTGAAGAGACCAGGTGCAGTGGGACCTGACTGCACTTGGCTTCTTATCAACTGGCGCCAGAGTACGCAACTAGCGAAGCGTTATCGAGGCGGTCAAGACCGTTCATCGGTTGTAGTGGCATCTAAGTAAGGAGTGAGATCGAAAAAATCGGATAACTTTAAATTGTCCTAGCATTGAAATCCCTTATGCAAATAAAAAAATGTATACAGTTTTGAAAAGAAAATTAAATTTCTGATAAAATGATCAATAAAACTAAGTAATGTGTTTGTTGTTTTTTACAGAATTCGAACAGCTTTTCCGGTATGCCTGCCATTAGCGCCTTTACTGTCATTTCTGAGACTCTTTTGGCGGCAGCATTCCACTTATTTCTAAAATCTTCCATGGATTTAGCTTCTTTGTTTGTTGCCTTTAATGATCTTTTCACTAGAGCGCAATATCTCTCGATAGGCCGAAGCCGAAGTTCTGGGCAATTTGGTGGGTTGGCGATTTTTGGTACCAATTTGATGTTTTGGTCTTCGAACCATTTAAGGGTTACTTTACTGTAGTGGCAGTAGGCTAGATCGATCAGGCCAAAAGAAAGTAGATACATTGTGCTTTCTAATGAAAGGCAGCAATCTCTTCTGGAGGAACTCCTTCATATAAATTTCGGCGTTAACAGTGCCACTTGTTACGAAACTTTTACTCCTTAGCCCACAACTACAAATCGTTTGACATACCAGAAACTTCTTCGGGAACTTGGACTTTTGTTTTATCCTTAGTCTTTCCTCAGCTCCTCCTCGTTCCTTTGCGGTGTAAAACTCCAGGCAATTGAGAAAATTTAGACAACACGTATGTTTCATCGTCCATAACACAGTAATCGAATTTTTGGAAAAAATCTGTCTTCAACTTTTTAGCTCGGCTCTGGGCTACCAAGATCTTAGTAGCGTTCCTGTCTGGTACTGAATGCACTTTGAATGTTTTAAGGCCCGCATCTTTTTTAATTTTACAAAGTAAAAACTCACTGCAACTCGCTTTTTCCACCAATTTTCGATTAGACAACGCTGGATTCTTCCCTAAGAGAGCAACGACTTTCTTCGCCTTTTGTGGAGACACGAAACCGCATTCCCTTCCAGAACCATATTTTCTAGCAACTGTTAAGTCTGTGTTAAATTTTTTAAGAATCATCGAGACAGTGTTTTGTGCAACTTTCGCCTTTTATTTACACTGGTTTTCTGGCTCCACTGCGGATTTTCTCGAAATAATTCAACAACTAAATCGCGTCTTTCCACGTCCGATGCCATGACTTAACTGAAAGTTCACAAGTCAAAAAACATGTGAATTACTCCAACGCAAAGCCTACTGTTTGAATTTTTTCATTCAGATGAAGACTTTCAAAGCAGTGGTCTTTCAAAAGTTATCCGATTTTTACGATCTCACTCCTTACTCCTTAGTATGTGTGTATCAGGAAATTTTTGTTTTTTGCGTTTGTATGTATTTTTTAGACTTTTCACTTGTTTTAAGATTTAATATTTTTTCTCTCTTGTTTTATTTGCTTTATTCACTCTTTCGGTTGTTAACGTTTGTATGTCAATGTTAACTTTATTTGTATTCTTTCTTGTATTGTATGCTTGTATTTGTGTGCTATAATCGCATCCGCTTAATTTCAATATTGACTTATTTGTTGGCGGTTTTTTGCTTTTATTGCTGTTTTTGTTTGTTTCTTTATGTGTGTTATTTTTATCATTATTTGATTTGTTTTGGTTTTTACGCTTTTCCATTTCTCACTCACTCGTTCCCAACTTTCCTCTTCTACCGTGTCACTTGTTAATGGTTTTTTTTTTTGTAGTCACCTCGACCGGAAATTTTCGAAAAGTATTTATTTACTCAAACCTGTGTTGCCTTGTTCTGGCTGGCAAGTTCTTCCTGCCATACAAATCGCTATCGATGAGACGGTGAGTGGGTGGATGGTGGCTAGGCAAGTGGCGTATCGTTGTTGGCTAAGGTTACTGGGGCCGATTGAATACAGGTAACGCTAACAAAAACACAACTGAAGCGGAAATTCAAATGGAAAAAGTCCAAAACACGACATTTTTTGATTTAAGTGCCACAGTTGTCAATGAGAAATGGTTTCTGCAGCAAACAACAACAGCAACAATAACGATATTTGCAACAATACCAGCAGGAAAACTAAAATAAATATATAAAGAATGAAGAAGTAGGTAAAACAAAAAAAAAGCTTTTCTGAATTATTTCTTCTTTTTAGGCATTGCAGGCGAGTTGAGCAAGTGACGTCACAATTGCAGTCAAAAAGAAAATTTCATTTACAATTTCATTTCTACTTCTATTTCCACTTAGGCTCACAATATTTTGCCGTTTTCTGAGCAAATGATTTTAATATAATTTTTTCCCCTTTGTAGTTGTTGTTGTTGTTGTTGTGCACTTAGTTTTCATTTTAACAAGTTTTTGTACATATTTGTTTTTCTGTTGGTTTATTTCTAAATGTACTCGTATGCACATAAATGTCAAAGTTTATTTTTTAAGTGCATTGTTGAAAATATTAATATCGATTTCCATCAATTCCAACAATTTCTTCTCACTGCATATTTTCGAAAAGCATTTAAAAGTTACGTATACGCCGTGTTGAACATTGTGGGAAAAGAAAGTAAATAAATTAGAATAGTAGTGTAAACATTTGATGGTATGTGTGTACATATGTAAACACATACTGCATAAAAATGGCAAAATATGAGAACAAAAAATTCTAAATTCAATTCAACAGCCTTTGATAAATAGCAAACATAACGCAGAGAATTTATTTCAATGCGAATGTGTTGTATTAAATATGTAAAGATGTAAAGCTCACGTCATGTTGAAAGTGGATTTTTGGGCCAAAATAAACCAAATGTTTATTTTGAGTATTCCTAAAGCTTTTATTTGCTTGCTTGAGAAAGCTAAAGTAGAAACACTTCTGTATGCGATTTATTTACGTCTTTAAATGCTTAGTGCATTGAGGGCGCCTTAACTCTTCCTGTAGAACAGTTATGCATATGTCTACGTCAAAATGTCTGTAAAATGTTTGTGTGTTTACTTTATTTGCGTTTTCTTTTCAATCTGCAGGTAAGGTCAACCTCATGAATAGCTTTGAAAACTGTTGGTTTTCTGCTTTTGCTTTGCACATAGTAGATTGGTGGAAAATATTTTCTTATTGAAAGAAATAGACCCCTTGGTTTATGTATGAACACAAATGTATGATGTCTCCCAAATCTTATTTCTTTCTGTCCATCATCTTTTTTGTCTTCATAATTATTTTATGCCTCCTCAATATGTCCTCGTTGACACTACAATCTTTCTTCCTTCTCCTCTTTTCTTTCTTTATTAGACTCTTCCAATGTATGTATGAATGTATGTACTTTACAAGTGGTCTTTTCTCTATAATCCCTTCTTCAGCAACTCTGTTCTCTTCTCATTTACACGTCCCTGACACAACAGCCCATGGAGGAACTAGACCGAGCTTTTCGCATAAACTGTACATGAATGGATAGGACCCACAATTTTACGCCGAATCCGAAAGGCGAAGTGACAAGCTTTTTGTTAAGCAATTTCTGCTCTTGTAGGTTTGACATAGCCTGCCAAAAGGTGGTGCCGTGTAGAAAAATTGTGTTGTTACAGTTTAATTTTGCCTGTGCAGAGTGTAGCAGGCCAATCCACTACCAAATACAGCACGATGACCACAACCTTTCTTAATTTTATTCTTTCCTTCTTATATCTCCTTATCACACTCACTCTAACTTCTATCTTTAATGCAAACCCCCCCCCCCCCCCTCCTCCTCTCACTCTTTGTCAGTCCCGTCCCAACAAGTCATTTTCGGTACCATTATTATCTAGCCTAGACCGAGCTTTTCGCACTCACTCATGTTGTGCATTTTATATGTGTACATGAATGGATTGGATGGCGAATTTCATGCCGAATCCGAACGGCGAAGTGAAAATCTCTTCATAGGCAATTTTTACTATTGTAGGCTTGCAATTACCTGCCAAGAAAATTTTTGTTTATACTTTTTGATTCGGCCTGTGCTGAGATTTGAACCTCGGAAACTCTGCGTAGCAGGCCAACGCACTACCAACTGCACCACAGCATTCACTCACTCTTTTTTACCGAATCTAATTATCTTTTCCTCAACTGGAGAATACACTTTCTGTCCTCCTTTCCCTTTGCTCTCCACCTCTTTGCCACTCAACTTTTCTTTCTCTGTCTCATTCTCTCTCTTCATATTTCACATTACCTTTCTTTGGCTTTGGCTTCTCCCTTCATTTGAATCTCTCTTTTTCTCTTTCAGCCATTTTTTATTTTGTTCGATCTATTTTCTCTCTTCCCCACTTTTTATGCTCCTTTCAGTGGGTTTATTTTACTTTGCCCCTTCTCTCTCCCTTCTTATCTCTATTTATCACTGAAATGGCTGTAAATAATTCTTAAATTCAGAGAGAATCATTTTCATTTCACACAAGCACAGTGGTGCATTTTTTATATTTTTATCGGAATATTTTAAGCAATGACCAATTTTCATAAGGCATAATTTGAAGCATATTAAATATGTGTCTTATTTTCGTATTCTCAACTCTAAGTTATGCAGAAGTGAATAATGTTTTAAAAAACGGCGACCTTTGAAATTGTATACACTTTTCTACGTTATTTAAATATGTAGACAAAAAGGGGAAAAAACTTAACAAAAAATTGTCCAATTACGAAGCAATTCAACATTTTCAGAAAGTTTCTTAAAGGATATTAAATTATAAAAAAAGAGAAGAAAAAACAAAAATAAAGAAAAGTATAATATTTTGGAAGTGGCAGCACCAGCAGCAGCAACAGCAACCAAATTCGACAGCTACATAAGAAAGAGGGAAAAAAGTTTTTTGTTTTGTATTTATATTTTTTATTTATACAATGTTTATCAGAGTCCTGTCATGGCGACAGTTGAACTTGGCGAGCAATTTTTAATTTAATATTTATTATTTCATTTATTACATTTTTAAATCTTTGTATGGAAAACAAGAGCAAAGCAAAAACAAATACACAAAAAATAGAATTCAAATTAAAAAACGATTTATAGTAAAAATAGTTAATTAAATAGATTAATTAATTTTATCTTCATTTTTGTACTTTTCCCTGTTCCACATGGCAATTCTGCATGATAATTTAATTGCTGTTATTTTATTGCGCGATAAATGGTAAATGCCAAGAGATAAAGAAAAATGAATAGAAATGACAAAAAAAACATGATACAATCGCGCGCTTTACAAAGTGTTGCAGCAAAAACAACAGCATCAATAAAAAAAATAACGGCAAAAAAAAGTTAAAGAAACTATTACTAATTTTCATGTTTAATATGGCAATGCCATCAACAACGTGCGCTCACACATACAAACATACACATAAATACATGGAAAGCCGCCAGCATGGCTGTCATGGTGGGCGAGACATACAACATACAAGTACTTATCAAACAACGCACTCACAAGCGCTATTAGCATGAGTGAGCGAGTGAGTGAGTGCGAAAGAGAGGAAAATATCTGGCGGATTAAAAGTCCCGCTGTGTCGCTACACTTTTTCTGTTTTCTGGTTTTGTTTATTTTTCTGATTTTTTTTTATTCGTTCGTTCGGTTTTGTGTGCTCGACATAGTCGCAGTGTGCGTAGTGTCGTTGGCATATGAAACGGAACCGGATATAAATGAACCAAAAGCGAAAAATGTCTGTTACTGCAGTAGCAGCAACAAAAACTTGTGTGTGTGTGCTTGTGCTGTCGTTGTGTAGTTATCATTTTTATGCTGCAGTTAGTTTTACGTTTTTGTGTTAACAAAAAAATTCCAGTGCATTTCGAGCATTGAGTGAGCGCTAATCGCTCTTGTGTGGTGTGCTGGTGTATGTATGTATGTATGTGTTTACCCATCGGCAGAGTGAAGCGCATCAGTTGTGATTCCGATGTACACGTGTGAAAGTACTGACCTGCATCTTCTTTTTCTTTTTCTTCCCAGCTGGCTAAATATCAGCGGAGGACATCTGTTGATAAATGAAACCATGCTGTCCAATCCAAAATGCCTAAGTTCTCTGAGATTTATACTATAATTGACTCATACAATGATGATGTGCAATTATTCTTCGAGTGAGTTCAGACTACGAAAGTAGCGAGAATCAAACTACTTAGTATTAACTTTTCTGGGGCTTTTTCTTTTTGATTTCTCAACATTCTTGTCTATTTATCGTAACCCAGAAATGTTCTCCCATGTATCGATTCGTGCTCGCCAATGTAGCTGAAATATCGGAGTCAATTGAGCTGGATATCCGCTACATTCCGCTACCAGTGTAGAATACAGTTCAGGCCGTAACCAGACCTACGATTGATGGATATTTCTTTTCTTATCTTTTGTATCGCAGTTTTCTAATCTGTTTTCCAAATTCAAATAACGGTGAATTGAAATTCATTCACTCGTAAATGCCGAAGTCAATATGCTACCCAAAGTAGAACTTGAAATGCGTAACAAACCGCAAGTGTATTCGATTTTGCCGTAGGGTATACGGTATACTTATGTAAATATGTAAATATAAATGCATACAGGGTTCGCCATCTCTTATGTCGCTATGTGAACATTGAATAACTTATTTAATATGCAATTTACAATTTATTTCGACTAGTTTTTGAATACAACATCAATCACGTGGCTGCCTGTATTGACCAAAGCCATCACTTTTTCGATCATCTCGGGTGGTATAGCGATGATTTCAGCACGAATGTCTGCCTTGAGCTTGTCAATGGTCTGAGGCTTGCTGGCGTTTACTTTGCTTTTCAAATATCCCCACAAAAAGAAGTCCGGAGGGGTCAAATCTGAAGATCTGAGTGGCAAGTCAATGTCCAAGAAATTTTCATTGCAGAAACTTCATTCTTTGATTTGCAGTGTGGTATGGTACATCGTCTTGTCGAAACCAGTAACCGTCCAGACCTTTTTCACATATTTGTGGGCAGACATAATGAGACAACATCCACCAATATCGATTCCCATCGACTGTTTCCCTTCTCTGAAGAAAAATGGCCCAATGATGGTTTGGCAAAAACGCCGGCCCAAGCATTCACTTTTCTATCACGGATCTCTTGTGGATTCTCCGTTCCCCAAATGAGGCAATTTAGTTTAATGGCGCCAGAGAATGGGAAATGGGCCTCGTTGGTCATCAAAATATCCTTCCAAAAATCAGGTTCAACCATGTGTCAATAGTCAGTTGAGCGACTATTTGGCCGTGTTCCGAGCGACGTCGATGGTCTGTCCGCAATATTCTTAGAGTCATTTTTACTTTATACGGAAACGAATGCAAATCATCCTTCAAAAAGCGTCGCAAGGTGGTTGCACTGACGCCAAAATGCTGACCGCGGTGACGATACGACTCATGTGGGTTCTCGGCAGCACTCTCTCCTCTCTCTGCAATGAACTGTTTGAAGCGTCTTGTGCTCAACGAGATTCGACATCAAACGCCGAATAGTGTTGACTACTTCGGCGAAGCGATTCATGGTAAAAATTGTACTGAATTAACGTTTCAAAAACATGTTTACTCGAGTCAATCGGTTGATAAATGTTAAAACTATTCATTATTAAAAGATGGCGCACCCGGTACATGCATACATACTTATACGTGTAACATATATGGCATATACCACCAATTGTGCAATTATGTGTGTTCAATTGTCTATCAGTTCACTGTTATTAACAATTTGTTATTTTAGCTGGTAATTTGTGTTCTTACTTAGTTTGTTAGGAAAAAATGAATGCGTTAATTAAATATCCTTAGTTTGTTCCGTTTTCTCTCTTTACATCTTGTATCTTAGTTTCATATACTTATACATACTTATATGGTAGTACATACATATTCCTTAATGTGGAAAGGACCTAACGAAATTTTTTTTTTTTTTTTTTTAATAAAATAATTAATTTTATCAAAATCTGACGAAATCCCCAAAGTGACAAACAAAACTGAGTTAGGGCCTTTCTACATTAAGGTAATGATATCGTAACTACAAGTATGTCCAAGTGTACAGTGAATGCCATTAAAATTCAGTGTTGGCGTTTGTTTTTCATTTTGGGGAATTGCATGAATTATTTCAATTTGATTCCAACACAAATTTTTGTATTGCACAACTCATTACAAATATGTATTTAGAATTTGCAATTCAAAGAATTTTTATAAAGGGTGTGCCATCTAATGCGTTGGACTGTTACGCAGAGTGTCCGGTGTTCGAATCTCGGCACAGACAAAAACAAAAAGTAGAAGAAAAAAACAGTTTTTTGCACGGCAGGCACCATCTCTTCAACCTACAAGAGTAAAATTTGCATATGAAAAGCTTTCCACTTCGCCGTTCGGATTAGGTATAAAACTATAGGTTCCATTCATGTACAAATATTACACGCACAACATGAGTGGATGCGAAAATCTCGGCCCTCCATGGACTGTTCTGCCATTAAAAGAAAAGAAAGGACCATTTAAAATTTCGAATTTGAACTTCTGAGTATTTTGAGTGTGGCAACTCTAATGTCATTCGTATTATGACGGAAAATTGATTTTTGATTTGCGGTTAACGAAATGGGTCTACATGTGCTTGAACAACGTTGGAAAATACTAAAAATATTCTCGCCAAATCTTCCACCGAAAGCGTAAAGAAATAACGTTGAAAACTCGGTAGAAGAAAAGCATCTTCCACGCAATTTGTAGATCTATTTGTGAAACAGTTCTTACTTACTTACTTTTGATGGCACAACAGCCCATGGAGAGCCTAGGCCGAGCTTTTCGCATCCACTCATGTTGTGCGTGTTATATTTGTACATGAATGGAAGGGACCTATAGTTTAAAGCCGAATCCGAACGGCGAAGTGAAAAGCTTTTCGTAGCAATTTTTACTCTTCTGGGTTTGCCATTGCCTGACAAGAGGTGGTGCCGTGTAGAAAAATTAATATTTCTACTTTTTGATTTTGCCTGAGCCGAGATTCGAACCTCGGACACTCTGCGTAGCAGTCCAACGCACTACCACTACGCCACAGCGACCACAACAGTCCGTACAACCTAAAAAATTGCTGCTGTTGTTCAGAATGTGCAAGAGGAACAAACTACATCAACTCGCCATCGTTCTCAGGAATTGAACATTGCACGCACTTTATTTGCGGCATATTTTAGAAGAACTTTTGGTTCCAACAGTCTTCTGACGTGACAATCGGTCTTTTGCGTGGCAAGTTGGAAAATCGCGTTATTAGCCGTTTGGCCACCGCGCAGTTGCGATTTAACTCAGCTGTACTAATATTTGTGGGGAACCGTTAAAGCTAAGTGTTATGCTAACATCCTGCAACTCTTAAGGATGAAATTGGTGCAGCCATCGGTCAAGTGCAGTTCCATGCAGTCGAAAATGTATGGAAAAATTGGGTTGATCGTATGGGCTACTGCAAGGCCACCAGCCGAGGAAGTCATTTGAATTCCAAATTATAAAAAGTCCACCCTGTATATTTCCCCTATGAAGATATCTACTTTTAATTGCAATCATAAAAAAGAGATGGAAAAATATTTGGAAATTTTTAAAAGTTAAAAAAACTAACAGCAACAGAACACAAACAATCATAATTAAGTTTACTGCATTTGGGGCAATGGTATCCCGCATGCTGAATCCATGTGCGAGTGTGTGCGAGTATGTGTGAGTATGTGCGAGTGTGTTTGTATCATATAAACCCAGCTGAAATGAACTTAGGCATTCAAACAAATTGAATAACATTCTTCATACAGAACCACAAACTCGCACACATACAAACTTGTGTGCACATGACCACATATTGTAAATACATATGTATGTGTGCGGGTATGTCCATATCAATGAGCCTCTCAAATGTTAAGTCCCCCCAAAAGAGTACCGTTTAGGCGCTCA
Source organism: Palloptera scutellata (assembly GCA_958295655.1). Lineage (NCBI taxonomy): Eukaryota > Metazoa > Arthropoda > Insecta > Diptera > Pallopteridae > Palloptera > Palloptera scutellata. The sequence goes on along the minus strand of OY282449.1, from coordinate 113,629,053 downwards.
TTTATCTATGTCCATTCTGTTTATTTGTATATGTGTGTGTGTGTGTATGGGAGTAATTCTTCGTGTATATGTACATATGTTGGCATGTCTATGTCTATACTCTCTTTTATACTCTGATTTTATTATTGATGTTGGTTTTCGTGTCGAGTTCATTGTAATGCAATAAATTTACCCTCAGCACTAAATGTTCAAAACCGATGCAACATCATCAATAGATCGGATTAGGCGTAATCGCACTGTAGTGCGTATGTCTGTGTGTGTGTGTGTGTGTGTGGGAGAGTGTTTTTGTGTAAGTGTATGCATATTGCTAATGTTATTAAAAATATTCAATATTGTGCTTTAGCAGAGACAGAGGCAGTAATATATAATCAAAGTTCAATCGTACAAAATTGAATTTGATTGTTTACTATTAACAATCTTTAAGATTCTGGTTAGAATTTCCAAGGACTGAAACACAAGGAAGAATGCCAGTTCTTAAAATGCGCTGAATAGTGTTCGAGAATTGTTTGAAATCCTAAAAAGATACTTCCGTCATATTTGCGGGGTAGTATGAAAACTTAAATTGTGGTGTATTTTAAAATAATATAAACCAATTTAAAAATTACTTTCTAATATTGTTAAATACTGCAAAATATTTTCTTTTACGCTACCCTTATTTTATTTGGAGACTTTTCACCTTTTCCACCAGCGCAACATAAATAGTGAATGCCAAATGCCACAGAAATTTCAATAAGAAGCAGAATTATGATATACAGTAGAATCGCGATAATTCGTTCCCCATTAATTCGAAAGAAAATCTCAATAATTCGAACCAAACTGTTGGTCTCTTGGAAAAATCGCTTTAAATTCGCGAAAATTCATACAATTCGTATGTTTTTTTTTTGCAACATAAGATCTGTTTAGCCTCTTACAAATCGTAATTGGTTGTTGACAACCTCTTACAATTTGTAATGCAAAGAAAATTTCTATGGAACTATGGTCAGAAATCAATCATGGTTAGCAGCTACGGCTACATTTATCATTGAATTTTTTGAATAAATTTGTTTCTTGGTCAATTTGTTCGTTGTTTTACCAGAGGAGTGTGAAAAAAGAGAGTGAGGGTTTTTTTTGTTTGGTTTTTTCCCCCCTATTAAATAAAATAAAAAACAAAATCGTTAATTCGCATTTTTTGAAATCTAGTTATATCGGAAACCGCTGTTATTTGTAAAAGAAAATTGCTGATCCTTTGAGATTACGAATTATCGGGATTCTACTGTACCTATATATGGCAAAAGGATAAAAATATAATGAATATAAATAATAGTATTTGTTTTCCCCTACTACGGTAAAATTTGTCTCTAAATCAGTGAACATGGCATTACACACACAGAAAATTGCTGGGCCCTTGCGATTACGAATTATCGGGATTCTACTGTACCTACATATGACAAAAGGATAAAATATAATGAATATAAATAATAGTACTTATTTGTTTTCTCCTACTACGGTAAAATTTTTCTTTAAATCAGTGAACATGGCATTACACACACACACACACACTCACACACACACACACACACAAGCAAACACATATTAAATAGTAAGACCAATAAGCCGCAACTTCCAGCTACCCTGTAGCACTATATGTAGTTACAACAGCTTAAATTGTTGACATTTATGTGTAAAAGTTGCACACAGTTGCATGCTTTCATGAAGCATGCATCAGGTCATCATCATCATCATCATCAGTGCTGAAGCAACAGGCTTACTATAGGTATAATGTTATATGTTCATACCTTCGAGTACCTGTGGCACTCATGCATATGCTGCACACACATTTGCATTCGGAAGTGAAAATTCATAAACCTACAGATGTACATATGTACGTGCCATGCAGCATAGTGATGCACAAAGTTGTGGTTTTTGTCTGACAAGCTCAAAAGGACAATGAATAAGAGTGAGACAGTTAAGACATGGGGTTTTTAAGCCCTTAAGAAGCGTGAAAGGGTGCAGATAGAAGGCTGAAAAAAAGAGTGTGGCATTTCTGAGCCATTGTCATCATCAACAATAACAGCGACAACAAACTAAAGACACAAAAGGTCAAGTGGATGGGGAAGAGAAAATTGAGTAGGGAATAAAGGATCAGATCAGCAGTAAACGCGCTATATGAATTTCATTAAAACAAAACACACTTGAAATGTTGTACACTTTTCGATTGTGTTTGAGTGGCAACGATTGATACGTCGCCCACACAGTGCTACAAATTATGTGAGTATGTGTGTGTGTGTGTGTGTGTGTGTGTGTATGTGTGTATGTGTGTGGGAGTATGGCGCGATTGAAAGCGTGTATATTGAGATCATATTTGACCTCTTTTATTTAGCATGGTTTCAATAAAAAGAGGTAGAAAATTTCGCTGCATCCATTCTACTGTTGTAGAAAAGTGATTCGTGGTAAGCGGGCGTGATGCTAATATTCATAATTCAATTAAAACATAATCTCGATGCATAGCCAACGGTGGAGAGAAGTGATGATTCTGATGTACGTGCAACGGCGCAAGCATTGAAGCGCATCTTTTCATGGACTGAGATGCATGCATTTCATTTCTATTTTCATATGGCATGGCTGAGAAAAGATGCACAAATAATTAAAATGCATACTTATTACAAACATAATTGTCGTACTCTCTCTCTCTCTCTCTCTCTCTCTCTCTCTCTCTCTCTCTCTCTCTCTCTCTCTCTCTCTCTTCTATTTCCCTTCAATCTGTGAGAATATACGGGTATATTTGAAAACAAAATCAATTAATGTTGTAGTTTATTTAAGTACGTTAGTTCCGATTTCTATTTTGTTGCACGTTCACTAAGTAAAAGCAAAACATACCGGCACCATATATTTCAGCTTAGTAGGAAGCAGTCTGTCGATAGTTCCATGCATTTTCATGTGAGTATACATTTTTATGTACAGCTGCAAGTGAAATTCGATTGCATTATTTCTCTGAAATTGACAGAACAATTTAATTCATTTCTGATTTATGAAGAACATTAAATCAAATTGATAAATTAGTGTACAACTACGTAAGTAAGTAGAACATGAATTTCATCTTTTTGCATTGAGTTCAGACTTTTTATAGCTTTCTTTGAACTTGTTTTTGAAGTGAAACTTCCTTCTTTTGAAAATGTACTGAAATCTGGATCGAAACACTTTTGTTGTGACGAATCAGAATAGTCAGAATAATTGTACTTGATATTATCTTTTCAATTAAGTCGATAGTCTTGTGGCCAGTTCATTGGATTCTCACGCAGAGGGTTGTGCGTCTTGGTCTGGTGGTTATTTTTTTACTGCTAAAACTTTTTATACTCCTACCGATATGAAGTGAAGGAGTGGATGAATTATGAGAAGGTGTACAAGTTCACAGGCAGGCAATGGCAAACCTACAAGAGTAAAAATTGCTATGAAAAGCTTTTCACTTCGCCGTTCGGATTCGGCATTAAACTGTAGGTCCCTTCCATTCATGTACAAATATAACACGCACAACATGAGTGGATGCGAAAAAGCTCGGACTAGGCCCTCTATGGGCTGTTGTGCCATTAAAAGTAAAAGAAGGTATGAAATATTGTATGCATAATTTCAGTCATAACACTTTTCTTGTAGAAATGGAAAGTGCTGATGACGCAGTGGATACAGTTGGTGCCTATTAAAATTATAAAATAAACAATAAATGGAATAAGACCTCTAACAGCGACCACTAAGTGCATTGGAAGAGCACTTCCAATTAAGCCGATCGGATCAGCAGCACGCATATCTTTTGCTAATTAGTGGTCACCTTAATAAATGTGATATTTTCTCTTACCTCTACCTCCGCAGCTTCCTGAAGATAATTCAGTATTTTCTTTACCTCCCCCTCCACCCATTTTTTGTCTCTTAATTTCTCTTTTTAATAATTTTATCAATTTTTTATTTTCCATTTTTGACTTTTGTTTTCCGTCAACAGCTAACATTTTGCAATTCAGTGTTGCGCACAATCCTACGTGTTTTTAGGGTGGCGTCTTTGCAAAAGTGTAGTAAGTGCACGACTGTATATTTTGTTAGTGTAAAGCAAAAATATGCTTCACCATTTTGCAATTGCATGGATGCAAGACCATTTGTGCAAGATTCTGAACAGCCCTATTGTATGTGATTAGAAGCAATGCATGAATTGGCAAACTGAAAATACATGTTATTAATGTAAAGTGTGATTTTTATAAGAGTTTAGTTTTGGAAAATGAAACAAAACACAGAAATTTTACAAAGGTGAATGAAATTATTATTTGGATTGATAAATAAATTCATACCATTTACTTTTTAAATATAATTTCACTTAGATGTTGCCAGCGGCTACGCTTCAAGTGGTCCATTCTGAAAGTCCAATTTTGACACATTTCGGCCAGAATCTCACCAGTTCAATGTTGGCTTCCAAAGCTGCAATCGTGTTTGGCTTGTCCCTATAGATAAGAGACTTAACATAGCTCCACAAAAAATAGTCTAACGGGGTCAAATCACACAATATTGGTTGCCAATTGACCGCACCAAAACGTGAGATTAACTGCTCACCAAATTCGCCTCTCAATTGATGCATGGTTTCGCGTGCAGTGTGGCATGTGGCATGGTTCTGTTGGAACCACATGTCGGCCGAGTCAAATTCTTGCATTTTCGGCAAAAAAAAGTTTGTTTTCATCCAACGGTACCTTTCTCCATTAACCGAAACGTTGCGGCCTTCATGGTCTTTGAAGAAGTACGGCCCAATGATGCCGCCTTCTCATAAACCGCACCAAACAGTGCATTTTTCGGGATGCATTGATAGCTGCTGAATTGCCTCTTGCTGGTCTTCACTCCAAATACGGCAATTCTGCTTATTCACGAATCCATTGAGCCAAAAATGAACATCGTCGCTGAAGATAATTTTGCGATAACACACATTTTTCACAAAGCACGAATTTTGTTAATAAATTTGCGCGATTTGCAAACGTTGTTCAGGAGTCTATTCATTATGAAATGGCAAACCAAACTGAGCATAAATCAAGTGACAGCTGTCAAAAAGACCAACTCCGAAAAAAGAATTGCCACATTGAAAACCACACTTCTAAAAAAAAACACCCTGTACATAAAAAAATCTAGAAATATGTAAGTCCGTCTACACACACAAACACACACACACAGCCACTCACCAATACGTATGCCAATGTTTTGTCCTTGCATGCTGAAACTTTGAAATGGGAATGCCATTTCTCATATGGCCTTGAATGAATATGAATGCAGCAGTGATATTATTAATTACCAAATTGCGTAATGTTGAGAGAAAAACTTGCAACGAAAACAAAATAAATTGTGGTTAAGCATTCACACACACACACACACACACATAAGCGTTTTGGTACAAAATTCACACACGTACTCTCCCTCCTGCAAAATCGATTCCATTTACAATTAAAAAAAAACAGATGGCACGCAGGATGGACGGACGCAGTGGATATAATTAAGCCATAAATAGTTTGAGTGAATGTGTTAACTATCAGAACGATGACGACAATATAAAATGACGCATTTCCATAGATGCCATCGTCATCACAGTCATCAGCAACATCCTCGAGAACGAAAAATATTGTAAGTATGTTTGTATTATCGTAATGACTTTCATTACTTTCATTACAAGTTATGCAATTTTCTAGTTATCCAATTAGTGTTGCATGTTCCTATGAGTTCGTAGCCGCACTGCATGAGAGTGTATGTGTGTGTGTGTGTGTGTGTGTGTGTGTGTTAGTGTAGAGCATTAGTCTCTAATGTCCTTTGACGACTAAACTCAATAATGTTGCATCCATGTGCATTGCATTTTAAATTCACCTGCTAGCAATTACTACGAATTCTGAATCCTTATTCGCAACAGTTTTGATTGCAAATTGCGTACACGTACGGCAGGATGCAGCTTGCGCAATTTAAGGATATTTTGTAAATATCACGTAAGTACTCATCGATGCGTTTAATTTGCATCAAATGATATTGTGTTTGATGAAATGAAATTATGATGAAATTACATGCCTAGCACTTTATAATTAAAAAGTCGCCACTGTTTAATGGGAGATATGGCAATAATGACAGAGACTAGATGAAATAAAGCTTTGCTGCATATGCATAAACTTATTTAAATTAAAAGGGTTTCAATAATGGCCGCCTACAATTACAAATTACAAACCCATTGCCTATGGTAAGAATCGAAAATTGATCTAAATTAATTGGCAAATCAATGAGTTACGGTCTGCTGAAGCTTTTACCTAATGAAAGCATCAATCAGTGTCAGTTTGCACAGACGATTAAGCTTTTGCAGGGATACCAAAATCAGACATTGTGGCGTACAAGTGATCCTTAATGGTGCTCTCAAAGGCGTCTTGATAATCGACAAATAGATGATGGGTGTCGATTTTTTTTTCGGGTTTTTCTAGAATTTGGCGTAGTGTTATTATCTGGTCGATGATGGATTTTCAAGGTCTGAAGCTACACGGATATGATCCAATCGGTTTGTTGACGATGGGCTTCAGTCTTTCACACAGTGCACTCGATAGAACCTTATATGCGATATTAAAAAGCCTTATTCCACGATAGTTGGCGCAGAACGTGGAATAACCTTTCTTGTGCATTGAGCAGAGTACGCTGCCAATCACTTGGCATCTTTCATCCAATCTTATTCCGTAGAGAAGCTCTTGCTTGCGTTTTATAAGCTTTTCGCCTCCAGTCTTAAACAACTCAGCACGCAGGCCATCTGCACCTGCAGCCTTATTGTTTTTCATCCAAGCGATGGCTGTTAAGACCTCTCCTCATAGTCGGGCGGAGGTACTTCAATGATTCAGTGATTGACGTTTCCAGAACAGCGTCCCTAGTGGCTTCCCATTGCACTGATCCGATTAAAATTTGCTGATCGAACTTATCGATTTACTCAGAAAATATATTTAATTTTCTGATCAAACATATTGTTACCTTAATGTAGAAAGGCCCTAACAAAATTTATCTATTAAAAAAAAAAAAAAAAAAAAAAATTGAAAAAGTCTCATGCAATTGAGTATGCTCCATTAGAAATTGAAAAAAAAATCTGATTTAAAACAAAATTCTAGTTAGGCCTTTCTACCTTAACTACGTTCAATACTAAAAACCTAAGCTGGCAAATGCACTTATTGATATTGGATTTTCATGGTATTCGCGCGGTACGACAGATAAAAGAACTTTCTCTGTAATGCGTTCAGCGATTATATTTGACAAAAAATTATTAAAAAAAAAACTATAATTCGAGCCTAATTTAGGGCGACCACAAAAGGGGTGCAATAAATATTTGTGATCAATCACCAGCTCCAATTTATGGAAATTCATTGATGACAATGAATTGAATCACTTGTGATGATACAAGGATTGTAAATTTCGGCAAAAAAGTATCGGGAATTAATCAATAACACACAAAATATTTATTATTCATTTAATTTTATTGTATCGCCTTCAAAGTAAGTAAGTCCAGTCCGGAATAATGCTCTTATGCCAACGAATATTCCAATCATCAAAACATTTGTCAAACGCATTTTTTCCGGAATCGACTTCTGTTCTCAGTCTTCTACCTACTGAAAACGGGTGCCTCGAATTGGTAATTCGAGTTGTGGAAAGAAAACAAATTCAATCGGAGCCATATAAGGTGATTACGGTGATATTTGTTGAGTTTTTGGCCAGAAATTCGTTCATAATTTTGAAGAAAATTCAGGTGTTTCGGAATTACGGACCGGCAACGCATAACACCTCTCTCAAACTTAAATGACGATTATCCGTCACCATTTTCTTCACTTTATCGATATTAACTTCAGTTGAAGTTGTTGATGATGGACCACAGCGAGGCAAATCCACTGTAAGCCGTTACAGCGATCCGGCACACGAAATTCAATTTGCAATGCAAAATTTTGGACAAATTCTTTGTTCGATATTGTTATTCATTGACAACGTTATCAAAGTGGTGCTCATCAAATAATTTATACTTGAATATTGACAAGTGCTGCATTGCATCATACTCTCGGCTGAGTAGTCCCATTATCTACAACTATTCAATTAATGGACATTGTCTTTCAAGGAAGTCGCAGGTAAAAGATCTAGACATAATTTTTGATAGTAAACTCAGTTTTTCAGGTGATATTGATTTTAAAACATCAAAATCAAACTCAATGGTGGGTTTTATTAAAAGAAATATGAAAAATTTTAAACATCCCCAGACCATTAATTCCCTTTATATAGCCTTATTCCGGAGCCATCTGGAACATTGTTCTATAATATGGAACCCATATTGTGAGGTACACTCGGACCGGTTAGAAAGGGCACAAGAGAATTTTACCAGATACGCTATCCAGAAAATGTATTGGTCGTCAGATTTCCCTTCTTAATTGGGTAGACGGAAATTACTTGGCATGCAAAATCTTACTTATGTATGACTACAACATCTTAACTGGCCATATTAAATGCACAGAAATATCCGGTTTATTCAATATTTTAATTGCCAATACAAATTTGAGATGTAATAGAATGTTCAATGAGCAACTAACTACCACAAACTACGCTTATAACGAACCAATAGCAAGATGCCTACGTCTTTGTAACAAATATCATTCGTCACTAGATTTTAATGTGAATAAACAAAATTTTAGATGAAAGGCTGTTAGGAGCGTTCGAGAGGAAGATACTCCGTAAGATATACGGTCCAGTATGCGTGGACGACGTGTATCAATTAGATGGAACGATGATCTGTACGCCGACACTAACATAGTCAAGCGTATAAAACTCCAGCGGCTTCGCTAGCTGGGTCATGTTGAGCGAATGGAAGAAAGCGCTCCGCTCCGGCTAGAAGGGTGTTTTATTCGAACCACGGTGGAGGAACACGCAGAAGGGGACGTCCTAATCTCCGTTGGAAAGACCAGGTGCAGGGCAACCTGACTGCACTTGGCCTTATCAACTGGCGCCAGCGCGCACATAGCAGAGGTGACTGGCGAAGCTTTGTAGAGGCGGCCAAGACCGATCATCGGTTGTAGTGCCAGCTAAGTAAGTAAGTAAGTAAGATCTCATGTACATTTATAGTATTAGTCGGTAAGACTGTATTATTCCGTAGACTGTAAGAAGAAAGAATTAAATAGATAATGTTGGAATGTACGAAGTACTTCGATTGCCATCCCTATCATATTTCCTATTACCTATTTTGACGTTTATCCTTTATGTACATTATCAATATCTTTCACACACATACTTACATACATGTAAACGTTTACTTTTCTAACATGAATTATCATGCAGAGTTTTAAATTAACCTCTGCAAATAAAGCACGCGTTTATTGTAATTTCAAGTCTTTTTATTCGCCTCATTCTAACAGATAAAAACCGCAAAACATACTAGAGATGATAGTGGTGCCAACCTTAGCGACGAAAATAATTTTTACAATCCCTTTAAGAAGGCAATTTTAGATGCCTGCCGTGTAGAAAAATGTTTTTTTTACTTTGTGATTTCGCCTGTAGTAGGCCAACGCACTACCAACTACGCCACGGGGCAGCCACATTTATTTTTCTTTTTTCAATATTTATGTATTACTTTCGTGATAAGGTTCATTCACTTCATAGAGCTAGTTATGCAGAAAATCTTATAATCTGCGAATTAATTCAATCAGAAAAATAACTCAGCTTAAGAGAGAGTCCATTGACCTGACTTCCATCCAGCTTTACTCTGTTTTCACGTTTTTACCAAATAAGCTGAGTAAACGTTCATACGCCAAACAAAGTGTGCTTAATTTCCCATTTTATGGCGTAGGATGAAGTATTCAACACACTCACACACATGCATATACGCGTACTGAAGGAAGCTATTTTTCATTGTACTTTTTATGTATGTACGTAAAATAATATGACTAAAGACTTGATCTTATGCCTATTTGCCTAATCGAGTGTAAAATTTATTCGAGCGTAATTAGAATAATTTCGCACGCCTTTCCGTCTATGAATTTACATATTTTACAATGAATCGCGGCGAGTGAACGCGAATTATTGTAAATTTTTTATTTGATATTAAATCCAATAAAACGACTGAGACGCGACTGAGATGCGACGAGATGGCACGAGATGACACGAGATAATACGAGATGATACGAGATATCAATAAATATTTGCTGTTTATGCCTTATTCCTACCAACATCCACACTCACTCTCAGGCTCACTCACTCATTCTCTCATTCAGTCTCACGCTCTCTCATTCACATACATATGTGCAAGCAACATGTTGTTGTATATTTAGCACAGTTATATAGAATGTATTTTAAAATTGTTTAAAGTACATAACTTAAATTGGTAAATATTCGAGAATTCTTTTTTGTGTAAAAATAAATCGATGTACATGAGTATCTCAAGGATGTTAATTATAAAGTAGATATATAGCTGGAAGTAACTGGGGAAGCAGGCAAGGAAATAGTTGCTTCTATTTCCATTTGCACGCTGAAAGTGGAAAGCGTAAAGTTGTTTGAAAAAACGAACGGAACGAAAATGCTAAAACATACTTTCATTAAAACAAATTATAGAGATTATTTTATTATAATAACTTTTTTTTTACATATAAATATACACAACACAGGTGCGCTTAGGAACACACACAGAGAGGAGAAGAGAAAGAGTGAGAAAGTAAATATGTAAGTGGAAAAATATGTGTGTGGGCATGTCCTTATTAAACTTTTACAAGTGGAAAATACCTGAAATTATGTTACAGAAAGAGTAGCAGCTACTCTTTGGATATGTACACGGTGGGACAAAAGTAATGGTGAATGGGCCAGAATTTTTGTGCTTTGACATTTATGTTTTAGACGCATAGAGAATTAGTTGACGACAAGCAAGGGAGCGGTTCGCACCTCTAAATCACCAATTTGGAGCCAAATGCCGTAAAACGAGCAAAAATTTACAGCAACTCAGGAGCTGATCATTTAACCGATATCATTTTTTCAACTTAGTATCTTCAATTTTACACATTTAACTAAACTTTCAGTGAAAATAGAGCTGAAATATTTTAAATTCTAGCATAATGGCAACCAATGCACATTATTACATTACCTTTGCCCCACCTTGTATATATGTACATAGTGCGGTCGGTGTAAATACTTTTACAGCTTCAATAGTTTTGGCGTTTGTGTGTGTGTGGGTAAGTGAATCTGCATCGCAACGACATACACACACACACACACAAACATGACTGGCGCGCGTAATGGACAAAGTTTACTCTTTCCATTATTTTTATCAGCCTTGTAGCAAAAAAGTTTCGAATTTTTTAACTTTTGCCTTGAAATAGCGAAGGAAATGCATCAGCAACAGCAACGAGCAACAGCAGCAAAGAGGTTTTCTTGCTCGTTGTTGTTTCTCATTTTTTTTTTTTTTTTGTTTTTTATAATTTTGAAATTTTAGCAATTTTCATTTTATACTCGTACTTCTCTCGTGCTGCTATCTGCTATCTGCTATCGCTCGGTTCTATCTGGCACAATAGTAGATACTATTTTCTTTTTAGTTTGCATATGCAAATGTAGAAATATGCACACACATTAACATATACATACATCTACATATGCATGTGTATGTATATGTTCATGTAAGTATGTGTTCATGTGTTCATGAGTTGTGCCATTAGCATCGCGTATTTTTGTTTTTGTTATCTACTGATCGAATTGACATTTGTGGTCTCCGATTCTTGTTCTTCTTCTATCCTCCGAATTTTTTCGTGCTAGCTTTTGTCGTTGTTGTCTGTCTGTCTTGCTGTCTGCTTGTCCATCAGAACATGGCCATTTTGGCTGATTTAAAATGTATCAATGGCAGTTTTATTGTTGGCATTGCATGGATACTAACAGTTGCTGTGAAGGTTATTCTTAATGTCATTTGGAGAAATTGCACAAGAAAATGGCAATGTCAATTTGCTAAAAAATTTCTATTGTAATAGTTTTGTTTTCTGTTTTTTGTCTGTGTTTAAAGTTTGGCAGTACTCGAAATGTTTGTGGCGATCTCGGCAATGTGCGGATTTTTTGTGTGTATTTGTTGCAACATATTTGAATAAATGAAATATCCAAGTGGAAATTTTCATTTTGAGCACATTATAAACAATTTAAATTCGTTTAACAAATCATGAAAGGAATTTGGGAAAATGGCATTGTATTTTCAATTCAATTCAAATTTTTATTTTTTTTATTTATTTTTTCATTTAAAAATCAACAACAACTAGTCACATTTGACAAACAACAGGTTTTATAATGGCAAATTGCACGTAATACTACTATCTAAAGTGAGCATGTAGATCTGAGCTACTTAGTCAATCTCCTTGCTGGTTGAAACGCCTCAAAAGGTCCTTTGGTTTGAACCGACTTAAACGCCTGGGTGTAACATCGCAAAGTAACGAATTGAATTGAATTCATTGAAATTCATTGAACATTACAGAGAAATTGAAAGTTTCAATTACAATTTATAATTCTTTGTAATGGAATTGTGAAAATAAATATTTCAATTACTCTATGTAATTGGAAAAATAATCAATTGCTTTACCATGGCTCTGCTGTCATTGATTATAAATCTCAATGTAGCTGCAATTGTAATGCATTGTAAGTCAAAAACCGGTTATTGTAGTTTCAACAGCTTTGTTCAACCGGCATGTGTTTGATCGTTGTTTTGTGAGAGAATTGACCGTCCTTTATAAACCACACTAACTCTATGCACAACACATGGAAATACCGCAACCGTATACGATCGACCAGGTTTAGTGAAGCTACAGTAAAGCTATAGTGAATCTTCTTCAGAGGAACACCACTGAAAACAAAACCTTCAGTTACTTGATTATAGATATTTTGATGATAGAAAATTGTCAATTAGGATGTTTCGTCCACCTCAAAAACTCCCTGTCGAAGTCAGATATCAGATAATACTTCAAGAATATACAGGGTGCGCCATGCGCCATCTTTTATGTCGGTATTGAATTGAATAACTAATAAAAAACAACCGTTTTACATATATTTTTATTTTATTTGGACTAGTTTTTGAATACAAAATCAATCAAGTGGCCGCCGTTGTTGACCAAAGCAAAATGTGCCCTTTTTGCTGCGTTTTCTTTCACTTTTTCGAGCATCTCGGGCGGTATAGCGATGATTTCGGCACGAATGTTTGCCTTGAGCTTGTCAATTGTCTGAGGCTTGCTGGCGTTCGGTTTGCTTTTCAAATAACCCCACAAAAAGAAGTCCGGAGGGTTCAAATCTCGAGATCTGGGTGGACAGTCAATGTTGCCATTTTTTTGCACCACACGTCCAATGCAGAAACTGCATTGTTTGATTTGCAAAGTGGCATGGCGAACAGTCTTGTTGCAATTAGTAAGCGTCCAGACCTTTTTCACACATTTGTGGGCAGACATAATGAGCCAACATCCATCGATATCGATTCTCATGGACTGATTCGCCTTCTCTAAAGAAAAATGGCCCAATGATGGTTTTGGCGCAAATGTCAGCCCAAGCATTCACTTTTCTACCACGGATCTCTTGTGGATTCTCCGTTCCCCAAATGAGGCAATTTAGTTTAATGGCGCCAGAGAATGGGAAATGGGCCTCGTTGGTCATCAAAATATCCTTCCAAAAATCAGGTTCAACCATGTGTCAATAGTCAGTTGAGCGACTATTTGGCCGTGTTCCGAGCGACGTCGATGGTCTGTCCGCAATATTCTTAGAGTCATTTGCACTTTATACGGAAACGAATGCAAATCATCCTTCAAAAAGCGTCGCAAGGTGGTTCCACTGACGCCAAAATGCTGAGCGCGGTGACGATACGACAAATGTCGGTTCTCGGCAACATTCTCCCTTACCCCTTCACCCAGTTCATTGAAGGGTCTTGAGCGTTGATGAACAGTTTGGCTTATCGACAATCTCCCACTGTTCCGTGCTCAATACTGTGGCCAGACGATGCTTGTTGGCCACGATCTTTTCAACGATATGCATGTTGAGTTAACACAACTGAACGACTATTTTCAAGGTACAGCGTCACTATTTCGGCGCGTTGTTTCGGTTTCGGTTCGGCGATTCATGGTTAAAATTATTCTGAATTGACGTTTCAAAAACATGTTTACTCAAGTCAATCGGTTGAGAAATGTTAATATTATTCAATGTTTACATACCGACATAAAAGATGGCGCATCCTGTATATGCAAACATAACTTACAAAATGTGTAAAAAAAATGCCATATCAATTGTAGATATCTTACTTTACTTTACTTTTAATGGCACAACAGCCCATGGAGGGCCTAGGCCGAGCTTTTCGCATCCACTCATGTTGTGCGTGTTATATTTGTACATGAATGGAAGGGACCTACAGTTTAATGCCGAATCCGAACGGCGAAGTGAAAAGCTTTTCATAGCAATTTTTACTCTTGTAGGTTTGCCATTGCCTGCCAAGAGGTGGTGCTGTGTAGAAAAATTATTTTTTCTACTTTTTGATTTTGCCTGTGCCGAGATTCGAACCCAGGACTAATAAAAATGGTAGATATGTAATTTATTTGTCATGGCAATTGCTGCAATGCTTGCGGAAGGATGTCCCCCCTGATGACGACGTACATAGCACCTAAATATCGAATCTTTGATGAAAATTGTAAGAAGGAGAAGAACAACAATTGTAAATAACCAACAAACAAAAAAAAAAAGCAAATGTCATAAATGGTTTGCACAAATAAACAATAATAACTTATAATTAACATGTGAGCAAATGCATGCATCATTATCGTCAGCATTACATCCAGCAACGTGGGCACCATTATCATTCCCTGCGCCATAATTTCTCATCATCATACGTTCGTACGTTCGCTATGCGAATGCCCGAATGCAGGGAACAAAATGTCAAACGTCAAAGTACACAGTGGAATGAATGCCTGCCGTATGCAAGAGGTAAGTGAATATGAGTACAAGTACGTGTGTGTGTGTGTGAGTTCGTGCATAAATAATTTTAGCACACACATTCATCAAGCGAAAAAATGACAGTGTATACCACCGAATAAGTTTGTGAAAACTTTTTGACATTTTTGTTTTGTTTGTTTTCTTTTACTTTTGTCATTTTTTACAATTTTACTTGAGTTAAAGTATTTGTTGTTGATTTTTTTTTAAGAATAACAGAAATGGCGTAAAAACATCAAAAAGAAGAAGAAGAAGAGGATGTGCAAGTGGAAGAAGAAACACAAGTAACAGAAGAATGATGTTGATTGTCATTTTTATAATTTTTCCTCAGCCTTCGGCAACAATTTTGTTGATGTGCCATTTTAAATATTTTGTTTTCATTGCTGTTGTAATTGTTAGTTTTTTCTTCTTTGTTTTTGTCGCTTTTGTTTGCTGCTGCTGCTGCTGCTGCTGTTGTTGTTCTCATCATCATCGTTACTTTGGGCTGCAGTCGTGCAAAATGTGGGTTGTCTGTAGAGCGACGTCGACGAGTCAAACGAAAAATTTATGTATGTACCTAAGTATTTTTGTTTGTTTTTTATTATGAGTGCCGCCGCCTCCACAAAGGCCCCAAATGTATTCAGGCTGCATGAGTAATACGAATAAAAAAAAACAAAAAAGGATAATATATTGCGATACTCGTAGTAAATAGACGATGAAGGTGAATTTTTATAAGCGTATTCCTTGTGTTTATGTCTGTGAAGGTCACATAAATAAATATAATAAAAGTGTAATAAAAATAAAAGTTGTACTCGTAGAAAGCCTCAAAGACTGCTGCTGCATAGCAAAAGGTAAATGTAGGTACCAGGTACTTACATTCGTTTATTCATAGTATTCATTGCCCAATGAATGAGTGAATGATGCACACTCAACTAAAAAGGGATAAGGAAAACCGGTACAGCGGTTATCCAAGTGCCGCGGCGTTCTTCATAAACTACGATCTGGCAACTCTATTGTAGATAAGCATTTATGTATTATGGAGCGAAAACTTTTCGCTCCAAGTAAATGCAACTAAAATGCTCAAAACCGGACATAACACAATTTACTAACCGAAAGCCATAAATAAAATCTATGATACCGGCACATTATTCCGCCCACGCTCACGCCCTCGCTTACTAGCTTTAACTTTATAAATATTTGAAACTAAAGGATCCTTCGGTTTTCCATTGTAGGTACAGAAATAATGACTCTAAGCAGCTGTCACTTATAAACTCCTCAGAATCCGCAAAGAAATGTAACACTATTTTGTAATGCAGTCAATACACAGGGGGTAGTCCTATGAATGCAGAGCATTGTGTTGATTGGAAGGAAGATTGATAGTTGTGAGGAAGAAGGAGGGAGAATGCAAGAGGGAATACAATCACACAGGACATCGAGAAAGAGATAGAAAGCCATTGTGGCAAGTGTTATGCCTTAACCACAATGAACTTCAGTTTATCAGTGTCGACTATGACCGCATGTAGGGCCAAAGGCCGGAAACTCTACTGTCTCCTATTAGCTTTGTCGCTCAATGTTGGACACGGTCCAGGAGCTACAGGCCATAGGTGCGAATTAAACTCCATATTTAGGACGTTTATAGGTGTAGATCATGCGTGCGGAGATCAGTCGGAGTGAAATATATTTACACCGCCTAAGAGCGCCGACTCACTTGGCTGCTTCTTTCGACATGCCAATAATGTGTTTACCTATTCCAACGAACATCACATTGGATGGACGTGCTCAGAAAATCAATAAGTAGTCGCTGTCTTCGCAATAGCTACCCCACCCATATCTAGGAGGTTGACGGTGGGTTGAGATAACAGACAACATTGGGTCTTACGCACATTGAACTCAACTCTATTCGTGAGACCCCACTCGGAGATTGACTGGAATTCGTTATTGAGTGAGTCATTCATAACATGCCTTTTGCTCTCAATCAAATAGTTAAACGGAGGGTTGAGATAACAGACAACATTGGATCTTACGCACATTGAACTCAACTCTATTCGTGAGAACCCACTCGGATATTGACTGGAGTTCGTTATTGAGTGAGTCATTTATAACATGCCTTTTGCTCTCAGTCAAAGAGTTAGGGCCTTTTGAACAGGCAAATGAAAGAAGGAAAAGGGTAGGAGAGAGAACTTTTTACCTGGATCCACTCGAATACCTCATCAGTTATCAGATTTGGCGTTTGGAGTTCTGACTTTAAACCCCTGAAAATAGTACCTTTAAGATTTACCAACTTGATAGGCTGAAGGAGTTTTTGTTCAGAGTATACATACTTAATCGTTCCAAACTGTTACGAATCCAATAAAAGCATTTCGATCAAAGTAAACATTGCATGTTGAAATTAGTAGCCCCGAAGTCCACTACGACGTGGATTTCGTACAAGTCGAGCCTTCACTTTCCGAACCATTTCAGGTGATGTTGCGGCTTTTTTTTCGTCCACCACCAAAGCGTTTGTCAATGCTGCCTGTATCATTATATCGATTTATCTCACTTTGAGATGCCTGAGCTCACGAACAATAGCTGGTTGTGATTTGCCACTCAAATACTTATAACGCAATCACACTATTACGTTTGAATTCCATTTCGAATAACTTTTGTTCTATAACACTTAGACGTAAATGCTTGTGATAGCTTGTAAACAATAGAAGCAGCTGTCATTGGTATGAATTTGACATAGTTGGCAATATCGCGCTGCCAGATAAACCGGTGTGAAGTTGGTAACACTTCAATCGCCTGACCCTGTAGATTAGTGGCTCCCCAATAGTTTGTTGTAATTTTTTTTTTACCAATGCCACACTGCTTAATAATAACATTCTTTAAATTACATTCGTAATGTTCAGTAAATCTTTAGACACATTTTCAGACATTTTAATTTTCTTTTTTCATTAATTACATCAGATTTACTTACGTAACAAATCTCAGATAAGTTAAGTATTTATTTTTAAAAAAACAGTCCAAAAACATAAATAAAGATTATTAAGTTGCAATGCTCCCAAATCAACAAAAAGAAAGTAGTAAAAAAAAAAAATTTTTTCATTATACGGAAAAAGAATTTAATGGATGAATTAATTCTGTGCGAAACCAACATTTTGTGGCATAACAGAAAATGCAAAAATTACAACAACTACATACAAGAAATAATGAACGAATGAACGAATGAACGAAACATTTAACGTTCAGTTAGTTATGTTCGTTAAACTGAAAACGCAATAATAAATAGTTGCATGTTGGTAAAATTTGTCGTTGTTGTTGTTGTTGTAACGAAACTTGCTGCAACCATCAATCAATAAAATTTATTTCACTTTACACATTTATAAAAGCAAAAGTAAGCAACGCAAAAAACAAGATAGAAAACAAAAAATCAATAATGTGTGCCCACCTGCCTGCCTGCCTGCCAGCTTGCCTGCCTGGCCACCTGGCCACCTGGCCGCCTGCCCTATTCCCTTCCCTTCAACAATTCTCACGCGCATACATGTGCACGTATGTTAGCATATGTATAAGTAAGTACTACGTATGTATGTACGAGTATATATGTGTGCACATGTACGAGTATGTAAGTATGTATGTATGTGTGAAAAAACATTCACCACCAATGTCAGCGTCACTCCTCGAAATGTTGTGCTTCAAAATCGTACTTATTTTTATATTTTGTTCATTGCGAAATACGAAATACATACGAGTACAGAAACTTGATGACGCCGATTTTAAGGATAACGATAACGACGCTGAAGATGTGCTTAATGTTTTATAATGACGGCAAGCATAATGATAATACTGGCAATGATGACGATGGCATTTTTAATGTTTGCGCAATTATTAGAAATAAGAAATGAAAATTTAACGAAAAAAAATGTTCGAGAAGCATGTCACCTGAAATGAGCAAGCAACGTAATAAATTGGAAGTCACCCCGCTCCACGCTTTTCCACCAGCAATAATTTTATATACGCCTTGTTACGCCTTTGATTAATGATGGCGGCACGTGCCAGCAGTAACCATAACAACGGCAGCAACACCAAAATAAACACAACAACTTTTCGGTGACAACGATATGACAACTTACGACAGCCGATGCGGCAAGACTCGCCCACAGAAGCTATCAACCCATTCACAAATTAGAGCACTGATAATGAAAGTCAACGGTGATGTCAGCAGAAAAAAAAAAGGTATAGATTTTTATATCACTGTATATCAATTATTAATCAATTAAATTGAGCGAAAAGTTACTTTACGATAATGGGCAGATATTAAAGTCACTACGGCATCCATATTTCGTGAGAAATTAATGCTACATAATAAAGAGCTTGTGAAAACTCCGACTTTACCAAGTCAGATGAGTTGAGGTGAGTGGAATGGGGGACTTAGAACTTTAATTCATAAGGGAGAGAGAGAGAGAGAGAGAGAGAGAGAGAGAGAGAGAGAGAGAGAGAGAGAGAGAGAGAGAGAGAGAGAGAGGGAGGGAGAGAGAGGGAGAGAGAGAGAGGGAGAGAGAGAGAGGGAGAGAGAGAGAGGGAGAGAGAGAGAGGGAGAGAGAGAGAGAGAGGGGAGAGAGAGAGAGAGAGAGAGAGAGGAGAGAGAGAGAGAGGGAGAGAGAGAGAGGGAGAGGGAGAGGGAGAGAGAGGGAGAGAGAGAGAGGAAGAGAGAGAGGGAGAGAGGAGAGGGAGAGAGAGAGAGGGAGAGAGAGAGGGAGAGAGAGAGAGGGAGAGAGAGAGAGGGAGAGAGAGAGAGGGAGAGAGAGAGAGGGAGAGAGAGAGAGGGAGAGAGAGAGAGGGAGAGAGAGAGAGGGTAAGAGAGAGAGGGAGAGAGAGAGAGGGAGAGAGGGAGAGAGAGAGAGAGGGAGAGAGAGAGAGAGAGAGAGAGAGAGAGGGAGAGAGAGGGAGAGAGACAGAGAGAGAGAGAGAGAGAGAGAGTGTGTATGCATGCCTCTTACCCATCATCATACTAAGAGATGACCAAATGGCAAACAATAAATAAATTGTGCTTCCAAATGTAAATTTCGGCATGTACTCGCACAAACACACACACACACACACACAAACACACACACAAACACACACACACACACACACACACACACACACACACACATATACACACACATTTTAATAACGTAATTTATCTGTGTATGCTGTAAAATTCATTCGAAATGTATTCGAAATTGAAAACTTGACTTTGACATTTATTATACACTCAGCAAGCGAGCGAGAGCTCTACGAAGTCTCAAATGACAGCATAGAAATCAGTTTACACATATTGAAGTGCGAATTGTGGACAATTGAAAAGTTGAAAAGTGCAATTTATTGCATGTGCTTATTGGGAATTTATTGCATGCCTTTAAAGTAAATGAAAGACGATTTGAAATTTATATAAATTCATAGGTGAAAAGGAAGTATAAGGGGAAATTGAAGCTCGTTCCAGTTTTAAATACATATTTTCTGGAAAAGTCAACATAGACAATAACGGATCTAGAAGTTTTCAATGGCTGAGATACGAAAATTCCCCAAATTTTCGTACATGCGGGAAAAAAGAACGTAGTTTTCCTCTACCCTCGTCTCTTTAATAAGGATTACAAGATACATATAGTGTATGATTGAAAGAACTATTTAAACAATTTTCTTATTAAAAGATGTCAAGACTTGAAGTTCGCTACGTCTCGCCTCTGTTCGCCATTTACCAGTGCTATTAGAACTGGATAGCTCAGTTTAAGAATAGAAAACATATGAGAAATTTATTTATCCCCTGGCGTGTTCTTATATCCTACAGCAGAAATCACATTAAAGTTTAAAAAGAAGCTTACCACTTTTATATTATGAACCATTTGATTCAATCCAGCATACTGTTAATAAAGATGTGCCATCTAAAAGAAGAAAAAAAAACTAAAATTATTATATCATCAAAATATCGAAAACAAAATTATAGTCTCATTTTAAGTATAGGCTAAAACGAAGAAAAAAAGACAACAATAAAAATATCTGAAAATAAATTATTGGTATCGCTATGATAATGAAACCGCAAATATTTATTTGAAATGTCTATTGTACTCATACACAAAAAAAAATCAATAAAAATATGAGAAAGGAATTAATGTGACACATTAAATAGCGCTTCTTTAAAAGAAAACAAATGACAAAATGAAAATTTATTCACCGTAGGTATAAATGTGAGCAAGAAGACAGCAGAAGTATAAACACTTAAACCAGCACTTGAAAATACAACGCTGTAAGTATTGAAGTTAAAGAGAAAGAGAGCGAGAGCGAGCGAGGGAAAAAAAGAAGAAAACCAAGTAGTCTATGAATAGATATGATGAGCACGTGAGACAGGGGTGCCAACTTGTGGGAAATCGACCTCACTAGTTGCTGAGGATTGGGGAATGAGACCGATTTTGTGGGGAATTAGATATATATTTTTTTCCATATTCTGATGATTTCTGAAATAAGCCAATTTCATTACATTTTGATACAGTATATAAAGCAACATACAATACCCACTTTCTTGATTAAGTTTTTGAGTTTTGGTTTATTTTATAATTATTCTAGCGATAACCGTTCGAAAGCAGAATGTTTTTTAAAACAATCTCTAAAGTACGGCTTTTAATGGAAAAACCTTTTAAATATTAGGCTGCAATTAATTAGAGACAAAAATACTAAATTTTGCTATTCATATTACACATTCACTTCTAAAACACAATTTCAATTAATTTTTATTTATTATATTTTAAGAGATTTACAACTTTCTCCAACTCTTCCAATATAATGGTTTTAGTTAAAATCGCAAAACAAATGTCGAATATATAAAAACAAAATAACAGACAAAAGAAAAAGCTTGAGAATGACTCAGCTAACAACAAAAGGAAAACGTAAACAAAAGACAATAGCAAAAAAAGAAACAAAATCCCATACTCCCAGAACAAATTGCTAAAATTTACTGTTAACAATGATAAAACACAACAACAAAAAAGCAACGAACGAGAAAATGAGAGCACTTTCGTCTATTCCTTACAATTTCATTGACAACAACAGCAATAACATTAATAAACAAAAAATATACCAGTAAAGGTATCGCTCTACGCACACGTAATCAATATTATACATACACACTAACATGCTTACGCTGCTTTTGCTTTTGTACTCAGTCACGCAATCCTTTGCCAGCTCGTACTTTTTACCTCTCATACGCGCTCTCAATACCTCGTAATATGAAGAAACTATTCCATTTGCTTACTGCTCAACCGGCGCTCGCTCATTCGCTCTCGTTCGTTTTAAGCTAAATACAAATATTTACACCCATACTCTTTGTGAGTAAATTCTACGAACAAAAACAAAAAATAAAAATCAGCAACTTAATAGAAATTCACATTTTCCTCTCTCTATCTACATATGGTACTTACACAGATAAAAATCTTGTATCGTTCGAGAGACATACGAGTACACACAATAAATATAAAATATTTAAGTGGTTGAGATATTGGGCTTCAATATTCACGCACACACACACACACACACACACACACACACACACACACACACACACACAAAACATACAACACTAGCTAAGTCGGAAGGATGAATTTCCACTTGGTTGAAAGTGATAAACAAGCGATGCGAATATACTTGATTTAGTAACAGAAACTAGTGGAAGAGAGGAAAAGGCATGCATGGTAGATAAATAAAAGTAGTGGAAACTAATCGCATTTCGATTTTCAAATCGATAGAATTTGTGACAAATCTATTTCTCTGTATACACTTAAAGTATTTTTAGAAAGGAAAAATATGTATGAATAAAAATCTTCAGTTTTTTCACATTTATTCAGGTGCGTATATGAATAACATCTACAAATATTTACATTTAGTACTTATATTGTGTATTAAATTATATTAGGTATGGTATATTAAATTATTAAAACTAAGTTGAGCCCTTGGTTTATGTAAACATTTCTACTTTTTCCTCCCACTTTAAATTAAATATAAACATTTACCTCTTTCGTGCTCAGTTCTGTAATTAATTTACAACATACCTCAATTTTAATTATTTTTAATTAAAATTCACCTAAGGAATTATGAAAGATTTTGCGTAGGTATGATCTAAGCTGATGGCTTTTTAATTTGAAATTCGCACAAAAAAGCATCAATTTCGCAAAATTTTAAGAGATTTTTGAAACTTTTATGAATTTCTTAGAAGAGTTCATAGTATTACTTGGAGAGACACTTTGGCATTTCACATTTTGCTTATTATTTCATCCATATTAATCTTAGAATGCTTTGAAATTTACAAATTCATGCAGGGACTTTAGTTGTATCTATTTCCACAAAAAAACTCATGAGCACTTAACGTAATAACTACTGGAATGCATAAAATATTTAACAACGTACTTAAAAAGCAATGAGGTTATATACATATACATACATTAAAACCCCTACAATGTAATGAGTGAACTACCAGCCACTCGACATGACTACCTTATTTTTCCTAGAGGACACACAATCACCTTGAACTAGTCGAATAATTAAGTTCAGTTGAAAATGGACTCCTGCTTCCATATCAGCTATCGTATTACATTTAATCAAACGATTGACTTAACGATTGTATCTTTTGTTATTATAGGTATATTGAGTTTAAAGGCTGAAAAGTGCATTTCAAATTACCTTTATTAGAAAAACATGATAAAGGCATAGAAATGTTAATAAGTGATTACAATGAAATTGAAGCAAATTTTGGAAGACTCTCACTACAGAACACCCTAGTTGACTCAATTAATGGAGGAACTCACTTAAGCGAGGAGTTTTTAATAATGACAATACTCATACTACTTTTCCTAGGCCTTAAGTACAATGGGCTACATAGCCTGAGTGCTTGAGGAACTGTCCTGCACTCGTAGGTCAGGTTCTCGGCCTTCTTCACATCCATCCATCCATCAATACCACTTAGGCAGTTACACACCCACACAGATGAAACGGTGATTAGTGAAGATGACCTTAGGTTAAAGTTTTTAACAATTTGAGAGATACAGCAAACACTCATATAGCTACCGCCGAAAGGTGATTCCATAAACGCACAACCCTCGCAATAAATGGCAACTCAAGAGCAGAGCCTTCGGAGAGCATTCAAACACTTTAATAGCAAGGTTATAATTAACCTGGGTATGCTTAAGTTAACTGTATCTAACCTTCTAAATTAAAACATCCAAAGCTTAATTTCTTATTCTTATAATTTATTAACTTTCATAGTTCCTGCTTGGGTTTCAAATGTCTTGATGTCACTAGCCCAATCTTCTTCCCCTTTAATTTGTACGTTTTTGTCTCTGACATATTCTTGACATTACAATTGTTTTGTGTTCCGAAACTGTAGGAATGAACTTGATTATTTTTTGTTGGCCCTGAGAAAGCTACCGCATAAACAGAAGCCAAGGATATTAAATACAAATAGAAAAAGAGAACAAATCAGAAAAGGGCAAACAAAGAAAGAGTAAAAGATAATAACAATTTTAATCTAAAAATACAGATTTAAGTTTTGCATAACAACAAAGATATCATAAGAAAAATTTAATAAAACACGAAAAGACGCCACATGGAAAAGAAAAGACCCTCTCCACTTTCAACATTTTGTTTATTTTTTTTTTTTTTTATCTTTTCTCTGCTTTTAATTTATCAATATGAATGAATAAGTAACAGCTGCTGCCTGCTGTGAATAGCAAAAAACACCAACCCAAAGTACATAGTAAAAGAAACGAGACAAAAAAAAAAAATAATGGATCATAATTTTATAGTTCGGAAAAGTGGAAAACTGAAAGAAAATATAACAGCTAAAATGAAAGGGGAGAGCAACCGAGTCAAAATATTAAAAATCAAAGAAAAACACGTTGTTCGAAAACAACAAAATTGGAAGCCTTTAAGCGCTGGTGCGCTTCAGTGTCGTAAAGCAAAAACCGCAGCAATAAACGTGTTTCTCTTTTATTACTTACCATGAGTTTCCCTAGCTTGGTTGTGGTTGTTTGTTTGTTTTTTTTTTTTATTTGTTAGTGAGTATTTATGAGTGTGTGTGAGTGTGAGTGTACGTGTTATAACCGCAATCATTGCCAAATGACATATCATGTCAGCTTGTTCACATATACTTGCGAATATGTATGCATGTGTGTGTGTGTGTTTGTGTGTGTTAGATGTTAGAGTGTGCTACATTTCAAATGTAGCACACACAATGAATGGTGGCTTCCAAGTATACATTTAAGTTCACCCTAAAATTTAAAGGGAAATAACAACATCAACGACAGCAACAACAACAACAACAGCAACAACAACAACTACAACAACAACAACAACAGCTAAGGCGGCAGACAACACAGTTAACATGGCAACACAAACACAAGCACACAAACTTGGCGCGTTTGCTCAAGTCGTTTCTTTTACTCATTCCATTTCCGCATACTTTGTTGATTTTTTACATGCAAATATATAGGCCCATGCACACATACACACACACACACACATATACATACATGTGAACGTACTTTAATATTTTATTTCTTTTTTTTTTGCGAATTCTCTCACTATTCTCTATTACTTATTTCTACTGTTTTTATGTTACGTATACGCACTGTTGTACTACATACTCGCATACATAGCGAGCCATTTCTCTTCTCTGTGTGTATTTGTGTGCAAAATCACACACGCGCACACAAAAACGTAAACATGCATACTAGGGACAAAATATTGCTGTGAAATTTTTGGAAGATTTACCATTTATGAAATAAGAAATTATTCTTGGAATTTTTATATGCTACCCTACATATATATTTTCTCTTAAATTGATTTCATTTTGTGTTTACTTGAAATAACATGAAATTGTTTGCACGTAGATGAAATTTAATTTACGCTTATGCAAAGTGAGATATTAAATGTTATTAAATTAGCTCACTTATCGGAGCCTAAACGAAGATTATGTACCTGAAACAACAATAGTAAACTTACGGGCGGGAAGAACAAAGCATTTCCTAGGCGATGTTAGAAACTAATCTGAAATGAGTACGAGGAAGTGGTGTTAGCTGCAGAGGTGGGTAGAAATCAATACTTTAGGAATTAAATGACGCTTAATTAAATATTACAAGGAATTGTATAAGGAATCGTAATTTGCAGATAACACAATTGAATACTTTGACTTTGTCTATTCATAATAAACAACATTTGAACTCATTTGCCATTTGATTTTAAAAGGTATGAAATTGTCGCTTTTGTGTTACAATTTACTGAGTTTTATTCCAGCCAATGAAGCTGCCAATGAACTAAGTATGAAGTGTAAGTTGGTATGTACTTCGCTCCGATACCTTGCATGGACAGGTTTGGGCTTATTCAAAAATGATATAAAGAACTTATTGCTTGCACCTTACGCATAAAAAGTATACTGCTTGGGCATGAACATGCGCATTATTTAGAAATAAGTTAGCTCTGTCCGAGGGACCTGGGGGCGAAGAACACAACATAAAGTTCGTATCATAATAGTCGCACAAGCAGTTGAGCCCATGTTCGATCATTGCGCTTCTCCGTCTCAAGTCCAATCAGTGAGAATCACGCCTGTGTGTGGAGGTTAACAAGACGACAACTGACATGCTGTGTGATTGTTAAGACCTGGATTGCCTCAGAAGAGTAACAATCAATAAGCCATTTCCAACTCCATCGGTCAATGCAATCAGATCCTTTTCTATAAAATGATTTTCTAGTTTTTCTTACGATAGGAGAACGCCTCGTGTGTGAAATGGGAGTAGTGTAGTCGCAAAATATCTATCAGGTCGCACTCACTTTCTAAACTATGGTAATAATAAGCATGTATTGTATTTTTGACTAGTTTCTGGTTAATATGTAATGTGTAATAATTTTTGTAAACTTTTGATTTCATCAATTGTGAAAACCCCATTGGCGATTGATTTACTTAATTACTTACATTACTTATTACCAATTGAAGTACCTACAAATGATTCAACGCACTAAACTAAGAAATCAACTTAATAAATAATTAATATGTATCATGATATCAATCGATGATGGTGTTAAATGACCTTCACTAACTACTCGTGTCTAACTTTGGCATAATCAAAATCGATAATATCGGAGAAAAATAACATGAATTCGTTTTAACCAGAAACAAATTTAATTGGAAAATGTTAATTTAAATGCAATATTTTATAGGTATTTATTGTTGTTGTTGGTGCTGCTGTAAACGTAAATATTTGTGCTTGTGCTCACGTCAAGGTAGTGCCAAAATCGATTGGTCTTAATGTCAGTTTTATGTACAAATCGATGGAATAAGTTTTCTCTACCACATACCTTCTTTTATATTTTATAGCATTGAACCTACCTACTATGTACTTTCAATATATGTATACGTAAGTATATGTACTATGTAACTACATACATACATATGTGTCAGTGTATGTATGTTTGTGTTAGCTTACATTTGGTTGATACTATAAACAATATACTTAAATTGTTGAACGGTTTGAGGTGCTAGAAGTTGTGCGTGGAAAGGAATCATATTAAGTGTTATACTCTGTTACACGAGGTGCATTCATTTCATAGTGGTGCACTCATACATAAGTAGCAAATATATACAAGTATGTACCATATGTATGTATACTTATACTGTATAAGTACTGTGAAATATGATGACGTTTTTGCTTTTTTGTTTTTGCATTCGTATTTCAATGCAATCGAATCGAATCAAATCGAATATTTCAAGTATGCCAAATACAAATATTTGTTTGTGTGTGTGTGTGTGTGGGTGTGTGTGTGTGACAACAATTGTTTGCGAAATTTATGCAAAGAAATGTCAAATATTATTTTGTGTTGGTTTATTATCGTAAATATTAGCAAAAAGATGAGAATTCCGTAAATATATTTATGCAGATATATTGTATTGTATTATTCATGATGCTGATGACATTGATGTTGACGATTTAATAATATTTGGGTATCAAATATTGAATTGCTAATGAGGAAGAAGAAGAAGAAGGGAATTGCATAGAAAGAAGAAGACACGGATGCCTGCGGCAGAGTGTCGAAATGTGCTTACTTGATGCTAAGTAGTTAAATTAGAAAAGCTTTTCAAGTAAGAGTTCAACTTTAAACAAATATTAAAAGTTGCAGAATACTTTAAAATGGAACCTCGGAGAACATGTGGAACCTACGCAGAACATATCGCTCGTTTCCAGCAAGACTGTCATAAGTAAAGGCACAAAGTGCTAAGAAAAATGATTTA
This sequence comes from Palloptera scutellata, assembly GCA_958295655.1. Classification (NCBI taxonomy): domain Eukaryota; kingdom Metazoa; phylum Arthropoda; class Insecta; order Diptera; family Pallopteridae; genus Palloptera; species Palloptera scutellata. Next base: position 113,600,831 of record OY282449.1, on the reverse strand, counting down.
AACTTTTCAATTTACCTATCCTACAATTGATATCGACAAATACTCTGGCGTCAAAGGGAAAACAATTTTTTTTGTTTAATAAATGACAATGTAGATTGCTGCAAGAGCACTTAGTATATATTTCTTTTGGCAAGTAAAAATTCTCAAAGCAGCCAATAAGTCTAAGGGATTTTAGTACTTAGATTAGGCTGACAGTATACTAAGGTCAAAAATGTTCTACTTTGATACCATGTTAAAAGGAGTAAAGCCTTTGTCTCTCTTGTGCTGATAGGCTAATTAGCACATCCCCATGTACATTTCCTGTCCCTCAATACGAATATCTTAAAATATTTTCAAATTAGAATAATATTGTGACAATATTTCCAGAACAACAACATTCGCATGGATATGTATTACGAAAAACTCACCTATTTACGTACATATATTTCTAGTTAGCTGGATAAAGAACTACGATATCATATTGACAACGGCCATCTAGACGCTATAAAACGCGGTATGGTTCGTGCTTATGCTAATTGTTCGTGGCTATGCTAACTAATGCCAAAAAAGCACAGCACCAAATTTCAAACTGTTACTGCAATACACTCTGAGACGAGGTAAATGAATAGCAAGAAGCTGAATTTCGCAAAATTAAATTCGATGGACTTAAGCGGTTTCGATATGTTTCCACTGAAATATGGTATAAATATAAGATTTGTTAAAAAAAAATATTAATTCATAATTTATGTAAAGTGGTGTAAAGCGGTCAGAGAGAGAGTCAGTTGTCAAAAGTTGCCGAAGTTGTACATAAGTTGCAGTCGTCATAGGAGTCAACACTCAAAAGCCGTCGTCGTGGTAACATGAAAAGAGTAGCGAGCAGAGCGAGTAGAGTTGTCGTCGTGTACAGTAGCTTTGAAGCATAACTTTTTTGTTTGTATTATAAATTATTCTTAATATATTATTAGCCATTATTTTATTACTTGAATTGAATTAAATTGCCCATACGTAAATAAAAATATTAACAGTTCTACATTTATATGTAATACTTTTTAAGTTTCTAACTTACCTTTATAGCTGAGTAAGATAGGGTGTTTTAATTGGTGTACCACCCCATATCTAAGGCCTTTTCAACCTTTGAGTGTTTTTAGGAAGCTGAGTGCGTGAATAAGAGTGAAATCTAACGTCTTCTTCCGAACGTTAATCAAATGCTGGTCATTTGTATAGAATATCAGTAAAAGGTCCCGTGATATCTTTATGTAAAATCAAATTTTTATGCCTTTCTTAGAGTAGATTAAATTGAAACAGGGCACAAGGCACCAAATCACTGTGGCCTAAAAAGTCCTATTGCGAAGAGGCCATTGAATATCCATAGATATATTTTCTAGGCTTGTAGCATTTAAAAACGCTAAGATATCCCTGGGAGTTATATTGATCACGTCAACCGTAGTTGATAGTAAGATGACGAAGCCTAAGACTTTCAAGCTTGTCACAGTGGCACAGAATTTGCTCTGCTGTTTCCTCGTCTTCGTCACAAAATCTACAGAATACGTCCCGAGTTAATCCATGTTAGCAAGATGTTTCCTAATTGGGCAGTGTCCAGTAAGAAATTCTTGCGACAGCTCGGATTCCGTTTCTGTTTAACATCAAGAATTGTTTTGTTCTTAACTTTGATACACTTGGCATGAATGATTTTGCTTGTCTGTTGCCTGAGGTGATGTGTCCAGTCTGGACCTTTCTCTTCAGCCATGTGTTAAGATTGAGTTTTACAAAACTCCATGGGGGCCCCTTTTCTAGCTAGTTCGTCAGCCATTTCATTGCCATCGATACCACTAGGTATGCCCAAGCACCCAAATTAGAATGACTCTATTTTTTGTGATGCTAGCTTCATCAGTTGTTGAAGGCACTCCCATATAAGTTTTGAACAAATTTTGAAGGAGTTTAAGGCCAGTTAAGGCTTAACGCCTTAATAGATGTTTCGTTTACACAATGGACTTTCTTCATATTCTCTAAGTCATAATTCAATTGCGTGTACTTTCGCCTGAAAAACTGAGTTTTCTTGGCTCATACTAGCAAAAATATCCTTTGTTGGCCTAAATCCATAAACTCCCGTGTACCACAGATGGTAGTCTCCAACAAAGCGAGGACGTCTTTTAAGTAACTTAAGTCACTCTACTCACTCATTAAATACCTGTCTATACCTTTTTTTTTTTTTAAGTAAGTAAGTAAGTACCTTGTTCATTGACTATCTGATTTAAGCCAAATAAGTCTTATTCAGCATTATAAGGAATTTCTAATGACCACTTTTCGTTCCACTTATGTTTAATTGCATAAGAAAATAAGATCTTTGCCTTCGGAATTTCTATCGAATCAACTCCTTTTCAGGAGACCTTTCCAATACTGTAGTTACTTACTTAGCTGTCACTACAACCGATGATCGGTCTTGGCCGCCGCTATTCGCCAGTTGCTTCTGCTATGCGCGCGCTGGTGCCAGTTGATAAGGCCAAGTGCAGTCAGGTTGCCCTGCACCTGGTCTTTCCAACGGAGATTAGGACGTCCCCTTCTGCGTGTTCCTCCACCGTGGTTCGAATAAAACACCCTTCTAGCCGGAGCGCTTTCTTCCATTCGCTCAACATGACCCAGCCAGCGAAGCCGCTGCAGTTTTATACGCTTGACTATGTTAGTGTCGGCGTACAGCTCCTACTGTACTATTTATAGGTTACTCCTCTGTAAATGCGAACAATCAAGTCCCAATCAAACTGGGGAATCTCGTTAAAAGACGCTCTAAAGATTTTAGAACTGGTTGAATGTAATTGATGAAGATACGTGTACCCTTTTCAGATATCACGTTTTACCTTAGTCAGGGCGTAACTTTTTTGATTGACATCAAGTCTTTCCTATATTGCAGTAGTCGGGCAAGCTAAAAGATTGATATTTTCATACTAAGCCTTTTGCTGAAGACATCAGTACCCACTCTGAAATACAGCACAAAAGATCATCTATTGTCGCAGCGCACTATAGCCTGTCTAACTCTGAAGTTTAACTTAGAGGCACCAGCATGCATAAAACTAAATAGAATCGTTATGAAATCCCTGTTTTTTTAATAAGCTTCAGAAGAAGTAATATTTTGATAGCACATAAAGGTAACTATTCCAGTGATTGATATCGACAGCTCGCTTCTCGGATGGCCTCCTAATATTCAGATATGTGCGCGGGAATCAGTTTTATCACTCTAACAACGTTAGAGATCTGCTATGTGAAAATATATTCCATGGTCGCTGTGGTAGTGCGTTGGACTGCTACGCAGAGTGTCCGGGTTTCGAATCTCGGCACAGGCAAAATCAAAAAGTAAAAAAAATAATTTTTCTACACGGCACCACCTCTTGGCAGGCAATGGCAAACCTACAAGAGTAAAAATTGCTTTGAAAAGCTTTTCACTTCGCCGTTCGGATTCGGCATTAAACTGTAGGTCCCTTCCATTCATGTACAAATATAACACGCCCAACATGAGTGAATCCGAAAAGCTCGGCCTAGACCCTCCATGGGCTGTTGTGCCATTAAAAGTAAAAGTAAAGTAAGTAAAAGTTGTAAATTTAATGCTATTTATAATAATGTAAGAAAAAATATATTAAAAAAAACATAATTAATATTTTAAACCTGTTACGAAAAATAAATAAATAAATAGTTTATTTCGAAAACATGAATCAATTGAGTTAATTGTTACAAATATCTTTTTATTGGCTTTTTGCTGCTCCCTTATCGTAAAAATATTTACACAGCAAATTTAATTTAAATTTTGTTCGTTTTTTCTTGATTTTGTTTTTGTTAATGTTGTGTTTTCCCTTTTCCGACAAAAAACTTATGCAGGCATTTGCTTGTGCTGCGATCCGAGGGCGCCAAACATATTTTATTTTCTATGTAATAAATATAAAAATCAGTGTGGAAAAACCAACAAACAAATAGCAAAGAAAAAAACAAAAATAAAAAGATGCGAAAGAAGAAAATATTTTAGTCATGAATTCTGTGAAAGAGCGAGCAGCTCGCTGCAAGCGATAACAATAACAAAAACAAGAGAGAGAAAAGCACCAGCAAAAGCAAAAAACATAACAAAGACACCAACCAGTGTAAATTACACCAACTATTGTGAATAACGTACAACAAAAACGAATTCAACAACAAATAGGGACAAATTTATGATTAACGATAAGTAAAAAAAAATATCGAAACATAAAATGGGGAAGGAGAAAAGCAAACGCAAAATAAAAGGGAAATAAATCAAGTGAAGATGAAAGCCATGGAAAATACGAACAAGGACAAACAAGGAAGGAAAACTGCCACTACATAATTTAACTTTGACCTTTCAGGCAATAGCAGCAACTAATTAAACCCTCTCTAAATCATTGCATGAGCCGCAAATACGCGTGCCAATTTTGGGTAACCAGCAAATGATCAAGCAAGCGAATGAATGAATGAGCAAAATATGTGTAATTCTATCAAGCAAAATGATACAAATTGACGTCAGTTAACATCCAAAGCTATAAAGCTTAAACTTAACTTAGATCTTTGAGGGGTTCTTAAAATGTTGGCAAATATGAGTAGCTGTTTTTAGAAGCTTTTGAAGATTTTATTCAACAAGCACCAAGCGGTATAAGTATGCTAAACTTTTTTATTTCAACATTATAAATGAGTGTCGATCACTTTCCTGCAAATTTGCATTTATCATTATTTTATTTTCATTTTCCACAACGATTAGGGAACCAGCCGGTCAACCTTAAAGGGTTTGAATGCTCTCCAAATTGATTTTCCTTGACGTCTTAAGAATCAATACTTTAATAATGTCAATGTCAATTAAAAATCTCTGGTTCAACGATGCAATCGAGATGTTTAGAAGAATAAATATTTAATAATCCAAAGTACATATTCAGGAATATGGAATAACTCACTGTCGCTGTGGTGTAGTTGGTAGTGCGTTGGCTGCTACGCAGAGTGTCCGAGGTTTAAATCTCGGCACCACCTCTTGGCTGGCAATGGCAAACCTATAAGAGTAAAAATTGCCTATGAAAAGCTTTTAACTTCCCCATTCATGTATAAATATAAAACGCGCAACATGATTGGATTCGAATGACTCGGTGTAGGTCCTCCAAGGGCTGTTGTACCGTTACAAAAAAAATAACTCAGTTGTGAGGGAACAAGAGTACATAAGTGTGAAACCTCGAAAGATGCTGACTAGAGATGTAAGAAGACTGAAAGTGTCCGGAAACGAATATTGATTTACTGAAAATTACTCACATTTACACATTTGTAAAATTTATATCACATGCACTGACAATGTTGTATTTGTTGTTGTATTTTTTTCAAACACAACTCTGGGTTTTATATTTCTATTTACAGGAAAATATTATAACTTTAAAGTGTTACTTTTACTTACTTTACTTTTAATGGCACAACAGCCCATGGAGGGTTTAGGCCGAGCTTTTCTAATCCACTCATGTTGTGCGTGTTATATTTGTGCATGAATGGAAGGGACCTACAGTTTAACGCCGAATCCGAACGGCGAAGTGAAAAGCTTTTCATAGGCAATTTTTACTCTTGTAGGTTTTCCATTGCCTGCCAAGAGGTGGTGTCGAGTAGAAAAAATATTTTTCTACTTTTTGATTTTGCCTGTGCCGAGTTTCGAACCCCGGACACTCTGCGTAGCAGTCCAACGCACTACCACTACACCACAGCGACCTTTAAATGGTTAATTTTTTTAGAAAATATATATTATCGGAGGTTTCGTGACCGTTCACCAAGTATGGTTAAAGAGGTTGTCAATAGGGACATACAAATTTTCTATTTAAAAACAAACGCACCCTATAATTTCTTTTTTTTTTTTTTGTGATCTGGAAGTGCCAAAATCTCGTTCAAGTTTTACATTTTTATAATGGAGAAGTTCACGAACGAGCAACATTTGGAAATTATTAAAAATTACTACTGAAATTCTGAGTCGGTGGTCGCAACTTTAAGTTTGAAGCGATGAAGCTAATTTTTGACTCATTGACTCATAGCAAAATATGAATTATTGGACAGCAACAAACCCGTATGTGCTACAAGATACTCAATTGCATTTACAAAAAATTACCTTGTGGTGTGGATTTCATGTCGGTGGGGACCGTATTTTTTCGTCGATGAAAATGACCGACATGTTACGGGCAATAGAGTTTGCTATCGTTCCATGTTGGAAGACTATTTTTGGCAAGAAATGCATGAACTTGATATCAGTGATATGTGGTTCCAAGAAGATGGTGCCACATGCCACAAATCTGGTCAAACAATTGATCTATTGAAGGGGAAGTTCGGTAATCGGGTAATCTCGTAGTCCGGTCGAATGGTCATGCGATTTAAGGCTATTGGATTTTTTTTATGGAATTACGTCAAGTCGTTACGGGATTACGTCAACAAGTGAACAACATTAGAGGGGCTTAGGAACAATATCGAACGCTAAATTGCCAACTTTCAGGCCGATGTGCGCAAGAGCGGTAGAAAATCGGCTCTAAAAAATCAATCGCTGCAAGCGTGCTCGCAATATCGAATTCCATACTTAAATGTAACATGTGTTCTAAGTACGAGTACACAGGGAATAAATTTCAGCCCAATAGCTCAATTATTCTGTGTTTTATTTTAATATAAAATTGTTAAGCCCCTATTGAAAAACCCTTTACTTACTTATATATAATCTTCATATAGATACTACTTCATGAAAATACATATATGTATATGTAGTATATGACCCCTGAAGAAAGGGGCTAGGTCAATTGTGAGGTATTGCCATGCTAACAAATTCTCCAGATGTGATAGAAAAAATCTGAGTATAAGATGAAAATTAGATATTTAAAAGTTATTCATTTGCTATTTGGATGTTGTAAGGTGTCAAAACATCGCACTACATCACCAGGCATTGACCTAGGGAATAAAAATTTTACCCATATATGTTAGCACGGCTTTCTTCAATAACACAGCAGCCCAGATTGAGCTTTGGTACCCATCCATGTTAAGCGAATTACATTTGTACAACAATGGAATGTTCGAGGAATAGTAACGGACATTTTATTTCTCTTGATTGTAGATCCACTTTATAGGGCTGAAGAAAGGGGCTAGGTCAATTGTGAGGTATTGCCATGCTAACAAATTCTCCAGATGTGATAGAAAAAATCTGAGTATAAGATGAAAATTGACAACAAGAATATCCTAATGTTATATATTTATCTCTTGCCATTAACTCTCTTTTTATTCCCATTACACCCTTTCTAACATGAGTGGATGCGAAAAGCTGAGCCTAAGCCCTCCTCCATGGGCTGTTGTGCTATTAAACAAGAAAAAGACACCAGATCTTACTTGTTATTAGAATTTTTCTTTGGGTATATCATATATGTCTAAATAAATAAATACCTAAAAATATGTATGAAGACAAAAATGATGTCGAATGAAAGTGAAAAATGAGCTCTACAAAGTGGAGCACAACATAAAGGTGTTCTATGCATATAAGACTTACAACAACAAATTGCACTTTCCTTCAATCTAAAGTGCTCACCTACTTTACAGACGGCGGAGGAATGGGTAGTGATTTACATAGAAGGAATACCGAAATTTCGCAAAAATCGTTTGGCGTAAAAAGAAAAAGAAACTCACGGTTGAAGTAAGCAAGTAAGTAATATGGATATATATATATGGATATGTATATTTATGTACTTGGATGTGTGTGTGTGTAAGTAAGGTATTGTTTCGTCTCGAAAATTGTTATCATAAATAATTGAATTTGTGTATTTGTGTGTGTGTGTGTGTGTGTGTGTGTGTCTGTACGCACATACTGTTTTATATTTGTGGCAGTGTTTGCACGGAGATTAACTGCGTACGTGGCGTGTAATTTTTTAACAAGATAAAGTAGGTGAAGTCTATATGTATGTGCATACTTAATACTTATAAATGAGTTTCTTCAAATGTGTATTATTCTCAACTCATCAAATTGAATTTGGCAATTTAAACGCTAACAATAAAATACAAGTTAGAATTATAAAAGCTTAATTGTTGTCAGATTCAGTACTGTCAATTACTGTCATTATCCTGAATAATGTTTTAAGTATATTAGGGTTGTTATTCATCGACACAATAGGACATTTTGATGATTCGTCCCATTGAGCAACCGACCACCAACTGCTGCAGAGAACGAACATTAAGGATTGCAAAAGGTAGAGTTGATAGAAAAGGCTACTCATAGTTGTTGCTGTTGTTGTTTCTTAAAATAAGTAATATTTTAACAATTCATTGTGAATATCATAAATCTTTTATATCAATTTATTGTATCGTTTTCAAAGTAGGCCCCTTCCGATACCAACAAAACCAAAGCCGGGAATTGTTCAATAAAACACAAAATATTTATTATTCATTCAAATTTATTGTATCTTTTTCAATGTAAGTCATCAAAACCATTTTTAAACGCATTTTCCCGAATCGACTTCAGTTCAGATTCAGAAAACGGATGCCTCATTGATCAATAAAACACAAAATATTTATTATTCATTCAAATTTATTGTATCTTTTTCAAAGTAAGTCCCTTCCGAAATATTACACTTATGCCAACGAATAATCCAATCATCAAAACGATTTTTAAACGCATTTTCCCGAATCGACTTCAGTTCAGACTCAGAAAACGGATGCTCCAAAGTGGTAATTTGAATTGTGAAAACAGAAAAAAGTCAGCCGAAGTCATATCTGGTAAATACGATTGTTATTCAATGATATTTGTTGAGTTTTTGGCCAGAAATTCGTTAAACAATTTTGAAGATAATTCAGGTTTTTTTTTGCTCAAACAATGGTGTATAATGGGTAAGAATTGATTCGTGGGAGACAGAAATGTCTGCAGATACCTCTCTCAAACTTGAATGACGATTATCCGTCAGCATTTCCTTCGCTTTATCGATAATAACTTCAGTTGAAGACGTTAATGGCCGACCAGAACGAGGCAAATCTACCACCAAATCGCGTTCTCTTTGAATGCGGTAGCACAGTACCACTCATATGCAAGTGCTTTTGATAAAGTCGATTCACTGTAAGCCTTCTGTAACGTTTTTAGCGATTCGGCACACGAAACTCCATTTGCAATACAAAATTTGAGACACATTCTTTGTTCGATATTTTTATTCATTGAGAAAAACTGACAAAATCGAGCACTGGAAACAAACTCAAATGCTTCATATCAGTATAGAGGACAGTTATGTCAACTTAGCGACTAAACTAATTTTCACTATTCCTTTAAGCGGGCTTTTTAAATGATGATTTCCCGGTACTTTTTTATACTCTTTTGTATTTCTTAATTGAATTATTTGCTTTTAAAGTTATGTAAACTGTGGTCCATCTAACATTTGGAATTTGAACTACTAGCTATTTAGAGTGTGGTAGTAGTTGACAGCGCGTTGGCCTGCTATCACGGCACAGACAAAATAAAAAATTAGAAGAAAAAAAGTTGTCTACACGGCACCACCTCTTGGCACCACCTCTTGGCACTACCTCTTGGCACAACAGTCCATGGAGGGCCTAAGTCAAGATTTTCGCATCAACTCACGTTGTGCCTCTTATATTTTTGTACATGATTGACAATTGTTATGTAAACGGTTAAAATCGAATATTCAAACATGCCACCATACATATCAGTAGGTTCCAAAAATTCCTTCCACTGCATCCCTTATCTTTCCCTTCTGGCATATACGTAATTACTACATAAATGTATGTTTTCGAGATACGATATGTCCAAAAGGCGATTCGCACATTTTCGCTCAGGCACATAAAAACCACTACAATTTTATGCCGAATCTGAACTTCAAAGTGAAAAGCTTATCATAGGCAATTTTTACTCTTCTCTTGTAGGTTTTCCATTGCCTGCCAAGAGGTGATACTGTGTATAAATATTTATTTTTTATGTGATTATTTGTCTCCTACTTTAGAAGATATTGACGATTGCAGCTCTAAAGGATGAAATTGGTGCAACCATCGGTCAAGTACAGCTCCATACAATCGAAAATGTACTGAAAAATTGGGTTGATCGTATGGGCTACTGCAAGGCCACCAGCCGAGGAAGTCATTTGAATGAAATAGTATTCTACAATCAACTGAAAGGATTGTAAGTACCTTCGAATAATAAAAACCACATTGAAAAAATATTATGTATTCGTTTCTTATTTAAACCAAAGTCAATTTCTAATTTATAAATGGTCCACCCTGTATTTACTGTATATAAAATGTAATACATTTATCAATTCGATTTCGCATAACCATTATATTATTTGTTAAAAAACATATCCAAAAAATATAAAAAAATTTATTATTTATAATGAAACAAAAATTTCATATGTATAAAGTAAATTTTGATTATTGAAAATTTGTAAAATGCTCTCTAGCAAAATAATACATATATAACCAATAAATATTTATGTGTGTGAGAACTATTAAATTATTCATAAATCAATCCATTGTACTTACTCATTGTAAAGTTCATAATAGACTTATTGCAACATGGAAAGCCGCTTCAGTTGGCATAAGCGGAAAAATCAGTTATACTGCTCTTAATGTACCCATTTATAAAGGCTACTTTTCCCCCTTATGGTCCCCGTGATGTAATTAGTTGTACTCTGGTCTTCTACGCAGAGTGCCCGTGTTTAAATCTCGACACAAGTAAAAAGCAAAAAGTAGAATACAAATTTTTATACCTACACGGCACCACCTCTTGGTAGGCAATGGCAAATCTCCAAGAGTTAAATTGCCTAAGAAAAGCTTTATAATCTCTGTTCGGATTCGGCATAAAACTGTAGGTCCCTTACAATCGGATACAAATAAACACGCACAACATGAATGGCAGAGAAAAGCTAGGCCTAGGCCGTCCAAGGGCTGTTGCGCCATTAAATAAGAAGAAGAATAATTTTTCCCCCCTTACCCACACCATTTTAAAAGAAGACTCAAATTCTAAGTTATACAGGATGTTTTTTTTCGAAGTGTGGTTTTCAAGAAGAAATAAAACGCATATAATTTAATGTTATGGCCAAGAATTTAGCTTTATTATAAAGATAAGGATTTGCCATTATGTCTTAAAAACGATTTCGGGCAAGTGGCCACCGCGGCTGGTTCGAATAAATTCCAGTCGACCTCTTTTTGCAGCAATTGGGGCCGTATGTCAGTAATAACGCACCGAATATTCTCTTCCAAGGCGTCAATCGTCTCGGGCTTATAGTCCAGCGGTGTTAAATCACATGATTTTGGAGGCCACGCCACAGGCCCACGACGCGAGATAATGCACTCACCAAAAGTTTCCTTCAATAAATTGATTGTTTCGTTGGCTGTATGGCTGTTTGGCATGTAGCGCCGTCTTGTTGGAACCAAAGGTCGTCCACATCAACATCCTCCAATTCACAATTCAGGCACGAAAAAGTCAGTAATCATGTCTCTATAGCGTTCCCCATTGACTGTAACATTATGACCGGCTTCATCTTTGAAGAAATATGGACCAATGATTCCCTCTGCCCATAGAGCACACCAAACAGTGACTTTTTGAGGATGTAACGGCGTCTCAACAATGGCTCGTGGATTATGATCACTCCAAATGCGACAATTTTGCTTATTAACGTACCCATTCAACCAAAAGTGAGCTTCATCGCTGAACAAAATTTTCTTGTGAAAATCGGGATCGGTGGCCATCTCGTTTTGGTAATAAATTTGCAAGATTTGCAAACGTTGTTCAGGAGTAAGTCTATTCATTATGAAATGGCAAACCTAACTGAGCATAAATCAAGTGACAGCTGTCAAAAAGACCAACTCCGAAAAAAGTATTGCCAGATTGAAAACCACACTTCTAAAAAAACACCCTTTATAATCGCTTCTGCTTCAACGGCCGATCACGGTTTCACCTGAAAATTAGTTTTTTCTTTAAACTACATCTTCAGACATAAGCTCCTATGCCAAATTGCAGCAGATATTTCGTATCGCATTCCTGCTCGCATTTACAAGTATTTATGTATTATTAAACGCTTATTGGACTTTCAAATGAATGTAAATCTATTATGTATAAATGTATGTATGTATATGCAAAATTACGAATATTTCTAAGAATGAAATAAAAATATTGCAGGCTGGCAGCCACCACCAAACAACAGAAATGCTGATTATGGCAACACTGATTTATTACACTCAAGGGAATAATTGTTGCGGTTATTGTTTGTAATGAAAATTACTTTTCACAATTTACCATAAATGCCGTTGATTTCTGATGACTAGTGATGGTGTAAATTTGAGTTGAGTTGTATTCAGGAATCGAGTATCATAATGAATGAACGAATGAAGAATAGTAGTGTAGAAATTTTTATCATCAGGAACGCAAGACTTAGGGTGAATACAAAAAATTTAGGTAAAGAATTGGAATTTGTTATCTCGGCTATGGGGAAACAAATGAAGAACAATGCCAATGAAAATATCGGGTTAGCAAGCAAAATATGCACATGATTTTTGTTGGTTTATATAAAGTATTATTCCATAGGGTATCAATAGTTTTAGTGTGGAAAGCTTTACGAGTCATACTATGCTATAATATACAATGTGGAAGAAACGCACAACAGAGATTTAAGAAGCCTTTAGTACAAATACAGCCAACCACATTCAAGTGCCTACGTAGGGTGCCATACCACACAACACACACAACAGACCATCAGCATATGTGGGAATGACAAACAACTAGTAGCGGACTGAATTACTAATATGCAAATGCATCACTGAGAGGGATACAGAAAGGCAACCCGAACTATACGAAGACATGGGACTGAAAGGGAAGACTAAGGTGAGTTTATATACAACATAAATGCTGATTATGGCAACACTGATTTATTACACTCAAGGGAATAAAATTCACAAGGGCAACAACAACAGCGCTTTGTTGTTGCGGCCGGTATAATGGCGATATAATTATAATGTAAAAATCATCAGCTATGTTGAAAATCGAATCAATTTATCACAGAAAAACTATTAAAGAATAAGGACGAGCTATGGATAGAAAAATCACTGCTAAGTTGAAGGTAACATCAAACTGAAACGGTATGACTAAAAATTAAGAAAGAAGGATGAAAGTCTGAATCTCATATTGTAACGAATGCATGAGTATCCAAGAAGGTAAAATATCAGGAGAAAGACCACAAGTGGGAGTAACCTAGCTAGATTCCATCGGGCGCAAAAACCGGTAATGGAACAAAGTGAGGAATGTATATGTACTTGGTATTCGTATTTTTTCAACACTAATTTGTGTTTTTATGGCCAACGAATCATTATGTCATAATTTGGTAAATACTAATTGTTAATAATAACAATAAGTAATAATGTGTATTTATCTTTTCATGTTTGCGTAAGCATTGTCTTCATTACTAATTGCATTACATTCGTTGTATGTAGTGAAATGAAAATTCTTTGAATTTGCACACTAGCAAAATTATGGACATTTATAAAACATATTCTTTGTAAATCGTCACTCCACCAGCCGCCCTCCTCACCTTCATATTTACGAGTATGTATTCGAAGAGAATTCCAATGTAGCAGAAATATGTGGACAATTTTTAGAGATGAAAAGTAAATTCTTAAATTACTTAAATGATTCCAAATGTCTGCTAAACATACTTACGCTTATGCAGGTAATGACAATGAAGTAAAGTTCACAAGCTTAGTTCGCTATTCTCTACTGGAGAAAACTCATAACTTTATTTTACAAAAATTCCATTAGAATTTATGAGTATCCAAGCACTAGCAAATGGGAGAAAAATATTTTATGGAAAGGATGAAAAAATATAACTTAAATTTGATAACCTCGCAGGAATATACTCGAACCCACTATGTTTTGTTCCTGTGAGGACTCGTAGTGCTTTTACAAACCAATTTAATATTACTTGAGATAAATAGTGTAGCTATTTCGTTTAACCCATGCACAAAATCTAATGATTTTCCTGCTTTTCAATTCCCTCTCAGAAATTGTTCTCAACAAGGTTCTTCTCATAATATCTAGTAGCTATTAACAACCTCTATTCTTTAACTAAAAAGGTTCTTTAGGTAATCAGTAGAAGTTTAAAATCTTCGCAATCCAGCTGGTAAGGTTTTTCAAATTTATGTACGTCTAACCGACCCGAAAGAAGCAAGCATTAGATTGTAATGCTTTTTTCATATTTTCCAAAGCGACGAATGTTTGACGAATTCTGCAACGATCTTATTTCTTTCGGCTCAATGTACATAATATTAATACATTTAGTTTGAAAACATTATTTTCTTTTCAAAAACCCTTAACATGAGGCCAGCCAAAGTGTTTTTTTTTTATTGATACATTCAACACACAGGGTGTGCCCTTATGAATGCAGAGCATTGTGTTGATTGGAAAGAAGACTGATAGGTGGGTAGCTAAAGGAGGGAGAATGAGAGAGGAAGTGCAAGTTTATTTCAAGTTTAAGAAAATACTATTTCCGGAAGCCGTTTAGTGTTTGGATTCAAGTTCAGTTCAGAACACTCGCCTCTAACTTTCTTCTGGTACATTTCCAATGTTCCTTCTTTTTAACCTTGCCTGAAATACCTCCGAGTGCACTACCCTTTTCTAGTTATTCGCAAATAAAACAAAACCTTTCACTTTTTTAAGGGTAAAATGTCTTTCAGCTTCGTTCATGCTTCAGATTTAGTCCAACGCTCCAAATTGTGTGCAAGAATTATCAATAGAAATTTGAAAACTTAAACAAAAATTTATAAAACTTTGATCAAATATGGAAGCGTGACGTGACTTTGGAACATAAAAATTTGCACAGCAACAATAAAACGCCATACTTAATTCACATTTTAAAGTTCAATGATGTTATTGCAACTAACATGATATCAACATTACACGAGGACTCTCTTACATAATAATTACAATACTTATGAGGGTAGATCAATAAGTACCCGTGTTAGTAATGGAGAGGCAAGTTTTGCACAATTATTTTTTTTCTATTTTTCAACGTAATCTCCTTTTAATACAATACACTTTTCCCAACGTTTCTGCCATTTCTTTAACCCCTCAAAAAAATACGATTTGTCTTCAAAATGCGCTTCTGTCTCGACGATAAACTCCTCGTTTGAGCTGAATTTTTTTCCCCCCGAGCCACGTTTGCATGTTGGGGAACAGAAAGAAGTCGCAGGGAGCCAAGTCGGGCGTGTACGGTGGGTGCGGCAGCAATGCGTAGTTCAATTAATGCAATTTGGCCACGATAATTCCGTATCCGCTTGTTGTCCACCGTAAGCAATCGCGGCACCCATCGGGCTGACACCTTTTTCATGCTTAACATATCATGTAAAATATTAATTACCGATCCGTACGACTCTCCTACGGCCTCTGCTACTTCGCTCACTTTCGTTCGGCGATCAGCGAGAATCATGTCGTGGACCTTTTCAACGATTTCCTCGGTAGTGGGTACCGGGCGGCCTGGGCGCTCCTCATCAAAAACAGATGTGCGACCACGTTTAAATTCATTGCACCAATATCTTACGTTTGTCATAGATGGTGAAGACAGCATCTAACTTCGCTTTTATTTCTTCGCATGTTTTTCCATCCAAAAATAAAAAGCGAATTACGGATCGATATTGTTTTTTGCAATTTATCGCGAAACACCAAACACGTGTGATACTAATGGCTGCCAAATAAAAACAAACCTATGAACCAGTTTGAAATTTAGTGTGGTATCGTGTGACAGATGATGGTACGCGACGGTAATGCCAACTTCCCTTAGCTACGCCACCTGTCTTCACACTCGGGTACTTATTGATCTACCCTCGTACTAATGGCTGCCAAATAACAAGTAACCTTCGAATCAGTTTGAAATTTAGCGTGGTATCGTGTGACAGATGGTAGCTACGCCACCTGTCTTCACACTCGGGTACTTATTGATCTACCCTCGTACTAATGGCTGCCAAATAACAACTAACCTACGAATCAGTTTGAAATTTAGCGTGGTATCGTGTGACAGATGGTAGCTACGCCACCTGTCTTCACACACGGGTACTTATTGATCTACCCTCGTACATAAGCTAACACATGTAGAACATAGCTATACATATTATTCATTCAAAAATAACACAATCAAAATCGATAAAATTTTATCGTTTTTAAGTGCAAAACTCAACGTAACCAAAAATTTCTAACAAAACGTACAAAAACGTACGTGTAACTGCTTCTCTGTGCTTCCTTTCATTCGACCTCTGGGCACCCTATTTTCTTTCACTCTCGCTTTTTCATTATGCTAGTGAATTATTTTAAATTTTTTCTTTTTTCAGCGCAAAAATGTTTCATTTTTTTTGGTTCACACATTTATTTCATTGTTTCACCTTTTCCCATTTTTTTTTTTGGCTTCTTTTACAAATTATTATGGTAAAATGTATTAAAATCTGCGAGCTGCACCCGCCCCCACCACTGAGCATACACTGGCCACACGCTCAACTCACTACACCGCTACCCTGCAGCATTGCCAGCATTACTTTGCTAACTTCATATCGTACGTTTGTGTGAATTCCATTAATGCTACCTCACAGTAGCGGTCTGAGCTATGCAAAGAGCATTTTACTGCTCATGCTATAACGAATATAATTTTTGTTTTTTTACTTTTTCTGTTTAGATAAGTGCAAAGAAATAATTAATTATTAAATATTATTATGGTAATTTTTGAATTTTTTTCAAATTGCGAAATAGTTGCAGCACAAATTTAAATTTGTTCTTTTCTTTTTGCTTAGATATAATTGAATTCATGTATTATAATTATTTACTCACATCAGTTTTATGTTTAGTACTTATAGCTAAGTACCTATGTATGTATGTATGGTATTGGTGTTGAAACTGCACTCAAATAAAGGGTGATTTTTTGCTACTTGGTTTTTGACGTTTATATTTCCGACAGTTCACGTGTGATTCTTTACATGTGTCAAAGTAAAAAATGCTCAGTTTGGTTTGCCATTTCATCATTAATAGACTTACGCCTGAAGAATGTTTGCAAATTATTGAAATTTATTATCAAAATTCATGCGCTGTGAAAAAAGAGTTTCGCAAGCTACGTCCATTTAGCGATGAGGCTCATTTTTGGCTCAATGGATACGTGAATAAGCAGAATTGCCGTATTTGGAGTGAAGACCAGCCAGAGGCAATTCATCCCGCAAAATAGACTATTTGGTGCTGTTCGGTTTATGGGCAGGCGGCATCATTGGGCCCTACTTCTTCAAAGACGATGATGGATGAAGACCGCAAAGTTATGGTCAATGGAGAAAGGTACCATTCGATTATAACACATACTAGAATTGGACTCGGCCGACATGTGGTTTAAACACGTTGCCACACTGCACGCGAAACCATGCATCAATTGAGAGGCGAATTTGGTGAGCAGTTAATCTCACGTTTTAGTGCAGTCAATAGGCCACGAAGATCGTGTGATTTGACCCCGTTAGATTATTTTTTGTGAGTCTATGTTAAGTCTCGTGTCTATAGGGACACGAGCCAAACACGATTGCTGCTTTGGAGGTCAACATTGAACGCGTCATTGCGTCTGGTGAGATTCAGGCCGAAATGTGTGAAAAATGTGCCATAATTGGACCTTCAGAAGCCGTGGCGTAGCGTGGGCAACATTTGAATGAAATTATCTTTAGAAAGTAAATGGCAGGAATGGATATACTTACTTACTTACTTAAGTGGCACTACAACCGATGATCGGTCTTGGCCGCATCTACAAAGCTTTTCCAGTTGCCTCTGCTATACGCGCGCTGGCGCCAGTTGATAAGGCCAAGTGCAGTCAGTTGCCCTGCACCTGGTCTTTCCAACGGAGATTAGGACATCCCCTTCTGCGTTTTCTTCCACCGTGGTTCGGAGCGCTTTCTTCCATTCGCTCAACATGACCCAGCCAGCGAAGCCGCTGGAGTTTTATACGCTTGACTATGTCAGTGTCGGCGTACAGCTCATACAGCTCATCGTTCCATCTTATTCGATACACGTCGTCCACGCATACTGGACCGTAGATCTTACGTTGTATCTTCCTCTCGAACACTTCTAACAGCCTCTCATCATTGATGGTCAATGTCCACGTCTCTGCGCCATACATTAGGACTGGAAGGATGAGGGACTTATAGAGTGTTATTTTCGTCGGTCGAGAGAGGGCTCTACTTCTCGATTGCCTACTGAGCCCGTAGCAACACCTGTTGGCAAGAGTTAGACTCCGCTTGATCTCAAGGCGGAATGGATTTATCGATCGAAATAAAAATTTCATTCACTTTTGTAAAATTTCTGTATTTTTTGGAATTTACAAAAACTAAGTTCTTAAAAATCACCCTTTATATTTTTTTCACTTGTGGTTTCGTTTATTTGTTGGGCCACTGGTGAGTATATATTTTGTATTTTAAAGCTATCAGAGAGAGCGAGAGAGATGAATTAACTGTGAAATTTGATTTTCTCATATGATTTCTCATATCAAATTAGAAACTACATATTTATTGTAAGTATGTAATTCGTAAATCGCATCTGAGTTGCTCATAGGAAAACTATTATGATGAGTGTTTTATCTAAGTCTACACTTGTGTTCCGTTTTCTGAGTTCCTTTACTTTAGGTTCCCAAGACGAGTAGAAGGAAAAAAAAGAAACTTTGTGTTTTAAAATATCACGTATAAAATTTTTCTATAACTAAGGTTTTCATTGTCATAGCTACGAATATGCTTAACAAAATCCGTTCAACTTCTGAATTGGCAACATGATTGATTGAGAATTTTTTAGTTAAGTGAGCTTCTCTGAGCTTATGTACGTATATAATGTAAATAAATAAACTTAAACTTTTGTTTGATAAACTTTTTTAAAACTTTACTTTAATCGATTAAGCTGTAAGGTATACTCATGTGTGTATGTGTGTACGTGTTGGTGTATGTAATGTATGCATGTATGTATGTATATAAATCTTTACTTGAAAATTCAAAAATAATTGCCATATCGCTTTTCAATCCCATAAGACAATTCCTGCGAAAGTTTCTTGTACAATAGCAAGCAGCAACGTCTTTTATCTTCAGATTGGATCTAATCCTCGGTTGTTTATACATATTTTTACTTTACTGTGCTTTAAGAGTCAACATCAGAGATATTTACTACAAGGAACATATAAGGAAAATGGAAAGCACAAATAAGAAGTTTCTAGGAAAATGAAAACATTTGATAACTCAAGTGCGTCTTATCAAAACAATTTTAATGTTGCTGTTGTCATTTTTGTTTTCTTCAGGAAGAATAATAAAATAAAATAAAATAAAATAAAGAAGAATTTGTAAAAACATTTGGGACATAATATAACGATAAGCGGCCTTTCTTTTTTGGATATTGCCTTAGACACAGGCACATACGAGTAAACTTAAATCGAACACGAGTAAACTTAAAACGAACATCGAAATCGAATGTAGTAGAGGAAACAGCACGACACCAACAACATCCACCATATGAACAGAGATAAAAAGAAAATGACTTCAATTTTTTCTATAAATTTTGGTGCGTCAGGCTATGAAGGCAATTTCTCTGATGAGTCTCTTAAGAGGATTCATTTTTCTCACCAGGGAGTATTCGCATTGCAGTGAGTTTTTTATTGAAAAATAATTCTGCCACATTTTCTCGACTTTATTATTTTGTTGTATAGTATGTATTTTTTCTCTCGCTTTGATTAAGTTACATTTGCAACACTTTGTCAATGATAAAATTGTCGGTTTTATATACCATATTGATATTGACATAAGATTTTAACATTTAATAGCTTTGCTATGTAACAAACGTAACATACAATCACACTTACTATGTACATACTTATGTATAAAGTTGCCATATTGTTGTGCTACATAATTGCGGTGGCATGGTCTGGCATTACAACGAGTTAATTATACTGCCCCGTTTACATTAGGCGTATTTCTTTTGACGCTTATACACAATTACTGACGCATGACAAATAAAACACGAACCACAATTTGGCATATGAATTTGTCATCACTATCGAAATAATGGAACTACTGTCGACACCTGTTGTAATAAATATATTTATTTATTATTTATCTATATGCCATATGTAAAACAAATTCGGGAAATATGTTTGTAATTCCATAACTCGAGAATAGAGTCCTCGATTTGCTTGGGGACTTTGTTGTTGTGTTCGTAATTGTCAAGACAAGGTTTGTTAGAAAATCACAAAAGAGGGGCGGCACCGCCCATTCACTACATCTGTAATTGCTATAACTCAGCTCCCTTTGAATATTTTTTAACGAAATTTGTTCAACTTTAATCTCTCTGTAACATATGGGCGCAATTCGAAAACCGGCAACTGGCTTGACACCGCCCATGTACTAGAATATTTCCAAATTCTGTAACTCGGCTCACTTTAAATATTTTTTAACGAAATTTGGCACAGAAGTTTATGTGTCCAACTCTAAGCTTCACGATTGGCTGAGAGTGAGCGAGCGATTTTAACTGGCCATAACAACGACGTTGACGATCTCAATTTCATCATTCAGATCGATTGATTTCGTTACGAATGAAGACGAAGCTACAAACTACCCGACTGAATTTTTAAGTTCATTGAATCTGCCCGGTGTACCACCTCACAACTTGCAACGGAAAGTTGGCGCAATCATCATTATGCTGAGTAATATAAATCAACCGAAGCAGTGCAGCTGCTTCCGAACCAGATTGGCAGGGAAGCAGCTGAAGAACAAAGACATTCAAGCGACAATTCTCAAAAGCAAGTTCCAAGGCGAGGAAGGGAAGTACCCAATGATACCAACTGACTTGTCTTTCGAGTTCGAGCGCATTTAGTTCCCCGTTTGACTCGCTTTCGCCATGACGATCAACAAAGCTCAAGGATAATCGTTGTGTGTGTTTTCCATATCGATTTTCGATGCTTCTCGCACGGGCAATTAATGTTTTTCAACGCACCGCACAACATTGCTGCATTGCCCGAATTCCACTTCAGCAGCTACAAAGTCTTCGCTTTATTCCATTTTTGCTCTTGCTAGTTAGTACAATTTATTGTAATTGCTGAGCCATTTTTTCTATGTATTTACCTATTTGACATTTAGAGATGGAACTTTTTTGGTAAATTTCGATCAAAATAGCAAACTACACTTTGCCAACAGTGCTTTTTATCTACATCTACAGGGTGTTTTTTTTTAGAAGTGTGGTTTTCAAGAAGAAATAAAACGCATAAAATTTAATGTTATGGCCAAGAATTTAGCTTTATTATAAAGATAAGGATTTGCCACTATGTCTTAAAAACGATTTCTAGGCAAGTGGCCGCCGCGGCTGGTTCGAATAAATTCCAGCCGAGAGGCCCAATTTTCGATCAGTATTTCAGTAATAACGCTCCGAATATTCTCTTTCAAGGCATCAATCTTCTCAGGCTTATCTGCTTAGACAAGCGACTTCACATAACCCCACAAAAAATAGTCCAGCGGTGTTAATTCGCACGATCTTGGAGGTCACGCCACAGATCCACGACGCGAGATAATGCGTTCACCAAAAGTTTCTTTCAATAAATTGATTGTTTCGTTGGCTGTATGGCTGTATGGCATGTAGCGCCGTCTTGTTGGAACTTAAGGTCGTCCACATCAACATCCTCCAATTCACAATTCAGGTACGAAAAAGTCAGTAATCATGTCTCTATAGCGTTCCCCATTGACTGTAACATTATGACCGGCTTCATCTTTTAAAAAATATAGACCAATGATTCCCTCTGCCCATAGAGCACACCAAACAGTAACTTTTTGAGGATGTACCGGTGTCTCAACAATGGCTTGTGGATTATGATCAATCCAAGTGCGACAATTTTCCTTATTAACGTACCCATTCAACCAAAACTGAGCTTCATTGCTGAACAAAATTTTCTTGTGAAAATCGGGATCGGTGGCCATCTCGTTTTGGTAATAAATTTGCACGATTTGCAAACGTTGTTCAGGAGTAAGTCTATTCATTATGAAATGGCAAACCAAACTGAGCATAAATCAAGTGACAGCTGTCAAAAAGGCCAACTCCGAAAAAAGTATTGCCACACTTCTAAAAAAAACACCCTTTATAAGCTAAGTAGGTGAATATCGCCCTCCTAACTTAGCTGCTTGTGTATATGGTAAGCGTCAAAAGAAATACGCCTATTTTGTTTTAAACTTTTCACATTAATTTACTTTTAAGTACCTATCAGCAATTCCTGGTGCATTTATGTAAGCAAATCACTGAACTTGTATGCAAAGCCACATAGTCTAAGATAATAAAGTGTTTTCATCGGAAATATTGAGATTCTTATGTTCAAACTTTGAGCAGAGAATGAAAGTTAAGAATAGGTAGAAATGATAAATTTTCAGATATTTCCAAATTGTTTCTGGAAGTCGTAAAATAGTTTCTTTAATTTATATCTAGGTCATATTTAAGCCAGTAAATTACAGTCCTTGGTTTTGTAGATAGAAGCAAACTTACTTAGTTGCCCTTTTCTGGTATAGCATGTAACATGTAATCATGATAGTAATTTGCTACAAAATTTGTCTAAAATTAGTTGGATTGCTCCTCAAATGGTGAATGGTAAAATGTGCACTTCTGAGGCACTTACTCAAGCCCAATCTATGGCTATTCTGTAGCCCAAAGTTCCCGAACTTCTCTTATATCTCGAAGGAAGTCAGAATTTGGACTGAATCTAGGTTGTAATACTTTTTAGGTTTTGACAAATCTTCATACATTGTAGGAGTATTTCGCTTCTACATATACTTATGTAAAATATTTTCCGGAATTATGCTCACCCTTTTGAAATAATTCTTGTGAGAGAATTTGGCGGGGGTTGTACAGAGGTCTCAGGAGGTCTTTGGAAATCTGCGAAAATTTTTAAGCTGCTTCAAAGAGTAAGTATATAAGATCTTCTTTAATGAATAGAATTAATGCAATAATGCGAACTAAGTATTATGTTCAATTCACTTTTCAATTATAGTTCTGTTGTGTGTTGTGATTGGGTTGTAATTGGGTGGGTGTTCTACGTGTCTACGTGTCTCTTGAATATATGATGAATGTGAATATGAACATTACTAAGTAGTATCCTACAACTTCATATGCTTACTTATTTATTTAACTGGCGCTACAACCGCTTATCGATCTTGGCCGCCAGTTGCCTCTGTTATGCGCGCGCTGTCGCCAGTTGATAAGGCCAAGTGCAGTCAGGTTGCCCTCCACCTGGTCTTTCCAATGTAGATTAGGACGCCCTCTTCTTCGTGTTCCTCCATCGTGGTTGAATAAATGGTTGTGTGTCGGGCTGCTTGGAACCCACCACGTTAAAATACCCACCCAATGAACCCTCAAAACTTCATATGCACTTGTTGCAATTCTCAGGGCAGCAGACTTTATTAAACCAATTTTACATTTACCATTTCAACTGAAATGCTATCAGCAACAGAAATGTATTCACTTTAATTACAATACAATAAAGAAAAACACACTCGATTTGCTGCTAAATATTCTCCCATCAAAAAAACAAATCATAAACGGAATATTCTATTATAACGAAATTGTACCATATTTTGGTTTAAAGTTGACAGCGTAAACGTGACAGCATAAACGTCAGCATACGTTTTCAATTTTGGAAATTTCGTTTAAATTACTGAGTGAAAAACATCAGTATTTTCACTTAGTCGCGACGCAATAAACACGAACGAATTGAATTTGTTTACATGAAGACTTTGGTTACTCATTCGCCCCGTTGGTTTACGTCACTCATACTTAAATCGATTTTCGTTTTCCTGTTTTCGTGTGAATATATGGTACGAAAAAATTTCGTGGAGGATGAGGAGCGAGGGTGGTGTATTAAAAGACTTTCATGTGGAAATGCGATTTACTTTACAAAAAGAAAAAATACTAAAAAAAAATAAAAACATTTATTATTTTAAGGTTTAAAGCTAATGATGAACGATGTAAATTCATAGTTTCTTTAACATATTATAGTTTTTTGTAGACATACAGACTTTTGTTGTCATACGTATGTACTTCAATATGTTTCCAATCACTTGAATAATTTTAAGTATTTATATACTAGTAAGCGCATGATGATGATGATGAGCATGATGATGGCAATATGTAGATATGCACTTTATTAGCATGTTTTTCATCCACCCTTTCTCCTTCTAATGTTCCTTCATCAAGTTTCTCAATATTATAGCCTCAAGTATCGTGTCAAGTATGGTTAAATGATGGAGGTCACCATCACACACCAGCATAATATGCTCACATCTGACGCTTTATAATTTTCATCTCCTCCCTGTCCGCCCCCGACCTTAACGACACTGCTGTTCCCATTGAATAAGGACTTGTAAACATGAACTTTTGGTGCTAATAATGATGTGTGCGTATGTATGTATTTCTGCATGACTGTGTACATTTGTGTGTATTGGAGTGCGTATGAATGCGCATTTGGTTTGTGGTTAAAGTAATTCTGAAGTGTCTCTCTTTGTGTTCATAGTTGTAATAATACACATACATAGAAGTCGATACACACACATACATACACACACACACACACACACACACACACACACACACACACACACACACAAACACAAAGAGATGTACACACTTCAATGACAAACAAGTTCAAACATAAATTTAATTCAATGTTGAATTTGTTGTTGTTGTTGTTTGTACCTATTGGAATATCCTTGTTGATAATGCTACACAAATGATTTATTTTTAAAGCTAACAAAGAGTGGACGTGTTTTTGTTTTGTTTATTTGTACCGATGTTTTGTACCGGTAATTGCATCGATGAAAATGTAGGCCGCTTCGGGATAATGTGTTATATTGGGTAATGAGTTACACGTTGTTGGCTTTGCCAGCAGCTTATTCAAGCGTGTACACTCAGGGTAAAAACGGTCTAGATTTAGGAAAAGCGATAACGAATCAAGCCCATTCTTGATGAAAATCTTTTAAGCTTGAAAATTCTTAGAAGAACAACGAAATTCTTATATTAATACTGATAATAAAGATTTGTAACGGCGCTGATTATCTATATTATGATTATTTACAAAATACATATACGAGTATGCTTATCACTTGCATTCTATGTTATTGTAAATATTCTTTTTCTTCTTTTATATTGTGTAAAAAACGCATTTATTTACTTTAACTATATATTTGCCATCACTGTAATGCATCGCTGTGGCGTAGTGGTAGTGTGTTGGGCTGCTACGCAGAATGTGTGGGGTTCGAATCTCGGCACAGGCAAAATCAAAAAGTAGAAAAAAATAATTTTTCTACACGGCACCACCTCTTGGCAGGCAATGGCAAACCTACAAGAGTAAAAATTGCCATGTAAAGCTTTTCACTTCGCCGTTCGGATTCGGCATTAAACTGTAGGTCCCTTCCATTCATGTACAAATATAAAACGCACAACATGAGTGGATGCGAAAAAGCTCGGCCTAGGCCCTCCATGGGCTGTTGTGCCACTAAAAGTAAAAGTAAGTAATGCATAAAGAGAGATCACTCAATTTCATTTACTTTATCACTCATTTAACGGTAATCTCCCTTTATCGCTTACTACTTGTTAAGATCAACTATCATAATTATTATTTGGTCATTTGTTACTCAACTATTATAGTAAAATCAAACTTTCGCGTATTTATTTATTATCATCGAAGCGTTTCTTTACGCTTAGACGCTTGTAGACTATTTGGCTCTTGCGGCTAGTGTAATCGAACGCAACTCCCACTTTAGGGAAGTTCCGCTCTCCTACAGATTTTATATTCTATCTTCAAGAATATGTGTTCTCTGGAATTCGGTTTATTTAATTTGAAGAAATATTCTTTCATTTATGGCCGAAAAGTCTTTAATGAGATTTTTTTTGTTCCTAAATCAAGAATATTGTGTTTAACTAAAAAAAAAATCAGTTTTGATTTATGACAGTCTTCTTTTACGATTTTTCGGTCTTAAACGAAATAAGAAGAGAATGTGCTAGAAATAAAAATGACCAAGCTTGATTTTAGCTCGCAATTTTTTTCTTAGTGTAGATGTAGATTTAGTTGCTTTATCAAATTCATGTAAATTTTTTAAATTGAATAAGTTTTTACAAGTGCTCAAATAAATCGTGTTTTGCCCAAATTTTTCGTCACATTAACAAGGTAAATTATGTATAGTGTTGGTTTCTTCTACAGATCTGTATCTTTCAGAATCCGAAGAGATTTTGTTACTTGCTTTTATAGTGTTTATGTGACGTCAAACATCTGCGTAAAATAGCGTCAATGGGTTAATGAGTTACACTCAACTTATGCTATTTTATCGGGTTTCCTTGATATATCTGTACATATAAAGTGTTTTAATGAATTGTTATGATTCTTTTAGCGATTGTGTTACAAAAATATGCAAAAACCAGGTGCCGTGTCACGAATCAATTGTTAGAGAATGCTCGCCGAAATCAAATATGTCAAAGTCCACAATCAATCGATTCTTGCAGCTGCGGCCAGCTGAAAATTAATGATTGTCGATAACTTATCGATAAGCCTAAAGAGTTATCGACAATAATTGACAATTATCGATCATTTACAAGAAATCCTTTGCAAAATGTCTAAAAATTTTAATAGATCTCCATTTTTCCTCCTTTTTTTGCAACCATATAAGAAGATTGCAGCAAAAACCAGGTACCGTGGCTCTTTTCGCCTTCAAATTGCATTTCACTGAAATTTGACATTTATTGCAGGCGAAATTTCGCATTTCAGACGTATTGCAATTTAATTCGCTCTCGTGTGTCCGCACTATAGCCCACACGAATATCAAATTTCTATTGTCAATGCCGTGCAAAACATACAATAAATGTGCAAAAGGTTCTAGGTACATACGAATATAAGTATGATTTATCCCCTTATTCTGCTAAAAGCATCATATATCTAGTATAACACTTACTTATATACTTAGTTAAGTTGCTAAGAATAACTTACTTACATGGCACAACAGCCCATGGAGGGCCTAGGCCGAGCTTTTCGCTAAGAATAACTTATTCAGCTGAAATTAAGAAATAAATAAATAGAGAGTAAAAGAAAAAAAGATTCTGTAAAAACGTACTAAATTTCGTTTTATTGAGAATTATCGTTAAATCGTTACAATTGTCGATAGTTAACGATATTGTTGCTTGTCGATAATATCGATAATTATCGAGCAAATCCCCATCCCTGCCTATGACTTTATCGCGGTACATTCGCAAATTCGATGAACATTTTCCACCAACTGAGAGAAATTTTGTCGATGTCACCGATTTCGAATGGTTGAATTTTGTTTTTTTACATCGAATTGTGACTGTGACCTTGATGTCTGTGATGAACCGTGAACACTTTCATTATTATTTTTCAGGTTTTTGGGGCTTTAATAAAATTACGATTGAATGAAAAATCGCGTTATTTTTCATTGGAAATTTCTTGATTTTATACTGTACATTTTTATAACAAAGAGAATGATTTTATTTTTATTTTATTTATTATTTTTCTGCTGGTCCAGCATTCCGTTGGCTGATTTCACCTACAATTTGTCTTTTTGGAGTTACAAATCTTGACGCAATTTCGCTCTTGACTGTGTTGAATGGTGTTAATACTATTTCAGTCTGGTACTTTTCGTTCCAGCTTGTCAGGTATTTCGTTGCCCTTGATATTCCGATGTCTCGGGACTTGGATTAAGGTAACTCTACGATACCGAGCCATTGCTATGAGACTTTCTCTGCACTGGTGTACTAGATTTGGTGTTATTGTCGCCGAGTTGAGTACCATGAACACGGCTATCCGAAAGTATAAAAAATAAGGTGTGAACGAGAAAAATTTTTAAATTTTTACATAACCATTATATGCAATTGTCAAGGAGTTGGGACCCCGTTATCTTAAAGTGAAAGTTATATTTTAAAGGTATGATCCGCTTCCAGTAGCCTACATGCCTCCTTTGTAACTAACACTTTCGTCTGGAATACGCCAGCTTAGTTTGGGAGACGAGCATATATTTTAATATTGAACTTCTCGGAAAAGACACCTGCAACACATTCCATTTTGGCACCATCGGTAAAAACTATGGTACAGTTGGTGCTGATGACGAATAAGTGGTCGCGAATAGTGTAAATGCAGCGTAAGAATCAATTACAGCCATAAAGTTTCACTTCTGACACCCTCTGTTTTTTTATAATTTTTATTTTTTCTTTATCATTTTGTTTCTCTCCATTGGAATATAGGGTATTTTTCTAAGTTCCTTGAAAGCAGTATCTAGTAACTCATTATAAAAGTATTGAGTCATTAGGATAGGTAGCAGGTAAATAATTTTGGTTTTCAAACAAATATAATCATTTGAGCTTGGAAACGGGAAAACCTCAGCATATCAAAGGCAAGTATGTTTCAAAACTTATTCCAAGAATGATATATTACAAGTATGAACTTACACAAAATTTTGATTAATGAAACTCTATGATTTAAGCAAACTAAGTATGTAAACTTTTTATTTTATGCTATTTTATTGTTTATACTTACAAGGACTTTAATTGTTCACAAATATTCATCAGAACAAAATGTCTTAATTTCCATGAACGCCTGCCTTTCCACCATGCATACATACAATATGATATGTTTTAAGCTTTCGTTTCACCGCTCAACTCCCTCAGTACTTCCGACTGTCCTGCGGTTATTAAAAATTGTAAAAGTTTTCAACAAAAATGTACATCGTTCATGCAACAAACAGGCAGCAGCAAGCAGGCAGGAGATTTAAATTGAAATGCGTCTTCACAATACCCAGTACACATTTGCATATTCTCGTACATATGTACATATATGTATATGTATATGTATGTACATAAATGCATACATACCCTGCAACCAATCGGTCTAGTCTTATACTAGTATTAAACTAGACCGCGAGGGACCACATTAGATCCAAGTCTAGTTCAAACATATGTATGCGAACAGACTACTTAGTTATTTTTATACAGGCTTATCCAAAAACTAGTTACATTGGACATTTTGTGGCACATTGAAGAAATATAAAAATGTTTTTAGTAATTTTTGTTTTTTTTTTTCAAAAAATACATTACTTATTAAATTTTATGAAGTTTACTGGGCTCGAACCAGTGACTGTAGATTATGGTGCAACGGACTTTAAGGTGATCAGCATGAGCATTGTATGTACGATCATTTTAAACTCAATATGTGTGCAAAGCACAACAAAAAAGAACTGTTGTGCGCTGTTTTGCCGCTGCTTCAACGAGTCAGTGTGTTTATACGCTAGTACAAGGTGGGGCAAAAGTAATGGCATGTTGCGAATTCATTCAGCCATTTTATAGAATTTCAAATAATTGGCATCTGTTTTCACGGAAAGCTTATTTGACGGTGTAAAATTATTAATGACATTATATCGCCTAATGACCACCACCTGAGTTGATGCAAATTTGTGCTCGTTTTGCGGAATTTTGGTTCCAGAATTGTCATTTGGAGAACGCTCATTTGGGTAACGCTACATTGCTTTTTGTCAAGTACCTAATTCTCTATCTGTCTACAACTTAAATGTCAAGTAATTTTAACTCATGTATGTTTATCATCGCCTGCCAAGAGGTGGTGTCTGCCGTGTAGAAAATTGTTTTCTTTTTTTGATTTTTCCTACCAACTACGCAACGGCGATCACTGTCGAGTTGTGGCGGTGTTATTATATATATATCTTTCTTTAAACATTATTGAATATTCGACGTATAAAACTATTTTTTTTTTTACATTCGTCGGCTTATTAAAGGGTGTTTTTTAGAGCTTGGTTTTTGAAAATTCCAAAAAACACAGAAATTTTACTAAAGTGAATGAAATTTTTATTTGGATCGATTAATCAATTCCTGCCATTTACTTTTTAAAGATAATTTCACTTAAATGTTGCCCATGGCTTCGCTTCAAGTGGTCATACAAGATCCTGAAGATCCAATTTTGACACACTTTTTCCACATTTCGGCCGGAATCTCACCAATGACGCATTCAATGTTGGCTTCCATAGCAGAAATCGTGTTTGGCTTGTCCCTATAGACAAGAGACTTACCTTACCCCTTACAAAATATAGTCTAACCGGGTCAAATCACACGATCTTGGTGGCCAATTGACTGCACCAAAACGTGAGATTAACTACTCACCAAATTCGCCTCTCAATTCATGCATGATTTCACGTGCAGTGCGGCATGTGACATGTGGCACCGTCCTGTTAGAACCATATGTCGGTCGAGTCCAATTCTTGCATTTTCGTTAAAAAGAAGTGTGTTATCATCGAACGATACCTTTCTCCATTAACCGTAACGTTTGACCCTTCATCTTCTTTGAAGAAGTACGGCCCAATGATGACGCCTGCCCATAAACCACACCAAAAAGTGCATTTTTCGGGATGTATTGGTACCTGTTGAATTGCCTTTGGCTGGTCTTCTTCACTCCGTCCAAATACGGAAATTCTGCTAATTCACGTATTCATTGAGCCAAAAATTAGCCTCGTCACTGAAGACAATTTTGCGATAAAAAAAACAGATCCTCATACAGCTTTTCTAAGGCCTATTCACCGAAAATTCGACGTTGTGGTAGGTCGCCTGGCGTCAGTTCTTGCACCAGCTGTATTATGTATGGCATTAATCCGATATCTTTGCACAAAATCTTCCAGGTGGTCGAATAACACAAACCAAATTGCTGCGATCGGCGCCGGATGGCCATATCTCTTCGGTACACACTCTATGGATACGATTTGGTGGATTGATGTCCAATAAAGTGAAACTGGTGCGAAATTTGGGCACAATGAGCCGAATAGCCTACTCTGGGACGACCATTAAAATAATCGATTATGACAACCATAAAATGGGCGTAGCTTGCGAACACACATTTTTCACAGAGCACGAATTTTGATAATAAATTTCAATAATTTGCAAACGTTGCTCAGGCGTAAGTCTATTCATGATGAAATGGCAAACCAAACTGTGCATTTTTTATTGTGACACATGTCTAGAATCGCACGTCAGAAATATATACGTCAACATACCAGGTAGCAAAAAAATCACCCTTTATAAACTATTCATGCTCCAGAAGTGCAATCGGGTTTTTTTCGTATCAACAAGAACGACGTTTATTATATCAATCTGGTCATATTTAGACTACATTGTGCTAGTCTTTGCACTAGTATGCACGGGCTAGAAATATTCCTAGTCTGTTTGAATAGAAATATGCGCGAAGTGGACTGCTGTTGGTTGCAAGGTGCATACTGCATACGCCTTCATATGGATGAGTGTATGTGACTGTATATTAAGCGTATTCATAGCGCGCAGTGTTGCCAAATCTTGGATTTCAAAATTCACCAGAACTACTAAAAAAAAACGCGTTTTGAACAAAAGAATCTACGAGATTTTTATGTCAACTTGCCTGTGTTTTATTACAGCGTTTTATATACAATTGTGATAATTATTATAACGACAAAAAAATAAAAAATTAATAAATTAGGCACACTTTTACTCGCTGAAATTTTTGTGTCAGTCAAATGAAACTGTTGTTTTCAGAAATGAACCGCAATGTAAGGCCGTGATTATATTGAAAATTTTGCTCGAAGAACACCATAAAATTTTTGTTACACCGAACTGGGTATATCGCACACCAAATTTTCAAAATAACCACTGCCTAAGCATACAAGAAAATGAGGACGCATCATAAGAGAAAATATGGCAGTGTTGCCAAGTCGAAAAAAAGTCCTGCCGCCAAATAAAACAGTGTCTTCAAGCGAAAATAATCACTTGTTCGCGTTTAATTTTTAAAAATCTATCAAATTTGATAGAAAAAGCACTAATTTTTTCAACACTGACAGCCCGTCTGTGATACCTTGAGTATAGTTATGTTGGCATTTAACTTTATCTATGGTCTCGGTATTCATACTTGGCTGGAAGATACATTGTACAATTGTATGTATGCAAATGTGTTCATATTTTAACTATGTGAATTTATTTTAATTTGAACACGTTCTTTTTCTTTTCCACATTTCTGCTCTTTTTTTGCCTTTCATATTTGACTTCTTTCCTTTGTTTGAGTTGTGCTTTCCTTCCGTTTTAGTAATATTAGCTTTTCTCTGTTTAACCAACAAAAAAATTTCTTGTGGCATCTTTGAACGCAATCATCTTACCTAGGACACGTAGGTTTTACCACTTACCACATTTAACAAGTGAGAAGATAAAATATCTCAAATATTAATAATGAAAAGTATAGAGCCAAACGAAATGAGAAATGTTTCTGATGCTTTCCATCATTGTGGTACTTACTCATTTTCAAGGAATCTCAACGATTTTGTTTTATTGTTTTACATTCCCCTTTGCTTTACCTTTGTTTCACCTTTGTTTCACCTCTGCCTTTGCCTGCCTCCCCCTTCTCTCTTAATTCAATGTACTGGCAACAGTAGTCAACAGTTCAGTTTTAAGGAGAGCAGCATCCTTGTTTTGTGCTTTTTGTGCCCAGAAAGGCGTCATAAATATTTACTATAAAATTGCTGTAGTATTCTGAAGAAAGGAATTTCGGTTTTTCTTTTTGTTTTGTATTTTAATTTAATCTTTTAGTTTTGGTGTAAAATCGAAATGATAGAAATCTGTGCGCAAAAAAATTTATGAAGTTCACGTGAAATTAAATGCAAAATTTACGACTTTATTTTGTCTGTGTTGATTCAACGGATTTGTGAAAAAGTGAAAGTGGAAGGAGGTTAAGGCCATTAAATTATTT
This sequence comes from Palloptera scutellata, assembly GCA_958295655.1. Classification (NCBI taxonomy): domain Eukaryota; kingdom Metazoa; phylum Arthropoda; class Insecta; order Diptera; family Pallopteridae; genus Palloptera; species Palloptera scutellata. Next base: position 113,568,057 of record OY282449.1, on the reverse strand, counting down.
ATGAGTTTATGAATTTAAATCATTGTTTTGTTTATCATTTATGTTGTTTTTCGAAATTTATGGTAAAATGTTACAAACATGTTTGTTAGTTCATTTGAATAGAAGCTGATGAGTTCGTAGCTTTTCAGTAACCCACAATTTATTACAATTTATACTTTAAAGTCCTAGATAGATAAGGTAGAATTCAAATGTTGTAAGGACATTTTGAAATCAAGAAAATTGCTGCATCAAAACAAAAATAATTAATTGTAAACCACAGGGCAAAAAACATTCACTGAGCTACCATTAACAAGGCCTGGCGAAAGGGGAGGTGGGGGATCCTACCAGGGCTGATTTAAAAGAAGGCCGGGCCCATGCTTCTGAAAGGAAAATTTGGACATTTTTTTATTGTAAAAAAGAAACTTATGTTTAAATTTGCCTATTGTTCCATATGTTCACACGTTCCATTTAAAAGTTTGGACAACTGTTGTCTCAGAACAATATATGGGAATCTATGAGATTAATATTTCTACATAAGTATTTACATATACATACATATCTAGTTTTATTTTATATACTTATAACAGCCAACACATATCGTGTTAGGTGGGAGGAAGAAGGAGCTTCTCTCATTCTCCCTCTTTCTTCCTTCCACCTCTCTTGGATAGACTCGTTTTCCAAAATGATTGATGATTCAGATATTTGAATAAAATAAATCAGTATTTTTGGCTAACAAATATTTACATACTACCTTCTTAACTCATGAAACCCTTACTTTATTTGCTCATGCCTTCTTAATAGTTTTCGAGAAATTCATGAATGAAGTATAGACAAAAATGGTTTTTTTTTTTCAGGTTCGCACCTCAACACTCCAGTACCAAATATGCTAACTCTGGTCCGACATAAGGCCGGGCAGAAGACATTAGCAAAGTGGTCCGCAGTCTCTTCACATTCTTCCTCCGTTCACAAAGCATTGGCTCCCACAACAATTGTAACAATTAATGTTTGGCCCAAGAGAAGTGACCTGTTTATAATCTCACCTACAACTTTTCCTGTTAATGGATAGTTAGACGCTTCGAAATGACAGGTAACTTGCTCTTTCTTCTCAGTTCCTTACATTTACACATTAATGGTTCTTAATTTTAGGCACAAAAATAACAGTTTCCTAACCCTTTCTAGCCAGGAGATTTGCTTTCCTATTTTCTCCGATATCAGCATCAGCATTTTCTCAGATATCTAGAAATTTCACTTGTATGGAAGGTACCACTCACTCTTGACCGATTTTGTTTTTTTTGTTGATACATTCAACACTTAGGGGTTACCCGTATGAATGCAAAGCATTGTGTTGATTGGAAGGAAGATTGATTGCACCCATTTTTAAAATATGCACACAAGTAAAGTGGTATTAAAAATATTTAATTTATATAGTACATATTAAATCGTTGTAGTTTCATAATTCTTCATAATCCTATTATCATTTACTTGTAGCTTTGTGTATAATTATTGCATCATCTTATACTTTGTTCTTTGATAGTTGCATAAACCATGTATGCTGTAATCATGTTGAAATTATGGTTTAAGTTTGGTCAAACTTTTAGCTCTTACATAACTCATGTTTTTGAAGTGAACACCGAGCCCAAAAGTCGATTGCTCGATTCCGTTCCGGAAATTTCGATATCAGAAGTGCACTGAAAAAGCCAATAAAATTTTGCAACTGGTGGAGCATGATCGACACGCAAGCTGTCAGAAGATAGCGGAATGAGAAAAATAGCTAATAGAATTGAACAAGTTTGGTATATTGGTGACAGTGTAAGAAAGAGTCGGCATGAGTTGAGTAATAGTATTGTGGTGTTCGTACCAATGAACTGTAAGACGTATGAAAAATTTCAGGGTTGCATAGGTAGATTAGATTGAAAGCAGCTGAAATATATGAATAATGAGGTTAAGCTCAGCTGAATACATTTGTTTTGAAGTTCTTTCAGATAGCGTCTCGACTAGCAATAATTCATGAAAATATCCATGTTTATGGCACGAAGTGTACATACATTACTCGTATTTTTCATATGCTACTTTTGGTAGAGGGCGCTTTCCTCACTTCACTTTTTTCATACTCAATTGATAGAGATCGCTGTCCACCAGTTTTTCATAAAATTTTAAATTTTTAAACAAAAATTTGACATTTCAAAACAGACATTTAGAAATTTATAGAGATGGATAAAACGGAAGACACAAACAAATAGCGATTGTGATATAATACCACAAACGTAGGTATTTTGAACCATACGAACTCTACTAGACACATATGTACATACTATTTATAATAAGTAGTAGTACTTAGCTACTACTAAAACTACTATTTATAATACTTAGTATCCAAACTATGTGTAAAACTATAATAAATGAATGGAAAGATAGAGTTAGATTGCTAGAGATACTCGTAGAGGTATATGGATAGAGAGAGATATAGCTTGACACAGCGAGAAAGGTAGATTGAGAAAAAGTTAAATGATGAGGGTAGAGGTAGGTGTATTGAAATAAATGTTGTTTAGGCCTGTAGCCATAATTTTAAGGTTCATTATGTTTAAGGTTATTTTTTGTAATCCTGGCAGAAGAGAATAGCGGGGATATTTCGGCAATCTTTAGACATTTTACCGGAATGTTTAAAGAATTTTATTACTACTAATCGAGAAGCCAAGAAGTAAAGACGTCCACCGCAGCAACCAACCCAACATTTACCCGACGCCGCTACTCAAATCATTAAGGAAAATCGAAGTGGAAAAGGTGCGCCCCAATTATATTTTTATAATAAATAAATCTTGTTAGATCGTTTACTGCTGCTTTTCTTTTTTTCTACACGACTATTTTCAACTTCCCTCGAGATACCCCCTCGTCCGGAGTCGCAAAGCCCTCACCCGTTTACAAAGGTAGTTGAATAAAGATAGAGGTAATTAAAGGTAAATGATAAGAAAAACATATACATAGATTTAAAGAAATCACGAAGAACCTGGTGTTTGACGTTTATCATCGCAGTAAAACTCAGTTGAAAATTACAACACATCACTGAAGCGCCAAGTACATACATTAAAAAAATAATAATAAATAAGGTAAGAAATTTTCTTACGCTAACTATCTACAATTTAAAGTGCATGGTAGCTTAAATCAATATTAATATGCATTTTCTTTTTCATTAGTCTATCCCATTTTCTTTTTCCCATTACCATAACCCTAGGTTAACATTACAATCATTTTTCATAATTTTCCACCATTACATAGATAAATGTTGATGATGCATTGAAGAGGAAAAAGCAAAAAAATTAATTATCACAAAAACCATTCGTTTGTTTTTTGTTTTTGTGCGAGTGCAACACTGTTAAATTACCCACTTTGAAAATTCATTCATTATGAATCATTATGAAGGCAAATTAAAAATTCACTTCAAAGTCTCTAAAATCATTTCTAGAATTAAAAAAGGATTTCATTTGATGAAAAAACGCTAAATGAAATTATTAATTAGGCAACACTTACCAAAAACTGCCAGCTGTGGAGCAGCAGTAAAGTGTGGGAGACAGCCGGCTAGTGCACAGTGAGCACAATCAGTCAGCGTACAAACGGTGTACCCATTAGCAGTCCGAAACTGGAAGATTTTGGTTTTTCTGCGGTAAATTAAATTATCTCCAACGTAGATGTTAAAAGTACACACAACTTACTTTTTGTTTCCTTTTTCTCTATTTTCGAGCTAAAAAAATTTGAAAAGCACAAATTCAATGTAGTGTTTTAATGCTAAAGCTGAAGCCAGAATGTGTACAAAGAAACCCAAGAGCAGCGAAGAAATTTGTGCATTGGATACTTGTTTTTATTTCACTCACTTTTTCCCTTTGCTTACTTTACACTTTGTGGTTTTTATTTAACAATTCGAGTATTCACATAAATTTGAATTGAATTTGCGCAAGGATTTTAGCGCTAATTGAAAAATTTTTTCATTGATTTTTATTTCTTTACATCAAAATTCACTTTAAACAATTTCACATAGTTTATTTATTTGGTAGGTAACTACCTATACATAGTTGTTCATAGAGTACATATGTAAGTATTAGGGGTGTACACACATGGGCTGCGTATATATACGAGTATGCATTTTAAGTTTTGCTCCTGCACTTGACTTGATTTGCTTGCATGATGAATAATAATTATTTTGTTAATTTTACGACGTCATCGTCGTCCTCGTGCGACCCACAAAATGCGTTATTTGTGGACTATGTGTGGAGATTAGTATTATTTGCGATAATGTACAAGTATGTCCGTCCATTCGTCCCTCACGATGTGGTATGTATGATTTATTGGCACGCAATGCCACACAGTGTGGAGTGGTGTGCACTTAAAAATGTATTCTTCTTTCTTTTTATTATTGTTTATTTAATTCTTGTTGTATGCATTTGCAACAACACGAATACACTCGAATGCGTGTAAAGTCCACACTAGAGAAAAAAAAATGGTGTATGTTTATTTTTTATCGTTTCAATTCGTTTCTTTTTTTCTTTTCTTGTATTATTAATTTTTAACACTAAAATGCTTTTACTCATAAAAGAAGTTTCTATTACACGCTTCCTTTACCATATATACCTTTCAGCAAATACAGCTGGTCACCTTAATGCTCTGTAAAGAAAGTAAAAACAAATAAAAAATGTAGTTAGTAGCTGTTGCTGTTGTTGTTTTTAGTACAACCTACATATTGTATTTAAGAATTATAAGTATCGCGTGCATTTTACAGAAAAAATTTCGCATTCGAAATAAATGGTAAAAAAAAATAGCAAGAACAACAATTACAAAGTGCCAAGTGCTTAAACAAAAACAAAAAAGATGAGGTGCTCAACACATACATGCATACATATGAGACTCGTATACATTCAAGAAAAACACAAAACGCAAGCATTCAAGCGAATAAATTTACAAAACACTGGCGACTCAAATAACCTAAAAAATATAATAAAAATAAAACTAAGAAAAAATAAAAAAATAAACCAGCGAACGAATAATGTAACCTCAAAACAAAATTATTGTGCCAATGTGTTCCCTAAACCAGCAACATTTCGAAACGCCAAAACAATTTAGTTTCAATTCTAAAACCAGGGCCCACGCCCCCCTCCACACGCCCCCTTCACAAGCCAGCGACCAGGCATTAATAAAAATTACAAGTGAAAATAAAATATAGCATTCCCCATTCATACAGTCAATGCTCGATAACGTGAACACCCACTAACGTGAGCATCCACTAATATGAAAATTTGTTTCTTCCATTGAACAAAGTCTGAAAGCTTTAAAACGTGTGCAACACGATATTTTTGATATTTTTTATCAAATCTTATTATTTGAGTAATTTTGAGAATCGCCTAGAAATATTTACTCCAGTATTGTCTTCACAGATGAAAAGCTGTTTACTGTTAAACAAGCGCATGACCGATAAAATGACAGAAGCTAGTCAACAGAAGCTTCTCGACCATCATTCGTCATTCAACATCATCAAAATCCGAATTCCGTCAAGGTATGGGGGGTGAGATTTGCGCAAATGACAAGACACCCTGGATTTTTGTAGAACAAAGAGTTAAAATCAACTAAGAAGTATGCTGTCGCGAAATTTTGGATGCTGCGGTACTCCCCAGAGCCTTTGACGATAATGATTGGACGTTCCAGCCAGACTCTGCCGATTCTCAATGTAATGGATTACAGTATGGTCCATTTTAGCGTTCAGGGTCTATGCTAAACGTCATAAAAATTTCCAGTCCTTGCAACAGTCGTTGCGTCGTGAATGGGACCGACTATTTTTCCAAACGTTTGCAGCTGTTTATTCGTGCCAAGGGGGGGACCACTTCGAAACCGGCTGAATATAAATTTACTCATGCAATATGTTATATTTTTCATCGGAATGTTTTTCGTTTTTAATTACAATCATTGTTTTATGTCTAAAACTGTTGTATACGCTTATTAACCTGTCACCCTGTACTAAACTTTAAATTACATTAATATATTTTTTATTTTAAAAAGTTTCCTGCTGTGGCGAGATTAAAAAGATTTTGCTTCTTTTCTTTTTTTTTTTTTTTAACTGTAGCAAACGTGAACAATCTCTTAAGCGTGCACACTCTTTCTATTAGGTTACAGTTTCGAGTGTTAACTGCATACATTTTTTATAGTTCCACTTGAATTTTGTCATTTTCCTTTCAAGGTTTTTACACCTTAACGTACAAGATCCTTTTGGGGATACACATGATGGTGGAGATGAAAATACATATCCAAAATAACGTAAACATTTCAAATTAATTAAATTCAATAAAAATGGAAATACAAACAAATAAATGGTTCATTTGAAGACTTAACAACACATTTAATCATCTCTCAATATCCCAGAGCCAAATTCATTAACGCTGGATGAACAGAAAGTCAGATAGATACTAAAAAGTTATGTAGCGCCTCTTCACAGTCCTTCCTCGTATCAGAGTCGGCACTGAGTCGCAAAATAAACGATATTAAGTATATGATCCCACCAGTAGCGGACAGCTTTTTCTGTTGAATAATAACATAAAGTAAGCTTAACACTTCAAGACAGGCTGCCAAAGTTAACTCCGTTCCACGAGACTATGGAGTCATAAGTCTACTAGAAGATAGAGCCTATGTTTTGTCTAAAATAGCCCTAAACTGGAAATAAGCTGACTTTACGTTGTGGAAACTTGAAATTTTCCAACCCTGATCACAAGACGAGTTTTTCATATAATTTTTTCATTCGGAGGGATATTGAAAATACATATTAATGATGCAAAAAATTTTTGTATGTTTATGTAAGCGAATAGAAAATTCTTTAAATTTTTGCTGGATATGAAAAAGCAAAGTATTTAATGCTAAGAATACCAAAATACATACATACAAACTTCAGACTCAAACTTATATTTTTTTTACTATCATTAAATCAGTTATAAGTATATTGTACAATGTACATACAATCAAACTCATCACTACTAGAAGATAGAGCCCGTTTTCGTTAACATCGTCACTATAACAACTGCAGAAAATAGGACTAGAAGTGACTGGTACATAAGTAAAACATACTACTGTGGGCAAAAGTTAGTAACACTTTGTTCATAATTTCAAATTTTTTTATTCATTCTTCCAAATCTATTTCGTCCCCTTCAAAGGGGTTCCCCCCCGGCCCCAATACACTTGTGCCAACGTTTTTTCCAATTCTCGAAACAGTTGTTAAAGTCAATTTCCGGAATAGCCTTCAATGCGCTTAGCGATTCATGTTTAATGTCTTCAATTGACTCAAAACGGTAACGGTGTCCACGAAGCGGTTTTTTGAGATTAGAAAATAGCCAAAAGTCACACGGTGCTAAGTCAGGCGAATAGGGTGGTTGCGGAACGATATCAGTCGAATTTTTGGCAAAATGGTCTCGTAAAACCAATGCAGTGATTTTGGAACCAATCGTGCATTCACTCTTCTTAGGCCCAAATGATGTTTTAAAATGGTTTTCACTGATCCTTCCGATATTCCAACGATGCCAGTAAGGTCTCTGACTGTTCATCGTCGATTCTCGAGCACCAATTCCTTGATTTTATTGACGTGTTGATCATCAGTTGATGTTGATGGCCGTCATGGACGTGGTTCGTCGTCAAAGCGTTCTCGACCATCTTTGAACAATTTGTACCAATCAAAAACACTTGCTCGCGACATACAATTATCACCGAAGGCCTATTGCAACATTCTGAACGTTTCGGCACCAGAAATTTGATTCCGCACACAAAATTAAATGGAACTTCTTTGTTGAATAATTTCACTCATTGTGAAAATCGCCGAATGCACTTTTTGTACTTCAGAAAGACAAGCGTATACTAAACACTAATGATTATTTTGATGTGACATTTGGCACAGATGTCACCGACAGTCATACCAACCTTAAAAATATAATATTTTGATGAATGGGTTTCCGCGCGAAATTTAAATTAAAAAGTCTTACTAACTTTTGCCCACAGTAGTATGTATGTGGGTCCAAGTATGTAGCACAGTATGTCGCAGCAAACTTGAACAACAAAGCATTGGCAATGAATATAAGTAAATACCTTTGAAGTGATCAACGGATTTAAATCTTAGATGTATTGAAATTTTCCTAATTGTCTATTCTTTGTTCAAATATGGAATATACTCGTATATAGGTACATATGTACTTATTGTATACATATATGTATGTACGTTTATATGTTTTGTATATAAATTGATATAAGTACCCTTACATGACTGCATTGTATTTATCCTATTGACTGACATAATTTTACTTACCTTTACACATTTGAACATTTGCATGTAAGTACCTACTATTTTCACAATATACTTATACATATACAAGTATATACTCGTATAGGTACAAATACAATTAAAAAAAAATCCAGGCAAACAACACTGAAACAAAGTAGGGAAATTTAATATTTTACAAATAAGAAAAAAGTATTTTCTCGAAAATTCTTAAGGCTCTGCAATTTGCAGTTCTTCTTCTTTTTCTTTAATTGGAATACATATGGTATTAGACCGAGCTTTTCGCATTTGTAAAAATAAATAAGAACACTATCTAGTTATAACTTTTTTTTCTAATCAGAGTGTCCTCTCTCTTCTTTCAAATTCATAAGTCGGCAAACGAGTCTAAGCTATAGGAATTGGGATTTTCCGAGCCAAGTATGCTTTTATTGTTGGTTCAGGAAGGCGACTGGTCTTTCTCGAAGGAAATATTTCAGAATAACAGAAGACTAGATTAGGTTTTTGTGGTCGCTGTAGCGTAGTGGTAGTGCGTTGGACTGCTACGCTGAGTGTACGGGGTTCGATTCTCGGCACAGGCAAAATCAAAAAAAAAAAAAAATAATAAAAAAAAAATACTAACATGATGATAAATTTAAATCGAATTTTAACCCGTTGAAAGCATGAAAGCGTTCTAAAGGTTCCATAGGCATTACCGATCCTGTTTCCCTGCCACCTCTTGGCAGGCAATGGCAAACCTACAAGAATAAAAATTGCTATGAAAAGCTTTTCACTTCACCATTCGGATTCGGCATTAAACTGTAGGTCCCTTTTATTCAGTTAAAAATATAACACGCACAACGTGAGTGGATGCGAAAAAGCTTGGCCTAGGCCCACCATGGGCTGTTGCGCCATTAAAAGTTAAAAGTAAAAGATTAGGTTTTTCTAGATGATTGAATATTGACGTAGTGATGTTTGGATATTTTGAATGGATGGTCAGTTTTCTCTTATACGTGCAACAACATTGCAAATCATACATTTGAAAATCAAAATATCGTCATGAATGGAGAAGCAACCGAAAACTAATTTCAAAATCCCCCGAAACTCAAACTTTCAGAACACAGAATAATCAACGCATATTACAGTTTTTAACGCAGAAATTCCACAAGTGATATCGGTTGATGGATTTCTTCACTAAATCAATATGTGATGTTATTTAAATGGGTTTCGACACCATACGATGCGTCAGTCAATCAACTATGTTTCATGTACCTAGTTTACGTCAATTGATAGGATTCAATACTGAACACGACAAGACTTGTAAATACCCCAATTGTAAAAATAAATAAGAACAATGTCCAGAATTTCGAAATTTTTTTTCGGTTTCCGAAATCTCAAATAAGCAATTCAATTTGCCTTGAAGCATACTCAGTGGTGGCCTTCTTCAAAACAATTCGAATTTATTACAACTCATCAAAAAAGGACTTACTTAAATAATGGATGGGTCCAAAATATTTACATTTATCTTGCTGAAGAACTTTAGAAATTCCTTAAAATTCCCGCTATTGTGTACAATTAAAACTAGGGTCCGACCGATTAATTAGAATCGATATCGGCCTTAAATTATGGATCGGCATAGGTTCGTCAAAGGCAAATATGTAAATGGCGATATTTTTCATGAATCCAATTATAAACAAAAAAATTATTTTATTTATTTGCGAAAACCCTAACATAAAAGTTAACAAGTTTTTGATGGATTATGATTAAGTGTATATTTTCTTTAATTTAAAATTAATTACAATATTTTGAAAGCAATACTGGAAATATTAGTTTAAAAATGTTTTCTGCTTCTCTTGAAAATTTTCAAAAATAAATTAGAAAATTATATGCAATGTCTGGAAATGGTCTGGCACCGTCTTAACAGATCAGGATCAGAATGAATTGATATTATCATTATCAGACATTGATATTTATTTATTTATTTATTTTAATTTCATCAATTAGAATGCATGCTCTACTGGATATAAGAATTTTCGTAAATACTAACTTAAATACTAGATAATTGCAGAGTCGTAATTAACTGATTTTTAAAACTAAATCCATTTGAATTGTTATAAAAATCTAAAAAGCTGCACACTTCAACTCTGAGTGAGTGAACAAAGTAGAAAGGATATCAACTAATGTTACAATATTCCAATATAGACCTGATAAAGGAGAAATATAAATTTTTTGAGAGTATAAGGATCAGGAAAATGTATTGAATTTCTTAAAATAAATCCAAGCATGAACCTAGCTTTAGCCACTATATAGTAATTTTCGGATCAAAAATTACTCCAAGATCATTTTTCTTCATTAATCCTTGTGAGTGCAGTATCCTTTAATACACATTGAAAGCCTACTGATGTTAACAGTCTTGCTATATCCTCTAGGACAGTAAGGCATGCAGCCTTAACTGGCCTTACACTCCTTCAGAATTAGTTCAAAACTTATATGGGAGTGCATTCAACTACTGATCAAGCTATGGTAGCATCAAAAAATAGGATCCATCTAAATTGGGTGCCTGGACATAGTGGTATTGAGGTCATTTAAATGGCTGACGAGCTAGCCAGAAACGGGGCATCCGATCCGAACCCATGTTTGGACCAACCCCATTTTGCGGTGGCCCCCGGTGGTTTTGTAAAACTCAATCTTAACACATGGCTGAACAGAAAGATCCAGACTGCCTGGGACACCTCACCTCAGGCAACAGACAAGCAAAATCATTCATGCCCAGTGTATCAAAGTTAAGAACAAAACAACTCTTGATGTTAAACAGAAACGGAATCCGAGCTGTCGCAGGATTTCTTACTGGGCATTGCCCAGCTAGCAAACATCTTGCTAACATGGGAATAACTCGGGACGAATTCTGTATATTTTGTGATAAAAGCGAGGAAACAGCAGAGCTTATTCTGTGCCACTGTAACAAGCTTACAAGTCTTAGACTTAGTCACCTTACTATTGTATACCCAACTATGGTTGAAGTGGGCAATCAATATAACTTCTAGGGATATCTTAGCATTTTTAAATGCTACAAGCCTAGGCAGTTTAACTTACGATATTCAATGGGCTCTGCACAACAGGCCTATTTAGGCCGCTGTGATTTGGGGCCTTGTGCCCAGCTCTTGTTTTAATCTAAATGGTTTAGTCGCGAAGGCAAACTTTATACGGATCCTAGTAATAATTTTAACGGAAATAGTGAGAAAATAATCGTGCCGATCATAACATAGTTCACAACACAGTCAAATAAGCTTAACTACACGCAAATTACAATAATTTCTTCCTAATTAACTATCGTAACCTACTTTATTGCTTTATCGAATATTTATAAAGCAACTCACTGAAACACTCAAAAATCTCAAAAAACACAGAAATTTTACAAAAGTGAATGAAATTTTTAAAGTAAAATCATTCATTCCCAGTGTATCAAAGTTAAGAACAAAATAACTCTTGATGTGTAACAGAAACGGAATCCGAGCTGTCGCTGTGGTGTAGTGGTAGTGCGTTGGACTGCTACGCAGAGTGTCCGGGGTTCGAATCTCGTCACAGGCCAAATCAAAAAGTAGAAAAAATAATTTGTCTACACGGCACCACCTCTTGGCAGGAAATGGCAAACCTATAAGAGTAAAAATTGCTATGAAAAGCTTTTCACTTCGCCGTTCGGATCGGCATTAAACTGTAGGTCCCTTCCATTCATGTAGAAATATAACACGCACAACATGAGTGGATGCGAAAAAGCTCGGCCTAGGCCCACCATGGGCTGTTGTGCCATTAAAAGTAAGTAAAGAATGCAATTTTTATTTGGATCGATAAATCAATTCCTGCCATTTACTTTTTAAAGATAATTTCACTTAAATGTTGACCGCGGCTACGCTTCAAGTGGTCCATTCTGAAGGTCCAATTTTGGTTTATTTTCACACATTTCGGCCGGAATCTCACAAATGACGCGTTCAATGTTGCCTTCCAAAGCAGTAATCGTGTTTGGCTGGTCCCTATAGACAACAGACTTAACATAGCCCCACAAAATATAGTCTAACGGAGTCAAATCACACGATCTTGGTGGCCAATTGACTGCACCAAAACGTACGATTAACTGCTCACCAAATTCGCTTCTCAATTGATGCATGGTTTCGCGTGCAGCATGGCATGTGGCACTATCCTGTTGGAACCACATGTCGGCCGAATCCAATTCTTGCATTTTCGGCAAAAAAAATTTGTCATCATCGAACGGTACCGGTACCTTTCTCCATTAACCGTAATGTTGCGTCCTTCATCTTCTTTGAAGAAGTACGGCCCAATGATGCCGCCTGCCGAACAAAACAGTGCATTTTTCGGGATGCATTGGTAGCTGCTGAATTGCCTCTGGCTGGTCTTCACTCCAAATACGGCATTGATCCAAAAATGGGCCTCGTCGCTGAAGACAATTTTGCGATAAAACACATTTTTCACAGAGCACGAATTTTGATAATAAATTTCAATAATTTGCAAACATTCTTCAGGCGTCCGTCTATTCATGATGAAATAGCAAACCAAACTGAGCCTTTTTTACTTTGACACATGTCAAGAATCACGCGTGAACTGTCAGAAATATAAACGTCAAAAACCAAGTAGCAAAAAAATCACGCTTTATATGGTAAGTATGGTAACTTCAGTATCAGTAACTTCATATTACTTAAATAGTTATATCAAAAATACAATAAATACTCGCGGATTGTCCAGCATATAATTTATTTAACTTAAGTCATTAAATAAAAATCTTAACATTGCAAAACTGTGATACAAAACTTGCACATTATGCTTTAATTTCACAAAGTCAATGATCCAGCTACAATTTCAGTGTAATTAATAATGTCCCAAAATGTAAACAAGTTAACAGACTTGATTTCCTGATAATTAATCAAGTTTATTACATTTTTTTTTAACACCTATTGGCTTTAATACAAACACATACATACACACACCCAAGCCCAGACAAGCGAACGAATTAGTATAGCCCTTTATGCACATAGTATGTATGTATGTATATAAACTATCCGACCCCCCATCCACCCACCACTGAACTTGTATTGCACATGGCATTTTTAAGTATGTACAAACATTTTCAAAGAAATACTTATTTTAAAGTCAATTGCCACAATCGGTACCTCTCATCACCCCGTACACCGTCGCACCGCAGCACCGAAACAAGGTTAAATGCCGAAAACGTTGCATGCAGCAGGGTGTGGAGCGAGCGAAAAAAGAAATAGGAACTAACGAACCAACCATATTAAAAACTTTCATTATATTAAACGCCATTAAACAAAGTGCGGGAACAAAGTGCGGGAACAAAGTGCGGGAACAAAGTGTGGAGAATGAAGCATTCCCTGCATTCCCTGCGATGCCATCGTGTGCTTCGTTTGTCAAAAATAAAAGGAAACCGTAATATTCTCCTCATGGCATTTTCAAGAAGCCAGGCATTTTTGTTTGGTTTTACCATAGATGATGAGGAATGCTAACAGAGAAAGCAGTACAAGTAAGAATTTAAAAAGACGCAAAATTATGTACCATATTAGCAAAATAAATGAATGCAAAAATTAAATGAATTACCTAGAAACTCGGTTTTTATTATATGGCAATATTTCTTGGATTAACTAAGATGACATAAGATGACATATTAGTTATACGCATGTTCCCCGTATGCGCCCATATTCTCTGTCTGACTACTTATGTATGTAAATTTATTAATGTATGCAATGGCAATAAGATATGTAAAATAGTAAAGAAATCGTAAAGATATAGGGTGTCTCAATACTCGTACATGAGTATTGATTAAAGTTGCTGCTGATTTTTTTTCTGTGCTAGTAGCAGCTCTAAAATTTAACAGCTGTCGATTACGATTATTCCAATAATAATAAAAATGGAGCGCTACACAGAGGAACAACGCGTTATCATTGTGAAAATGAGGACGGTAATGCAGTGACTGTAAATGGCATTCGTTACAGGAACATGATAACGGAAATCCTGTGGCCTCAACCGGACGGTATGGATATGGACGGCATGTGGTTTCAGCAGTACGGTGCCTGGCGATTTATTTGGAGCAACGATTTCCAGGTCGAATCATCTCCCGAAATTCCGATGTCAACTGGCCCCACCAAGATCGTGCGATTTAATACCATGCGCTTTGATTTTTTTGGCTTTCGCGAAGTCATAGGTCTGAGCGAATAATAGGTCTGTGTGGTCGGTGTAGTGTAGTTGGTAGTGTATTGCCCTGCTACGCTGAGTGTCCGAGGATCAAATCTCGGCACACGCAAAATCAAAAAGTACAAAAAAAAAAAGTTTTCTACACAGCACCACATCTTGACAGGCAATGACAAACCTACAAAAGTATATATTGCTTTGAAAAGCTTTTCACTTCGCCGTTCGGATTTGGCATAAAACTGTAGGCCCCTTCTATTCATGTACAAATATAGCACGCACAACATGAGTGGATGCGAAAAGCTCGGCCTAAGCCCTCCATGGGCTGTTGTGCCATTAAAAGAAAAGAGAAAGAGCGAATAAACCACAAACAATTTATGACCTAAAGGCCGGGATCCAATGCGTTATCGGTGAGATAGAACCACATCTTTCTCATAATGTCATCGAAAATCTCATTCAAAGAGTAAGAATCTTTGGTCAGAACCGGATATTTTATTGCATACTTAATTGGAACATGTCTACTTTACAATGCAATGCAAATATCACCACTCGCTCAAAAAATATGTGATTTATTTTTAAATTAAATCGTGCACTCCTTTTCGAACACCGTTTATGGTATATACAAATAAATTCATCAGCAATCACGAAAGCCAACCAAGCTCGAGCTACTTACTCGTAGATACGAATTATTATTGCTATTGTTTGTTATTCGTCATACTTGCTAGTCAAATGTGACAGACAGTTTCGTGAGGAGCTCTTATTGTCAAAGATTTACATTAATGCACATTGTACAATGTACATACTCGTACATATTAATCATAGCAACAAATTCTCAAACTAGCTATTTCGTTATTTTTCGTCTCGGATTATTGTTTGTACAATCGATAAAATTATATTATATAATACTTAAATACAAACGTCTTTCCTTAAGACGAATTGTGTCGCATACGAGTGGCAAGTAAAACATTTGCTATAAATTCACCCAACTTCTACGACGTACCGATGATGTCAATAACAGAGCTAAATAAGCTTTTCCGATCGTTCGGATGGGCGAATAAAACACATTAGCTAGTTAGTATTCAGTGCTTACTTAGCACTTACCATACAGTTCGCACTGAAGTGTAAAAGTACGACTTTTCAATTATCCAGGAAATTAAGTTGATTGTTGGCTTCTCACTTGAAATGATAAAGCCAATTTACCACTACACATCCAATAATGACCCAGCATTGAGAGAGAGATAGAGATAGAGAGAGAGAGAGAGAGAGAGAGAGAAAGAGTGATAGAAAGAGATAGAGTGGCTTTGAAATTAGTCGATACTGTTATTGTTGGCAACATATTTATGCTGGTTTGATACTAGGATGGTATCGGCAGCCAATCGTTCTCCATTAATGACATGTCGGAGCTGAAACAATTTTCACCGGATTCTCTTATTAGCTAAAACATGAATACTTTCCAGAGCTAGTTTAAATTTACAAGACGTGTTTGTTAAAATTTTGCTCAAAAAATATAGAGTTCATTGACCTCATCTGAGAATTAGCTAAATAATTTGTTGTTTTAGAACAAAAAAAATATATTTTAAAAAAGTTATAGCAGGTTTTATACAATTCAGTAAAAAACGAAACGGTTATATGCTAGAGACTGCCGAATAAAAGTACGAATCGAAGCTTAATATTCATATTTTAAGATGAGTGTAGATATTCAAATACTGAGCTTTATTTAATTTGAATTGAAAAAATGAAGCACTCGAACCTCTCGTGCGTGGTTGCTCGGCTCCAGCTAAAACTAGCCTCAAAGCCTTTGACAAAATATTCCCAGTGGAATAGGGAAAGCATCTGGCGTTGAAATTAATACTCGGCAAGTGGTCGCTGTGGCGTATGGGTAGTGCGTTGGACTGCTGTGCAGAGTGTCCGGGGTTCGAATCTCGGCACAGGCAAAATCAAAAAGTAGAAAAATTAATTTTTCTACACGGCACCACCTCTTGGCAGGCAAAGGCAAACCTACAAGAGTAAAAATTGCTATGAAAAGCTTTTCACTTCGCCGTTCGGATTCGGCATTAAACTGTAGGTCCCTTCCATTCATGTACAAATATAAGACGCACAACATGAGTGGATGCGAAAAGCTCTGCCTAGATCCTCCATGGGCTGTTGTGCCATTACAAGTAAAGTAAGTAAAGTACATATGCTGAATTTTTATGATCTAAATATAAATCATCAGAATCGTGATTGTGATTTGTCTAAACTTAACCTAACCTAACCAAACCAATTTGAGCTTATCGCAAATCCTATTCAACTACTGTGCAAAACGATAAACGATAAACAATAAAAACTATTTTTTCGTAAATAAATCAAACTAACATATGGTACAACACCATAAATTAAGTGAATTTTAATAGGTGGGAAATTGAAAAACAAATGAGTATTAAATATTTAACAAACCTTATCCTTATGATTAATGTGACTATTAGTTTACACTAAATCTTCGTAGACAATAAATTGATATTTCTAATTATCATAAATTCACATGATGATGTAATCAGTTGAACCTAATTAAATGTCAAGCAAAACAGCGCACAAACCACTAACAACACCAATAAAGCAAACATTCTATGCACGTATCTCATTTACATACTTCGACCTCACACATTCACACATTAATCACATTCATTCTACTCAAGACTTCCTTTTAAATTTGCCTATTCTTCTTTATGCTTTTTAAAAGTTTGGTCAGTTGTAGTCTCAGCATGTATCCTGGACTTTAAAAGAGAAAGAGAACCTCTTTCTTTCTTCTTTTAATGGCACACAAGTCCATGGAGGGCCTATGCCGAACCTTTTTCACATCCACTGTGCTTGCAAGGGGTCCACAGTTTAATGCCGAATACGAACGACGAAGTGAAAAGCTTTACATAGGCAATTTTTACGCTTGTAGGTTTGCCATTGACTGTCAAGAAGTGGTGCCGTGTACTTTTTAATTTTGTTTGTGCCGAGATTTGAACCCCGGACACTCTGCGTAGTTGGCCAATGCACTACCAACTACGCCACAGCGACTACTAAGAGAACTAAAAATATTCCAAATACAATTTATAAGCCAGAACATATTGGGAATATTAAAAAAGTGTTTAGTTTTGGAAAAAAGTTAGAAAATGCATTTGACGAATTTTCAAATTCTGCCCAAAAACTGTACAAAAAAAGTACAAAAACTTAAGACTTATGTGCACATTTCAAAAATATGGGGCCCGCAAGTTTAACATCTTCTTTTCACCCCTGTCCCATATTTTCTCTACACGACAGAATTTTGCGCGTACAAACACAAATAAAAATTTTAAAAATGCAATAATCTCTGACGGAATGTGTTAGGGTAGCGCTAAGCGTGAGGTAGTGAATTCATATGCCGATCAGGGGTACCCATAACGAAGTTTTTAACAACAATTAAAGGCAAATGTTCTTTAGGAAGGTAATATTGAACGCCAACAAAAACTGTCATTCAAATATTTAAAAAAAATTTTCGTATACGTAGGAAACCTTCTAGGCATCATGCTATCTCTTCAGATATCTCAGATATTAGGTAAAAAGTTATGTTTACCTACTAAATTTCGTATTTCAATTACAATTTTCATAATATTGTTTAAAAAGTTTTCGATTCGATTCCCAGGTGATAAAAATATTTGTTTGACTAACGCCAGCTCTTGTTCCTTTTAATTAAGCTGCCTGATTATATCGCTTAAGTGCGGATAACCTAATTAACGTGTCAGCACTTTTCGATAATACTGTTTTTATTGTGAAATTATGTTATTTTTTTTTTCATAAAGTATTAAGCTATACGCAATTCATGCATTCATAAAAATCAGGGATGCCGCTTTTGTCCAAACCATTTTTGAACCAAACTACACAGTGTAAGCTAACTTGAACCGAACCATGAACCAAACAGTTTCTGTTTTTCCGATTGTACCAAATCAAAACCAAACCAGTTTTCGAAACTAGTTTTCCAAACCAGTTTTGTTCGAAAAAATGGTGTGGTTTAATTAAAAAAAGTAGTCCCATTATTATTACTCTTCACAGCACGACATTTATTTATTTTAGCTGTATTACGTTTTATACCTATACATAAGCCGGAAAACTGTGTTTCATTAAGTGAATCTCGAAACTCCAAAAGTGATGGTGAGAATGATTATGAAACGCTCTTAAACCAAATGGTTGAAAATGGGTCAGTTTCAAGAAGAGTTATACAAGGCGACATGATAGAGAAACATTGTGAAACACGAGTATGTTTAATTTTTTTAAGTCTACATAACATTGAATTTTTTAACTTTAATTTGTTGACTAGTTGACTAAAAATAATTTTGTTGACTAGTGTTATTTACGTAAAAATATTAGTGTAACTTTACTAAAATCATCTGATAATAATTTTTACACATGATCAATTCAGTTTTAGTGAATAAAAACCGAGGAGGCGACCTCAGTGTGCGGCGCAAGCTTCTATGAACTGTAATAGCGGTTCGAAGATGTGGAATAACCGGTTTTTGAACCGAACCAGTGGATCAGAGAGATTGCTGAATCGATTCACACTGCTGCATTTTATTCGTGCACAACTCTTTTAAAAATATAGCTGATACAAAATCTGATTACAAATATTCTACCATGCAATAAATATTTAAAAGAAAAAGAAAATAAGTGCAGACATGCTACAAAATTGTAAAATTATATAAAATTACCTGCAGTTTCTTTAAACTAATTAAGTTGAATTTTAAAGTTTTTTTTTTTTTTTACTTTTACTTAATCAAACTTAAGAATATTACTAATTATTTATTATTTTGATTATTAAAATCATTTTTAAAATGATTTTGTTATAAATGTAGCATTTATTTTCATATTCATTTTCATGTATATTTATTAATTTTTTTTTTAAATTTTTTAAATTTTTAAATATTGTATGTAGAATATTGTTATTTAATTTATTGCTATAAAATTGGTTTGGTGGTTGGTGCAATTAACAAAGTCGAACAACAAAGTAAATTCTTTTCTTTTTATTCTTATTAAACTATTTATTTGCATTATATAATTTATTTTTTTAAGACATTTAAAGTATTTGTCAATCCATTTTTAACATCACTTATTTCAATTTCAATATTTCTTTTTATTTCTAATGAAATTAAATTGCATTAATAATTATTTTTTTGTTATTATTCACACAACGTAAGGTTCAATCAATTTCACTTCCTTTAATGAAATGAATTTCCATTTTCTTTAATTATATAAGATTTAATATTATTTTTTGTTTTTAATTTTTTTTTTTTATTTATTTTTTTATTTTAGAGCACACTCACGAACGACGCACTCATACACAAATGTAAACACATACATAGACGACAAGTGAAACAGTAATTAGTGAATTTATTTCTTCATTCTGCTGCTCGAAGTGGGGAGTTATTGTTTTTTCTTTTTTTTTTTTTTTTGCTTTTAAATTTTTGTAGTTGAGTACTCGTATGTTGCTGCTTCTTCTTGGTTTTTGTTTTAGCTCTTTCTTTTTGGTCGCCTGCGTGCTTTTTAGCTTCACACAATTACACGCAAGTACTTATATAAGTTTTTTATATTATCTTCAACATTTAATGAGTTTTTAAATTTTTTTTTTCAATATGTTTTTTATAGTCACATTTAATACAATCAATTTCTTCGAATGTCACCAATTATTTTTAACATTTTATTTCTTTAATTATATTTAAGAGAATTGTCTTCATGACTAGTTTCTTTCTTTATAGTTTTGAAAAAGGGCGCGCGTATTTTATTTCCAGAGTTGTCAACACGAACAGAACCTCACGAAGACTGAGACTTTCAACATTTTCATTTTACTTTCGGAGGGAAAAAATCTCTTAGTAAAAGTGCTCATGTTGTGTGCGTGCGTGTGCGAGAGTGTGTGTGAGTGAAAGCTTTTTAACGAAAGTATTGGGAAACTTACATAGGAGGTTGTGGCGCCTAGAAGTAGGCACTATTAAATATTCTACAGCAAGCAAAAATTCCAAAAAAGCTCACCATATCATTTTAGCTTTCATATTACGCGCGCGAAGTCTCAACATGTGTTACAGGTGATATTTATCGAAAGGTATTCTATTTTATACTGTTGTTTTTGTTGTTGTTGTTGTTGTTGTTATACGTGTAACGTACTACTACACCTATACTACCATATACTATATGTATGTATAAGAGGGTGGCATTGCAATTGCATACCACATTTGTGGAAAGGTAGAAAGATTGTTGCTGTTATTGGATGGGTTTGTTGTTCAGTTAGAGGTAGAGGTTGAGGTTATTGTGGTGTTTTTATACTAAGTATGACTATGAGTGTGGGCTGGTAGTAGTGAAAGAATTTAAGTGGTAAATTGTAGGGGTTTCCTAGTGTAATCGCTCAGCACTCACACAATTTTAGCGCATTTGCTTGCATAATTTTTCTTAACCTCGCTCAACATTTGTTCGCTTTGGCTGGCTGGCTGACTGACTGACTGAGTGACTGACTGACTGAGTGAGTGACTGACTGACTGGCTGACTGGCTTGCTATCTCACATAGAGAGGTAGATGGCTGCCTTACTTACCGATTAACTAACAGACTGGCTGGATGTTAGATTTGTTTTTGTACCACAAGTATCCTGCCATGCAAGCGCGTACACATAATCCGTATCAACATACTCGTACATGTATATACTCGTATCATTGTACTAGTATGAAATACTCCTACTGTTTGCAGCAGCAATAGCACACGTAAAATTCAAAACAAAAGCATGTGATACTATTGGAATTCTTTACATGTTGTCCTCTTAATTTCTTTTTTCTTTCTTCTTGCATTTTTATAGTTTTATGCACACACATGTAAGTATGTAATATATGTATGTATGTACATATCTAGATATGGATATATACACATTCAAGGATAATACATCCTGCCTCTTTTTCCAAAGTATCTCGTTTATTTTGAGCGTAATAAATGAGATCATGATAAAGTATAAAAAAAAACTTGAAATGCCGATTTATGATTACATTTTAAATTGCATACTTACAACTAACAAATAGTCGTATTAATAAGTAAATGCGTCAATGCTATCGAGAATCATTAAAATATAGAATGTTTATGGTAGCGGTATGCAAGTGTTACTTTAAGCCATTCATAAAAAAAACTAAAAGTTGTAAAAGCACCGAGATGAGTTCGATAGATCAATTGGTCCTTTTTTACGTATTGAGCGGCAACTGTATGGGGGAAACAACAGTAAAAGCTGTATAACGCTGGGTTTAGACCGTCCGAACGCACGAAAGAATCTTCATTCGTTCGGCCGGTGTAAAAGGCTGGTTCAGGAACAAGGTTCAGGCGATGTGAACGGTTACATACTTCGAACGATGAAAAAATCTTCATTGGGGATGATCGAACTAAGTTCGATCTTTTTTTGCGAATCAAATGTTGCTGATGAAGTAAAAAAGGAAAAATCAAATGGAAAAGAAGTAAATACGTAAAGGGTGTCTTTTTTTTCGAAGTGTGGTTTTCAATCTGGCAATACTTATTTCGGAGTTGGTCTTTTTGACAGCTGTCACTTGATTTATGCTCAATTTGGTTTGCCATTTCATAATGAATAGACTTACTCCTGAACAACGTTTGCAAATCGTGCAAATTTATTACCAAATCAAGATGGCCACCGATCCCGAGTCTCACATGAAAATTTTGTTCAGCGATGAAGCTCACTTTTGGTTGAATAGGTACGTTAATAAGCAAAATTGTCGCATTTGGAGTGATCATAATCCACAAGCCATTGTTGAGACGCCGTTACATCCTCAGAAAGGCAATGTTTGGTGTGCTCTATGCGCAGAGGGAATCATTGGTCCATATTTCTTCAAAGATGAAACCGGTCATAATGTTACAGTCAATGAGGATTAATGATAATAATTTTTCGTGCCTGAATTGGAGGTTGTTCATGTGGACGACCTTTGGTTCCAACAAGACGGCGCTACATGCCAAACAGCCATACAGCCAACGAAACAATCAATTTATTGAAGGAAACTTTTGGTGAGCGCATTATCTCGCGTCGTGCGCCTGTGGCGTGGCCTCCAAGATCGTGCGATTTAACACCGCTGGACTACTTTTTGGAAAATAATTTGGACTACCTTGGAAAATAATATTCGGCGCGTTATTACTGACATACGGCCCCAATTGCTGTAAAAAGTGGTCGAAAATTGGGCCTCTCGACTGGAATTTACTCTAACCAGCCGCGGCGCGGCGATCACTTGCCCGAAATCGTTTTTAAAACATAATGACAAATCTTTTTCTTTATAATAAAAAAAACACCCTGTAGTTGACGTATGCAATACTGACAACATATGCTTACTTTCTGTGCATTTTACTAAAATATTTAAAGTGATGTTTCTCACATCTCACATTAGCCTCAGAGCTCAGACTCATTTTGACAAGAGTCCACTCTCTCATGTTCGTACTAAAATGTACTCTGAACACCGTCGCCTCATTTTTGTCGCGTAGGTGCTGGTTATATTATTGTTTGCTGTTCGACGAACACATCATATTTTACTCTCTTGCTCGGTGTAGTGGCTACATTGGTGTTCGTTACAGAGTTGCTCTTTGTGGAAATTCAGTTTTTTTTGTAATACTATATTGGTTGCAACGGCAACAATAAATGGTATACCAAAAAACTTTAAACGACTTTATTAATATGGAGCGTGAAATTAATAATATAATTGAAAAATTATGAAAATAAATTGATTTTTCTTCAATAGTTTTATGAATAATTTATTTAATATTGACTTTTGAAAACTAAAAAAATTCGCAACTTCGCTTTTCTCCATATGAAAATAATGATGTACAGGTTTGCATGTTTTCCTTCAATTTTACATACATTTTTGTACTTTTTTTGTAGAATAACTCATTGGCATCCTGAATACTCGGTGTGCTCAGTGTACATTTTACCCAGCATATCGTGTTCGCTGTGAGAGTGAGTAAAAGCTCTTTCTTCATGTTCGGGCAACAACAATTGCATGGTGTTCGCCGAGCAAAATCTGAATATAACCACAGCCTAACCATGACCTTATCGGCTCTTTTGCGCAGCACAAATATTACCTATAAGAGAAAATTACACAATGAGTGATACTGAAGAAGTTCCAATTACTCGTTTTTACAAGTTACGTTTATTTTTTGATTATTCTAAATAAAATGTTGTACGGTTAAATTATTTTTATTGAGTGGAGACATTTTTAACAAAATAAACAATTCCACCTCTCGTTACTTTTCCTCTCTGCAATTCCCCCTTTGCCAGTGGACGTCAAAATGAGTCGGCTCACTGAGGCTAATGTGAACATGTTCTATGCCATTCCATACGATTATATGAGTTCTGATTTGGCTGTGGTCGCTGTGGCATAGTTGATAGTGTGTTGGCCTGCTACGCAGAGTGTCCGGGGTTCTAATTTCGACACAGGCAAAATCAAAAAGTAGAAAAAAAAACATTTTTCCACACGGCACCAACTATTGGCAGGAAATGGCAAACTGGCAAGAATAAAAATCGCCTTTGAAAATCTTTTCACTTCGACGTTCGGATTTGACATAAAACTGTAGGTCCTTTCCCTTCATGTACAAATATAACACGCACAACATGAGTGGATGCGAAAAGCTCGGCCTAGGCCCTCCATGGGTTGTTGTGCCATTAAAAGAAAGAAAGAAAAAAGAATACGCTGATACGCTGCAGTTGTGCTTATTTCTGTATTTATCAAAGTATTTCGATTTTGGGACATTGGGAAACACTTTCGACAATTGGAGATAAAAATGTTTTTTTTAATTTTTTCTCAATTTCTCAATTCCAAAACTAAAAATTTCAATAACAACTGTAACAAAAGCATTGCAACGCAGAATCAGAAGCGCATGTGGATGCAAACGTACCATAGCGCAGTAGCCTAACCTGAAAATTCGCCAATTCGTTTGGCTCTATTGACATTTCACAACAGCTGACAGCAAATTACACATAAAACCACAGAAATTACAAAAGAATTTTTAAAATTTGAGTATAAATAAAAATTAGCTTTTTTGTTTTGCCCGTACGAAGAGAATGTCCAACTACGATTCCTATGGAACACCAACGAAACCGGATAAAAATTGTCGCACCTGCACCGACTTCAAATACTGGTCCAAACAGCAGCGACAAATATTTCATAAATCGAATCCGGTAAGTACAGATATATTCTGTAGAATAATGAAGGAATCACATGTACCACCACAATTTCCCTTTATATTATCAAGGAGGAGGATACAGAAAAAGGCACAGATAATCGAGGAGGAAGTGATGGGCGTCGTAAAGATTGTCCTTGGGATAAGACAATGTTGGGAAGTGCCACATGGGGTTTACTGCATACAATGGCCGCATTCTATGAAGAACATCCCACAGATAATCAAAAGAAGGATGTTACAACATTTATGGACGTATTGTCGCGCGTTTATCCTTGTGATCATTGCGCCAAAGACTTTCGCAAAGAGTGAGCTTGCAAATTGTTAGATAATTCGTGTAAAATTAATTGTTGATCCATATATTTCATAATATCGCAGTCTCAAGGATCACCCTGTTAATGTTAACTCCCAGCATGGATTTTCTTTATGGCTCTGCAACTTCCACAATCGCGTTAATTTGAAATTGGGTAAACCGGTTTTTGACTGCTCCAAAACAAATGAAAGGTGGCGAGACGGATGGCTGGATGGATCATGTGATTAAGAACAAGGAAACGCATAGTTACAAATCCATGGGTAGTGTGAAACGTGTTGTCGTTTTTATTTGCTTCGAAACTTGTTGTTTCGCTTGTTGTTGTATAGTGTAGTTTAATTAATAGTAAAATTAAAAAGCTTTTAAATTGCAACATGGTTGCTCTATCCTAATGTTAATTTATATATTCTTATAAATTAAAGAACGTTTTACTGTGTAAAACGCAAAAAAATTAATTCCCGAAAGAATAATGCGCATGGAATTCTGAATGTATATTTTTGTAATATATTTCTATAATATACCTTTGATCGTCATTTCATATTCCACCGAAAACATTAGATAGATGTAATGAGCTTCTGAAGAATTTAGTGTGATTTAGTCTCATACCGCATTGGTATGAGTTACATGTAAAGAGTGGAGGTCATGCAAAGGCTATTCAATTTGTCAACAGAGTTCCAAGTTAGCTCCTTTCGAGCAATCCTTTACTCAACCCACTGCTTACCACTTATTTCAGTCAGTGCATCTTCTCCTTCTTCATCTTCGAATTCCGACCCAAGAAATCCTCTCGATACAAACACCTCTTGTTTCCAATTAGATACTAACACAGTAAAATTGAGTCATTGATTTGAATATATATTTATTTATTTTAGCAAAAATCTTACTCAAGAAACCAATTATCGAAAAATATTAAAAGAATGACATTTGCATTAATCCTATTCTCAAGCTTGCCTCTCTCCCTTATATTTATCATGTAGATCCATGCAATCAGTATTAGAAATATTTATCCAACCATTGGGCGTCATGTGATATACACGCACGAGACCACCGGAGTAGGCATCCCGGAAAGTAGCATGGTAAATGGCACGTCTTCCCAGTTCGTGTGCCTCATCGTCCTTCAAATCCCAGCGGTAACCAGAATCCAGAACACCAAAAGCGTAAATGGAACCGCTTCCTACGGAGAAAACATTCCCATTCGTACGAGAACCTTCCGAATCAACATAGTATAAGCCGGGACCACGTTTGTCGTAACCAGCCAACATCATTCCCATACTTAGACCCATATTTTTATATTCATGCGCAATATTTGCCATAATTTTGCTAGCGGCAGCAACCGAAATACGCTCCTTGTTGCGCAGCTCATGCAGACGACACTCCTTGGCCAACACACGATCCCAGTACACACAATCAGCAGCACCACCAGCCAATGTACCCAGCAAGTACTGATTAATTTCAACGACTTTCTTCATGGTCTGAGAACCGATGAATTGCCCACCAGTAGCACGAGAATCCACGGCAAGCACAACGCCACCTTGATATTTAAAGCCGAGGGTTGTGGTACCATGATCAAAATCGATTTTGATGCCAGTTTTATCACTGCTGGCCTGAATCTTGCTCAAGTTTTCGATGGGATTCTCGAATGGTGGAGCCAGTAACTGGTAAGGGTTATCCAAATTGCACGAATACTGGTTCACTGCACTGCGTTCCATATCTAAAGTATTGCTCATTTGCATATAAGGTGCATCCGCAATTTTGCAAACTTCTGCCAATGCCATTTTAATTTTTCTTTTTAATTATACACGGTTTTTATTTATAACAAAATTTCGTTTCACGCACTTGCAACTTCACTTCGAATATTTTTGTGAATACGACTTTTCAATTCTTGCTGACGCACGCCAAGTTCCGAGTCGATTCTTTTGTCAAGAACGGCCTAAAATTTCAGCCATATACATTTCGTGTACGCCAACGGCTAAGCTGCTTTTAAATGCTACATAATTTCAATTAAAAGGTATTTAGTTGCACTGTAACCACATTTGAGATAATTATCTTGTATAGCTATCTGCTTTTAAAATAAATTTAGTTGCTTACTTATTCAACAATCAATAATACCGCCTTTAAACGGCCATAGCAAATTATATTATATCAGCCCGGAACTCTTCCGATGATTATTGTGTTTTTGGGGTTGTTATTTCTGCATGGTTATTTTTATGACTTTTCTTTAGCAGAGTTACAAAAACAGTACTCATAGATTAAATGGGAAAATACTATTTTCTCAAAAAAGTACTTCTCTCTTCTCATCCGCCTCTTGAGATACTCACTAATTTTTATGAATACGAACTGGGGAATCAGCGTGCATGTTCCAAAGCGATACATTCTCGATCTTCTTCGCTTGATGGTGAAGGAGACATTTGACGACGTTGCTTTCTGGCAGTCTGCTTAAGCGGCGGTGGTGTGGCCGAACCCATTCTCGGGGATGGTATTGATCTGTCTCGCTTATGGGAGTATGGGTGTATGGGAAGTAGGTGTGGTTCTTGCCCAATGATATAATTTTCGCAAATTTGGTTACATTTGCTTCACTATTTCACTTTTATTGAAAGTGAGCGTGGATTTTGCCCAATGTGGACAATTTTCAGAACAGTTTAAGAGACTATTTCACTGATTTGTATCGAGTTTTGTTCAATTCGATTTAGAATTTCCTTCAATATCATTCTTTGAACACCCTTTGACCGATTTTACACATTCCAGAACTTAACCTCTTCGTGATAATAACAAATGTTATTCGTCGCAAGTTATTTCAGGTGGTAGTTAACTCGTCCATGCATTCTGTTTAACCAAATTTCATGCATTCTGATTAATATAATCTGTAGATTTAATTTCAAATTGTACGTCCAACATCCTTTCTGTGAGATCTCACAGCATACCTGCCATCCGTTTCTGTTTGCAATTTCCGACTTACATGGCATTCCACAAGCTCCTTATGGCTTCCCATCGCTATCGTACTCCGTGAAAGTAGTTTACTATTTGGATTTTGAAGAGAATTAGCATCGTGTGTACGCTTTAATAAATGAATAGCAGTCTGCTGTGCGCATGATGAATGCTAGTGTTGTTCCCAGTTGGCATTCCTGGTTTATATGTGTAATTGATTGTATTGATAAAAACTGTAGGTATTCTATACTTTCGCTACATCTTGAAGATCTGCTATTTATTATTCCTCGTGCTCCTTAAACACTGCGAAGCTTATATCCCATTCTAAATTACACTCTCTACCATAAAAATTTTAATTCTTTACTATTATTGTCGGAGAAGAATGTTCCCCAAAGATTTTGACAGAATCATTCTATTCCTTTTTGAGACCTGCATCATGCATTAGTTCTAAACATGTTCTGCAAAAAAAATGAGGGGGTGTGGCATCTAAATTAATAAGTAGTATTAAAAGTCAGTTTGACATATTTTTATATTTTTTAAGTTAGTTATTTATTTGTTGCTAAATACAATACTCCTGAATTCACATTCATTTGTCTTCATCATCTTCGTTACATTTATCATCAACACAAACTTTAATTGCAATTTTATTTGAAAAAAAGCAATCAATTTTTAACTTAAATATGTACTTTGTATTTTCTTTTTGTTTTTTGTTTTTTTTTGTTTTTAGCAACCAGGAAATTTATCTATAAAGTAAATTAAATGTATGTTGTTGTTGTTGTTTTGGATGTTATACTTTTTAATGCAATGCAACAAGAAGATTTCTTTGTATGTCTAGACTCTACCAGGGAAGGTACCAGCTGCGCGTTGATCATCCCATCTCTCCACCCAGGCATTGGGGCACATCGAATTGAAGACTTTCTTGAAGTAATTGCATGGCTCGTACTTCTCACCGCGAATCTTCTGGCAACGATGATAATCAATGTACGATTGATAGCAGTAGCGGGTCACATTTTGATTGGGGAAACGTGGATCGAAGGGAGCAGTTTCCAGCTGGTATGACGACATATCTTTTTCCTTTTTGTTAAACATGAAAATTAAATATTAACTCTATAATATCATTAAAATATAAAATTATAACAAAAAACGAAAAAGTATAGAAAAAGGACAAAAGAGATGAAAAGAATACATACGTTAGTCATGGTGATTATGAGCGGATGAGAGCAGAATATAATCTTTTTTTTTTTTGAAATTGCATTTGATGATACTTTTACACATAAATTATATTACTAGCTTAAAACTAAGCAATTATACCATTCGAGAAATACAGAATTGTCTTTTTTATTGAATACAGAATAAATTTTCAAGATTTCACTTTGCCATTACAAAATATTCTTAAAAATTCTAGTTGCAATTGCGCGAGATAAATTTATGACAATTCTACCTCTAATTATATCTTACGAGTTACATACTGAAGGGGAAAAATTAACAACAAAAATATGATATTCCTGGATGAGAGCAACTAAAGAAATGAATATTGTCTTAACTTGCTAAATGAATTGGGAGTCACTGATCCGGAAGAAGTAAAGTCTAGAACGCAATAGGTCCTTATGATCCCTTGGCACTTTTCTCTCATAGGTGCATATCTGAATACATCCGCAATTGAAAATTCTATTCCACTGGATTTTGCATGCACCGGCCAGCTCACTAACAAATCGAACGTAGTACCTATTTAATTTAACACTTCTTAAACCATTCGTATTCGTTTCGTGGTTTATTAGGAGATTACAGAGAAAATTTATCATTTGCTTGCTAAAACCCGCATTATAAAATTTATGTACGCTTCATTATATTAATACATAAATTTTATTCCAGCGCACATACAAGTATCAGAGTTGAGTACATAAGTATGTGTGCGTGCGCGTCTGTGTGTGTGTAGGGTAGACGGCGTATAGTGTTTATTTATTAGCAATATGATAAAATATATAATTTTTCAAAATTTAATTATTTTTCATTGCATTCTCATTTCTTTTTCTTATTTTTGTTATTATTCTGTTCATCTTCAGTTAGTCTTCCAGGAAAATTGCCTTTCTCACGCTGTTCGTCCCATGTTGCCACCCATTGATTGGGACACATTGATGTGAATACTTTCTTGAAATACCCGCATGGTTCATATTCTTCACCACGTAAATTCTTACACCGAAAGTAATCAAGATAGGATTGATAACAGTAACGGGTCACATTCTGATTGGGGAAACGTGGATCAAACGGAGCTGTTTCAGGACTATACCCTGGGGGTTTGTCCTTTTTTTTGGACATGGAAGTTCCTATTACCATTTCATATGGATTGAATAGTGCAGGTAGACACGGTAGTATACAGGATGGAGGTGAAAGAAATATATTGAATATTGTTAATAAAAAATGAATAATGAGAGCAAAATGTACAGAGAATTTCTTCATTATTTGTATTATGGTAAATATTATTATCGTTATCAGAAAATCAAGATTAATGTACATACATATATTTGTATGTGAATGGGTGTATGTATGTATGTATGTATAGTATAACTTGAGTTTTTTTACATTCAAACACAGACATACATATAAATATATATGTCGTATATAAACGTAAAGTTTGGAAAACTTTGAAAGTACATTATTTAAAACTGTGACATCTATGGCGAAAGAGACAGAACATTAGAAAGAACAGTTGATTTCTTGCTTTCAAGATGAATGAGTTGGGAAGGTTACCATTGGAACAAACGCCAATATATAACTCATTTCCAATACAATTTGTTTCAAAAGTTTTCCAAGTTTGTGTTGGTTTCATACTAAAACTAGAATACTTAAATACTTAACTTAAAAATCATGTAATACGAACTAAGATTGTATGCTATTGCATGTATAACAAATTATTCACAAAGCTCTATGATATATAAAATAAATCAAAAAAGAAATGGAAACTTATTTGCATTTGATTTGAGTATAGTATTTAAATAATAAAAGAATTTCATTTTTTATCATAATCTTTATGACCATATGCACGAGAATAAGTGAGGGGAAATTTTTGGGTAGAAATAATCGAATTCAAGTTCACAAGTTCATTATCCCCGCTTGCATTCACTTGACCAGGGGGCGCGTGCCGCCATCTGATTCGCACGCATTATTCTTGTATTTATTCACTTCAGCCAGATAGAGTGACCAAAAGTCTTTTGGATCGGCGCCGCTTTCTTGCTGCGCTTTCGGTTTTGCTACAACGCCAGTCTTAAGGATTTTACCACCGCGACGCCTACCAACAATGGGTGGTGGTGGAGGTGGTGGCGCCGTCGTTTTAGCCACCACTGAAGTCGATGCACCCACAGATGCTGAAGCTAGTATTGGCAATGCAATGGGAGCTGTTATAGGTTGATGCTGTTGCTGCTGTTGCATTTTCTTGAAAATCTCCAAAAACGATCCATCATTTGCAAACACCGGATGTGAAGCCTCGGGCTTAGGTGGCGGATATACTTTGCCTTCCTTGGCCAACTCCAAACGCAATTTCTCTTCCATTTCGCGATGTATACGTTCTTTGTCAATGGGTTCATCAGTATCATAGTTATAATATGAGCACCCGCGGCTTCTAGAGCCAGTACCGTCACTTGTCGTTTCGTTGCGTCTCTTCGGTAATGGCAAGTTATGTAAATCATTGTTGTCCATTGTTGCGCAAGCAGCGGCGGCGACGTCAGTACAACTTGAAGATGTGTTGCTCTCATCCTCACGTATTGATTGCACAGAGGTAGTGTTTACATTTTTATTACGTTCTTGTTCTCTTGCCAATTCGTCCTTCGATTGCGAACGAAGACCACGGCTGACACTGTTGCTGCCATAACGTGAGCGTGTCGGGGTACGGCTGCGACTACGACTGTGCCGACGCGTGCTGTACTTGTACGATGATCGTGAATGTGAATTTGAACGACGCGTTAGTGAGCGTGACCTTGAACGCGAATCCCTGTGGCGTCTTGAAGTATAACGTCCACTGCCGCGTCGGCTGGTGGAATAGCCCCGGCTATGACTGCGACTTCTGCTATTACTGTGACTGCGAGAATATGACGAACGATGATGACGACGTCGTCTGCTGCTACGACTGCGAGAACGACTTACATCACGATTCTGACGACGATTACGGCTTTGTGAACGACTTCGATGTCGCTCGTAACGACAGCGCCGCTCTGCGTCCAATGCTTCGAAGTCCTGATCTTCCTGTTGATTGCTGTTGTTAGACATTACGTTGGATTGTTTGAATTCTATGAAGCGAATTTGTCGATTTGCGAATTGGTAAGGTCCGGGGAAGCGATGTCGCAAGTGCAGGAGGCGTATCTGTAAATCAAACTGTACCCTATTTAATTAGGAGTTTTTCGTTTTACGTTTCGACTTGCAAATCATTTTATACTTGTTTTTTACATTCTTACTTCATATTTTCTTGTTTGAGAGTTTCGCAAATGCTTTCTTCCTTTACGGAAATTTGTTAATTTCAAAACAAGAAAATATTTCGTTCTATATTTAATTAATGTTTTTTCTTTCAATGTAAAAAAAGGACATTACTTGCTCTCGGCGTTGCTTTTTGCTTCCTTTGGATGCAGCGCAGTTGAGATTTGTTTTCCTTGCTATCAATGATCGCTGTAGCTTGCTAGTGACTTTTCTGGAACTTGTGTCCTGCGTGAAACGATTTTTTTGCTTTTTGGATAATTTCCTGTGTGAAAAATGAACTTGAACGCATGAATATTTCGTGTTTTCCCATTCTGTGCATATTTTTTAGGTTTTGTTTTTTGAGAATATACTTAAGTAAATATTTTTCTTTCTAAATGGGCTTTTCTTTCACTGCAAAGTTTTTCTATGAAAATTATGACGTTATGTAATTTATGCCCACTGGGGGGCTGTATGTGTGCGAGCAAAAAAAAATATACTTAATCCATTTTGATTGCGCATTTGTCAATGCTTCAAATCAAATTAATTCCACTTCTTTTCCGACTCAACATAAAATTAGAATATTCTTATGCAAATTTTGCACAATTCATGTTGAACTAAATTCCATACCTTGATCTCTTCCAAATCCAAAAAAACGTTTAATACACTCGCAAACAATGGTGATCCAATGAGGTTGAGAATTCTCGTCTGAAATCTTCTTCGTGTCTTCACGACGTATTGTTTAAATTGATTTTGGTTGCTGAATTGCTGTATCACGGGACGCAAGAACGAAACACAACAGGGCGGATCTAATTGGGAAAAGTTATCAATTCCATTTTTACAAGTTTTATGATTTTAACATTTAAGGCAAAGTAAAAATAAACTTAAATCAGTAGCAACAGATAGTTGAAGTTTAGTAAATTAGAAGTTTTATGAATTGTTGGAAAATTTATGTTAAAATTGAGTTCACAAGATCGGTATAGGTATAGGTATAGGTATATACGTTATCTGAAAATATAGGATATGGGCATGCAACATCTCCAAAAGGCTAGTTCTTACTAACATTTTTATTTCTTACCATTCTTTAAAGTGATTCATACAAGTTGTTAAGACACAATAAGCGATTTTATTTATTAACATACAAAAAAGAAAAGTTTTTGTTTTTAGCTCGGAGCTCTCAGAGCACAATTCTTTTTGTGGCAAGAGCCAGTGTGTTGGATTTGGACTATTTGATTCAATAGTAGTTTAAAAAAGACAAAAGGATCATATTAATTCAGTAATTAAAATCAATAAAATAAGTTAAGTATATTAATTCATTCATTTGAATAAGTTTACAAAACACTTTGAGATAAGATAAACGAATAACTTGGTCCAAAGTTTATAATAGCTATTTCTCCAAGATTAAGGCAGTATTTTATTTTAATTTTTATAATTTTTTGCATTTTAAAATTAATTGTATTTGAAGTATTACATTAATTGAAGTTAATTGTCCCTCAGGGCGGTATTGCTCCGAACTTCTTTATTGTATATATTTATACATTTTTTGTTCGAGCGCAATATTTAAATAAGTGCCGACATTGAGTTTCCATCGCCGATGAGCGGTGCTGAAATCGATTATATTCGCCGTACATACTTGTTTACAAAAAGTTAACTTATATTTAAAATTAGAAGCTAACTAATAAAGGCAGCAATGTCCTTCAGTTGTACAGGTAGATTCTGTGGATGTGGATGTGGATGTGGCATCAAATTCAAATTGCATAAATCTGGGAATATAGATAAAACAGATTCAGTTTCGAAAAATAAAACGGTTTTAAAAGGTTACGGTTTTGGTTTCATTCCTTGATAAAGAATGGTTTTCTATAGAATTTACCACTATTAGCTTCAAATTACTTTTTCCAAAAAAAAAAGTTTTTTTTTGATAAATTTAACTTAATCTGTCAACTATGTACGATTTCAGCTGTTGTCTGCAGTGTTTGCCGTAAGTCTTTTTACGGAAAATTGCTAAAATATTTGTCAATTCGGCAATAAATAAAAGCGGCTAAATATCTCCGAAAATGACTGAAATAAATGGTTAACATAAAAATTCCTACATTCTGCTTTTATTTTTCAATATTTTATTTTAAAAATAAAATTATTATTAAGAAATAAGATGCATATTCTTCTCTAATGGCCTACCAGCCTATGGAGAGCTCTCTTTAATAAAAAACTTAAATTGGCTGGAGTCCCCTTCTTTTAAAAAATGGACAGACAGAAGTGGGAAAAAACTAAATCAGCAACACTGGTGGTCTCACCTGTGTTCATACTCACTATCAGTATAACCACTTTAGCATTTTTGAAGTTAGATTTAGCCTTTAGTTTTTTCATTTAGAATTTATGTGGAATTATTCTATTTTATGTTTAGTCTTCAAACATTTTAAACCATTAAACCATTTTTCTGCCAGCTTTTTTTAAATTTCTGTAACAATGCTTTTATAAACCTTTCCTAAAAGATATCACTGTTCGGATTATTATTTTTCTACATGTTCTGTCCAACAAATTGTATTTTAAAATAAGTAGGTTTAACATTCCCAAAATCAACAAGAAATATAAAATTTTACATAGGATTATTTGAACACAAAAAATTTACCACCAAGACCACTGATGAGGAACCTGGGCTGACTCAGAAACGATCGTCTGATCACCCTGTTCTATATACATTACAAAATTAACAAACTTTATCCAGAAACTGCATACGACTGCCACATATATTTTCCAGAGAGTACAGTTGACTAAACTTTGCCAAATAAGCAAATTAAAGAATATGTAGGCAAATTTCAATGGAAAAATTTTGAAATTTCATTTTCGGAAAAATTTAATAAGTTTTGGAAGAATTCTACACATTCTACATTCTCTAAACGTCAACACTCGTTTTATCATGGTTTGAAAAGTTTCATGCTGTGTTTCATTTCCATTTTGTTCTTAATTTTCGAAAATATGATTTACGTTTTCTTGACGTTAGAAAGAGTATTATATTTCTAAATATATATTTTATTTAATTAAAGAATTGTTGGAAAAAATATAGGAGTTTAAAAAATCCTCAAATTGCATTGGTGGTAGTGGATTTTTAACAATTCCAAACTGAAGTGGACTTATAGGTCTAACAAGTGCAACGCTGTATTAATGAGAGTAGTCAACAGTGCTTCGTTTTCAGCGAAAAGTGTGATGTCAGAGAATGTCAGATGAGTTCTGGTCGAGTTGCAGTGAAGATGGATTTTGTTGTGTTATTTCTCTGAAGCAAAGCGAAAAATTGCCTTTCATTTAACTCAAATCAGATATAAACCACGAGCGCTACAATTAGCAAAGTGTGAAATATTCCATTGTTTATCATTTTTCCATAATAGGGGAAAAAATAATTTGTGCCACTACACTAACATAAAGGAAATAAAATATAGTGCGAAGAAGAAGTAGTGCGCATACAAGTGGAATTTTTTTTATTCATATGCGAATTATCGTGCGGAAAGTGAAGAAGGAGGAAAGAAAAGTGAACGAACATTTCCGCGTTTTTGAGTTAAAAATTTGGCGAATAGAAAAATATTGCGGTGTCGTAGAAAAATATAAAAAAAATAAGTTTTGTTTAGAATGGCTCCAGCATTAAGTAAATTTACACAAAATCCCAGCGCCATAGTAGGCGTGGCAGGAGTATCTGCAGCACTTTGGATTATTGCCTATGGTAAACTGTCAAACAAGCGTAGGTAAGTGGAAGTGGCAGCAAAATCATAATGTGATATTTCGAATTTTAATGGTACATTTCCATTACACGTCGTCATCAGCATCATTGCCATCAAGAAGCACCATCACCAATCACTCCCTTTCCAATCCATTACCAATGAAATTTTGTTGACATTGAGCTAGAGCTACAGCAGCTGTGCATGCGGCTGTGGTACTGTTTGTGTTGCAGTGGGGCATTAGGTATGCATGTACGTTGTTGTTATCGTTGATGAATTTTGGATTTCCAGAATCAGGTTTTCAATATCACGCAATGTGCTCGTTCGCCAGCTTCTTGCTGCTAATGTTTGCTGCCTGCCCACTCCTATACATCTCATCTTGATTTTAATTCGTGCGACGCACTGTTGCGCTGTTTTTGGTGGTATGACTGGTTTCTTCCGGTTTTCAAGTGCACTTTTGGGCAACTAGCAGCTAGCGAGGTAAACTACTGTTGCACAGCAACAACTCGAACAATAATAGCCACTATGCTATCTCACCTTCAGTGGCTGGTTATATTTTTTTTGCCCATTTCTTATTGTTGATCCATCAAAATCTAGTCTTTTGACTGCTTTACTAATAATAAATTTTTTTGTAGTTTTGTTTATTAATTTTGATTATTGCATCGCATGTTTTCATTTTTCTTTTTACACTTTATTATTTTTATTATTATTATCTGTTGTTGATTTTGCTGTTGTTACCATAGTTGTTACAGATATTAGTTGTTGCGCAGTTGAGTAGTCTTAATTATCATTTAATATTTTTTCTTTTCATAATTATCATGTTATTAGTATATATGTTTCCAATACTTTGTTGTATTGTTGTTGTTTTGTTTAGCTTACAACATTTTTTTTTTTCTTAATTTTCTTTTACACAATCTCATCATCGACTACAACAAAACCATTATCCATTTGCTCAATTTTTGTTTTTTTATATCTACTCTTCTCTCACATAATTATAGCAGTGTACAATATGATGGCCGAATGCATAGCCGCGTGCTCACAAACATACACATACATACATATTTACCAACATATGATCACAAGTCTAGTTGTCGTTCGTTCAATCGATCAGCTATGAAATGCAGTCGTTGTTGACGTCGTGCGCATCTCTGGCACAGCTTCTGTTTCAGTTTTATTTCCAATGCAATCCGATTACATTTTTTCTTCTGCTTCGTAACTGCAACTGCAATCAGTTGCTGCTAATCGATTTACAATGCATTTTTTTTATTTTTTTTTATTACAATATCATTTTTATTTCATTATTTCTTTTGATTTCACTTTATTCAGCACTTGTCTATTATTCGAGTAGATAGACATATGTATGTATGTAGTAACAAAAATGAATGTTTGATTTGGTTTTATGGAATGTACTTTGAGCTCAACTCAGGCGGACCAAAGTTTCAATTAAATGCAAATATTGAAAGCGGCTTAACTTCAGCATTTAAATATATAATTAATTTTACAGTAAAGGAAATTTCTTATGGAAAGAGCAACCCAGCTCTATACGACATAGGTAGTCCACTCATGAGAAGATACGCAAGTAGAGGACCTACCGCCTAATCGTAAATACACTGTCTTATGTCTAAAACAATCAGTATCCAGATGATTTAACAACAGAGTTAATTCAAGGAAATTCTGTATTCGATGTAGCTTAATACTAAAGAAAAAAACGTGGTTTCTTCATAATAAAGCTTTAGATACTGACCAACTAGGGTCCCACTAGTGCCTTAAGAATAATGTTAGAAAACAGTTTGCGCATTTGCTGGGTCATACCAGACCCAATGCTGTGATCTGACTGATATGAAAGAAATAATAACAATAAATTCTGCTACGCAAATGTAAACAAAAAGGTTTGCTACGACGTAGGTTCGCCAAAAAATGGCGTACCTATGCAATGTCTAGTCTAAACTCTATAATTTTTTCTAGCACCTATATATGGTAACTAGCCAAGTGTTTAGGCTTTGTGCAAACAGACAGAAAACTGAGAGAAAAACATTCAAGCCTCGGTTAAGAAAGCCTTAGCAACGTTATATTCCTGGCAGCGCCATTAGGTCTACAGCCCTAAGTCTGGCCACGGTAGAGCACTATACATTTGTCACTGTTTACATTTGTCTCTATCCAACTAAATGAGTGCATTAAATTTAGTTAGAAACTATCATCGGAATAATATGCGATTATTTCCGGAATAGTAACTAGTCTGTAGTAAAATTCTACTATCTTTGCTTTATATTTTATCTTAATTTAATTAGCATAAGAAAAAGACAGGGAAGCCTTATAGTTTACTCAATTACAATATGATTTTAATATTACATTGTAAGAATTTCTCAATCAAGATTCAATCTAAAGGGATTCCATAGTAAAATAGGGGGAAAAAATTAAATTTTATTTCTTTTTATTTTTATCTATTTATCTATTAAAGGGTGATTCTTTTGTACTTGGTTTTTGACTTTTATATTTCGGGCAGTTCACGCGTAATTCTTGATATGTGTCAAAGTAAAAAATGCTCAGTTTGGTTTGCCATTTAATCATGAATAGACTTACGCCTGAACAACGTTTTGCAAATTATTTAAATTTACTATCAAAATTCGGTCTCTGTGAAAAATTTGTTTCGCAAGCAAAATTGTCTTCAGCGACGAGGTTAATTTTTGGCTCAATAATAAAAAATAATAAAATGAATAAGCAGAATTGCCATATTAGGAGTGAAGCCAGCCAGAGGCAATTCAGCAAAGCTTACAATGCATCCCGAAAAATGCATTGTTAGGTGCAGTTTATGGGCAGGCGGCATCATTTGGATGTATTTCTTCAAAGACGATGAAGGCCGCAACGGTACGGAGAAAGGTTCGATGATAACAATATTTTCTTTTTAACCGATAATGCAAGAATTGGACTCGGCCGACATGTGGTTTTCCAGCAGGACGGTGCCACATGCCACACTGCACACGAAACCATGCATGAATTGAGAGGCGAATTTGGTGCAGTCAATTTGCCACCAAGCTCGTGTGATTTGACCGCGTTCCACTATTTTTTGTGGGGTCATGTTATGTCTCTTGCCTATAGGGACAAGCCAAACACGATTGCTGCTTTGGAAAGCAACATTGAACGCGTCATTGGTGAGATTCAGTCCGAAATGTGTGAAAAAGTTTGCCAAAATTGGACCTTCAGAATAGACCTCTTGAAGCATAGCCGCAGGCAAGATTTAAGTGAAATTATCTTTAAAAAGTAAATGGCAGTAATTGATTTATCGATCCAAATAAAAAATTCATTAACTTTTGTAAAATTTCTGCCTTTCAGAAACCCAGCTCTTAGAAAATCACCCTTTATATTAGTGTAATATCAGTCAATATCATAAATGTATTGAAAGCTAAGAGTTCAAAATAAGTTTACCAACATTTGTTTAAACAAAGCACCAGAGAATGCTTGGCATACTTACTTATTTACTAGTCTTTTTCTTCTTTTAATGGCACAACAGCCCATGGAGGGCCTAGGCCGAGATTTCGCAAAGAGAAAAGCTTTTCATTGGCAATTTTGGTTCTATTGTAGGTTTGCCATTGTCTGACAGGATGAGTTGCCGTGTAGAAAAATTGTTTTTTTTTTCTATTTTGCCTGTTCCGAGATTGAAACACCGGACACTGCGCAACACATTTTTAAATACTTTATTTTACAATATAAGTAAATGAGTATGTATCACCTTATAAAGGGTCTGGAGAATTGATTTTAATAAAAAAAAAACGAAACTTATAACCTCGAAACCTTTTCGCCGACAGCTTGAAATAAATAATTGTGCCTTAAATGTTGATTTCGAAATCATTTTCTTTATTTTCTTGAATTATGTATGCATGTAAATGGGCTATGTATGTACAATATTTCTAAAATTACCTTACCTGTTTATACTGTAGGTAGGTAGGTATGTATGTAAGAAACTACACATGCAAATTTCTTAACTAATTAAAAATCAGAATTGAAATTTCTTTTATTTTTGGTCACATGTAATTTAGGTTTTTTTTTTTTAATTTTCAAATTTGTTTTCATTTTATTAACGATCGGAAGGCGAAAAGTGCAAAAGCATTTCTTCTCTACGAATGAATATGCAATCGATCGAAATTTATGTTTTTTAAAACTTTAAAGCAAGCATGTTAATAAAAAATCAATAACATTTCGTATGTACATATTAAATAACAAAAATAAAGCTGACTTTGTACTCGAATTTTATTTTAAATATTCGTTTTTTTTTGTATCGAGTTTTTTTTTTTAGAGGCGGATAACTTTAAATTGTAATAAAACACAGAAAAATGTTTTTAATGAGATCGAAAAAATCGGATAACTTTAAATTGTCCTAGCATTGAAATACCTTATGCAAATAAAAAAATGTAAACAGTTTTGAAAAGAATATTTAATTTCTGTTAAAATGGTCAATAAAACTTTCTTGGTTGTTTTTTACCGAATTCGGACAGCTTTTCCGGTATGCCTGCCATTAGCGCCTTTACTGTCATTTCCGAGACTCTCTTGTCGGCAGCATATTCCATAGATTTAGCTTCTTTGTTTGCTGCCTTTAAAGTTTTTTTTCACTAGAGCCCAATAACTCTCGATAGGTAGAAGTTCTGGGCAATTTGGTGGGTTGGCGATTTTTGGTACCAATTTGATGTTTTGGTCTTCGAACCATTTAAGGGTTACTTTACTGTAGTGGCAGAAAGCTAGATCAAAGCACTTGTTACGAAACTTTTACTCCTTAGCCCACAACTACAAATCGCTTGCCATACCAGAAACTTCTTCGGGAACTTGGACTTTTGTTTTGTCCTAAATCTTTCCTCAACTCCTCCTCGTTCCTTTGCGGTGTATAACTCTTGACCAGGCAATTGAGAAAATTTAGACAACACGTAAGTATGTTTCATCGTCCATAACACAGCAATCGAATTTTTGGAAAAAATCTGTGTCTTCAACTTTTTATCTCGGCTCTGGGCTACCAAGTTCTTAGTAGCATTCCTGTCGGGTACTGACTGCACTTTGTATGTTTTAAGGCCCGCATCTTTTTTAATTTTTCGAACTAAAAACTCATTGCAATTCGCTTTTTCCGCTAATTTTCGATTAGACAACTCTGGATTCTTCTCTAAGAGAGCAACGATTTTCTTTGTCTTTTGTGGAGACACGAAACCGCATTTCCTTCCAGAATCATATTTTCTAGCAACTGTTAAGTCTGTATTAAATTTTTTAAGAATCATCGAGACAGTGTTTTGTGCAACTTCCGCCTTATTTGCAATGGTTTTCTGGCTCCACTGCGGATTTTCTCGAAGTAATTCAACAACTAAATCGGGTCTTTTCACTTCCGATGCCATGACTCAACTGAAAGTTCACAAGTCAAAAAATATGTGATTGTATTTCATCAGAATTTCTCCAACGCAAAGCCTACTGTTTGAATTTTTTCATTCAGATGAAGAGTTTCAAAGCAGTGGTCTTTCAAAGTTATCCGATTTTTTCGATCTCACTCCTTATTTGAATTTTAATAAACCATGGCTTTATTTTAATGATAATTTTTCGGAATTAATGTTTGAATATCATTTGGAGTATGTGGCACGGTGGCTGGCGCGTTCCTGGCGTAATTTAGAGGTGCGTGCGATGATACAATTAATTTACTGAAAGAAATATTTAACGAACGATTCATTTCACGAAATGCACCTGTTAAATGGTCACGTGGTTTGTGCGATTTGACGCTATTATATTATTTTTCTTTAGGGATGTATAAAGTCTCATGCCTACGCCGATAGGCCAGAAACAATTGAGCACTTGGAAGCCAACATTCGACGGTTTATTGCCGAAATACAGCCTGATTTACTGCGAAGAGTGTGTGAAAATTGGACCTCCAGATCACGCCAGGAACGCGCCAGCCGCGGCAGCCACAAACCCGAAATCATATTCATATATTAATGCCAAAAAATGATCTTTAAAATAAAGCTATGGTTTATTAAAATTAAAATATTAAAAACATTTTTCTGTGTTCTATTTCAATTTAAAGTTCTCCGGATAGAATATGAATTTCTTTTTTTAAAGACCTTTAAATTCGTCATCGTTATCTTATCTTATTTTATTTAGTGTACATATTTATCTACATACATTAGTGTAAATATTTATTTAGAAACTTATAATTTGATTGCAAATTTTTCGTGTTGTCTGTCATACCTTTTTGTAATATTTTTTAAAAAGATTATAGTTTTGTAAATTGTTTTTGTTGAAAGGTTAATGAAGAAAGGTTAATTGTAGTTACTTTATAATTAAGTTTAATTTCAGATAGTTAAATAATAATGTTACTATATTGGTAGCGTTTTAGACCAAAGTCATAATGCTAGCTTAATTCAACCGGGTCGATTTAGCCGTGTCCGTCTGCAATCTCAGTCAAACTCGTTATCGACATTTATAAGTGTCAGGTAAAGGTTAAGTTCTGTAATGGGCAAAATGGGTCCAGAGGGCATGATACCTCCCGTACAAGTAATCTTTTTATAGAGTGAAAATTGTGGGTAGCGAATGGAACAAAGTGCGATACAAATCATTGAAATAATCTATTGAGTATCTGTTGTCAAAATTATTAATTTTTTTTTACTACAGAGGGTGTGTAGTTTATATAAAGTTCAGCTGTGTTAATTGCGTTATTATTATTTTATTTTTTTTCATTTTGTACTACATATATTATAACTTAAAAATTTGACAGTTAAAAAAATATGAACGAGCTTTCTGAAATGACTCCACCCTGTTAAATACGCCTTATTCTGATGTTCTTCTTCTTTCTTTTAATGGCACAACAGCCCATGAAGGGACTGATCCGAGTTTTTCGCAGCTACTCATGTTGTTGAACATGTTATTTTAGTACATGAATGTAAGTGACTTACAGTTTAATACCGAATCCGAATCCGAACGGCAAAGTGAGAAGATATTGGTAGTGCCGTGTAGAAAAGTAGTTTGTTTTATTTTTTTTTTTTTCTAAAAGGTCGTTTTTTTAGAAGTGTAGTTTTCAATCTGTCAATACTTTTTTCGGAGTTGGTCTTTTTGACAGCTGTCACTTGATTTATGCTCAGTTTGGTTTGCCATTTCAAGAATTGAAGCGGAACCACCATCAAGCGCGTCGCACGTTCGGTGAATGGGCCCAAAAAGAGATGGCCACCGATCCCGATTTTCACAAGAAAATTTTGTTCAGCGATGTAGCTCACTTTTGGTTCAATGGGTACGTTAATAAGCAAAATTGTCGCATTTGGAGTGATCATAATCCACAAGCCATTGTTGAGACGCCGTTACATCCTCAAAAAGTTACTGTTTGGTGTGCTCTATGGGCAGAGGGAATCATTGGTCCATATTTCTTCAAAGATGAAACCGGTCATAATGTTACAGTCAATGGGGAACGCTATAGAGCCATGATTAATGACTTTTTCGTGCGTGAATCGGAGGATAATCAGCACCAACACAGGTGGGATTTTGCATTGCTTTAATACACAATAAAGTATTTGACTAGCATTAGCTAGCTGCGTTTTATTCGCCAAGTAATTAAGCATATGCGAATAGAACGGTCAAATTGTTAAATCTCTTATTCGATGATATAGTTTGAAACATTGAAACAAGTCAATAGCACTGACAATGGGGGATGATCTTCCAGCACATAGCACACGCAAGTATAAGCATTTCTCTTAATTATATGCGTGAACTCGTTCCTGCGCACCACATATCATTTTAATTTTTTGCTCACTAATTTTCCTTGGCTGACATACTACTGTGGGCAAAAAGTAGTAAGACTTTTTAATTTAAATTTCGCGCGGAAACCCATTCATCAAAATATTATTTTTTTTAAGGTTGGTATGACTGTCGGTGACATCTGTGCCAAATGTCACATCAAAATAATCATTAGTGTTTAGTATACGCTTGTCTTTCTGAAGTACAAAAAGTGCATTCGGCGATTTTCACAATGAGTGAAATTATTCAACAAAGA
Source organism: Palloptera scutellata (assembly GCA_958295655.1). Taxonomy (NCBI): domain Eukaryota; kingdom Metazoa; phylum Arthropoda; class Insecta; order Diptera; family Pallopteridae; genus Palloptera; species Palloptera scutellata. Next base: position 113,524,029 of record OY282449.1, on the reverse strand, counting down.
AGTTCCATTAAATTTTGTGTGCGGAATCAAATTTCTGGTGCCGAAACGTTCAGAATGTTGCAAAAGGCCTTCGGTGATAATTGTATGTCGCGAGCAAGTGTTTTTGATTGGTACAAATTGTTCAAAGATGGTCGAGAACGCGTTGACGACGAACCACGTCCAGGACGGCCATCAACATCAACTGATGATCAACACGTCAATAAAATCAAGGAATTGGTGCTCGAGAATCGACGATTTACAGTCAGAGACCTTACTGGCATCGTTGGAATATCGGAAGGATCAGTGAAAACCATTTTGAAACATAATTTGGGCCTAAGAAGAGTGAATGCACGATTGGTTCCAAAATCACTGCATTGGTTTTACGAGACCATTTTGCCAAAAATTCGACTGATATCGTTCCGCAACCACCCTATTCGCCTGACTTAGCACCGTGTGACTTTTGGCTATTTTCTAAGCTCAAAAAACCGCTTCGTGGACACCGTTACCGTTTTGAGTCAATTGAAGACATTAAACATGAATCGCTAAGCGCATTCATTGAAGGCTATTCCGGAAATTGACTTTAACAACTGTTTCGAGAATTGGAAAAAACGTTGGCACAAGTGTATTGGGGCTGGGGGGGGGTTACTTTGAAGGGGACGAAATAGATTTGGAAGAATGAATAAAAAAATTTTAAATTATGAACAAAGTCTTACTAACTTTTGCCCACAGTAGTATTGACAAATTTTTTGTGTGTTTTTTTTTTGTTTGGCTTGTTCAAAATCCACTTCTCACCTCATGTTCTTTATATGTATGGTATTTATGTATGTGACGAATGAGTCACACACATAATTAACACGAACTGTTTACACGAACTTTGACCTAGTTCTAGTTGCGGTTAGACCCGCCGTTCCATTTTCCATGGCCCTAAACATATTTTACATTTCTTCGCATCTCATTCTAAGGTTATAGTTGCTCCTGACTTTCTTCGGCTCTAATTTTGAATATTTACATTGAATACTTTTTGAATATTTTCCTCTTGTAAATTTATAAATATTCACCGGTTAGTTTTTGTGTTAACCAAGTTCGTAATGAATCGCGGTACACCTAAATTTCACAACTTGAAAAGTTTTTTTTTTAATAATTTTTTCTTCTTTATGTCTGCTGTTTGTTCATCTCTCTTTTTTAAGAAACTATCTAAATGAATGACAAACTACAAAAAAAAAACACTATAAACACAAAAAAAAACACTAAAACACTATAAATCAGTCCGCGCCAGTGAATTAATTATAAGAAACGCTAATTTACTAAAAAGCCTACAAACTTATTTCAGCATACGAAATGAGGTTGTAGTTTAAATTTATAAATTAAATTGTATCTGTATGTAAGAGTACGCTTGTATGTATGAATATAAACAAAGGTTTTTGAACTTTAACGCGCATTTTAAACAAATTCATACGGAAGCTAAAAATTATCATTTTATTTTTGTTTTATTATATTATTTTTCTAACTCAAAAAAACTAAAAAAAAAATTTATAAATAAATACTATTTAAACTATGACTTTGTATATTTAGTATTTTTCATTCTTTTCTATTAATTAATTATTAAATTATATTTGACTTTAATTTTATGCTTCGTTTTCTGTTCACTTTTATAACAAAATCGGTCTGTATAACATTCTAAGACGATGTGTCATTTGGAATATACTCGTACTTTATTGATAGCACGACATTCGCACTTAAACATGCACATACGAGTATGTATGTGTGCATTATAGGGTGTGCCATCTTTTATCTAGCCGGTATGTAAACATTGAATAATTTTAACATTTGCCATATCAACTGATTGACTTAAGTAAACATGTATTTGAAACGTCAATTCAGTATAATTTTAAACATGAATCGCTTCACACCGAAACAACGCGCCGAAATAGTGACGCCGTATATTGAAAATAGTCGTTCAGTTGTGTTAACTCAACGTGCATATCGTCGAATAGATCGTGGCCAACAAGCACCGTCTGACAACAGTATTCGTCGTTTGGTCTCAAATATTGTTAAGCACGGGACAGTGTAAGATCGTCGAAAAGCCGTTCATCAACGTCCAAGACTTTCCAATGAACTGGTTGAAGCGGTAAGAGACAGAACTTGCATTTGTCGTATCGTCACCGCGCTCAGTATTTTGCCGTCAGTGGAACCACTCAATTGACTCAAAGAATATTGCCGACAGACCGGCCACGTCACTTGGAATACGTCCAAACAGTCGCTCAAATGGTTGACACAGACCCTGATTTTTGGAAGGATATTTTGATGACCAACGAGGCCCATTTCCCATTCTCTGGCGCCATTAAACTAAATTGCCTCATTTGGCGAACGGAGAATCCACACGAGATCCATGAAACACCATTGCATGATCAAAAAGTGACTGCTTGGACCGGAGTTTGCGCCAAAACCATCATTGAGCCATTTTTCGTCAGCGAAGAGAATCGATATCGGTGTCTGCTTACAAATGTGTGAATAAGGTCTGGACGGTTACTCAACAAGGCGGTGCGCCATGCAACAGTGCAAATCAAAAACAATGTTAAAAAATGGCGACATTGATTGGCCACCCAGATCTCCAGAATTGACCGCTCCGGACTTCTTTTTGTAGGGTTATTTAAAAATCAAAGTGTACGCCAGCAAGCCTCAGACCGTTGACGAGCTCAAGGCAACATTCGTGCCGAAGTCATCGCTATACCGCCCCACCAGATGCTCAAAAAAGTGATGGAAAACACAGAAAAAAAATTGCTTTTGCCAATAACGGCGGCGGCCACTTGACTCTGATGTTGCATTGAAAAACTAGTCCAAATAAATTGTAAAGGACCAAATTAAATAAAAATACCTCGTATATAGAAATCGGTTGTTTTTTTTAAGTTATTCATAAAAGATGGCGCATGACGCACCCTGTATATATGCATGAATCGAATATATTATTACCTACTGTTAATAGTGAGTAGGGTTTTTTGTTTTTGTTTATTTACTTGCCCCTAAAGACCTTAAACGCTTCTGTATTTTCTTGAATCCATAGTTTTATCGCTTTTAAGCGTTCAAATTCCATTATTGTCAATTTGCTTATTGAGTCATAAGACATATTTGCTATTTAACTGAACGCAAGCACGTGTATGTAGTTTTTACTCTTGGTCAATTGTTTATTTTGTTGTTGGTGTTTATAACTAGTTCAATATTTATTTTGCAGTGGTGTAAACATTAATTATGTAAATATTATATACAGGGTGTTTTTTTTTTTAGAAGTGTGGTTTTCAAGAAGAAATAAAACGCATATAATTTAATGTTATTGCCAAGAATTTAGCTTTATTATAAAGATAAGGATTTGCCATTATGTTTTAAAAACGATTTCGGGCAAGTGGCCGCCGCGACTGGTGCGAATAAATTCCAGCCGAGAGACCCAATTTTCAACCACTTTTTGCAGCAATTGGGGCCGTATGTCAGTAATAACCCGCCGAAAATTCTCTTCCAAGGCGTCAATCGTCTCAGGCTTATCTGCGTAGACAAGCGACTTCACATAACCCCACAAGAAGTAGTCCAGCAGTGTTAAATCGCACGATCTTGGAGGCCACGCCACAGGCCCACGACGCGAGATAATGCGCTTACCAAAAGTTTCCTTCAATAAATTGATTGTTTCGTTGGCTGTATGGCATGTAGCGCCGTCTTGTTAGAACCAAAGGTCGTCCACATCAACATCCTCCAATTCACAATTCAGACACGAAAAAGTCATTAATCATGGCTCTATAGCGTTCCCCATTGACTGTAACATTATGACCGGCTTCATCTTTGAAGAAATATGGACCAATGGACCAGTTAATGCCCTCTGCCCATAGAGCACACCAAACAGTGACTTTTTGAGTATGTAACGGCGTCTAAACAATGGTTTGTTGATTATGATCACTCCAAATGCGACAATTTTGCTTATTAACGTACGCATTCAATCAAAAGTGAGCTTCATCGCTGAACATAATTTTCTTGTGAAAATCGGGATCGGTTGCTATTATTTTGGTAATAAATTTACACGATTTGCAAACGTTGTTCAGGAGTAAGACTATTCATGATGAAATGGCAAACCAAACTGAGCATAAATCAAGTGATAGCTGTCAAGAAGACCAACTCCGAAAAAAGTATTCCCAGATTGAAAACCACACTTCTAAAAAAAAAACACCCTTTATAAAGTTTTATGAAAAACTGTTTATTTGGGCATGGCAATTTAAACATTTACACATGCATATTTTGTGTAAACTTTTCACTTTCTGTTATCATTTTATAATAAAATTATTTTAGATAATTTCTTAAGATATATGAGAAGTGTAAAAGATCGTAATCATTTCGGATTTCATTCATTGAAGTCACAGCAAATGCATAACGATTTCTGAATGCAGTTGACTTATTTCGCTTGTCATTTGATAAATTGAATTGTTGAGATTACGATTCTTTGCATCGATGAATTTTCAAACTCAGTTTTTTCAAAATCTCCCACCCTACTGACTTTGACTGAAACAAATATATTGTATTGTATTGTTTTCGTAAATTTTAACTGTAAAATATTTTGGCGTCATACAGTTTTCCTTTAAAACAAAAAATTACAGTACCATGAATTTTGAAGCCGACCTAGACTTGACCAATTGAATAGGTACATAAGTAATCATGACAACTTGTGATTTAATTGGGTTTTATGTCAAAGTTTACTAGTTTAGTGCCTGCAATCAGAAATAATTATTAATTTTTGATTTGCCATATAATCTCTGCTGATTGCATTCTTTTGCAGCCGGGATAATTACCAGTTTTTCTTTCTCAGTCATATGCAGTAATGACATATAGGATTTATTAGTGTTGGGCATAATCGATACAAAAAGTAGTAAGTAAATACTTGATTTTCAATAGAATCCATAGTACTTGGTTCTAGAAAGTATCCATTTTGAGTACGCAAGGTTACTCAAAAATACTCAGTATCGAATCGATATTTTTACTAATTTATTTTCAAGCATTAAAAAATTAGTTTAATACATGTACATAAATGTATACTAGTACGATATTTAATTTTAACTTAAAGTAAAGTTATTAAATTCAATTCTTAAAACAAAACTAACAAAAACAAAGAGAGCAAGCTACGCAAAGACGCTCGAATGAATTAACATGAATTAACGTAAACAAAATTTAATTGACCGAATTCCCATCAGTGAAAAGCTGTTTCAGCAGCAACGAAATCGAATCATTTTTGAAGCGAATCATTACGGGCGATGAAAAGTGGATTCAATAAGAGAATATCCAACGCAAACGAACATGGTCAAAGTGCAATTATCCTTCACAAACGACTTCAAAGCCTGAATTGACGGCAAACAAGAAGAAATCAAGGAAAAGCTACCAGAATTGGCCAACAGGAAATGAGTTGTGTTCCGTCATGACAATGCCAGACCACACACTTCTTTGATAACTCGGAAAAATTGATGGAACTTTAACGCATCCATCGTATAGCCCGGATCTTGCACCGTCTGACAAAGGGTATGCCAAAATATTGCTGCTTGCTAGAAGCTTTTGGACAAGCACCAAGAAATCCGCTCGTCCAAATGGTATCATTTATCACATTTTTCGCGATTTCGTCGATTGTTTCTCTTCTTGTCGAAGCTGATAATCTAGCTTTAAGGCACGTGTCTAAAAAACAATATTTTTACACTATGCTCCCAGATGTTTGATCTGTTTTGTAAAAGTGAAAAATGCTGCCAGATAGAATTTTAATTTTGATTATTATATGGTAAAAAAAAGTACCCTATTCTTTCAAAAAATACCCGAGTCTTAAAAGTATCCATACCGAAATATTCGATACTTCCCATCACTAGCATTTATATACATATAATTAATTACATATGTAAATACTGAGCACTAATATAATTTTTTATTATTTTCATAAGGACTATGAATGATTTCTGTAACTGACTTCTCCTTTGATAAACCTAAGAGTTGAAAGATCTTTTCGAGATTTAAATAACTCTCATTCCACCATGGTTGGACGGATGGATGTGAAGAAGGCGGAGAACCTGACCTACGAGTATAGGACAGTTCCTCAAGAACTCGGGCTATGTAGCCCATTGTACTTAAGGCCTAGTAAAAGAAGAAGGGGTAACAGAAAGTAAGGGGTTAGAGAAAAAGAGGGGAAAAGTTGAAAAAGGGGTTATACGTTAGGGGGACTACGTTCTCTTCCGCAAATTTTCCGGATTCTCTCACAAATCTCAGAAGATCGCAGAAGGGGAAGGGGTGAACTTTGTCGATTCCTGTGACATCGAAACCCAAAATGCGCCATCTCGTTCTGGCAAAGGCGGGACATGTGCAGAGAAAATGCTCTGTGCTGTCCACCTCCTCCAGACAAGATGTGCAGGTCGGGTCCTCGGTGATGCCGATGGCGGTCATATGTTCGCCCCATGGATTATGTCCTGTGGTGAGTCCCACCATCCGTCGCAGGTCCTTCCTTCCTAATTTAAGAAGGAATTCTGCTGCCTTCCTGTTTGGACAAATCACAAAACACTTAGCCGTTTTACAGATGTCCAAATTGGACCAGCGTCTCTTATGTAAATCATTAGCATAAGATTTTATCCAATGCATGGCACCTGCCAGACTGACTATTGGCTCTGGTCCCAAAGGCATGTTCTTTGATCCACAGTTGGCCAACTCGTCGGCTTTCTCATTCCCAGGAAACCAGATAAAATGGAGCTGATTCATTCTTGCGACTGATCTAAGTTTCCTCTTACACTCTTGGACAATTTTTGAAGTAATTCTCGCTTTCTCCAGAGCCTTAAGTGCAGCCTGACTGTCATTACAGACACCTACACTTTTCCCGCGCCATTTTCTTTCAATTATCCATTCCGCTACTTCAAAGATAGCGAAAACTTCTGTTTGGAAGACAGTTGCCAACCCACCCAAAGAATACTAGCAATTGACACCTTCGCATTCCACCATTGTATTTTAAAGTTTATGGGGGTCCGAGTATGTGGGATAGCGGATCGTGGGATAGCTAAAATGCTCCACAGCGCTGTGGTTTATTTTGTTTTCTTCCTTTTAACGGCACAACAGAACCCATGAAGGACATAGGCCGAGCTTTTCGCATCCACTAATGTTGTGCGTGTTACATGTGTACATGTATGGAAGGTATCGTCGGTTCCGATCGGCGGGATGGCATTTTATTACCACTTGATGGTTTTGCCATTGCCTACAAAAGGGTGCACTTGTACACTTCCTTTTAATTCTCATTAACTTTATATTAGTAATGGTTATATTATATTATGATGGTTATGAATGACAATTATCACTGAGAAGTAAGGTGATATGTTTTAATAAAAATTCTGTCAAATTTGATAAGTTGAATTTCTCATATATTTTTTTCGGTTCATTTCAATACTCTTAATGTCTTGGTTTCCATTAATTACACGTTTTAATTTAATATTGTATATTAAATTTAATTTATTTTTATTTTAGTTTAACAACAGTTTGTCAGCAATGAATTGCCTACACTTTTAAGATTAATTTTATATACATATATTTTTCTATGCCAGGATGGCAAATATACAAAAATAAAAATATACTGTACGCAAATTTAACCTTAACGCTTTGCTATTTTTAGTTTTTACACTTCATCGCTAATAATTTACAAAAAAAATACTAATTAAATTATTATAAATAATGAAAAATACGTTTATGTTTTTATTTATAATCTACTAAAATTATTGTGCATTTAGAAAAGCCAGAACTCACAATGGAGTAAAAAAATATTGAATTTATAAAGCAAAATTGAGAAACGAATCTAAAAAGCACAAACGTTCCGAAGGGAAAGTTTCAGTCGGAGTAAAAAAAAAATATTCAAATGAGTTTCCAATCCTTAGGCCGTTATCACACTGACAATAGTGTCTTAGGGGCAAATGTGTTCGGCTCTGTTTAACGTGGGCAAATCTGTCACCAGTAACTAAAATTTTATTTCGTTCTTTCATTTTGTATAAGAAACAACAAGGAGACCTTAGCGGCAACTGTTTCCAGTGTGTTATCGCCCATAGTAGTTCAGGTTTCACAAAAAAAAATGCTTTGTTCCATTTCATCCAAATTTATTAGTTTATACTGCTGCGAATTCAACTAAGTTCCTGGTAGAATATAAATTTCGATTAATATATTTTTTTGTCTTGAACTTTTCTTCATAATGTGTGGAATACTAAATACATAATACCGAAAACTTCTTTTTTATTCCAGTTGTAGATGAGAATATTGTCAGAACGTTCCGTACCCCTCGTATTAAAACTAAATCAACACAATAGTTAAATCAAACTTATTTTATTATTCTTATCACGTGCTTAACTAATTCTCTAATCTATGAAATCATAAAAGCAAGATCATTTAGCTAAAACTGACCTAATCCATGTAAAGGGTGATATTTTAAAAGCTTGGCTTTTGAAAATTCAAAAAAACACAGAAATTTTACAAAAGTGAATGAAATTTTTATTTGGTCGCGGCTACGCTTCAAGTGGTCTATTCTGAACGTCCAATTTTGTCACACTTTTTCACACATTTTGGCCGGAGTCTCACCAATGACGCGTTCAATATTGGCTTTCAAAGCAGCAATCGTGGTCACTATAGACAAGAGACATAACATAGCCCCACACAAAAAACAGTCTAACGGGTTCAAAACACACAATCTTTGAGGCCTATTGACTGCACCAAAACTTAAGATTAACTGCTCACTAAATTCGCCTCTCAATTGATGCATGGTTTCGTGTGCAGTGTGGCACCGTCCTGTTGGAACCACATGTCGCCCGAGTCCAATTCTTGCATTTTCGTCAAAAAAAAGTCTGTTTTCATCACACGGTAACTTTCTCCATTGACCGTAACGTTGCGGCCTTCATCGTCACAAAGCACGAATTTTGATAATAAATTTCAATAATTTGCAAACGTTGTTCAGGCGTAAGTCTATTCATGATGAAATGGCACGCCAAACTAAGCATTTTTTTCTTTGACAGATGTGAAGAATCAAGCGTGAACTGTCAGAAATATAAACGTCAAAAAATTTAATGTATATACATATGGTATGTATTCATAATTAGGAGACGTACATATGTGTGGGCAGGAAAAATGTTTGACTAAGGGCCGCAGCTCCTCCAACGTTATTCGATTTCCATTCACGACACAACGAATGGTTCAGGGACTGCAAATTTGTATGACGTTTAGTACAGACCCTGGCCTGTAAAATGTACCATACGCTGTAATCCAACGGATTGAGATCCGGCCAATATGGTCGCCATTCTTGAGAATTTTTAAAAAATTAGGAAAATGTACCGCCCGCCATGGCAGTACACTTATTGGTTGATTTTGACTCCTTGTTCCACAAAAATCAAGGGTGTCTTGGCATTTGCACAAATCCCACCCCATACCATGACGAATTGCGGTTTTGGCGATGTTGAATGACGAATGATGGTCCAGTAGCCTCTGTTGACTAGCTTCTGTCATTTTGACGGTTATGCTCTTGTTCAACAGTAAACGGCTTTTCGTCTGTCAACACAATTTTTCCTATCCAATTCCACCAACGTTAAACAATTAGTTAGGGTGTTTCTTCATTAAGATAACGATATGTAGATCTCTATTGCTGACCTGAGCGGAACAGCGCTGAGCTGCCATTTCTCCGCCAAGAAGTCCAGCTACCTGGAAGGATTTATAGATTCCTCGATTACGCTTATTAGAAAGACTATGGGAATTCTGACTTGTACTCGCAATTTAAACCTCAATCAGTCAACGGCCTACAGCGGTTAAGTTTCCGAAAGCCTAGTTTACCGCGTGAAAGGAAAGTGTGATCTTAGCTAGGAACTGGGGTAAGGGATCATTTTATTTTATTAAAAACACAATTCACCATCGCATTTTAAGTATGTTGAGTGAGAGTGCGAACTTTTGCATTTTTTGTCTACTTTTTATTATTTTATTTCTGAAAATTTATTCAAGTCATGTTCAACATAAACAAAACACGGAATGAAGTAAAAATAAATAAGAAGAAAAAACCAGAAATGACCATTTAAGTAGGTATGAAAAAAGAAGTGGTAGAAAAGACTACCACTACATGCAAAAGATATTTCGCGGTTTTTGTTTCACATCTAATTCCATCAATAGGCAAGCAGGTAGAATGAAAGAAGCAGAGATAATGAAATGAAATCAAACATGGAAGTATAAATGTGTAATTAGTAGTATGTATGTATGTATGCACTTGAGTATGTACGAGTATGTTTGAATACGATTAGAAAGAATCAGCTCAGTCTCGCCATATACCAAACAAAGTCCAAAATTACCATAAATCAAGTCAAAACATTCTAAAAAATTAACAAAAATTGTGTAGGTACTAAGCAAACAACTCGTTTTTTTTTTTGTCTTTTTGGGGTTAAACAGGTGACAGATTTTGCTTGCTCATTGTGGCCGGCTATTCTCCGCCATGCCAGAGCTACTACCTATATTAGGTACATGTCGGACAATCATACAAGAACACCTTGCACTACAAAACTTCCATTGATTGTTTTTTTTATCGAACTGCTTATGGCAAACTATTTTTATAGACAAGAAAATGGTATGGTTTATACTTTATAAATTTCTAGGTGGCAACACTACATTTAAATATTTTTTGGGGATTCCCAAACAAAAAAGTTGACGCGAAGCATTCGAAGGCGGACAATTCAATAAGAACAGCAGACGAAAAAATTTATATTTTAAAAAGAAAACTTAAAGTTGTTTATAATTTGTACTGGTAAGCATTTAAATGGTAGCATTGAGGGTAATTCAACAAATTAAATGTAAACTATTCCGTAATGTCACAGCAAAATGGGTCGAGCAAAGCACTGCAGCAAGGATTTGGTGAAAAAACTGAGGGGAAAAAAATGAGGGACAAATGAAATAATAGACAAAGCATCCGTCAAATAGCTAAAACTGTTAGCAGAACCTCGACATTTCCAATCTTTATTACCTCAAAAATTTAATTGCAAAAGAGGTAGGCCCCGCAAAACTACAAGTGCAGATGACAATCGCATAAAAATTTTGTGGCACGCGATGCCTTTAAGGCAGCTGCCGCAATTAGAGAGGAGACAGGGATTCAAATTTGTGCTCGATCAGTAAGGAGACGTTTGGTGGGGGAAAAAACTGTATGGGAGAACAGCACGAAAAGTACCAATGTTGACACAAAGACATCGAAAGTGTCGCATAGAGTTCGCTGAAGGGCACATTGAGCGCAAAAAAAATAGTTTGTATGCAGATAGGTATAGGTAGTACATACTTTCATTTGATATTTTTCTTTTTTATCAGCTCGCTCAGTCGTATTTATCACGCCGTTTAAAAACTCTTTTTTGTTATCTACTTAGATATTTGTCGCTGTCGTAATTGTTGACGCCTTCGTCACAGACTCGTATGGTTTGTTGTATGGTATGATTTTCTTTTAACTAAACATGATTGCAACAGCTCCACCACTAGCACCAGCAACTCGCTGATTATTCATAAATAAATTCTGAATCACAAAGAATTGTGATAATATTAAACTTTTGTTGTTATTGCCACTGCTATATTTTATTTAGTGAATATTATTAATGTTAATTAAAAATTACGCACAACTTTCATGTCAGCTCAATCATATCTATTGCTCTGTATACGCTTTTATTTATAACTTTCATTAAATTTAAATCATTTGATTTAATTACTCGTATCGTATTTGACTAATTGATGCACTAGTTACATGCTCGTACATTGTGAGAATTACATACTTATGTAGTAGGCAGATGACACATATATAGGAAACATGTTTTGCAACCTGTGCAAAATGATGTTGTAACTTTACTTTTAATGGCACAACAGCCCATGGAGGGCCTAGGCCGAACTTTTCGCATCCACTCATATTGTGCGTGTTATATTTGTACATGAATGGAAGGCACCTACAGTTTAATGCCGAATCCGAACGGCGAAGTGAAAAGCTTTTCATAGCAATTTTTACTCTTGTAAGTTTGCTATTGCCTGCCAAGAGGTGGTGCCGTGTAGAAAAATTATTTTTTTCTACTTTTTATTTTGCCTGTGCCGAGATTCGAACCCCGGACACTCTGCGTAGCAGTCCAACGCATTACAACTACGCCACAGCGACTACCAATGATGTTGTAACCTAGTATTAATTTTTACTTATGTAAATACATATCTCGTAGCTAGTGTCCGGGTTCGAATCTCGGCACAGTCAAAAATAGAAAGGTAGCAGTACTATTTCAAGAAGTGGAACAAGTCTGATTGTGGAAGGTAGCAGTACTATTTCAAGAAGTGGAACAAGTCTGATTGTGGAAGGTAGCAGTACTATTTCAAGAAGTGGAACAAGTCTGTTTGTGGAAGGTAGCAGTACTATTTCAAGAAGAGGAACAAGTCTGATTATGGAAGGTAGCAGTACTATTTCAAGAAGAGGAACAAGTCTGATTGTGGAAGGTAGCAGTACTATTTCAAGAAGTGGAACAAGTCTGATTGTGGAAGGTAGCAGTACTATTTCAAGAAGTGGAACAAGTCTGATTGTGGAAGGTAGCAGTACTATTTCAAGAAGTGGAACAAGTCTAATTGTGTAAGGTAGCTGTACTATTTCAAGAAGTGGAACAAGTCTGTTTGTGGAAGGTAGCAGTACTATTTCAAGAAGTGGAACAAGTCTGATTATGGAAGGTAGCAGTACTATTTCAAGAAGTGGAACAAGTCTGATTGTGGAAGGTAGCAGTACTATTTCAAGAAGTGGAACAAGTCTGATTATGGAGGGTAGCAGTACTATTTCAAGAAGTGGAACAAGTCTGATTATGGAAGGTAGCAGTACTATTTCAAGAAGTGGAACAAGTCTGATTGTGGAAGGTAGCAGTACTATTTCAAGAAGTGGAACAAGTCTGATTGTGGAAGGTAGCAGTACTATTTCAAGAAGTGGAACAAGTCTGATTGTGGAAGGTAGCAGTACTATTTCAAGAAGTGGAACAAGTCTAATTGTGGAAGGTAGCTGTACTATTTCAATAAGTGGAACAAGTCTGTTTGTGGAAGGTAGCAGTACTATTTCAAGAAGTGGAACAAGTCTGATTATGGAAGGTAGCAGTACTATTTCAAGAAGTGGAACAAGTCTGATTGTGGAAGGTAGCAGTACTATTTCAAGAAGTGGAACAAGTCTGATTATGGAGGGTAGCAGTACTATTTCAAGAAGTGGAACAAGTCTGATTATGGAAGGTAGCAGTACTATTTCAAGAAGTGGAACAAGTCTGATTGTGGAAGATAGCAGTACTATTTCAAGTAATTAAAAACGGGGAATCTTCAGTCGTCAGTAGAGGAATACAGCCGTTGGTACGCTTATCGGTAGGTGATACCGTTGCACCCTCTCTTCGTTGTCCTATTAAATACCAATTACATACTTTTTTTTCTTCTTTTGTCATTTAACTGATTATGAAAAATATTACGTAAACTGAATTGAATTCGATATTTTATTTTGAAATACAAAAATAAAACTTTCTATAATGCCTCGCCAAAAAAACTGTTCATTTTCTGAGTCAATCCAGTCATCGAGCCATTTTTTCACATTTTCGTACGAATCGAAGTGCTGCTCAGCAAGTGCTGCCCCATTATTGAAAATGAGTGGTGGTCACATAAAGCCAAGTCTGGTGAATGAGCCGCATGGGGGAGGGCTTCCCAGCTGTGGGAATCTACCAATTCCCGAGTGCGTTTGTTCGATGTGATGGTGCATTGTCATCAAGAAAAATCACATTGTGTTGCCTAGCTTGATATTCTGGAGGTTTTTGCCGCAAAGCACAGTTCAAATCAGCTAATTCTTGTTGGTAGCGCTGATCCCAGAAAACATAGAGCATTGTCCTCTTTCCGAAGCGATTTGGCTTTGCTGACGATTTGGCCGGTGTACCGGACTTAAAATATGATGATTAATTGAAAGATGCCAATCAAAAACTAATGACGTCCGTAGAAGTTCAGAATATCTTAAAAAGGTTACAGCAACTAAGTTACGACTATTTTCTAAATGGAATTTAACTCGATTTCATTTTTTCTTTGCCTAATAAATCGGGGTCCTATGGAATTTTCAATTGAATTAAAAAGATATGCATATAAGTTAGGCATGGTACATCATAATTTGCAAAAAATAAAGCTCAATTTTTTCATACTTTAAATAAAAAAGCTCAAACTTTTATTAATTTTCTCAATATTTGGGTTTAAGGCATTTAGTTTTTAATTCAGTAACGTTTTTGGTTGGTCGAATATATTTCCACAATTTAGATTTTATAATTGCCCAATATCTTTGAATGGGCCTTAATTCTGGGCAGTTTGGTGGATTTAACCATTTCTCAACCAAATTAAATTTTTTGGTTAGGTACCAATTTCTCATCACATAGATACACTGGCGGTCACAAATACCGCACCACCTCAATATAACATGAAAATACGAAAATAATAATTTTTATATGTTGGGGAATATTTATTTTGTTTTTAAATATTATCATGATTTTAAAATTATGCAAAGTGTAAGAACGGAATAATATTACTGGAGCTCAAAAAAGTATTATTTTTGACAAAAACTTTAATACAAGAAAAAATTTTTAAGAAATGTAAGTAGTTTATGTTTTTAATATTCAAAACTAAACAATATCTATTAGTTTTTAAAGTGGTTTTAAAGAAATAACATCAAACTGCAAAAAAAAAATATCAGTAGGATGTTGCTCCTCCTTTAGCCCGTATTACAGCCATTATCCTTGACGGCATCGAATCAACCAAAATTTTTAGGTTATCTTTGGTAATAACTTCATACCAAACTTTATTTAATGGTAAAATTAATTTTTTTTATTTTCGGGCTTATGGTCATCAACTTTGCGCTTCATAATATGCGCCATAAGTGCTCGATAGGATTAAAATCGGGCGAGTTTCCGGCCAAGGCAGGCGTGAAATTCCGATGTCCGTGAATATTTTTTCAAGCTGTAAAAAAAGGATTTTATTTTTAAATGTTCTGTTTTTAATTTTACATTCTGTAAGAATCAAACAAAAGATAGCATGCAAAATTTACCGATTTTACACGGTGGCAAGGCGCAGAATTGTCCTGAAAAATTGGGTTCATACTCCAGAATAAATGCTCTTCAAGAGCTGGCACTAAGTTTTCCTTATGACTTGCCCATATTTTTCAGCATTCATAGTTCCTTCTAAAACGTACAAAGGACTCCGTACGTAGTAGGAAAAGCATCCCCAAATCATCTGGCTCTGTGGGAATTTCACTGTTTTTACAATACAGTTTTCTTTATAACGTTCAGCATTGGAACGGCGGACGTACGGCAAATTATCGGCGCATAAAAGGTTAAATTTGCTTTCATCAGACCAGATGACATTTTGCCAATGCTCCAGCGTCCAGTTTCTATAGTTTTTAGCCCAAACTAGACCCGCTTTTCTCATTTTTTCAGTCAGCAATGGCGTTTTTTTCAGGACGTCTTCTATATAAACCAGCTTCTTGCAGTCTCATGCGTACAGTTTCAACACTAATATTTACGCAATGATACGTTTCTAGCTCGGCCCAAGTAGTTTCTGCCCTTTTAAATCGATCTTTTGTGCTAATATTTTTTATAAGACTATCAATTCAATTACTGGTTGCACGTTTAGGACCAAATTCTTTTTTCCTCTCCAGGGAACAACCCAATTTTTCAGAAATTTTCCGTTAGGAAAGTCATTGGGGCACTAATGAAAGTACAGCGACTTTTTTGTCATGTGTCAGCTGCTTATATTTTGCACTGATTACTGCACTTATTTCACAAAAAACCCTTCTGCGTTAAACAAATGCACTAGAATAACTAATTTCTGTTGTCAACACATTTGAAATAATTTAAACCGGGGAAATCGCCTTTATCGTAGCAAGAAAAAATAAGTAAATTAGCCAAATTTTTACTTATCAAAAAAATGTTGCTAGTGGTGCGGTTTTCGTGACCGCCAGTGTATGAATAGTAACAGGTTGTTAGATCAGGCCAAAAAAAAATTGTAGAAGAGCTATTAAAAGCCAAAGTCTTTTCTTCAAGCATTCGTTTAAATAAATTTTCGATAAATTCAAAGCACCCAGTCGTTCCGAATTGGGTGCTTCGTTTACCACATTGTCAAATGGCCATACATTTTTGAGGGAACTTTTCTCGTTAAATAGTTTTAAACTTTTCCCGATGAACTGCAGAAAATTATTCCTTGTCAGGCAGTGCACGAAAGTCTTTTTTGATGGACGTTTCGTCATTGGTGAGATGCTTGTGTAATTTTCGGCTTCGCTTAATTGCATCCTTTTGTTGTGTTTGTTCCGTTCCGAGTACAGCATATTTTTTGTAGGACTTTATATTGTGTCTCTGCTTTATTTTTACAACTCTTAACAAGATTGATATTAAATTTCTTTGCTAAATCGCGTAATGACGGGTTAGGATTTTATTTCAACCTTTTTATGACCTTCCTCTCCAAGTCCTTGTCCTTGTTGTTTTTTGTTCAAAGAAGCGGATAATAGTGTTCTGCGCGGTTGCGTAGGGTGTTTTTACAAGTTTCGCAATTGTTGTATAACTTGCAAGTTTTCCTGTAAAGACTACATTTTCGAGTCGAAAGGTTCAACAAGACCTTGACATGGATTGAATAAAACAGACATAATATAAAACTGAATGAACACAAAACAGCATCCTTGAACCTCGTAGCATAAGAGAGAATTAAACCGGTAAATTTTGAATTTTTGATGTACCATGTCTTATCGATGTGCATTTCGATATTGTTTGCAAGTGAAGTAATTTCATATTCGTTTCACAATCCATGGAACAACCTAATATTGCTCTTTAATAAACCCTATTGGACAAATGGTATGCCCTAAAATAATCAGTCTATAAATTCCCAGGGTAAAACAGCAATTTCTGTAAAAGAAATTATGATTAAATTTTATATTTGGATTTGGGCACCGTAAAGGATCATTTCAGAGCACTCAGTGCTTTGGACCATAATAATTTGCCCAAATAGGAATAGATGAAGGATTAAGTGGATGAGCGTCGGAAGACGAGGTCATATACCCTATTTGGACCTACAGTTTAACATCGGTTCAGAACTGCGGGGTAGCAGTTTGTTATCACTTCGTAATTTTGCCATTGCCTATCAAGAGGTGTACTTGTACACTTTTTTATAATCCTCATTCATTTCATATCGCTATGAAACATAAAAATAACCATCAGACCAAGACGGCAATCGAATCTGTAATCTCCCGAGTGCAACTCTAACTCTGAGTGCTATCAACTAGACTATCGAGTTTGATTAAAACAATGTATACTGTATTACTTATAAATCATTAAATATAAATCATCCCTTGAAATAAATTTTACTCCGTTAATAAATCATCTGACCCAGTTAAGTATTTCTTCTCTATGTGATCCGAACATTTTGATGTTTCTTAATAAAACAAAAACCCTCCACATATATTCGAAATTAAGTAAATAGACAAATTTCCATTATATAAAATAATCATCTTACCTTATAGGAATGACATAATCGAGCATTAGTGTTACGAGTATTACTGATGAGTTCTTTACTTTTTGTTACGGAGATATTTCTGTTTCTTCTGTAAGCTAATTTGGTATCAGGAAAATGAACAGCACTAAAGACTAAAAAATCTTTAACCCTCACATTAATCATTACTACAATGATTAACATTTTGAACTTTCAAGAATCATAATTGCGTCTGCTAAACCATGCCAACTATTTTGAATTTGTGTACAATTTCTGTTTATTGTTCGAAAACATAATCAGTTTTTAATCTATAGCGCAAGATTAGAAATCTTTATTGTTAGTTTTAGAACCAGTAATTTAGTAAATATTTGTACAATTTATTATTTATTTTGCAAATAACGATTGCTTAAGTACTCGTATTAAACTTTTATAAATAGTTGCTAGGGTCAATAATATGCCAATTGCTTAGCTTT
The DNA here is from genome assembly GCA_958295655.1 of Palloptera scutellata. Taxonomy (NCBI): domain Eukaryota; kingdom Metazoa; phylum Arthropoda; class Insecta; order Diptera; family Pallopteridae; genus Palloptera; species Palloptera scutellata. Next base: position 113,506,054 of record OY282449.1, on the reverse strand, counting down.
AGTTAATTAATAAGTAATTTAATGAATTCACGTCTAACTTCAACGAAAATACACATGCACCTTGTACTTGTGATTACTATAATCTTTTTGATTATCTGCGAAACGTGCTAATGCCTAATCATTCGAAGACATTTTTTTTTGTTATCAACTCAACATTTGGACTAAAGAGCACAACACTACCACCTCCCCTACTTTAGGGACAAAACTCATTTCTGAATGTACTACTACATTCTTACTACAAAAAGTAGTAAGACTTTGTTCATAATTTCAAATTTTTTTATTCATTCTTCCAAATCTATTTCGTCCCCTTCAAAGTAATCCCCACCGGCCCCAATACACTTGTGCCAACGTTTTTTCCAATTCTCGAAACAGTTGTTAAAGTCTATTTCCGGAATAGCCTTCAATGCGCTTAGCGATTCATGTTTAATGTCTTCAATTGACTCAAAACGGTGTCAACGAAGCGGTTTTTTGAGTTTAGAAAATAGCCAAAAGTCACACGGTGCTAAGTCAGGCGAATAGGGTGGTTGCGGAACGATATCAGTCGAATTTTTGGCAAAATGGTCTCATAAAACCAATGCAGTGATTTTGGAACCAATCGTGCATTCACTCTTCTTAGGCCCAAATTATGTTTTAAAATTGTTTTCACTGATCCTTCCGATATTCCAACGATGCCAGTAAGGTCTCTGACTGTTAATTGTCGATTCTCGAGCACCAATTCCTTGATTTTATTGACGTGTTGATCATCAGTTGATGTTGATGGCCGTCCTGGACGTGGTTCATCGTCAACGCGTTCTCGACCATCTTCGAACAATTTGTACCAATCAAAAACACTTGCTCGCGACATACAATTATCACCGAAGGCCTTTTGCAACATTCTGAACGTTTCGGCACCAGAAATTTGATTCCGCACACAAAATTTAATGGAACTTCTTTGTTGAATAATTTCACTCATTGTGAAAATCGCCGAATGCACTTTTTGTACTTCAGAAAGACAAGCGTATACTAAACACTAATGATTATTTTGATGTGACATTTGGCACAGATGTCACCGACAGTCATACCAACCTTAAAAAAAATAATATTTTGATGAATGGGTTTCCGCGCGAAATTCAAATTAAAAAGTCTTACTACTTTTTGCCCACAGTAGTAGGTATTCATTAACTTTTTATCACTTCAATCACTATAGTATTTAGCCGACTTGATAACTTTTGATAAGATTTGTTAATCCAATAAGAATGTCAAAATTTTTGTATCTTTAAAAATTATAATACATTTTTTTTTCACAGCCTGTTTGAAATTAATTCTGAAAATCTGGTGATATTATTTTTGTTGGATTCTCTGTATTAGTTTTCCTTGTTCTTGTTTAAGATCAAATTTCGGAAAGTTATGAACTGAATACTACAGAAGTAGTAGTATTCAACGAATACCATTCAACTTCCCATATTTGTTCAAAATTTGAAGAAATTTAAATATTAGCTTAACGATTCACACAATCGATTGATTGATAGATCAAACAATGTTTTAACTGAACCAATGAAAGGCGTTGTTTCCCAAATAATTTTGGTTATTTGAGAATTATACGAAATAATTTAAAAACTTTGTTTTTATTTGAAATCAATTTTCTAATAGATGACCTTAAATAATCATTAGCAATGTAACTTTCAATGCGAATGCAGCGGAGATTTCGCTAACTTCACTTATTTGATATGTTTGTTTACCTATAAATAATATACAGAATTATTAATCTATTTATTTTAAAAAATATGTATCTTATTTTTGATTTTTTTCTTTTTAGAAAATCTGACTATGAAGATAAAATCCAATACACAATAGCAGAGAAAAAGGACAAGAAATCATCCAAGGCCCATGTAAATGCAGTTTTCTTCAAACAGTTGAAACAATTGTTGCGTAAGTTCATTCAAAGTGATTGAATGCATTATTTATTATAAGTTTTTGACTGAAAGAATTCAACTTCAATCTTCTTTTTACAAATACTCGTACATAATTGGCAATGTTTCTTTTTCTTTATGATTGTGAGTTTAAGAGAGTGTAATTCACTGTGAATTGGTGAATTTGAAAAGAATGCAAACTTTACCATATGAATATTCTTTATTTATTTTTAATTATACAGGGTGCCTTCTACGATCCAGCTTATATTCAAATTGACAAGTCATTCAGTTGTTGAAAAGTGTGTAAGAGCAGTTTCGGTTCACAAAAATATTAGTTATAAATTACATTTCCAAATGATTGATTTCAAATTTCAGAGTGGTTGTAGTTGTTAGTACGTTGGCCCCTGCTACACAGTACTGGTAAAATTAAAAGAAATAGAAACAAATGTTTTTTACGTGGCACCACCTCTTTGCAGGCAATAGCAAACCTACAAGTGTAAAAATTTCCTATATAAAACTTAGCCGTTCGGAGTCGGTACCTGCCATTCATGTGCAAATATAACACGCACAACATGAGTGGATACGAAAAGCTTGGCCAAGGCCCTCCATGGGCTGTTGTGCAATTAAAAGAAGAAGAAGGGTTTCAAATTCTATAATATGATTTTGTTTTATGGTATTTGGTTGGAAAACTGAAATTATTTGGCAGCTTTAACTTACTTTTACTTTTAATGGTACAACAGCCCATGGAGGGCCTACGCCGAGCTATTCGCATTCACTCATGTTGTGCGTGTTATATTTGTACATGAATGGAAGGGACCTACTGTCCGAATCCGAACGGCGAAGTGAAAAGCTTTTCATAGGTTATTTTTTGTCTTGTAGGTTTGCCATTGCCTGCCAAGAGGTGGTGCCGGGTAGAAAAATTATTTTCTACTTTTTGATTTTGCCTGTGCCGAAATTCGAACCCCGGACACTCTGCGTAGCAGTCCAACGCACTACCACTACGCCACAGCGCCCACGTTGGCAGCTTTAACACTTCAAGGTATATCAAATTTGTAGGTGTAAAAAACCATAAACTGTTACACCGAGATGAGCGAGTGAGTGTTTCCTACAGCTTTAGGAAACGCTATGGCAAAAACTAATCCAGATATAGTGCGAATATGAAGAACAGAATTGACCGAAATCCGTAGAAAGCGTAAAAGAGATGAAAAAGAAATATTATATGTTTCACTGGAGTATGAAATAATTACAAAGTACAACAATATGCCTTGAGTCTAATATTTTTTGGTCATGGATCAGTTGTTTCGGGTCAGGCAAGGTTTAGGATGCATTTGAAAATGGAGTTTTCAATCGGTATATTTTTCATAAAACATCTGAAATATAGGAACAATTTTACAGTTGGTACATATCTGTAAAGGATGGACCAATTATAATTTGGAATTTGATTTTAATGTAAGAAACAATTAAACTGTAGGTCCCTTCCATTCATGTACAAATATAACACGCAAAACATGAGTGGATGCGAAAAGCTCGGCCTAGGCCCTCCATGAGCTGTTGTACCATTAAAAGAAAAGTAAGTAAGAAACGAATAATTTTTTTTCAATCTGGTTTTTATTATTCAAAAGTATTTTCTTTATTTATATTTATTAAACAAATGGTCGCTGTGGCGTAGTGGTAGTGAGTTGGACTGCTGCGCAGAGTGTCCGGGGTTCGAATCTCGGCACAGGAAAAATCAAAAAGTAGAAAAAATAATTTTTCTACACGGCACTACCTCTTGGCAGGCAATGGCAAACCTACAAGAGTAAAAATTTCTATGAAAAGCTTTTCACTTCGCCGTTCGGATTCGGCATTAAACTGTAGGTCCCTTCCATTCATGTACAAATATAACACGCACAACATGAGTGGATGCGAAGAGCTCGGCCTAGGCCCTCCATGGGTTGTTGTGCCATTAAAAGTAAAGTAAATTAAGTAAGTAAAAATATAGAAAAATAAGTGCAGTAAAATTTACATAAGTCTTTTACAGCACAACAACTATGGGTTTAAATTAATAAGTTAGAAAAATATATTATATAAATTAATAATAAGGCAGAAAAAAAGGTCCAAATAACCGAGAAGTGCCGAAAAAGGTTGTTAGTACATATCGGGTTAATCCCCCCACGAGGTCGACTCGAAATGTTGCAACTACAACTGGTACATCGCAATCAATTGTATTGCGATATAAGCGAAGTCAAGGATTAAGGGACCTACAAACAGCAGAAAGTACCAGACCGTTCGGAAGCAAAGGAAAAAATAGCGAAGACGCGTACCCGAAAGCTGTATGACAATTACCTAACCAAATTCGATTGCGTGTTTTTCGTTGATGAGATCTACTGTAAGACGGACTTCAACCAAATGTCTGGGAATGCCTATTTCACAACAAAGAATAGGGATGCAACACCCTGAAAATACTCTGAAGTAAAATATATCAAATTTCCAAAACGGTTCATGGTTTGGCAAGCTATTTGCAGCTGCGGTCTACGGAGCAAGGCGTTCATTACGACCGGAACAATTAACGCCAAAATTTATATAGAAAAATGCCTATAAAAACGACTTCTACCATTTATTGGACAGCACAAAGGAACCGGTTTGTTTTGGCCAAACCTAGCCACAAGTCATTACTCCAGATGAACTGTGGAATGGTATAAAGAAAAAATAAAAAATAAAAGAAAGATTGAAATGAGTAATTAGTTATCATTCTGAGCGAAAGCAGCAATTTTTTCGATTGTTTGCACTGTAGCAGTATGAAAACGTGTAGTTTTCTCCAATAAATGTCAAGTTCTACGCAAACGTTTCACAAATTCATCCCCAAATTGCGTGGAAGTCGCTTCTCTTCTACCGAATTTTGAACGTAATTTTCTTACACTTTCGGTAGAACATTCACCATTTTGGAAGTAAATTTTTTGTATTTCCCAACCAAGGTTATTGAAAAAAACAAATTTTCCGACAGAATACGAATGGCACACTTAAAATAACCAGTAGTTCAAATTCCAAATGTTAGATGGGCCACCTTGTATGTACATATGCAATAATGTTTCTTAGTGAAACTTAAAAACTTGATTCTGCATTCGAATAGCTTTCCATCAATTCTATTTGCAGATACCAAATGTAAAATTTCTCTTCTTTATAAAATAAGAAATTGTAATTTCAAGAAAAATTGTTTGTGCAATTTTAAAAAAATTGTGTTTTTTCTAATAACCCGAGTTATGAGTTTCGCTTTTTCGTATTGTAAAATGCAATAAAATTCAATGATTAATTGATTTATTTCCAATGTGACTCGAATTTCGTAACATTTAAACATACTCGTATATACAGTTGCAAACAAAAAATATTAACATACATATTACATGCTCCAAAATACACAACAAATATATAGCAAAAGCAAAAAACAAAAGCAATTAAGATATATTCTCGTTTTCATTACCACAACTCCTGGGCCACATTCTACACTGGAGACATACGAGACATTTTTTTCGTTTGCAAAATTGCACAAAATAAATCCAACAAGTCTAAAAACTCGATACAATATTCATATTTTTCATACACATTCTCTATTTTTCCGTCTCCTCCTTTCTTTCTTTCCTTCCGCTTTATTTCCTTAACACCTTCTGCGTCTTCTACGCTTTCGCGGACAACAGAGTCCATCCTCCATGTCGCGGCAGAAACATTCCTCGATGCAGCGGCGTCGTGTCTCCGTACAATTGACATAGTCCCAAAACATTTCCAAATTCAGTGCCACTTTACGTTCCATACGATTGTATTTCTTGCGTATAACATGAAAATGATCTGTCGCCTGACCGACATATGCCAATATCATCAAGGCAATCAGCGTGGTCACCGAGCCCAATATGAGACTCTCATATTTATTGTACGTAACTGAAGGCATACCCAGTACTAGCATCGCTGATTTAATCAAACGGCAGAAAAGTCTCTCCAGCGTGCACCAAACCACAATGGCACCGAATTCTGTTAGCAAAATTGTAATTACTGTTTCGACAATCACTTGACAGAAATACGGCAAATGCATATAACGCACCGGGTACAGGCCTAGATCTGAGATTAAATCGAGAAATGCTATCAGAAATATCCAACTCGATAATGATGGGGCTGGCGAGCAAAGGTCCTTGCTCTGCTCGAAGAACAGCGATGTGCGTAGCAGGATTTGCAGGAAACCAGCGATGGCTACAGCTATTTGGGACGTCATTTGGTGAAAATCTGCAAGGTGTGGAATAATAAATTATATGGTACCTTGTATGCTGGTCGAGAAAGTATCAATGCAATTCCCTACCCAAATTTAGATTTTGCTGTAAAATTAAAATTTTTTATTTAAAAAAAAAAATATTTTTGTGTTTTTTTGTTTTGTTTTGTACAAATTAATTTTTCTTCTCAAAATATATTTTTTTAAATAATCGTTGAAAAGTTTTTCAAAGGTCTCGTGTCGCATTCGAAGGGGAAGGGTTTTTTTACGACGCTCATAAATATATTTTGAAATTTTTTCCCCCCGTGCTAAATCTGAATACTTTGAATAACTAACTAGAAAGAAACATTCAAGAAATTACGGTAATAATTTAAGAGACTTGGCTCAGATCAAAAAAGTTTTTGAAATCTATGTAATGATATGATATTCAATTCTTACTTTACTTTACTTTACTTTACTTTACTTTACTTTACTTTACTTTACTTTACTTTACTTTACTTTACTTTACTTTACTTTACTTTACTTTACTTTACTTTACTTTACTTTACTTTACTTTACTTTACTTTACTTTACTTTACTTTACTTTACTTTACTTTACTTTACTTTACTTTACTTTACTTTACTTTACTTTACTTTACTTTACTTTACTTTACTTTACTTTACTTTACTTTACTTTACTTTACTTTACTTTACTTTACTTTACTTTACTTTACTTTACTTTACTTTACTTTACTTTACTTTACTTTACTTTACTTTACTTTACTTTACTTTACTTTACTTTACTTTACTTTACTTTACTTTACTTTACTCTTTACTTTACTCTTTACTTTACTCTTTACTTTACTCTTTACTTTACTCTTTACTTTACTCTTTACTTTACTCTTTACTTTACTCTTTACTTTACTCTTTACTTTACTCTTTACTTTACTCTTTACTTTACTCTTTACTTTACTCTTTACTTTACTCTTTACTTTACTCTTTACTTTACACTTTACTTTACACTTTACTTTACTCTTTACTTTACTCTTTACTTTACTCTTTACTTTACTCTTTGCTTTACTCTTTACTTTACTCTTTACTTTACTCTTTACTTTACTCTTTACTTTACTCTTTACTTTACTCTTTACTTTACTCTTTACTTTACTCTTTACTTTACTCTTTACTTTACTCTTTACTTTACTCTTTACTTTACTTTACTTTTAGTGGCACAACAGTCCATGGAGGGCCTAGGCCGAGCTTTTCGCATCCATTTATGTTGTACGTGTTATATTTGTACATGAATGGAAGGGACCTACAGTTTAATGCCGAATCCGAACGGCGAAGTGAAAAGCTTTTCATAGCAATTTTTACTCTTGTAGGTTTGCCATTGTCTGCCAAGAGGTGGTGCCGTGTAGAAAAATAATTTTTTCTATTTTTTTGTTTTGTTTTGATTTTGCCTGTGCCGGGATTCGAACCCCGGACAATCTGCGTAACAGTCCAACGCATTACCACTACGCCACAGCTACCACATGATATTCAATTCAGTGTTACCAAATTAGTGCTTTTTCCCCACCATATCTCTGGTGGATTTTTAAAATAAAACGATACAAATTTTTCTGGTGCAGTTTTTTCCAGTCCTTATTTACGACTTGAAGACACTGTTTTATTCGTTGGCAGTGTTTTTTTCGACAACAACACGTAGCTCAGTAATATTTTTCTCTTCTGATGCGTGTTCTATTTTCTCGTTTGCTCACTGTTTTTGACACAAAAATTTCAGAGTGTAAAAGTGCCCAATTCATTAATTTTCGAATAGTTCACTTTTTCATTAATAATCTGGTGGATTTTTTGTTGAACTTCATACAAATTGCATATAAAACACTGGTATAAAAATATAATGGATTTATAAAAAAAAAGTGTTTTTTTTATGTTCTGGTGGATTTTGAAACCTTAAGTTTTGATTGGATTGTTGGATCGAACATTACTCTCGAGTATTATTGTATGTTGATTTGCCTTTTTTCCACAGAAATGATTTTGTACAGATTGCCTAAAAGTATGCATTTACAATTTTGTTCAGTTGTTAGTTAGCAGCTATCGGCTGAACGTTACTGCCGTTAAGCCGTTGAATGCCTGGCCTCGAGATTTTTGTGCATTGCTTGAAAACAAACAAAAGTAGAGAGAGTAACTAGCTTCCTCCCATAGAATAAATATACTGTTGTAGTCTTTTACTAATTTAGATTCGCCTTATTACTCTCTCACCAATGGTATCCAATAAATGCGTAGACTCTTGACTATCTGTGGATCGTTTTCGAGTACTCAGTGATTACTCTAAAAGTATTTATCTTTTCTACATTTATAGCTATTTTGATTCCTGGTGTCTGGAGTGTTGAGACTGGCCTGTTAATGTTGGTGGCCGCTGCACTTATTGGACGCTCAGTCAGTGATATCTGGATGATACAGAATGCGACTGTTGTGGAGAGTACCATCATACACATGAATAAAACGAAATTTAAAGCAGCTTTATTGAAATATCTAGCAGCATTACCTATGGTTTGTAGAAAGAAACAAAAACTTAGCGTATTTTGAGTTTAATAATACATTTTTCCTCAACTATGTATATTTTTGCTAGATTTCAGTTGTAACGAATATACTTAAATGGAGTTTAGGTGAATTGAAATTGAGATTCAGAACCAATTTGACACATCATCTGTACAATCAGTACCTGAGGTAATGACAAGTGAACATTTATACCAATATAACTAACTTCATTTAATTATTTTTCTATAAATATTTATTTTTATTTTAACAGAGGTTACACATATTACAAAATGTCCAATTTGGATAATCGAATAGCCAATGCCGATCAATTGCTAACAACAGATATTGATAAATTCTGCGAAAGTGCTACTGATTTGTATTCGAACATTAGTAAACCTGTGTTGGATATATTCATCTATGTGTATCGTTTAACTGTTAATTTGGGTGGCAAGGTACTTACATATAGTACATAAATATAATAAATATATGTATATATAAGTAGTATATACCATACATACATAAGTAGTTCAATTATTTTCTTCACATTATTTCAATTATTTCAATTAATTGCAGACACCGTCAATCTTGATGCTGTATTTATTATTTGCTGGTGTCTTTTTAACACGTTTACGTCGTCCCACCGGTCGTCTCACCGTCGAAGAGCAAAAGCTTGAGGGTGAATTCCGTTATGTGAATAGTCGCTTGATTACAAATTCCGAGGAGGTTGCCTTCTATCAGGGCAATGCACGTGAGAAATTAACGCTGCTGGCGAGTTACTCGAAATTGCGTTCTCACTTGCGTAAATTCTTGGAATTCCGCGTTAGCATGGGCATTATTGATAATATTATTGGCAAATGTAAGTATATTAGATTTACTTTTCTTCACATATTTTAATCTGCGTTTATATTTTGTATCTTTTGTATTTGGTTTGTGTAGATTTTGCTTCGATTGTTGGTTTCTATGCTGTTTCTATACCATTCTTCGCTGAAAATCATCCACTTTTGTCGGGCGAAAAGAGCGGACAGCGGCTACAGGTAAGGAAAATACTAAAAAATAAATAAATTTGTTTTTGTAATCAACTTGAGTAATCCGAGCTCAATTTGGCACTTGATTCAATTCAAAATGCGATTTATTACGCTACATTTTAAGATTCCAAAACAATAGTTCTGTTCGTTTACTTGCAACTTCTTAACATTTTTAATCGATTTATTGCTTTTTACTCGAAATTTATGCTTGTATGCAAGATTTTAGTTTGTTAACGAACGTTTTTCGCGTAAAAAATAGTAAGTAAATTGAATGAAAATAGTAAAAGAAATTCAAATAAACGAACACACCTAATACTTTATTATTTCTAAATGTCGAATCCACTTGCTCACGTCAGCTTGAAATGTACTTGATTCAACATTTCAGTAATTTAATATCGTTCTAACGTGCCGTTATTGTCAACACTGAAAATATTATAAATATTTTTTTATTTTATATTGTTAAGTTCTTATTACAATAATATTGGGTAAAATTATAAAAATAAATCATTACTCGATCCGAAACTTCGAATAATTGAATCAAGTCCGACAAAATCGGATCATCTGTTCTTGTTATTGTAAACTGAATTTGATAACATTTTGAAAAATCGAATTCAATCCAACGCTTTCAGAATTTAATTTGAAACTTTTTGAATTCAATTGAACTTTTGAACTAAATTCAATTTAACGCTTTATGAAGTAAATTTGACTAATACGAATTGAATTGAAGTTTTTTCAACCGCAATTGCCACTTTCCCAATTTAATTTAATTACCCTGAAAACAATTTGACGCTTTCTAAAATCAAAATTTAAATTTTCTGTTTTTTCTTTATTTGATTACTGCTAATTCAAATTGATGCTATTAAATTTTAATTTGACTATTGCGAATTCATTTACCACTTCGACACTTGCTAAATCCAATTTGGAATACAGTTTTGCAGTTTCCGAATTAAATTTAAAACTTTATAATTTCAATTTGTCGCGTACTGATTTTAATTTGACTATTTTTTCAACACAATTTGATGCATCCTCCATTTTTTATACGAATTCAATTTGATACTTAACGTATCATTTACAATTCCTGAATTCAATTTGATGATGTCGGAAATTACTTAGTTGGGACATAAATACTGTTACACACATTTGATGTTATAAAATTAAAAATAATAAATTTTTTTGGACCAATTTTTAAAAATATATTTATTGATTAAGTCGCAGTGTTTCCAACCATCAGTAGCTGCACGGACATCGTGCATTTGAAAAGTGCTGATAGCACGAATCAAAGCAGTCTTCAGAGAATCAATGTTGGGGTATCTTGTGTGGCAAACCATTTCCTCTAAAACTGGCAATTCTTCAGAGCAAACGAAAGCTGGCAAATTGTTTTGAAGCCAGGTCTGGGTCGTTTTAGCCTTATGGGCTGGCGCAGAATCCTGCTGGAAAGTCCACGGCTGGTTTTGGAACAGAAAATGGTTAAGTGGCTTCACAACAGCTTCCAAAACGGTTTCTTGGTAAACTTTGCCCAAAGTTTCGACCCCTTGTTCGCAGAAATGCAAGTCAGCGAGCCCATCGTGAGAGACACCCCACCAAACCATGACTGAAGCTGGGTGATGATCAATTTTCGACCCCATGGGTGATGACCCTTTTCGACCCGTGGAATCAGTTCACACGCTCTTCCTTAGATGACTGTGCATACACCCTATAGTTTTGCTTGTTAAATTTTTACTGCAAGGTACAAATTTTTTCGTCTGTAAACAAGATTTTTCTGTGCAAGTTATCAACGTGCTTCACCAAAAGACGTTTGGATTTTTCTACCCTATTTTTTCCCGAGGCTGCAGTCAATAAATGTCCGGTGAGTCGTTTGAAGGCACCAATTCCCTAGTCCAAGGTACTTTTTAAAAATTCGACTCATGGACTTTTGCGTGATATTCGTCTCACGGGCCATGATTTTCTGTTTTCGGAGCGGATTTCGCTGAATTCTTGATTGGACGGCTTTGTGGCGATCTTTGATATCTCCAGTCCCCTCAAAATGTTTTATGCACCAGTAGACGAACATGCTACTAATCCCGAGTGGGCGGAGCGTTTTGAAAATATCGTCTTTATTAATTCGGTTCTCATTATCTGACCACTCCATTTTGAAAGTTGATACCATTTTGAATTCCCGTTACAGACTAACGCTATAGAGGTTAGATTTCATAAGCCATGTGGTAATAACAGGGTATGTTCCATTCTACAATTGGAATGGATGTGTTCAATGTTGTAACAGTATTTATGTCCCTACTAAGTAATTTGACACTTTTCGAATTTAATTTGACTGTTCCGAAAACGTTTGACGCTCCATGAATGTGATTTTATAGATTCTTAATTTTCTTCTGAATTCAATTTAACGTTTAACGAACTGGACACTTTCATGAACTTAATTTAAAGATCCCGAAATCAATTCGACACTCAACGAATTTAATTTGATACTTAACGAATACAATTTGACACCAAAAGATTTAAAATAAATTCTTAAAAACTTGAATTTGCCACTAAACGAAATCAGCACTTCTTTCAATTCGACATTTTCTTCATTAAATTTAACCGTTCCAAATTGACAATCATTTTCCAGGCATACTATACATACGGCAGAATGTTGGTAAAATTGGCGGAGGCAATTGGACGTTTGGTGTTGGCAGGACGTGAAATGTCACGCTTAGCTGGTAAATCTTCAAATTCGTGAATGCTTGACTTAAAAATTATCTCAATTTCTATGTGAATAGGTTTCACAGCGCGCATGACGGAACTCATCAAAGTCTTGAGTGATCTCAACAAGGGCACATACGAACGCACAATGGTGAACAATATTGCCAATGGTGAAAAAGATTTTGGACCCAATAAGGGTGCCATGATTTTTGTTGATAATATTATAAAGTTTGATAAAGTGCCACTGGTAACGCCGAATGGTGATATACTACTGAAGGAGCTCACATTCGAAGTGAAGTAAGAGAAACTTAAAATTCAATGGCACTCAGTTTATTATGTAATGTGAATGTGAATATGAATGTGAATGCATATTTTCCTTTCAATAGATCTGGCATGAATGTTTTGGTATGTGGTCCAAATGGCTGTGGCAAATCCAGTCTCTTCCGTATTTTGGGTGAGCTCTGGCCAACATGGGGCGGCAAGGTGACGAAACCACAACGTGGCAAACTTTTCTACATTCCACAAAGACCCTATATGACGCTAGGCACGCTACGTGATCAAGTAAGCTTCATAGCCAATAAACTCTTCATGCTCATGTTCATGCTCTCTATTCGCATAGATAATCTATCCGCATACACGCGATGAAATGATACGCAATGGCAAAACCGATGAGGATCTCATGAAATATTTGGATATTGTGCAGCTCACTTATCTGGAGCAGCGTGAGAACGGTTTAGATGCCATTGAAGATTGGATTGATGTGCTGTCGGGCGGCGAGAAGCAGCGCGTTGCCATGGCACGGCTCTTCTATCACAGTCCACAATTTGCTATACTGGATGAATGCACTAGCGCCGTGTCCGTTGATGTTGAAGGCAAAATGTACAGCTATTGCCGGGAGGCTGGCATTACGTTATTCACAGTGTCGCACAGGAAATCACTGTGGATACATCACGATTATTATTTGCAATTCGATGGCCGTGGTAGCTATGAATTCGGGCCAATCGATCAGTCAAAAGAACAATTCGGTTCATAAGTTAAGAGCAAAATGTGAAGGTGTTTCTTGATTGATTGATGAATTGTGGCACAAAAGGCTGCTTAGCTTTTATGCCGTGATGATGTGTATGGTAATGATGAGTCATATACAATTTTTCTTTATTATTTTTGAACTTGCTCTGTATGTAGTAGAACAATTTTCAAGTTTTTGCTTTTATGTTTGTTTTATTATAGTTTTAAGACTACATTTATTAATTACAATGTGAATTAAGTTGGTGATCATATATTATGTAATACGAATTGAGGCAGAGAACGTGACGTGTACATCATTTAGGATTGTGTAGAAACAACAAGTATCTTTCAATTGAATTGTTAAAAGGTGCTGGAAATGTATTAATTAGGAAACGCTTTTTTAAATAATAATTATATTAAAAATATATAAATTTTTGTTTTTTTTTTTTTTTTGTTTTTGTTAAGTATTTAGTTTAATTCTTAAATAGATACTATTTACGTAAGTAACTATAAATTTCTACTATGATTTACAGAATGAAATTAGATTAAAAATTTATCCCTATATTTTACACACGCATGCATGAAATTGCGTATTGCCAATTCATTTTCATTTTCATATTTGAATGAAATTGTTTAAAAATTTTTACACACATTTGCTTTAATTTTGCGTTTAGTTTCTATGTTATTCCGATCTTTTATCATAGTGAAAAGGTGCATAAATAAATAAACATTTTAGAAATTATAAAAAAAAACGAAGAAAATTATATTGATAATAAAAAATAAATAAATTTATACATAATGATATATGAAAGATATATATCAAATATATTTACTACTGAACCAGTTCGTTGTGTAATTTAAAAAAGGAAAACCTATAATAAATAACAACAAATAAAATAAAGAAAATTTGAGAGACTTTAAAGACTGAGTATGAATTTTATTTTCCAGAGAGGCTAAATACAATATAATTTTCTACAAATAGAGCAAAATGTTTATTGGCTCAAGGACCCAAACCGAATATTTTTTTTATTTATTCCAAATATTTTGATGCAAAACTTAATAATTTTTGAAGTTTACTTCTTTTGAATCGTTTTTATATTAACGAGGGTGTAAAAAATGATCGTCGCAGCGAAAATTGTCACGAAAATTATGGGCAGCGCCATCTATCAATCAAGTATGAAAAAAATGAGGATGCATAGTAATATAGAACAGGTAACCCTCCTACAACGCGGGTTTCTATAACGTGTTTTCGCTACAACGCGGTTCCCAAAATGCGGAAATTTTCTCACAACACTACTCCTACAACGCGAATTTTACGACAACTTTCTAGGTAACGCAATTTTTTTCAAATAAAAATTTACTAATTAATATTATCACACTTAATATAATATTTACTATTTTAATTTAAAAAAGGGTTTCTTCCATAAATAAAATTCTTTGCAATATGTACATACTTCAAATCGCATTTTTACCGCCCAGCACCACATCGCTATTACAGCCTTTAGATCAGGGCTTCAAAGCATACTACATACGCAAATCCTTTGAGTTAATATTAGAGAAGATGGAGTCAGCAAATATTACTGTCAAAGAAGTCTGGAAACAATTCTCAATTATAAATTGCGTTGAAATTGTTGATACGTCACTTAAAGAAATTCGTCGTTGAACACTAAAAGCTTGTTGGAAAGCACTATTACCGGAAATAGACGTTCAGAAAACTGTTGCTACACCAATAGAAGATGAATATAGGAACATAGTGAGATTGGCGCATTCAGTAAAAGGCGATGGATTTGATGAAATAACAATGGATGATATTCAAGAATTAATTGCGGACGACGAAATAAACAAAGCAGATTTTGTGGTTGACAAATGAATGACAATTGAAGAATCGGTTGGCGATAGCTCTGACGATCTTTTCGATGTAAAAAATAAAAACTTTTCACTAAAAAGTATCGAGAAAGTTTTAAATATGGCAAAGCAGTTGGAAGAATACATTTTGGAGAACGATCCTTTAAGGGTTAGAGCAGAAATATTTAAACGAAATCTTCAAAACAGCTTAACTCCCTATCAAGAAATTTATAATATATATTTTCGAAATAAGAGCAAACAAACTTCATTAGAAGATTTTTTCAAACCAACAATCGTCGAAAGGATGCCCGAATCTGAAAGTGGAACAAGCTCAGATTTTGAACTAGTACGAACAAAACGATCGATACAAACCATGCTAAGTGATGAGGAAGAGTAGAAAGTTATGGTTCTATTTTTGCTTTAATTTATTTCAACTTAAAATATGAATATGTTACGTAGAATTGAAATTTTATTTTATTATGTTTTTGTTTAAATAAAATAAGTCATATCAATCGAATTTTATTGTTATCCAATTTTTTATTAAACAATTTTTTAGTTTGGAACTAAACTCTAATTTTTGTATGGAGTTCATATCCCCTACAACGCGGCATTTTTTGGGAACTTATTCCCGCGTTGTAGGAGGGTTACCTGTACATCCATACATCCCTTCCTAACCCTGCTATGGATCTCAAATTCATCTGTAGGAGGACCCTCGTATTCGTGCAAATATATATAACACGCACAACATGAATGGATACGAAAAACTCAGCCTACTACGCCTTCCATGAGCTGTTGTGCCATTAAAAGAAGAAAAGAAGCTGGTGTATAACACCAGCTTTTTGACAAAGTGTCAAAATTTGAAACAGTTATTACTTTATTGTCAGTGTACTGGAATGCTACGGAAGATGTCCGGATTCAAATCTCGGCTGCATGAGAAAAGCTTCTCATTTCAATTCGCTGTCTGTAGATGCCTCTCCTTCTTGTACAAATACCTACTCGTATAACTCATGCAACATGAATGGCTGCAAAAAGGTCGACCAAGGCCTAACTAGGGTGACACAACAGCCCTTAATGAAGAATAAGGAGTTTTTTTTTGGGCAAAGTTTATAAATTGTATGTATTTTTCAAAACTGGCACTGCATTTCGAACGCCCGAACGAACGAAAGAATCTTCATTCGTTCGGCCGGATGTAAAAGGCCGGTGTGTTCTCTATAAAATGTTCAGTCGGTGTAAATGGTGACATAGGAGTATGTACGAATGAGCAAACCTTCGTTCGGGATGACCGGACTGAGTGTGAACTTTTTTTTTGGCGTATCCAGTGTTGCTGGTGGTGTGTAACTGTGAAAATTAAGTAAAAAGGCAAAAGCAACTGGAAAAGAAGTAAAACATAATTGACGTATAGTATAGTACAATTCAATACTGACAACAAATGCTTATTTTCTGTGCATTTTAATAAAAAATTTAAAGTGATGTTTGGGAACATTTGAATTTGCCATCTACACCGGGCGAGCGAACAAGATTGCTGGCTTCTGATGTTTGTTCGGTGGTTATGTTCGGCCGCGAGTAAATGTTTGCGCGAATGAAAATTTAGTAGCAACACGCAAAATCGTGTAGATGTTCAAAATGGGTTTAGTTTTCGAAGCTTTTATCTAAATAAGTTTTCTTAATTTTTCATATTTATTATCTTATGAATATAACAAAGATGACCTGACCTTTCAAATATATTACCATAATTGTTGTTCGTAAAATCATAATTCGATAATTTGATCTGCTTTTTAAGTATGCATCTGTGAAAGCTTTGTCATTCTGCAACACTGGATTCGCCAAAAAATATCAATCAAATAACGAACTCATCCTGAAAGTATGCTGCACTTTTTATTCATCTTAAGCAAATACCCACAACTTAAGTAAGTACTCAAGAAATTGTAACGATTCAAAGGCAGCTGTAGAAGCCTTTAAAATAAGTGTGGCGAATTCTTCTTTCCCGTGATACATCAAAATCTTACAAGCAAATTATATCATTAAGCGGAAGGCTTCCTCATCTTCCACATTCCATATAGCTTCTTTGAGAAGTTTCCCCAAAACATAAAAAATTTAAACTCCCTAAACTGCCTTTTCTTTAGAATTTAACGTTGAAGTACATAATTTAATACATCAGCTTTAAGGAAGTAATTTCTGCAACAAAACATATTTGAATCATGTACCTTTTCTAATAGGTACATGAGATAGAAAACACTCCGCATACCTTCCATCGGTAGCCTCGCTCTGTTTCTGGAGGGATGCTATAATAAAAATGATGTTCATTTGGCAGCAATTGTTGCCATATTGCACGTTCACCAAAATAAAAATCAAAATCGATTGCTTTAATACAAACTTGGTCGACACTAAATACAAATCGACATTCGGTGAGATGTTTCCTAGAATTTCCATTTCGTTTCGGAAACCCGTATCGAATAAAGTCTGACATTCTCAGTGTTCAACAAATACGTATTCATAAGCCTACAAAATATTTAAGTTTAGAGAAAGACAACAAATTTACCTCTTGAGATATGTAATGACACATTTATGTGCATACCTTCAAAGGATTTTTTGTATTTAAAACATTTTGCTCCAAGTATTAATTTTTTTTTCGTTAAGTCCTCCATATTACCTTTCCAACGAGCTACATATTGTTAATTTAAATTAGATATTTGGTTGTTGAAAATTACTCTTTAGTGCGAACGATAAGAGAAAATAATCAATTGCTTACATCCTAAAATTTTCATTTTCTTAATGCAAAAAATGTTTAAAATTGAAGGATACCGTTTTCCTGCTTTAAGTCGAAGCCCGCTGGAAATAATACCCAGAAAGCCTGGAGACACTGGAGCAATTGCGCATGTAACAAAACAGGTTTCACTCACTTGCTCAAAGTCACACGCGCATAGTTAAGCAGACATACTACTGTGGGCAAAAAGTAGTAAGACTTTGTTCATAATTTCACATTTTTTTATTCATTCTTCCAAATCTATTTCGTCCCCTTCAAAGTAATCTCCCCCGGCCCCAATACACTTGTGCCAACGTTTTTTCCAATTCTCGAAACAGTTGTTGAAGTCAATTTCCGGAATAGCCTTCAATGCGAAGCCTTCTATGAAGCGGTTTTTTGAGTTTAGAAAATAGCCAAAAGTCACACGGTGCTAAGTCAGGCGAATAGGGTGGTTGCGGAACGATATCAGTCGAATTTTTGGCAAAATGGTCTCGTAAAACCAATGCAGTGATTTTGGAACCAATCGTGCATTCACTCTTCTTAGGCCCAAATGATGTTTTAAAATGGTTTTCACTGATCCTTCCGTTATTCCAACGATGCCAGTAAGGTCTCTGTCTCTGACTGTTAATCGTCGATTCTCGAGCACCAATTCCTTGATTTTATTGACGTGTTGATCATCAGTTGATGTTGATGGCCATCCTGGAAGTGGTTCGTCGTCAACGCGTTCTCGACCATCTTTGAACAATTTGTACCAATCAAAAACACTTGCTCGCGACATACAATTATCACCGAAGGCCTTTTGCAACATTCTGAACGTTTCGGCACCAGAAATTTGATTCCGCACACAAAATTTAATGGAACTTCCTTGTCGAATAATTTCACTCATTGTGAAAATCGCCGAATGCACTTTTCGTACTTCAGAAAGACAAGCGTATACTAAACACTAATGATTATTTTGATGTGACATTTGGCACAGATGTCACCGACAGTCATACCAACCTTAAAAAAAATAATATTTTGATGAATGGGTTTCCGCGCGAAATGTAAATTAAAAAGTCTTACAATTTTTTTTTTTTTTTGGACCATCCTAAAATCCGCCTATATGAATTATTGCTTTTAACGTTGGCAGTTGATGTCCGTATTTTATAAATGATGTATTGTTGTAAAAGGCTCAACGATTGCTACATTTTCTTCTTGGGTGTTATTCATCTCCGAAGTCATTTGTAATAGTTAGGTCGCGTACTCAGAGTTGTACCCCCCTAAAGGCAATTTTGTTTTTTCAAACATTTGAAGCTCTCAGAATATCATTAAATTCTTACCCAAGAAGTATTCCATTAGGTTAATAAACGAAAAAGTTATAGCTGCTTAAATTTTGGTGCAATTCTTATTTTAAGTACTTAAATAATTTCGATTTTTTGTTGTTGTTGCTCAAACTAAAAAACAGTAAATTAATTATAATTATTTATAATCAATATTTATTGTTATTTAAAAAATTATATATTAACAGTTAAAAAAAACGTGAGCTAAATGATTAAAAACTATGCACCAATAAATATGATTTTATTGAACTAAATTTTGACGTGATTCCAGGGGGGTACAACGCGACCTAACTATTACAAATGATGATTAACACCTAAGAAGCAAATGTAGCAATCGTTGTGCCTTTTCCAACAATATATCATTTATAAAAATCAGATCTCAACTGCCAAAGTTATAAACAAAAATTCATTTTGTCGGGTGGTCAAAAAAAAAAAAAAAAATTGTTTTGAAATACTCTCAACATAAGCTTTCAGATAGGTGGTGGTTTTTTGTAATTTTTTCTAATGTACATATACAGGGTGTTTTTTTTGGAAGTGTGGTTTTCAAGAAGGAATAAAACGCATATAATTTAATGTTATGACCAAGAATTTAGCTTTATTATAAAGATAAGGATTTACTTACTTACTTACTTAGCTGGCACTACAACCGATGATCGGTCTTGGCCGCCTCCACAAAGCTCCGCCAGTCACTTCTGCTATGCGCGCGCTGGCGCCAGTTGATAAGGCCAAGTGCAGTCAGGTTGCCCTGCACCTGGTCTTTCCAACGGAGATTAGGACGTCCCCTTCTGAGTGTTCCTCCACCGTGGCTCGAATAAAACACCCTTCTACCCGGAGCGCTTTCTTCCATTCGTTCAACATGATCCAGCCAGCGAAGCCGCTGGAGTTTTATACGCTTGACTATGTTAGTGTCGGCGTACAGCTCATACAGCTCATCGTTCCATCTTATTCGATACACGTCGTCCACGCATACTGGACCGTAGATCTTACGGAGTATCTTCCTGTCGAACGCTTCTAACAGCCTCTCATCATTGATGTCAATGTCAACGTCTCTGCACCATACATTAGGACGGGAAGGATGAGGGACTTATAGAGCGTTATTTTCGTCGGGCGAGAGAGGGCTCTACTTCTCAATTGCCTACTGAGCCCGTAGTAACACCTGTTGGTAAGAGTTAGTCTCCGCTTGATCTCAAGGCTGACATTATTGTTGGTGTTTATGCTGGATCCTAGATAAACGAAATCCTTGACGACTTCAAAAGTGTAGTTGCCAACAGTGACATTTTGTCCAAGACGCCGTGACTCTTTGTTTGTTGACACAAGGTATTTCGTTTTGGCTTATTTGGAGGATTCATTGGTGGGTATTTTAACGTGGTGGGCTCCAAGCCCGACGCACAACCATTCATTCAAGGCCATGGAGAAGCCCGCCGCACACATTAGTTAACTCACTGACGGTTGTCAGATCGCTATCCAGGGGACGCCACGAGGAGGCTGTGTGTCGACTTGAAACGTAGAAGCGCAAGGATCGACCATGGACGCACCTGCGACTGTCACGAACTTTACCTTGTGTCCTACGCCCCAGGCCCCCCTGCCATTATGTTTTAAAAACGATTTCGGGCAAGTGGCCGGCGCGGCTGGTTTGAATAAATTCCAGCCGAGAGGCCCAATATTCGATCACTTTTTGCAGCAATTGGGGCCGTATGTCAGTAATAACGCGCCGAATATTATTTGCCAAGGCGTCAATCATCTAGGGTTTATCTGCGCAGGCAAGCGACTTCACATAACCCCACAAAAAATAGTCCAGCGGTGTTAAATCGCACGATCTTGGAGGCCACGCCACAGGCCCACAACGCGAGATAATGCGCTCACCAAAAGTTTCCTTCAATAAATTAATTGTTTCGTTGGCTGTATGTAGTGTAGCGCCGTCTTGTTGGAACCAAAGGTTGTCTACATCAACATCCTCCAAATCACAATTCAGGCTCGAAAAAGTCATTAATCATGGCTCTATAGCGTTCCCCATTGACTGTAACATTGTAACATTATGACAGGCTTCATCTTTGGAGAAATAGGGACCAATGATTCCCTCTGCCCATAGAGTACACCAAACAGTGACTTTTTGAAGATGTGACGGCGTCTCAACAATGGCTTGTGGATTATGATCACTCCAAATGCGACAATTTTGCTTATTAACGTACCCATTCAACCAAAACTGAGCTTCATTGCTGAACAAAATTTTCTTGTGAAAATTGGGATTGGTGGCCATCTTGTTTTGGTAATAAATTTGCACGATTTGCAAACGTTGTTCAGGAGTAAGACTATTCATGATGAAATGGCAAACCAAACTGAGCATAAATCAAGTGATAGCTGTCAAGAAGACCAACTCCGAAAAAAGTATTGCCAAATTGAAAATCACATTTCTAAAAAAAACATACTCTCGCCGAAAATAATAATGCTCTGTGACGTTTAGTACTGTCTGTCATCATTTAGTCTGTCAGTGCTATCATTTAGTATCAAGAGTATCCAGCGCACTCTTTATGTTAATGCTAAAAAAAAAGTGCAGTCATTCGTAAGCTGTTCTGCGAGTATTACGACAGGCCTGGCGCCTTTGGTTAAACTCTGCTTAAGAACGTTACTTCCATGGCTAATCCAAAATGATAGATAAGATTGCTCTAGATCGCTCTATAGCAACGTGGAGCAGAAAAGTAGAGAATAAGCCAGACAATTAGGCACGAAGTGGGCAACTGAACGTCACCTAACACGATCATCAGATACATGGTAGCAGTGTGGACCTTGTTGACCCACAAAAGGAAATAGGTATACAGAGCACTCACGGTAACGTGAACTAATTAAAACCAAGGGAGTTCACGTTAGTGAAAATGTTCGCGTTAGCGATTGTCGAATTTGAAGGCGCAAAATAACTTCAAATTGCTATATTCAGGATTTTTACACATTTAAACGTAAAAGTATCTTATATATTGCTATCAGTAAGATATAATTTTTTTTTTTTAATTAAAATTCATAAAAAAACAAAACGAGATCAAAACAAATATTCATGGCTATGAACATACCTATTAAATTGCGAATAAAATTTCACATTAGATTTATTCATTAAAAAAACTCCGTCATCTTTTTCTGCAGCTATTTAACTTTTCTAATAGCTGAAATGCTGCTTCTCCCTTAACCGTCTTAGTAGACTCATGTCGCTTTGATCTATCATTGCATCTCCAGCCCATTACAATGCCTTCTTAAAGATTTCAACTGCCTCACTTGCGGCAATTTTCGTTATGGGGGTCTTCGGCAATCCAATCATCATCGTCACTTTCTTCAATTTCATGTATTTCGGTGGTATCCTCAACACAAGGGTCATCGTTCCACTCTCGAACCATTGACAATGTAAACTCAACCTAAAATAGAAAAAAGTAATAATGATTTCAAAGTGACAAACACTTCGATTTTTTAGAACTCATTCCGATTGATTGATCAATCCGCGCAAGAAAAAACTTTCTGAAAACTGAAGTAAGTCGTTGCCATATGGTAAAAATTTGTGCACATTTTTCAATATTAGCGGATACCCCGAACTTAAAAAATAAAATTTAATGCATTCAGTGTTGTCCATATGTTAATAAAAAAGTGTAGTGAACAAAAATTTTGTTCACGTTATTGAGCTTTCTAAATTTGTTCACGTTACAGAGTAGTCAATGTAAAAGAAAGCGTGTTCTTGTTAAACGGTGTTCACGTTAGACGGTGTTCACGTTAGCTGGTGTTCACGTTAGCTGGTGTTCATGTTACCGTGAGTGCACTGTAATTTCTGCAAATGCACTTATACTCAGAACACCAATTGTGCTGTTTTGTTTTCCTTTCAGCCGTAGAATTTACTCCTCAATATATATGTACATATATTCTTCTTCTTCTTTTAATGGCACAACAGCGCATGGAGGACCTAGGCCTAGTTTTTTCCCATTCACTCATGTTGTGCGAGTTATGTTCGTACCTGAACGGAAGGGATATACAGTTTTATGCTGAATCGGAACCCCGAAGTGAAAAACCTATCATTTTTACTCTTGTATGTATGCCACTGCCCCTGCCTGCCAAGAGGTGTTGCTGTGTAGAAAAATTATTTTTTCTACATTTTGATTTTGCCTGTGTAGAGATTCGAACCACAGAGACTCTGCGTAACAGTCCAACGCACTATCACTACGCTACAACGACCAAGGAGCAATGGGTCAGCCCGAAATAAAATTCCAATTTTTATATGCACGTATTTAGTTCTTTATTGATTATAATATATGTAAGTATGTATGTACGTACTCGTGTGTGTGTGTGTGTGTGTGTGTGTGTGTGTGTGTGTGTGTGTGTGTGTGTGTGTGTGTGTGTGTGTGTGTGTGTGTGTGTGTGTGTTTATGTAATTGTAATTATTTATTAATTTATTGACCACAGTTAATACACAATAAATATGTACGTGTATTCACTTGTATGTGTGTGTGTGTGTGTGTGTGTGTGTGTACATGTGTTTGTATGTACATATGCGATAAAGTTCAGCTGAATATTTTCATTAAAAAATGCAAATATTTCTTTGCAATTGTTCATAATTACTGATGCATATATGTATGTACGAGTATATACATATGTACGAGTATGTATGGATGTATGTGTGTGCACTCATATGCATGAAAATGTGTGTGAAAGTGTGTAGGTATGTGCAAGCCATTTTCCTTAAACATTTACTGAGGAAGTTATGTGTATGTATGTATGTGTGTGTGTGTGTGTGTGTGTGTGTGTTTGTTTGTGTGTGTCAATGCCACTGTCACTGTCTAATGCAGCATTATTTCAACACTATGGATACTTTTAATTATACATATATTATATTATTTATTACTCTGTGTATGTATGTATGTAAGTATGTATGTTTCTAAACATGTTCAGAAAGTAATTCTCTTGTATGTAATTAGTTCTTCTTCAGTGGGAAAACGTAAAGTTTTCACCCAAATGTCAGAATTATTTTTAATCATTTTGAATTTTGAGATTTTTGACGTAATCGCTTTTTGTAATTGGGTTTCGTAAGTATAAATATATTTATTTTATTACGTTATTTTATACATTGGCTTTAGCATATTTTGTAAGTATGTATATACCATATACTTATGTATATGTATGTATGTAATATTATATATTTACAAGTAAATAAATGAAAATAATTTTAATTTTTTTTTCTGCTGTTTCAATTTTGTGTGTTTTCAAATAACTAATTGCATAATTTCGCTAAACGGGAAATCTTAAAACTTTGTTGATTTTTCTTTTACTTTGTTGGTATGTTCTTTCACATTACATTACTTGATGAAAAATTTTTACTATGTTTTTTAGAGAGACTACAAACAATTTAATTTTTCTTTTTTTTTTACAAAGAAATACTATATTTATATGTGTTTAGGTAGTATATTTTTTATAATCTGTTTATAATTTTCATTATTAGACAGAGTGCAGAAAAAATCAGTCCAAAAGAAATTCATTGATATTTCAAATTTGTTTTAACTTTTGTTTTGTTTTGTTTTGTTTTGTTTTTTTTAAAAACTAATTTTTGTGTAGTTTTGTACTGGATTAGTAAATTACTAAGATATGAAAAATATCCAATAAAATTATTGTACACATATCATTGCCAATCAATTTTCAAAATATCATTTCGTGATGCTCGCTTTATATTCCCGGGCATAATCTCAAAGTACACACTTAGGCTGGGTTCTCGGTGAGGCTGATGAGCTGGGCAGCAAATATTGTAGTACTCACAACCATTTTTCTTCTAGGCCACTGGTTGCCTGTCAATTATGTATCAAATCAATATTCTACGATATTATCAATAAACATTGGTCGAAAATGAAAACCAAGAGGATAAAGCCCGATTTGAAATGCTCTAAAGATCTATACTCTCCAGAGTCTAGACAAAGCTTGTATAGGTTAAATGATATATCACTGATCGCTGTACTTTTTGAGCGCCCCGAAAGGTTGCTTAATCCACAAAATCGTTACTACATGCTATCAAAAAAGTATTGGAATTGGCCAATAACACAAATCGCTTTTACTTTGAAAGCCCCTTTCCGAAATAACCGATATTTTCGAATTTCGTGAGTTACGTATGTTCGATTTTCGCATTTTTTTTTCTTTTTTTTCTGTTATGTTGGTACACATGTCTGTTATATATGTAGGCAATACCAACCATTTTGGATTGTCAGTTTGTTTTTGACAGATAAAAAGGTTAGCCGTGTTTTGGTGTGCTCTTCAATTTTTTAATATTCGAAAAAATGGATCAAAGAAACTGTATTCAGTTTTGTGTAAAAACTGAAATTAAATGCGCAAGGACATTTGAAATGTTGACTGTGGCCTTTGGCGAGTCTACTATGAGCAGAACACAAGTTAAATTGTGGTATAACCGGTTTAAGGAAGGCCGAGAAGATGTCAATGACGATGCTCGTCCTGGTCGCCCGAGCACGTCAAAAACCGATGAAAACATGGACGCAGTGAAGAAAATGATTTTGGATAATCGTCGAATCACTATCTGAGAGGTTGCTGATGATGTTGGCATATCGTTCGGCTCATGCCAAGCAATTTTTACGGATGTTTTAGGCAGCGAAGATTGTTCCAAAATTGCTAAATTTTGAGCAAAAGCAACGTCGCTTGTGCGTAAGTTTTTGGCCAAAAACAAAACCGTTATCATGGCTCAACCACCGTATTCACCGGACTTGGCCCCCGCTGACTTTTTCCTCTTCCCAAAACTGAAGACACCGATGAAAGGAAAACGTTTTGCTACGATTGAGGAGATAAAAGAAAAATCGAAACAGGAGCTGTTGGAAAAAACGCTGGCATAAGTGTATTATATCTGAGGGGGATTACTTTGAAGGGGACAAGATAGTTGTTGATGAATAAATAAATACTTTTTGAAAAAATTGAATATAACGGTTATTTTTTGATCATACCTCGTATGCCAACGAATAATCCAATCATCAAAACATTTTTCAAACGCATTTTCCCGAAATCGACTTTAGTTCTCGGCGCGAATTCTCTGACAAAGAGTGCCTCGATGTGGTAACTTGAGTTTCGGAAAGAGAAAAAGTCAGCCGGAGCGGTATCAGACTGATGGGGTAGTTGTTCGATGATATTTGTTGAGTTTTTTTGGACAGAAATTCGTTCACAATGATAGCCTTGTCAGATGGTGCGTTGTCTTGGTGCAAAATCCGTGAGTTTCCTTTTCACAAACTTGACATTTTTCAACGAATTTACTCTCTCAAACGCCGCATAATGCCAGATAATATTCTTTAAATATCGTCTGACCTACTGGTAAGAATTTCGAGTGAACCGAGTAAACATCGCGATAATCAAGGACATTCATTACCTTGACTTTTGATAGACTTTTCTAAATCCACAAAATCGGTGTGTCGATCGCTTTTGAATGCACTGTACCACTCACATGCACGTATTTTTGATAAAGTTGGATCACTGTTAGGCTTCTGGTAACATTTTCATCGATTCGGCACAAAAATTTGAGACAAATTCTCTGTTCGATATTTTTATTCATTGAGAAAAACCACACTTGAGATGAAATGAAAAAAAATCGAGCATTAAATGACAGATCGCACTCAAACTTCACGTCAAGATAAAGTAGTCAAGACAGTAGTGCCAACTTAGCGACAAACAGTATCCCTTTAAACGGCCATTTTAAATTTAATTTTCTGGTGCTTTTTTGTGCCAACTTAGCGACAAACAGTATCCCTTTACACGGCTATTTTAAATGATCATTTTTTGGTGCTTTTTTGTGCCAACTTAGCGACAAACAGTATCCCTTTACACGGCCATTTTAAATGATCATTTTTTGTGCTTTTTTGTGCCAACTTAGCGATAAACAGTATCCCTTTACACGGCCATTTTAAATGATCATTTTCTGGTGCTTTTTTGTGCCAACTTAGCGACAAACAGTATCCCTTTACACGGCTATTTTAAATGATCATTTTCTGGTACTTTTTTGTATATTACTCTAACACTTACAGCCCTAAGATAATCTCGTTTTCGGGTGATAAGCGTTATACTCTAACCGGATCTCAGCTAATTTTGGATATACCCCTCACGTCGAATATTAGTTGCTCTTCTGTGATTTGTTTTTACTGAGAGATTATGTCCAGGTAAATAATAAATTCCAGGGATCAAAATAATCTGTACCAAAAACTTTTACAAATGTAAATTTATTTTGTTGCTCATTCCCGCTTAAGTTATAGAAAAAATTACGTTTAATAAATTTTTGACTAATTTCCTCTTAAATGTTATCAAATAAAAAAATAAAAAAGTTTGCTATATTGCACAAAAACAATTAAGGGAGTATTTATTTATAAAGTTTTCTTTTTTAATACGCGCAAAAGTTGAAAGTTTTCTATTATAAATTTAGCATTTACCATATATTTAATATATTATTTTTGTTTTCCATACTTTTTGCTATACCATTGACAATGGAAAACTTCCCGTATATTTTTGTATTATTGTATTATTTTACTTTATTTTGTTATTTATTTGATCTCTTGGTACGCATATTCTAATTTGTTTTGTTAAATTTATAATAATTTAGTGTTTTCCTTTCCCTTTTGCTGTTTTTTGTTTTTCTACTACACGAAATTTACACATTTTTACGTTTTTAGCATGACTTGAATAAAAATATTGTTTTAATTGTTTTACTTACTCACTTATTTGTTTTGGTTTTCATTTAATTATTTATTTAGTTATTTATTTATATTTATTTGTATTTTAAAGTATTTATATTTTATTGTATATGTATGCATATGTGTATGTATGTATGTATGTATGTAGAGATAATGACAACAAATTTACATGAACACGATGATTTGGTTGATCTTGGTACTTTTTCTATTCATTTATTTTATAATTAATAATTTATGTACTTTAGCTGTTGTGTGTTGTGTGTTTTATGTTTTATGTATTTGATATTTAGTATTTTTCAAATACTTATTGACATTTCCATTTTTATGTATACTCAATTTTACGCTAAATATTTATTTATTTGTATGTCGATTATTATGAAACTAGTTGCGTGTGTAGTTGTGTACATTATGAATAAATTTATTTATTTATTTTACTTGGCACGTAAATACGAGTACCTTAAGCACTATTTACTACGAAATCCCACTTGAATCAATATATGAACTAATACCATATAATATAGTATAGTATAGTATAATATAATATAATATAATATAACAAAGTCAAGGAATATGGAAATGAAAATTTATAAAAATTAGTAAAATTAGTTTAACAATTTTATTGGTAAGTAACACTTTCAAAATAAAAAAACTTCGAATTTCTACATTTGCAAATGTCGCTGGTCATTGGAGAAGATATATGTAGCATGATATAATTAATTAAATGAGAATGTCGTGAGAGGCAAAATTTTCATTGAGAGAAAAGTTCAACTTATCGAGACATTTTTTCAAGTTTAAATTTTTGCTCATTATTCAAATTAAACTTTAGAACATCTTGCCGCAAACTTTGCCACGTATATTTTTTAACAACTCTTGCTAAAATCAATTGGAAATTTTTTATATAAAAAAGTAATGTACAAAAACCTTCTACTGAAAAATTCACTTTTTATCGCATACGATAATTTGTATGTCGTACATTCAATTAAAATATATGATGACATACATATATTTTAAAAATCTAGCATTTTGTTGAGTAGACCGAAAAGGACACAAAGAATAGGAAAGTACATTTACTTACTTTTAATGGCACAACAGCTCTTGACAGGAGGGCCTAGGCCGAGCTTTTCGCATCCACTCATGTTGTGCGTGTTATATTTATACATGAATGGAAGGGACCTACAGTTTAATGCCGAATCCGAACGGCGAAGTGAAAAGCTTTTCATAGGCAATTTTTTCTCTTGTAGGTTTGCCATTGCCTGCCAAGAGGTGGTGCCGTGTAGAAAAATTATTTTTTCTATTTATTTTTTTGATTTTTCCTGTGCCGAGATTCGAACCCTGGACACTCTGCGTAGCAGTCCAACGCACTACCATTACACCACAGCGACCACAATTAGAAACCACAATCAATTGGAAACTTTTAATATATGTATGGCACCATATAATGTCATAAAAAAGTAATGTACAAAAACCTACTACTGTAAAATTCACATTTTATCGCATACGATAATTTTTATGTCGTACATTCAATTAAAATATATGATGATACACATATATTTTAAAAATCTAGCTTGGTTGAGTTTACCGAAAAGGACACAAAGAATAGGAAAGAACATAATTTTAATTAAATTTTTGTGACACCTACATAACGTCATATTATAAGTAATACCATTATAAACGGGACGCTGGGCTACTGGCTCGTATGCAGCATGTTCCGCATAATGACTGGTAGTTAATGCAGCTGGCCACACCATTGTAGAGGAAGAAATACTAGAACACGTCACGGCAAATCATTCCTGCGTGGAGAGAGTGGAGAGATGATCTCTTGAAGTTCAGTGATATCCTAACGAAACAATTGTGGAGGTACCGGCCACTGGAATAGCAATGATACAATGCCACTGAGACGGTGGAAGCAGAAAGCAGCTTTTAGGTTACACCGTGCTTAAGTAAAACTAACCACTTCTCATTGAAACTAATATTACTTATTAACAAACAATGGCTCTAAACAAGGATCATTGTCAATTCAATAGTTTAATATGAAGTTGCTTACATAAAACAGAAAAAGAAAAGCTTCACGATTGTTCAAAAGGGGTTGGTTAAGAGGAATTGATAAAAAAAAAAACACACATCCTATACAGCATAAAGAGCTCGTTCTTCTAGTCCTCCTGATGCACATGTTTAATCGTTTGTGATAAGACTTAAAACAAAGACTTTATTGTAGCTTACGATTTTTCAGTGTAATAACGGGATACAGTGTACTCTCTGTTAGGCGGACACTGGAAATGTTTATGTATATAACAAAATAAATTTGCATGTCATTACTTTTAAGTTAGTTTTGTGTGTAAAGAGGACTTGACAAAAAAATCTTCTTACCTTCTTATAGCAAGGACATTTTTCGTTCTTCAAAAAGTGTCAGCCTACCGGGAGAAGAGAGTACACTTTATATGTAAACAAGAGACCACAAGTCTTTACTAATCTGGCATACTAAAACAGATTAAAACGCTTCTAGGTTATTATAATAATGAAAAATATATAAGTAGTCTGTATCGGTATCAATTCTTAGGTTTTCGTGATTGGGCAGGGCAGTGCGGAGACTTAGCACCTTTGTATATATTCCTTACCACCAATCTACGAAAGAAAAGTCTGGGCATTCATTAAGAGCTTAGTATGGAACTAGCACCCATAGATCCGGCTGCGATGCTGATATCTCTGAAGTAGATGCAGGAGCGATGACTGGATAAAACACTCTAAGCTCAAGATTTGTGCACAGAGACATGTGCAATCGAGTTTTTTCTATAGCAGTACAATTAACAGTGAGCGACCTCTGCAACAAAGCAATACACAATAATCGATCTTTCACACCGACCATAGTCGGTATGGCTAATTGTCCATTGTCCCTTTCACAATTTATTCTCAATTCAAATAATAAACTTCATTCATTATTTGCAAATTATTGGAAACAAAATTAACAAATTATATAGACGGAAAAGTAAAACAAATAACAACAGCAAACAAGAATTCACTTAAGAGGCTTCAAAACTAAATACAATAAAATAAATTAAAACGAAAATGCTTTTCTTTTGTTTTGTTTTTTAAACTATACCACATTTTTCTATATATTTCATTTTTCAAATTACAGTGTGTACATCACTAAAAATAATAAAATTAATAGGGCATTGCAGCAAATTATTACATCAATTTAATTGTAATATTTCTTTTTACGATTTTAAGATACGCAATTCTAACACACAACAAAAAGAACGAAAATTAAAATCTAATAAAATTTGATTATTAAGTGAAAGGAAAAATAGCAGAATAAAATGTTCTTCTTCTTTTACAAACTTAAAACTGCAATTTAAAACCATTATAAAGTAGTTTAATGATTATAATTATAAAATGACAGTGTAATTATTATTAAAGATTAAATAAAAACTAAAATAAAGACTAAACGAGACAAAAAGGAAAAAATTAAACAAAAAATAAACGAACGAACGAGAAACAGTGCTGAAAACCATTAAAATTGTTACGTGTTTGCTTGCGTTTTTCTTTTTCAATTTTATAAAATTCATTATGAATTATAAACATTTTACACAAAAATTAGAAGAAAATATTGAAAGTTCAATACATTTTTAAACTTCACATATAATATTTAGTTATGCTAATACTAATACATACTAATATAAAATTAGAATAATAAAGAAGAAACCAGCAATATGGATAAACCAATAGTTATTAAAATAAGCACAAAATTATGTGGGAAGAACGTAGAAGGGATCCTCATCAGTGAGAAAGAGGATGTTTACATTAATTTTTGTTTGATTTTAATATTTTTTCTAAACATATTTAATCAACGTCAATTGCTTATGATTAATAGTAACACTAAAAAAAAAACTGTTTGCTTACTGGCTTTCATATAAAGACTTGCCATAAGACTTATTTAATAATAATAAAAAATAAAAATTAATGTAAATAATAAAAAACACAAAACATATCTCATTATTTTCAAAAATAGGTGTATGATAAATTTAATAATAATAATTAATTAGTAGTTAATTTTTTAAGGATTTTTTTATCTTGTAATAGATTTGCAGTAGGTGCAAGGTAAAATTTAGTAGTGCAACAAAACAAAAAGAAGAAAAACTTTATTAATATAAAGTGTAATCGTTTTTTATTGTTGTTATAGTTCAGCATTCATATGCATACAGAATTTTAGCTCTTGATCGCTTGTGATCTGTGAGGGATCCCCAAACAAGTTCACCGTTTATGAGCAAAAATCAACAGTTTATTTTTGAACAAACAAAAAAAAATAATAATAATAATAAATACGCAGTTCCATTGAAAGATTAGATTAGTTTAAAACTAGAAAATTATTTGCAGGGAATAGCTAATCAAACACACCACATCTTCATATTTTCTAACAATGAAGACATAGACGCAGATTAATTGTGTTAAATACAAAATCGAATCAGTATCAGGTAGCACAAAAGTGCAGCCGCGGTTTATAAGTAGATAGACACTATATGTAGTTATAAGTTAAAGATAAGTTTATTTATTTTATTTAATGAAATGTTTCATTTCATGTGATCATCACCCAAAAACTGATCTACATCGAACTGATCTAATTTAATCCTTCGTTTAATTTTAGGGATCTTCGATTGGTTTAAAAATCAATTGCGCTTTCAAAGTAATATTGAACCTGATTTCATTATCCATTTATTTTTAAGATATGATCGATCATAGTGATTATTTATTTTTGATCACATTCAAACTTCAAAGGAAGCTGAGTGATTATTTGATTTTAAATATGGTGACAAAGGTAAATCACGATGCTTTACATTATCAGATCTGAAGATATTCTGAATGGAGTTTGTTTTTAATGGAGTGGTGATTACCGCAAACATTTTCTTATCCAAAGCTAATTTCTTTATTTGCTCTATTATAAATGACCCTCCTCTGATAGAACAATACAATCTGAGTGTTTTATAATTTAATAAATTAAGAGATTAAAGTGGGCTAAGTTCAAAATGTGATCTGATTCTAATATCCATTTTGTGATCTGAGGTTTAATATGTAGCTAAAATTGATCAGTTTTGATCAAGTATGTAAAGTGCCTTTACGGATAATCACTGGCCTCAAATTAAAGATTTAATTTGAAGCTGATCTGATGAGATTTATTATCAAGTGGCGACGACTTATAGTTCATATATTTTAGCTAAAGCTGAACTCAGTTCAATGTTAAACGGCTGCAGCTGATCTATTTTAACTATTTGCTTTGATCACACTGTGATCTGCACTTCATTTCACAACAATTTTATGTGAAACAAAGCTGATTTCATAGCTTTTTTTCTTTCAAAACTGATCACGGTGTTTTGCTCATGACCTACACGCCAGATTCAATATTTGATATGAAACTAACCTGATGAGATTATTGTCATTTGTTTTTGTGGAGTGACCATTTAAAACACCTCCAACTGATCTAGAACTCAGTTTAAAGATGTCAGTTTATGTGATGTCAGATGTTAGTATAACATTTGAGCTAAAACGGAATTGAACAATTTTCCTCATCTTGAGGATTTTTATATATATTTAATTTTTTTTTTCCCCTTTTTGGATGTTAACTTATTTGTAATGTAACAACAAATTATGGAAAATGGAAATAACGATCTCGCTTTGTTTCAATTCAAAACATGAAAGAGTAAACATTTGAACATTTTTTTTTTTTGATGTTTTAAAAACTTATGTATATATAAAAGTTTTATGATAAATAACAATTTTAGTTCAGCAATATTTCTGTGATTCTGTGAGCATTGACATTGATTGGCCAGCTATTTTAATAACGAACAAAATAAAATCATCTACACTGCGCTGTTGTTTTGTTTACACACAGATTTGTTTTTGCTTTTGTTTTTTAAATATTTCATAAGATTTTCCATTTCAATTTTGTTATATAATAATTACTGAACAAAAAATTAAACACTTTTATACTAAATTTGTATTTAGATTCCTTTCAAATTTTATATTAAGATTAATTTTTTGGAGGTGAAATGCTGCACATTTGACTAATTTCATTTTTATAATTAATTAGGAATAATTTTCACTAACAAAAAAAAAAAAACAAAAAGAAAGCAAATCACTTAAAAGTTATATGAACAATTTGTTTATTTATGCTTGCATCGATTTCGTGTCAAGCTAATGTATAATAATTAAATAATTTTTTTTTTTTTTTTTTTTTTTTGGTTTTTCATTTATTCAATACCATTATCCATTAATGGTTTACATATATTCAATTAAAATGAAAAGAAGAAACAATTGCGTGATTTAAGCAAAAACCGAGAACAAAAATGTTAGTTGAAGAAAAGCGAAAATTACTTAGAACTAGTTGAGAGCTGCGAGCAGCAGTAGTATGTGAATTTACTGCTTTTTACAACAATCTATGGTAATATTATTATAATTAATAGGTATTTGTATTTGTATTTGTATTAAGTATTTCAATAAGAAAATTATATTAATTTGAATGTGAATTGGGCTGTTAATATTCGTTTATTGTTGGGCGATTGTGATTGTGATTGGTTATGTATTTTAGCAATCTGATATTGAGTGAACTAAATTGAGCAGATGAATGCGTAAAATAGCAAAACAGTCAACGCTCTTAGCAATAATTTAAATAAAGAGTAATGGACAAATTATGACACCTACAAGCTTCCTTTCGAAAGAACACAATGAGCTTTAATGGTTTTGAAACTCCTCTACGTTTGTTTCAAGTACTTTCTGGTGACAACATCGGTCCAATAAATTTCAGAAGAAAGCATCTTTTCAAAACCATTAAAATTCAGAGAGTTTGCGAAATGTTTCCGACGAAATTCGTAGAGATAATAATTTTTCCAAAGGCTACTATAAAATTGGCCTTCGGTAAAAAAAAATTACAAAGAAATAACGTTTAAACCCGAAGTTAATTCAACAAAGCACCAGTTTATTTTGATTATTGGTACTAGGAAGGCTGAAAGTTTGCGTTATAAATTCTATTGCTCGAAGCCCCTGCAACTGGAGGCTCCCCTAATGATGATGATGGGTGGCGCGTGAGTAGGTGGGCATAGAACAGAAAGTAAAAATAATTCGTTAATATTATGTAAAATGTATTATTCAAAAAAGTCTAATATAATAAATGCTACGCGGACAACAAAGCAGTGAAATAATGTTGTTGTTGTTGTTGTTGCTGCTGTGTTTGTTGAGCTATTGAAAGCGCATTGTAATTGTAATAACATATCGTAAATACGAAATAGTATGAAACATATGAAATCTTAAGCAGCAGTATCCACTTCCTCGACAATATGATTCGGTGATACATCATTTGGTGTCGCTAGCGTGCTGCTACCGCTGTTGAGCGGTGTCGTTGGCGAGGTGGTGGATGCGCTTGCAGCTGGCGCTATCTCCATAGGGGTGGCATGGTTGTTGGCGGCTGCTGTAGTCACCGATGCTGTGGTAGTGGCTGCGGCTCCTACAACTCGTGCACCATATGGTGATCCTATTAATTTGCGAGCCTCACGTTTCTGCTTACGCTGTTGCATTACCAAACGTAATTGATCGAGTTTGGATTTTGTTTTGGAATTCTCCATATCAACCAGACATTTTTGACATGTATGCTCACGTTCACGTTCACCGGTTGCTTCGTCGATGATGCGATAGCGACATATGCAAGTGTTGCGATCATTGCCGTTGGTGGAAGTATTTGACGTTGGCGACGATGACGCGTTGGACGATGCACCTGAGGTGGCGGTTGTGGTGAGGTCCTGACAGCAGGCGTAATTCGATTTTGCCTTAACATAATGTCCATTGCATTCACCGTAGGCACAAGCGCTCGCGTGGTTACTGACTGTGTTGTGCGTGTGTGAGGTTTTGACGCATTTCACGCACGAGTGACTGTGTTGATGATGTTTGGATGAAATCTAAGAGAAGACAAAATATATGCAAAAATTAGGTTGTAATTCAAGATAAATCGAGTTTGATTGTCATTCAAAAATGCAATGATAATAAAAACCTAATTTCATTGACATTGATGCTATTTTGATGCAAATGCTAAAGCCGCTCTTTAAAGTGAGCTTGGTGTATACTCTGGAATATTCTTTCAGTCTTGCTTACCTGTTTACTTCTCGAGCCATGGCTGGTAATGGCCCCGTTTGCTGTAGTGCCTGCAACTGACGCAGCAGCTGCTGCTGCGGATGAAGTTGATGGCGCCTCGAAGCTAATTCGTGCACCACGACTATATTGTGGCGTAGCGCTCAGTAAATCATTCAGGATGTGAATCACTGTTGAAATGTCACGTTTCGGCCGCCCATAACGATCCTGGAGCGCTGGATTAAGCGTGCCTGAGAAGGTACCCGAATATATACCTTTACCATGATTCTTCATCGATTCAATGACAGCGCCCGAACTGTTTTTGCGGCTGTTATCATCGACGCCCGAAAGATCGATTTTATTGGTGAATACCTCTTTGGAGAGCTTACGCAGCGTTTGTGTTAGATTACGTGATGCTTCGGCAAGAGTACGTGTATCAGAAGCAGCAATTCCAGAATCGTCTAGCTCGGTAGTGGCCGTAGTGGAAGATGCGGAAGTTGTGAACGTCGAGACAGTGGTGGGGGGAGTTGAGGCCGCCGCGCCATTCGAAGTCAAAGCAGAATCATCTGAGGCAAAACCACTATCGTTCGAGGCGACAACCTGCTTGGAGGAGGGAGCGCGTTGTAATGCCGTTGTAGCCCCACTGTTGCAACTATTCGGACACATAGCGCCTCCACAAGTACCACTACCACTGCCACCAGCATGATGGTGATAATGATGGTGATGATGGTGGTGGTGATGATGATGACGATGCTTTGAACGTGATATCGGGTTGTTGGTCGTTTTGTGCAACAACGACGTACATGAAGATGCTGGTGCAGCAGCAGTAGGCGACTGAACAGCGGAAGCCTTGTAATTGGTTGTGCTAGTGTTTGGCATCGGCGTAGTAGGCATAGTAGGCGTGCGCGAATGGGTGACGGGGATATTTCTCTCTTGGCGTGATAAACATACAGACTCGATGCAACGTTTGGCGGCTACTTTGTTAACTGCGGCTATGTCACCAGTGGCATTGAGACGAGTGCACAAACACGATGTCAGCTTGGCTGCA
Source organism: Palloptera scutellata (assembly GCA_958295655.1). NCBI lineage: Eukaryota > Metazoa > Arthropoda > Insecta > Diptera > Pallopteridae > Palloptera > Palloptera scutellata. Next base: position 113,468,963 of record OY282449.1, on the reverse strand, counting down.
ATAGGATCTTGACAAGTAGCGTCAGAGGCGCCGGTAGCTACTTTCGATAAAGTTGATGTTGCAGTGGTAGCAGCACTGCTGCCGACGGATGTTACTACTGCGGCTGATGAAGAGTGGGAGGAAGCTGCGGGGGAACAGGAGCTGCTGGTACCATTGGCTATGGGAATGTTCTTGATGGCTGTAGTCTTAATTGGACTTGAGACGAGGTTTGAAAGCGACTTAATCGGCGACTGCTCAAGCAGCGCAGTAGTAGCGGAAGCCTCTGAGGAAGCAGCTGCTTCTGCAGTGACGGCGTCGTCAGTGCCAACATGAAAAGCCGATTTTGAAAGAGTGTTGGATGCTGCTAATGGCATTATTGTTCTGCGTAACGTTTGACGAGTGTTTGTTGCTGCTGCAGCTAAGGTGGTGGGTGGTGGACAAACTACAGCGGCTGTGTGTGTCGTGGTGTTGTTAGGTGTTTGCTGCTGCTGCTGCGGCAGTTGTTGTTGAAATTGTGTGACCACAACAGGCAGAGCGGTTGCGTTCATAGCCGAGGAGGCGGCGGCTGCCGCAGCCAGGCGTGCTGGCTGTGACATTGCAATGCTTTTTACAATATTCTGCAGGCTTTCATAGTCGCGTTTACTTAAAAATGAACTTAAATCGGAGCCTTTAATTGCTGTAGTAGTGCCAACGGAGGCAGCTGCGGAGGAGGATGATGTTGCGCCACCTCCCGTTGCAATACGGCTGTCAATTTTGCGTGCTGTGGCAGTTGCAGTTCCTACTGCTGAATTGGATGTCGCCGACGCAAGATGATGATGGTGGTGGTGATGATGGTGATGATTATGATGTGCTGCTGCTGATCCTCCTCCTGCAGCAGCAGTAGTGGATGATGCCGCTGTACGAGTATTGCTGGAACGCTGACCGGGCCGTGTGCGCAATGATGAGGAACTGCAATTTGTGCCACCATTTACGGAATTGGAAGAATTCACCGGATTCACTGTGCTTAGCTGCAATTGTATGAGCATCATGTGATCGCCGAGGCGCATACTCAAATTTAATGGTGTTTTGCCGCTAAGAAAATCATTTACTTGCGAATCATTGAGGGATTCTAATGCTTGCATAACGGTATTCTCTGGACGCTGAGCCTGAAAAAGAGAAAAAGAAAAAAAAATTCATCATTTGGGAAAAGGTAGGTAATTTGGAGAAAAAAATGTCTTCCTATCCTCATATTGTTAGCTAACTTCATATTACATTTCTCTCTCTCTCTCTCTCTCCCTCTCTCTCGCTCTGAGTACAGGGATATAAGCAATAAAACTGCTATTCTTCGTATCTCAATTGATGCCTGATGATTTGTGACTTGTTTGTTTGAGTGTATGGTGTATGTGTGTGTGTGGGTGTCCAAGTTTATTCAACAGGCAGCCGGCAGCCGGCAGTCGGCAGTGTCGAAGCCGACGACAACGACAATGTTTTTAATCAAAACGTCACTCGTTTTTCACATTCATTGACTTCATTCAACTCTTTTTTTTATTTCATTTCATTCATTCATTAATTCTTTCAATTCTCATTCAGTGCTGCGTTGTGCAGTTCTCCTTTTTCAATAAAATGCGCACCGGATTACAACAACTGCTACACTGCAACAGCAGCAGCAACAACAACAACTACGTACGTTGTTTGTTATGTAATCCGACCGAGTAGCATTGCAGTTGGCGCAGTCAGTCAGTCAGCCAGTCAGTGGCGTAATGCGCTTTTAATTAAAGTAACGGAGAAAATATATCGTGCGCGTAGGTGGGTCAATGTCAGTGTCGCTTGTAAAGCTCTCTATAGGTACGAGCCATACACATATATAAAAAAAAACGTAAATTATTATTAACCCGCATCTGAGATGCGTATATTTATAGTCTTAATTTACAGTGGCGTGCACTTTTATGAAATGCATCAGTTCAGTGATTGATGATTAAAGGCAAATTTACATTTCCGTTCAAGTAACACCATGACCTCGGCCATGACCATGACCTTAACTCAAATTAACTGGAAACAAACTGTTGTAAAAACTTGCGTCTAGCTTCTGGGGTTCATACTGAAAAAATGCCAACTCGATGGCTCTCAGTACAGGACTTTTTCTTTCACCATTAGAAAAGTCAAGAAGCCCCTTTATAACGACTGTTCGACTATCAACACAGAGTAGTAAAATACTATAGCTATTTTTTGTATCCTAATGACGAAGAGGGGCCTGCGGCGTAGGACACAAGGTAAAGTTCATGACAGCCGCAGGTGCGTCCATGGTCGATCCTTGCGCTTCTACGTTTCAAGTGGACACACAGCCTCCTCGTGGCGTCCCCTGGCTGGATAACGATCTGACAACCGTCAGTGAGTTAACTAATGTGTGCGGCGGGCTTCTCCATGGCCTTGAATGAATGGTTGGGCGTCGGGCGTCGGGCCTGGAACCCACCACGTCAAAATATTTCCCCAGTGAATCCTCAAGAGGCGTCCAAGACCGATCATCGGTTGTAGTGCCAGTTAAGTAAATAAGTAAGTAAGTAATGACAAAGTACGAATCCAAGGCCATAACTACATAAATTGACATTGCAGCAACTACAAAATTGCATTAGCAACATATTGCACAACATTGCTTTACTTTACTTTTATTGGCACAACAGCCCATGGAGGGCCTAGGCCGAACTTTTCGCATCCATTCATGTTGTGCGTGTTATATTTGTACATGAATGGAAGGGACCTACAGTTTATTACCGAATCCGAACGGCGAAGTGACGTGGCGTCCGCTGGATAGCGATACGTGTCCAAACGAGCCTTCGCATCTAACCTAATCTTCCATTTAATAGTGACATAGGCAACACTGACAGCCAGGCTTTAATCTAGGTATTAAAGAGCATATCATCATAGGATTTAAGAACTCAGGACGGTCGAGGCAGAGGTTCTGTTTCCAAAAATCTCAAAATTAGCAAGGCCCTTTTAATTCTTCGTTAAGGTGCATCATTTCGTTGCAATTCCTAATTCAATCAGCTAAATTACAACAATAAAAAAATCTCCCGGGAGATTTTCTTCTATTCTCATAGCTATATTCTGAACACGAAAAAGAAAAAAGAAAAACTACCATGATATTTTTTCTACTAGAAAAAAACTCCAATGAGAATAAAAATACTTACATGGGAGATGGGAAATATTTTGACATTTCATTCCCAAAAATTTCCTTATGAAACCGCATAATATTACAACAGTTGACGAAAAATTAAAATTTTCCGTTTTAAGTTCAAATTTTAAAGTCTGCTTTCATAAATTTTATTAATTGGTCTAAAACAACGAATGAATATCCCCCTCTGAACTTAATGATTGCCAAAACCTAGAAATTGCTCCTAGTTTTCCTAGTTTTTTATTTAATTTTGATAGAAGAGTTAATTTTGTTGTGCACTTTGAGAAATTGACGCCACTCGACTAGGTTTGTGCTATCCCGCAATCTCTTCCTAATAGCTCTTGATTTTTACTATTCTTTAGGAGGGTTACCTCTGCCAATGCTTGCCAATTTTATCAAATAATTAAATAATTTTTTTATTTAATTGTAAAATGTTACAAATACCGAACACTTGATTCGAACTTTTATTCGAAGTAAACACACGTTCTTCGGGGATATTCGAAAAAGGGAAAATTTTCTCTCCTTAGAAATTCCTTCTGTGGGAGAAAAATTAATGGGAATATTTAAAAACAAGCTGATTTATTTGAAACGTTTTATTGCTGAATGAGAGCAAGAAATTTATTTTTCGGTGTATGAAAACATTTAAGTTTAAAGCACCCCCCCATATGGAATAAATTGATGGAGTGAGGCGTTCTATCTATCCTCATCGCCCATCACCGTTTTAAATTGAATTGAATTGAACTCGTTCTGGGATTAAATGAAAACCAAAATTGGCAGCTTTCGCATCATGTTCTCTATCACTATCTTTCTCCCTCTTTTTGCGTATGAGAGCAAAGAATACATTTTTTAATGCCAACTATGATACTTAAAAAAAAATCCTATCGTATTTTTCTTATTTATTATAATCAAAGATGATGCTGTCTCTGAGGTAAGAATGAAATTATCTTAGCTATAATCTACGTACTTTGTGATAACTTATCATGTTTTCCGACAACACATTTTCAAGATAAGTGGCTATAAAAAACTTTCTGACGAGAGCAATGAAATATAACTTTTCAACAATAAAAATACAACAACTTTAGGTGTACTAGAAGCAGACTATGTCTTAATGATTCAATACAAGTCAATACTTGATGCTTTTCATATGGTTCAAATAATTTTTTTTACTCGATACAACAACACAAGTATTTCACTCGGTATCGGAAATAAAAGTTACTATCGCATAGTCGATACTTTTGGAAAATAGTTTCTTGGAGAAGTTTATAACATTTATAGTGCCATTACACAAAAAAAAAATGACCCTATCCTTACTCGTACAAGAGAGAGAGTAAGAGATATGGAAGTCAAGTACATAGGAACGAAGACGGACATGGACAAGAACGCAGAAATATAACGTATTTCAAGATTCCTACATAGTTCGAATTTTTAGGAAGAAAGGTAGATTATAGATGATTACCATATAGATCATGATAAACTTACAACTGCTTACAGATATTTGTAATTCATGATAAATTTAATCTGTTAATTTGTCACTTAAACGAGTATAAAATACAAGTACATATTGCATACTTGTGCTTCCGATATTTTTGGTGGCATTGATATTTTATACGATACAATTATTAAGTGATACTTTTATTAACAACTACTTCTATTATTGCAAATGACAACTAAGTAACTTAAGCATTAGAATAATTTAGAATATCGGTTTATTTTCTAAGAAAAAACATATGGCAAAAAAAACCTTTCTATTTTACACTTCAAAACTTGCCTTCAACCAACGCACAAACATTATACTGAACATTTTACTAATGATGAGTAGCTGCTGCTATAAAAAATTACCGTAAATAAAAATAAAAATCTTTGTCCCATTTTATTTTTAAATGCTATTTACAAACTGCATATAAAAATTCATCACACGTAATTCCTTTGTTCTAAATAAATACATAAACTACTAAAAGTAGATATTTAAAGAATCTTAAAGATATAATATGAGTGCTTACGAGCATGTATGTACGTGATTCAATGTCGATGATGATGATGATCGTCATCATCATCGCCATAATAATCACTAATGAAGATTGCGTCACATATGAAAGTCATATATGGTTAACGAAAAAATAAAAAAGAAAATAAAAAAATTATGAACAAATGAACAAATATTGCTGCTGCCACTACAGACACACCCAAAAACAACAGTAGAAACAAAAAAACATAAGCATTAATAATAATAATAACAGAAGTTGAATGAATTGACATGACATACTCCACTCTCTACTCTCTACTTGTGGTTGGTTGATTGTTGGTGTTGAAATAACCCACATTTCGATTGAAAATAATAAAAAGAAAATGCAATTTTTACGAGTAGACCGGAGGGAGCACATTGTAAGTGGCATCAATGTAAATTACCAAAGGGGGTGGCGAAACTCGATACGTGTGATCAGAGTACTTAGATAAAATTTCTATATATGCACCAAGAAAATAAAAACCACATCTCGCCAAAAAGTAGAGAATACATAGCAAAATATAACCTAAGAACCACTTTCAAAAAAATACCAAAGTGAACATTTAAAAAGCCCGCTTAAAGGGATTGTAGAAATTCGTAACTGTCACTGTCCTCTATCCTGACGTCAAGTTCGAACGCGATCTATCATTTAGTTTGTTAACAGTGCTCGGTGGTTTTGCCAGTTCATCTCAAACCTTTTTTGCTATTTTTACACTGAACACAGAATTTGTCTAAAATTTTGTATTGCGAATGAAATTTCGTGTGTTGAATCGCTGAAAATGTTACAGAAGGCTTATAAGGGAGTCGAATTTATCAAAAACACGTGCATATGAGTGGAGCAGTGGTACCGCATTCCAAAGCGCTCGAGATGCGGTGGAAGATGTCAATGTCTTCAACTGAAGTTAACATCAATCAAGTAAAGGAAATGGTGACGGAAAATCGTCATTAAAGTTTGAGAGAGATAGCCGCGTTATGCGGCGTTTGAGAGAGTAAATTCGACGAAAAAGGTCAAATTTGCGGAAAGAAAACAAGGCTATCCATTGTGAATGAATTTCTGGCCAAAAACTCAACAAATATCGTGAAACAACCACCGTATCCAACTGATAAGGCACCTTCTAACTTTTTTCTCTTTCAAAAACTCAAATTACCACTTTGAGGCAACCATTTTCAGTCGACTTACTTAATTACTTAACTGGCACTACAACCGATGATCGGTCTTGGCCGCTTCTACAAAGCTTCGCCAGTCACCTCCAGTTGATAACGCCAAGTGCAGTCAGGTTGCCCTGCACCTGGTCTTTCCAAAGGAGATTAGGACGTCCCCTTCTGCGTGTTCCTCCACCGTGGTTCGAATAAAACACAATTCTAGCCGGAGCGCTTTCTTCCATTCGCTCAACATGAACCAGCCAGCGAAGCCGCTGGAGTTTTATACGCTTGACTATGTCAGTGTCGACGTACAGCTCATACAGCTCATCGTTCCATCTTATTCGATACACGTTGTCCACGCATACTGGACCGTAGATCTTACGGAGTATCTTCCTCTCGAACGCTCCTAACAGCCTCTCATCATTGATGGTCAATGTCCACGTCTCGGCGCCATACATTAGGACGGGAAGGATGAAGGACTTATAGAGCGTTATTTTCGTCGGTCGAGAGAGGGCTCTACTTCTCAATTGCCTACTGAGCCCGTAGTAACACCTGTTGGCAAGAGTTAGTTTCCGCTTGATCTCAAAGCTGACATTATTGTTGGTGTTTATGCTTCAGTCGACAGAAGACATAAAACAAATTCACGGCAAGAACTGAAGTCGATTTCGGAAAATGCATTTGAAAAATGTCTTGATGATTGGATTATTCGTTGGCATACCATAAGTTTATTATTCCGGTTTTATGGACCAATTCCCGGCATACAGAATGTTTGCATGCAGGTACGTAAGGACACTCAGAATAAATACACCTTTAATCATCTAACAGAAACAAAATCCATAAAGAAAACGTTAAAAATTGCATGCTCTTATATTATTAAGAAATTAATTACCCTCCAAAGAAAAGCGATAAACAAAAGAGAGAAGAAGAGAGAAACCATGGCACAATTATACAAGTACAACATTACAAAAAGAACTTTACGAAAGACACATAGCCTTATTTGTGTAACGAATGTTAAATGTCAAAATTAGCTGACGTAAATACAAGGAATTGACAGTCAACATGCTCTGAGAAGAAAAGAAGGAGAAGAATCGAGTCTTGAGAGCAACAACGGGATAAACTTACTTACAGAAGCACTCAATAGTTGTTTATTTGGCAAAAACAGTAACAAGAGCTGCTAAAGCGATAAATTCGTGCTTATTAATTCTCTCATTGATGACAGTTTACTGTAGGATTTTTCCAGAATCCAGGAATATTAAACAACATGCTGTAGTTATACATAATTAGGAGCGAATAGCGAATAAAACGCAGCTAACACAATGGCAATTGAACATGTGCAAAGTGTATACGGAAGATATGTATGTATGTCAAAGAAAGATAGAAAGCACCGACGAAACGAACCATCTCAACACCACTACCACCAACCAAACATCATATTTGAATTTTATTGGGTCACTGTGTCAATACGTTTATGAATAATATAAAACAGACAACAACAAAAATAAATAAAGCGCAAAATATAATATTATAATAAAAAAAAAAGAAGAAAAATAAAAGCAAAACTTCAACCAAAATGAAAATGATTAATTAACCCAGACCTTAAAAATGACAATGATGACGACGACGTCGACGACGACAACGCCGGCGATGACAACCAACCAGAGCGTCGGCGTTGTCATTGTCGATGGTATTTTTGATTGCAAAATTATCACACAAAGTAGAAACGCAACACGAGGTACTGAAGAAATAATAACAAAGCAAAAAAACGTAATCACATGGAAAGTTTATTCAATAAATAAAGTAAATAAGAAATATTAGCTGAAACAAAAAGAAAAAACTAAAAACGTTTGCACAAATATTTAACAATACAAGCACTGCACACTACTGTACACTCTGTCTCCAAATACATAACGGACACAACAATCAGAATCGGAACATTACCGCACACAGAGAGTGAGACTGAGAGAGTATGCAAAGAGCATAGCTCGATGGAGAGGTGGAGAGTGACAACGACAAGTGAATATGGGCCGACATTTTCATAAAAAAAAAAATTGTTTGTGATTATTTTTATTATTATGTGAATTTTATTATTACGTATGTCGTATGTACATATTTGAGCACAACTACATGCAAACGACAAGTAAAAGTTAGTTTAAAAATAATACCATATTAATTTTAAAAATAAATTGTCTGTCTGTGTATGTGTCCGAACGGCAGGCAGCAGCAGCAAAGTGCTGTGAACAATAAGCAGAAAAATCCCAATTAATCTATGCAAGCATGGCATGCTGAAGTAAAGTCAAGTGAATGAAAAATTAATTGGCATGAAAACTTTTTGGTTACACTTATTATTAAGTATTACAGCTTCATTATTCATTATTTCTATAATTTATTTCATGAATATTTGATTGATTTACTCTTGAATATGTACTGGAACCAATGAGGGTCAATTCTATCGTGCCTAATTATAAAATTATCTACAGTATCACAACAGCCTCTCCCAAATCAATCTTATAATGACTTTTATCCTTTTACTAGACAGTATTCTATTCTAGTTATTTATATATTTCTACTGCTGAGTGTTGAGTGTTGTTCGTTGAGGTTTAAAGTCGTTGAAAAGTTAAGGCTTGCAGACGTAGCGTAACGTAACGCGACATGAGGAATCTACTGAAGATAAGCCTTTACTTTGATTGCCTCAGTTTAAGGAGCTTAAATTAGTATAATGGCTTGCTGACACTTTCGAAACTAAAAAAAAAAATTTCTCGAGTATTTACTTCGGTAACATTTATACTATAATATTTCCAACCTGCTACGAAGAGTGTTCAAATCTCGGTACAGGCAAAATCAAAAAGTAGGAAAAACTATTTTTCTACACTTCACCCCCACCCCTTGGCAGACAATGGCAAACCTACAAGAGTAAAAATTGCCTATGAAAAGCATTCAAGTTTAACCAATTTTTTTTTTCATATATCAAAATAACTTTATTGAGTTAAACATTTTCCATTGTTATTGACCACCTCTCGTCATTTTTCGGGTAAAAAGAATATTACGGTCCTGGCTCGAAAAACTCGGACAAGATCTTCTTGCAGTCCTCTTAGGATAATTCTGCAACGAGTGAAACAAATGGTAATCCAAAGGTCCAAGGTCTGGGCTAAATGGAGGATGCATTAAAACTTCCCAGCCAGCCTCTCACAGTTTTTGGCGGGTCACCAAAGAAGTATGTGGTCTAGCGTTGTCGTGAAAAAGACGACACCCTTTCTGTTGACTATTTCGGAGGTTTTTCCTTCAGCGCTTCATTCAATCTTGTTAATTGTTGACAGTACAGTTCCAAACTAATCGTTTGGCCACGCAGATGCACCAAATACTAAGCAAAACCTTCCTTGGCGTCAGCTCCGGCTTGGCGACGGTTTGGGCAGGCTCACCTCGTTTTGACCATGATCTTTTTCCCACATACGTTATCCATTTCTCGTCACCAATAACCAATTTGTGCAAAAATGGTTGGAGATCATTCCGTTTTTTCCTCCCACTCCCATTTAGCACCAAAGTATCCAATTTTTTGAATAGCTTTCCTTTTGCAAATGCTTCAAACCCGTTTGGTGGTCAATGCCCAGATCTGTAGCGATGTCGCGACTGCCTATGTGTCGGTTTTCCTCCACCTTTTCAAGAATTTTGTCCACTTTTTCGGTGCATGGTCGACCAGATTTAGGTGCGTTTTCTGCATCAAAATTTCCAGAGCGGAATCCACATATCATTTTCCAATCATCCTTTCCGATAAACTACTTTCTCCATAATGCGCACACATTTTTCTGTGTGCCTTCGCGGCCGTATCGTGCTTCTCGAAGAAATAAAGTAAAATATAACGATTTTTTTCCGATTCTGCACTCATTTCAGTGACTTTACAACAGTTGAATAATGAAGAAATGTCAAGGGGTAAAAATTGTTTATGATTCTCAGAGATATCAACTACCTTCAGCAACAAACCAGTACTGCCAGATCGAACCATTCCATTATCATACTTTAAACTTTGCTATTTCACTTTTATGAACTTTCTTTTTTGCCTACCTTATATTTTTAAATGCTTTATTTCAGCGCATTCCCTCTCTCATTCTCCCACCTCCTTCCTCCCACCTCCTTCCTCCCACCTATCAATCTTCCTTCCATTCAACACAATGCTCTGCATTCATAGGGGTACACCCTGTGTGTTGAATGTATCAATAAAATAAAAGCGTATATTACCGAATGTAGAGTGAAGAAAAAAATAGAGAAAATAAAAGTACACACAGCAGCAACGTAATCGCACCGTCCACTGCGTCGTCGTTGTTGTCTTCTCTGTAGTCGCAGAAAACGAAAGTGAAAGCAATTTTTTTTTTTTGCAATATCCAAACAGCAGCAACAATTGCATTGGATGTGGCTGCTGGCTATAGCTGGTCGGCAGCAGCAGCAACATATAAACGGTTGGGCAAATGTAAACCATAAAGCATAATAGTGAAAATATATGAATATTTTAGAGATGTTTTCTTCGGATTGCGTCGTTATATTTTGGGTAAACTTTTCTTTTATTTCGAACCTGCCCCGCTGCCTATTCAACTAACTCTTCCTATGAATTTATGACTAGCACAAAAAAAGTGCGATGATCAAACAGAAAAACGAGTAGATTTGTAATTTGTGCGTGCATAGCAACAAGTAAGGCCCACATGAATAGACAAAAACCAATAACAGGTGGTGGGGGAGGAGAGGCTCCATTGCCAAACAAAAAATATCAGTTACAAGCATTTTGTAAGTTTTAAAACTATAACAAATGCCGCAGAGGAAGAGAAGTGGAGAAGTCTACCTAACGCACTTTCGCTTCGGTTTGGCAACGAACCAACTTCTTTAGGTACTCAGTAACGAGCAAGCAAGCAAACAACCAACCAATTTATCTACCTTAGCAACTACACCAACCACCAGTCAGTCTGTCAGCAACCCCTCCCCGAAAAAGATAAGTCACCATCACCGAGAGACAGACGCACGATAGTAGTTCACTTGTGGCTTAAGATATCGTAAACTAAAAAAAAAAAAGAAATAAGTCGCATTTCCATATTATTCAATGTTAAAGAAAGTTATTTTTATGTATTTTTATTTTTGCTGCTGTTGCTGCTTTTTTATACGTACTATATGCACACGAGTATGTTTCTTATTCGTTTTGCTGGTTTATTTATTATTCGAAATGTGTACCAAGGTCAGCAATATATTTGTTAAGTGTACACATGTATGTATGTATGCAGCCACAGCAACAACAAGCAAGCAAGTGTACATATGTATGTATGGTAAGCAGTTAGCAGCAGACCGCCGCCAACTTAAATATTGCAATTGTAATAAAAAGGGAAATCCTAGCGATTACGTCATGACGGGCATTTGAAATATTGTAGGAAACCAGAATCAAACATCTAATAAATAATAAAAGAAATAGAAATTCGCTGCGGCGCTCAACACAATAATTAATTAGTTAACAATAAAAAAAAAGCTTTCATTTTTTGTTTTCGTGCTTTTTCCCCCCGCCCTTCTTTGACTATACCATAACATTTGTTTGTGTAAAATGTAGCAATTACAAAATTATACAAATTTGCCTTATCATATTGACATGTACGTACACGTGGTGCGTGTGTCACAATTGCAGCAGCAACAATGCGATAAGGCAGTTTAAACTAGTTTGCAATTACTTCGTTGTTGCCCCTTCTTTCTTTCTATTTTTATGTACATATATACTTCATATGCACATACAGTGTCGGACAATCAAATAAGAACACCTTGCACTATAAAGCTTCCAGTGATTTTCTTTCTATCGGACTGCTTATTTCAAACAATGGTCGCTGTGGCGTAGTGGTAATGCGTTGGACTGCTACGCAGAGTGTCCGGGGTTCGAATTTCAGAGCACATTTTGCCTGTGAAAAAAAAAAACATTTTTTTTCTACACGGCACCACTTCTTGGCTGGCAATGGCAAACCTACAAGCGTAAAAATTGCTATGAATAGCTTTTCACTTCGCCATTCCAATTCGGCATTAAACTGTAGGATGCGAAAACCTCGGCCTAGGCCCTCTGAGCTGTTGTGCCATTAACAGTAAAGTAAGCTTATGGCAAACAATTTTTATAGAGACGAAAATGGTATGGTATATATAATTATAAATTTCTAGGTGGCAACACTACATTTAAATATTTTTTGGGAATTCCCAAACAAAAAAGTTGAAGCGAAGCTTTCGAAGGCGGACAATCTAAAAAGAACAGCAGACGAAAAAATTTATATTTTAAAAAGAAAACTTAAATTTGTTTATAATTTGTACTGGGTAGCATTGAGGGTAATTCAACAAATTAAATGCAAACTATTCGGTAATGTCACAGCAAGATGGGTCGAGCAAAGCACTGTAGCAATGAGCGTGATTTGGTGAAAAATTGCGAAATGAGGGACAAAGCATCCGCCAAATAGCTAAAACTATTAACAGATCCTCGACATTTGTCTACCAATCTTTATTACCTCAAAAATTTCATTGCAAGAGAGGTAGGCCCCGCAAAACTACAAGTGCAGATGACAATCGCATAAAAATTTTGGCGGCACGCGATCCATTTAAGACAGCTGCCGCAATTAGAGAGGAGACAGGGGTTCAAATTTGTGCTCGATCAGTAAGGAGACAGCACGAAAAGTACCAATGTTGACACAGAGATACCGAAAGTGTCGCATAGAGTTCGATGAAGCGCACATTGAGTGGGATGGTTCAATTAATGTAAAAAAATGGCGTAACATATTATGGACAGACGAAAGCAAGGTGAATCTTGTTGGAAGTGATGGCAAACGTTGGGTTAAACGTCCGAAAAATGCAGAATTGAGCCTAAAATATACTAGGAAGACGTTTAAGCACGGATGTGGAAGCATCATGGTATGGGGATGCTTCTCTTGGTATGGTGTGGACCCTCTGTGGATAAAAGAAACGATGGACAGATTTCTTTACGTAAACATCTTTCAGGAGGTGATGCTTCCTTATGCTGAATGGGAATTGCCCCTGAAATGGCAAATGCAACAGGATAACGACCAAAAGCACACCTCAATCCTTGCGCGAGATTGGTTTTCCCATATTGGAATTCCCGTTATGACCTGGCTTGTACAATCTCCTGACCTTAATTCAATCGAAAACTTGTGGAATATTGTCAAACAGAAGATTGGCAGTACCAGAGCTAAAAACAAAGACGAATTGTGGCAAAACATTCAAAGAGCTTGGTATTCCATACCCCAGGCTACTTGCGCGTCTCTGGTGGAATCAATGCCTATAAGGTGTAAGGCGGTTTTAATTAACAAAGGCTATTCCACAAAATATTAACATTAGTGAACAATTTGAGTAAATGTTTTATAAATTCTTTTTTTTAATTGAAGTGTTCTTCTTGATTTGTCCTTTTGAAATGTGATTTATGTATAATTTTTAAATTTCTTTTTTTACACTGAATTGATTTTGTTTTTGTTTTAAGAAAAAATTAAACTTATGGAATAAATGAATAAAAGTAAATATCTTGTAAATTTATCATAAGCCTAGAGGAATATTTTTTAAGGTTTTTGGTTTCAGAAAAAGGTGTTCTTATTTGATTGTCCGACACTGTATATACTTAATATGTACATAAATAAATATGTATTGATTGTTAGTTTTCCTTACTTTTTATTTTGGTATAACAGAACATTAAAAGTAAAGTAAATAACAGAACAAAATATCGTAAGCGGCAGGAACTATTGTATATATTTTACATATACCTATACATACTCTTATATGTGGAATTAATTAATTTTCTTTACTATATATAATGTGCTTCTACGTCGAATCTTAATTGAGTTATAAAAGCCCATTTGGGCTATAAGCTACAAGCAAAAACAAGAAGAAAAAAACACACACACACAAAATCCTCTTTTGTATAGTTTAATTTGCTAATAATTTGCCACATAATACCGTTATTAGGGCAACTGCAGCATAATAGGTGCAGCAACTTTTGCCTAACCCAAAAATATGGGTCTCAACAACAGCTGCATATTTTCATATATCGCAGTAGGGTGAAACCAAAGAAAAATGCAATCCTTCTTTCTAGTTTCATATGAAATTAAGTTTCAAAAAGAAATGACAGCCAGTCATCCACTTTCTTCTCCCATGGTTAGGGATAAGGCCTCCTCTCACAACAAATACTTATGGTATCAAAAAGTTTAACAGAGAGAGGCTATCAAATATTCTTTCCACATCTTGAGCGATAGGTTGATAATAAACGAAAAGAACGAAAGAGTAATATTATGATAAAATGGCAAAAGAGAGAAAGAGTAATTGAATGTGTGCTCGCTCTCCAAAAAAAAAGCCAAAGCTAAAGCCGTGGTTATGTTCAGATTTTGCTCGACGAACACTATGAAATTGTTATTGCACCGAACACGAAGAGAGAACTTTTACTTCAGGGTGGCAACGAGCTATTCTACAATTAAACTAATATTTTCGTATTATTTTATAGTTCGAAAATATGCAAACCATTATTTTTATTTGCAGAAAAGGCTGCGAATATTTTTACGGTTTAAAAGTGGTGGATATTATTTTCTTTATAAAACTATGAAGAGTATTTACATTCAAATTATTAACTTCAGTCTCTCACCTGCATAAAATTGTTTAAACTTTGTTTGTATACCATTTAGTGTTCCGGTTGCGCACAAAATAGTATTAAAAAAAACGCATTTCGACGAAAAGCAACTCTGCAAAATATGTGATGTGTTCGCCGAACAGCGAACACCAACAAAACCACGACCTAAGTACACAGCAGGAGATCATTAGGGAATCAAAAGGTAAGAGAAATTAAGTTAATGCGCTCAAGAAACAAACTGAACAAGTAAAGAAATTGGTACCTGTTTAGCACTTTATCGTTATTACCTTGATGTAAAAGGGCCTAACCAACATATTTTTTTTCACTATCGGGTTTGAGGCCGATTCTAAAATTGACTTTGGTCCATTCAAATTTGAAAACAATATGATTTTGGGGGGAAAAAAAACAGACAATTTGGTAATTGACAGCTGCTGGTACTTTTAAATAAGCCTACATATGAATTTTGTGTTTTTAAGGAAGATTTCAACTTGATGAAGGTCTTCGATACATTTTGTGCATCATGAGTAGTTTGGGGAAGTGAAAGTGTTCCAGTTAGCATCGAAATTAAACTCTTCATTGACGGAGTACGGAGTCTGTGCTCAGAATGATGATGAATGCTTCTGTCTCGTTTCATATAAAATTCTGTTAATTACGCTCGGTCCATACACTTATAGGATGTATGTTACTGGACTTAAACTGGCTTCCTTTCCTTTGAAGCAGGAATATTTGTGAATATTTGTGACCGTGTGCAAGAGAATGAATGACCTCAATATACTGGCGATATTGAGAGATTTAGTCTCTTTGTAATCGATACTTAATAAAAAACAACAAAAACACCAGGTATGTTTATATGTGTGTGCATATGTACTAGATATAAAGTGGATTAATTATAGCAATCATACAGATTGATAATTCTCTGATCCCAATTCACTCATTATAATGATCGAATTATATGGTAGCCTCATAGAAAGGCAAGGTAGAGACATGGCAAATGCATTCTGAATGTACCTACCTACCTACCTACCTACCTACATTAATCAATCGGAAAGTTTCAAATACATACCTACAAACATACAAGTACATAGGTACGACTGCACTGAAAATATTTAAAAAATATATAATTCAACAAATAACAAAAATACATAATGTTATTTTTTTCATAAATGTGATTTGCGATTTGCACGACTGTACAAAAAAGATTTGAATTGCAAAACTATAAATAGTTGCGGCCGCGATTATTGTTGCACGTTGTTGTTGTGCTGTTTTTTTTCGGAGGGAAGGAGACGAGACTGAGAGAGAGATAAAGTTGTGTACAGTCGTACACAGGTTGATAATAAAACAAATAACAGACAAGCGCCTGTAATTTTTGTTTTTCTGTTTTTAGTATGCATTGTTTTTGTAATTTGTTTTGTTTTTCGACTTAATTTTATTTGCACTGAGAAACTTGTGGAGCATGGAATGGGGATTGGAATGCATACTTAGTAGTGTAGCGTGGCACTTACGCAGGCAGCTATGTGATATGAGCATGAAGTGTGTATGTGTGTGGTTTGTGTGTGTGCTGGCGCTCTTTATCAGTAGCAGAGCAGTTACTGCTGCCATTGTTGCCATAATTTTTGTTAATGTTGTTGATGTTGTCAACCAAGGTGTGGCAAAAAGGTGTCAACGCAACGTGTGGACACACAACACACACACACACAACACACACAACACACACACACACACACACACACACACACACACACACAAACACACAACACACACAACACAAATAACACACACAACACACACACACACACACACACAACACACACACACACACACACAACACACACACACACACACAACTGACACAACACACACAACACACACAACACACACACACACAACACACACAACACACACACACACAACACACACACAACACACACACAACACACACACAACACACACACACACGCATACATACCCTCATAAACAATATGTTCACAGGCAAGAAGAACCCAAAAAAAAAAAGAAGAAAAATACACTTTTTTTATATTGTTTGATATTTTCAGCAAATTTGCTTCTGAAATAGTTCAATTATTGAGT
Source organism: Palloptera scutellata (assembly GCA_958295655.1). Lineage (NCBI taxonomy): Eukaryota > Metazoa > Arthropoda > Insecta > Diptera > Pallopteridae > Palloptera > Palloptera scutellata. The sequence goes on along the minus strand of OY282449.1, from coordinate 113,451,983 downwards.
AGTGAAATGTTGCAATTTCGGTTATTTGTTAACAATGGTTGAGCAAATGAACCTGAGAGATGAGCTCTCAATCGCTATCTCTCTTTTTCGCTCTCTCTTATATGTGGTTCGATTAAATTTTTTCGGCTGTAATGAACATTGATGCCAAAGAATAACCACGTGGTGTTCGCTGTTCGGCGAATACATCACATTTTTCTCTCGTGCCCGGTCTGGTGGTTGCATTGAGCTTGGTACAGAGTTGCTTTTGTTGAGTTGTTTTTTAATACTATTTTATGGTATACAAACTTTTATTGAGATGGAGAGTGAAATTAATAATTTGCAATGACGCAAGACCATTTGCAACACATCGTGAATACCGCTAATATTATATATAAACACTTTCCAAAAAGAAAATGATATCCACTTTTCAACCCTCATAAAAATATAAGCCCTAAGAGAAATTTATATAATTAAACATCCAAATATTTTCATTAACACCGAATTTCTCAGAAACAATATTGTTTGAAAAAAGTTTCATCTTTCGAATATTGTAAAATGATTGCTATGCTAGATCGTACCTAATATGAAGAAATAATACAACTTTACATTAAATCAGAAAGGTCCTAATTAATAAATGTATAATTTTTTTTTTCAAATTTAATAATGTACATTATGTTAGAGACAAGCAACTAATTATCAACCAGGGATGCAAACCTGGTTTTGAACAAAAATAATATTGAACCAAACCATATTTGCTTTTTCTCAATGGAACCAAGCAAACCAGTTATGTTTGGTTCAACCCAAAGAAATATTCCCATTATTACTCTTTGCAGCACTCATTTTTTCTTTTATCTTTATTACGTTTTGCAACCCTGAAAATGCCGTTTCAATAAGTGAATCTCCAAACTTCAAAAGTGGTGCTGAGAATGAAAATGAAGCGCTGGTTAAAAAAAAATAAAGTATGTAACTTTATTAATTCTCATTTAATAGAAAAAAGGAAAAAGTTTACATATAAAATATAAGTACCATACATTAGGTATAGTATATCCAAAATCGATTTATTTGTTATAGCCAAGAATTTAGCTTTATTATAAAGATAAGGATTTGCCATTATGTTTTAAAAACAACTTCGGGCAAGTAGCCGCCGCGACTGGTGCGAATAAATTCCAGCCGGGCCCAATTTTCGACCACTTTTTGCAGCAATTGGGACCGTATGTCAGTAATAACGCGCCGAATATTCTCTTCCAAGGCGTCAATCGTCTCGTCAATTTTATCTGCGTAGACAAGCGACTTCACATAACCCCACAAAAAATAATTCAGCGGTGTTAAATCGCACGGTCTTGGAGGCCACGCTACAGGCCCACGACGCGAGATAATGCGCTCACCAAAAGTTTCCTTCAATAAATTGATTGTTTCGTTGGCTGTATGGCATGTAGCGCCGTCTTGTTGGAACCTAAGGTCGTCCACATCAACATCCTCCAATTCATGCTCTATAGCGTTCCCCACTGACTGTAATATTATGACCGGCTTCATGTTTGAAGAAATATGGACCAATGGACCAGTTAATGCCCTCTGCCCATAGAGCACACCAAATAGTGACTTTTTACTGCGATGTAACGGCGTCTCAACAATGGCTTAAGGATTATGATCACTCCAAATGTGACAATTTTGCTTATTAACGTACCCATTCAACCAAAAGTGAGCTTCATCGCTGAACAAAATTTTCTTCTGAAAATCGGGATCGGTGACCATCTCGTTTTGGGCACATTCACCGAACGTGCGAACCGCTTAATGGTTCAATTCTCAATTCGGCTTCAATTCTTGCACGATTTGGATTTTGTAAGATCGCAAACCAAGATCCTTCGGCAAAGTCTTCCATAAGTGGATCCAATTGTTGCGCCCGATGGCGGATGGACTCATTCACGTCTTCTTCGGTACTCTGCTCACCACAGCAGCAATAGCGTCTTCGGTGCGCACTGTACGGCGTCTCTGAGGATGGGCATTATCCACTATAATAAACATGGTGCGAAACCGATCCATTGTTGCTCGAATTACCGACTCTGCTGGGCGATTATGTCGACCTAATATTGGATGCAGCGTGCGATGCGTCGCGCGAACCGAACCATTATTTTGGTAATAAATTTGCACGATTTTCAGACGTTGTTCAGGCATAAGTCTATTCATTATGAAATGGAAAACCAAATTGAGCATAAATCAAGTGACAGCTGTCAAAAAGACCAACTCCAAAAAAAGTATTGCCAGATTGAAAACCACACTTCTAAAAAAACACCCAGTACTAAACTTTCGCCACTAGGGCTCTGGGTTTAATTTCCGTCTAGAGCATGACAGCAAGTGTCTGTCGCATCTGAGTGGCTCAAAGACCGGTCCTTGAACCAAAATAGTAATTCGGAGAGACCGTGAACAGACATTGAATCGAACCACACTGCAAAATTGTGTTGGTTGAAATCTCTGTTGTCAACAACAAAGAGTAATTACTAGAGAATAGTAGAGGCCAAAGTTAATTGTTTTTATGTGTTGCTATTTTGTATGCAGCTGATAAAGTTAAACACAACAACAATACAAAACAAGAACAAAGACAAATTATTGTAGATTTGCACTGTGGAATTATAAACAACAACGAATTCATATCAAACACAGGAAATACTTTGCAAGCGCGACAACGAGAGAATCACCGAGATTGGTATTGCATGATTTTTATTTGTTATTGTTTCGTGATATTTTGAGGAAATTCACCTAAAACCCAAATAATATACCAAATCTGTAGGGTGCACACGTGTTAATATTAACACACACAGCCAAAGGCAGACAAGGAACAAAGAGAAATAGCAACAGTTAAATGTTAAATTGTTATCAGTGTGTCATCCTCTAGAGATTAAAGAGCAGAAAAAAATTCTTGCAATACTACAAACCACACCAGAAATAATAAGTAATGGAATTAAACACGTTTTCATACACAGAGATTCATCTAAAGACAAATAAAGCAATTGATAATTTTAATTAATACAAAAAGCCAGTAAAAGAGACAAAGACAACGACAACGACAACGACAAAGCTTTCGCAAAAGAAATCTACTTGATTTAGTGTAGCTTATGGAAGTGAGTGATATCACACACAACACCAGGCTGATAAGATTTATCTTCTACCAATGTTTTAGTCTCCCGCTCTTGGCTCTCCCTCCCTCTCTGGAATTTCCTCTATTTATTTCTACATATCTATTCCGTTGTAGATATGAAATTAAGCAGAAATGTAACTTGGATAAGGTATGATGATTGTATGACGAGTAAGTGATGGATTTAGAAGAGAGCACAAAGAGTTGAGTTGAAAATTAAATTACTTTAGATTTGTTGATCCCTCTCTCTCTCCCTCTCTACCTCTCTCTTTGAATTTCCTCTTTAACTCGGCAATATCGTTAATTAAGAAGATATGTACTATACTATATATGTATATATACTTACAGGTATTTTTAAAAGAAGTACAATAGATGAAGAGAAAATCACAGTTAGCACAAAGACTTCAGGGCTGACATTGATAAAAAAAAATATCTAAAATTTTTGTTGTCTTCAACAGCGGAATGTAATATGAGATGTAAAAACGAAAGCAACAACAAATAACAACCAATTACTTACTGATGTTTCTTTCAATGCATTTGAACATGCTTTGTTCGATATATTTATATGATTTGGAATTTCTTTGTTCGCGTCACGAAAAAGTAGATACTATATGTATGTTGTGTATGTATGTAAATATCTTTGAAATAAAAGCTTAAAATTTTTAATAGCTACGAAAAATCACGAACAAAGCATTATTACCAAAAAACAAAAACAACAAATATAAAATGTTCAAACAAAAAGTGCAAATAAATAATATATGTACAACATTGTTGCTTGATTATAACAATAAATAGGAGAGAGGAGCGCCAAAAGTAAGAGAGGAGATACAAAAGTAGAGTGTTGGAGAGCGGGAGAAGGAGAGTGAGTGAATGGCACAAACAGGAGATTGCCATGGTGAGAGGAGTAGGAGACCGGGGCATCCCGACACGATTTTGTAATATGCTAATGATGCATTATCAAAATATATAAAATAGCAATTAACAATTTGCGTCTTTTGCGAGCAAATAAATGAGTTTAAAAATTTTGTGTAAATAAAAAAAGTAAAAAACGAAAAAAAAAAAAAAAAAATTTATAATAAAAAGCAAACAAGAAAATAGAATAAAAATAAGCAGAAAATATTTAACAAATTATTAAAATAAACTTTCCAACAATGTTACACAAAACGATGAGACATCAACCACGAAAATAAAAATATTATAAAAAAATTATTCTTCTTTTCTTTTGATTTTTTTGTTTTGTTTTAAGTATAGAGAACAGGCCAAAAAACATAATAACAACAATAATACTTACTGGGAGACAAAGCGCTGTCGATTCATCAACAACAACAAATAAAAAACAAATAAACAATGTTAATAAAAATAAAAAATAAAATTGAATTACCAACAATAAGAAATTCATTAAATGCAATATAAAAATTGTTCATTCACACGTTCACTTTTATTTAAATAATTTGTTGGATACTGTTGTTTGTTTTTTCTTAGCAAAATATCTATGAAGTACATACACAAGAGATGCAATACGAGCATACATACATACATATTTATAATGCGCTTCATCGTACTTCAATTCATTCCTTAATTAGTATGCATTGCTATAAAATATATGTACATTCATTACATATATTCGTACATAAATGAAATTTCTCACTCATTTTACATCGATTCGACGCAGATTCAATTTAGTGTATGTAATGTGCACGGGCATCCGCCGGCCGTTGCATATTTATAAAAATATATACAAAATGTATAAAAATAGATATTTGCATCTTAATTTGTAACTCAGAATATTGGCGCGCACACATACAAGCACAAGTCTTTGTTGTCTAATTTTTGCTCATACATACATACAAACATTCAAACATACATACATACACTCAATAAAATCAGCTTTTCAACAAATAAAAGGAAAAGTTTTATCATTAAAATTCATATATTTCATATTTTCCAGACACACAGCCTGCCTGGCCTGCCTGCTGCATTTACAATTAATATTTACAGCGGTTTCTACGAGTATTCTAGGCAATTCCGATTATTGCATTTGAAGGGCATAACTATGTTTTTATACACAATAGCATTGCAAACGTCATGGCATGCCTAACTTCACTTGTCACCAGCGATGACTGACATTTAAAATTAATTATAATATCCAAGTGTATGTAGCAAGCTTTCATTCAGCAAATAGCAAATATTAAAAATATACTACTTTGTTAAAACAATTGAACAAATTTCTAACTTATGTAAAACTGCATTGAAATAATTTAAAATTCGTTGCATAAGTATAAAGTGCATAGGGTATTAATGAAGCAAGGTGTATATCATTTCAAGAGTTAATGAACATCTGTGAGGAACCGAAATGCCAAGTGTGTGTTTCCAATTGACCAATCCTAGCCGTTGATAAGAGAGCGTTAAAACCGTTCGTTAAAAATTTCCCTGAAAGCACCGAGAGTAAGGGAAATTTTCAATGCTGAGTAAGAGCAAAAGTAACAGTGAAGGCAAAAATGTGCGAGAGAGAGTAAGAACGAGTGCAATAAACATATCGACTGCTGTGGGGGGGCGTCGCATTATTATATTAAATTTATAGGTATAAGAAATACATTTCTATCATTTATTTGAATGTATGAGCTTACTAAGGACCGCAACATTTCCAAATTTAGGCTAAGTTGACTGACTTCAATTCGATTCGAAAAATATAAATTTATACTTTTCTTTTCATATAATGGCACAACAGCCCATGGAGCAGGTAGGACAAGCTGTTCGCACGCATCCACTCATATTGTGCGTATTATATTTGTACTTGAATGGAAGGAACCTACAGTTTTATGCCGAGTCAGAACGATGATGCCGAGTCAGGCAACTTTTACTCATGTAGGTTTGCCATTGCCTGTCAATAGATGGTGCTGTGTAGAAAAATTGTTTTTTTTTCTACTTTTTTGATGTTGCCTGAGACGAGATTTGAACCCCGGACACTGCGTAACAGTCCAACGGACTACAACTATTCATTTATTGTGCTTTGAGGGATTGGATGGATGTGAAGAAGGCCGAGAACCTGACCTACGAGTGCAGGACAGTTCCCCTCAAGCACTCAGGCTATGTAGCCCATTGTACTTAAGGCCTAGGAAAAGAAGAAGGGGTGACAGCAAGTAAGGGGTTACAGAAAAAGAGGGGAAAAAGTTGAAAAAGGGGTTATATATGTTTATGTGCCTTGCTCCATTTTAATTTTGATATTTTTTTTTTTTTTTTTCTTTTAGTGTATGTATTATATCGAAAAGCGAAAAGCTCGGCCTAGGCCCTCCATGGGCTGTTGTGCCATTAAAAGTAAAGTAAAAGTATGTACTATCTCTCTATACATTTGATTGTGTATGTACCTAAATTCTTGTGTGAGTGTCTATCGCAAGTAAAGTAAATAGCTATTAAATATATACAGTAATTTCAACAAGAAAGAAATCGGTTTAAGTCACTGAAAAAATAAAGGTATCTTAAAAAAAAAGTCCACAGCATCTGGGAATGATTAATTATTCATTGCGCAAATATATTAATATGGCGTCCAGTCGCCACCATTCTTTGTAATTTCATTGCAACGGAAATGCATGCTATCGACTAATTTTTCAGCATATGACCGTGCTAAACTTCGTCATATTACCCTAAGAAGCCGTTTCAAATGATTTATTGAACGTATCTTTTTTCCACGTTGTTTTAACTTCATTAGAGCCCAAACATTTTCGATCGGATTCGCATCTGGCGACTGTGAGGGCCAATCCAATGAAGTTATGCCATTTTCCTCTTTCCAACTGCTACACAAGCGACTGCGATGTTTTGGGTCGTTGTCCTCTTGAAGAACTCAATCTCTCGGCTTCCTGCCCCAAATATCCGTTGATGGCAGAAATCCACGACGGTATATCGTGGTCATGAAGTTGGCATCCAAATTCCTCGTGAACATGATTAATTTGTCCTTGTTTTGTGAAGCATCCCCAAACATGAACCTTTCCTGGATGTTTCACTGATCGCTGGAGCATCTTAACGTCTTTTCTGTAGTGGACCAAGCACGCTTAAATAGTGTTTGTCATCCAAAAGGAGGATTCGTCTGTGAACACCACTTGGCTCCAATCGTCATCTACATGTTCAGTTGCCCACTCTTGGCGTTTTTTTTGTTTTCTTCCCAGTTAGTAAGGGTTTTACCGAAGTTGCTCGAAATTGGATCTGAAACTCCTCCTCAAAGGGTTTCTTATTGTATTCAGAGAGACATTTATGCCCTTTCGAGCCAATTTTTGTTTAGCTGCTTTCGAGGATAAGGCTGGATTAGCTTCGAAAATCCTCTTTATAACCAAGTTCTCCTGTTTCGAGGTAGCTCTGCAAATGCCGCGATTTGGCAAGTCGCCCACATTTTTGTGCACCAAAAAGTGTTGGTTCCAATGCTGGACAAACGCCTTCGACTTTTATAAGTATTTCGAAGCACTCAAGTGGGACATCTTGGGACCTTTTGGATGGGAACAAAGAAAGACTGCTTCAAAACGTTTCGCGTATACGGAACTCATTTCTTAAATATGCTCTTGAGACGAAAGCGTATAATGGACTGTTTCTACAATTACATTGCAAAATTTACAATGAAATCAAGTTTTTTGAAAATCAAGGCCTATTGATATTGAAATTATTTCATGCGAAAAAGCCGATTGCTTTCTTCTTGAAAGTACTGTACTTATCTAATTTTTTCTTTTTTCACTTTTACATTTTAATTTAAATGTTCACTCATTTTCGATGTCATTGCGATTTTTCGGTTTTTGTTTTGTTTTTTTGATACAATGGATAAGTGCGTGGCAAGCAAGCGAGCTTTAAAAGACACAAGGGGAACGGAACGCTATCAAAAAGTCGTATGCATGCTCACGCATGCAGTCAGAAAAAAATTAATAAATTTTATACTTCAGTCCGAATGAATTTTTATGTAGTGATTGGCTAAGAAAAAAAATAAACAAAAAAACAAACAAAAATGTTGGTTGGCGAGTGCCATTTTAATTACTTGATTAAAATGCAAGCGACGCAATGCAAAGCGATCATGACGAGGTGTTGGAGGAAGAATTAAAATGCCTGCCTTGGACATGACGGCCTGCCTGCTACCGATCTGGCCTAAATGACTGCCTGGCCCGCCTGCCTGCTACTTTGGCTGGTGGACTGACTGCGTGACTGCAAGCAGGCAGCTCGTTTGCTTGACCAGATTTAGGTTTTCATTTTTTGTTTCTTTTTTTTTACTCTTTTCGATCATTTAATGGAGACAACAGCACAACAACATCTGACAGCCGCCTGTCCAAGCAATATGACAAATAATAAAGTATTTAAATTTCACAGCAGCAACAAAAACGCTTCGTATAAATTTGGGTTGACTTTATGTTCGCTTTTTTCATTGTTGTGTTGTTGGTGCTGTGGCTGTTGCTGTTGCTGTTTTTGTTTAAGTATTAATTTTGGCAAATAGATTTATGAAAATGTCTTTAATTACTTGTTGTACTCACTCTCTTTTGGCTGAGAAACGAAAGAAAGAAAGAAATAAAGACACATACCATAAACAACAAAACAACAAAACAAACACAAGAGACCGTTGGACGGACGAACAAAGAGAAATACAAATTGGAATTTGATGTGGGCAATAATGATGACAGCAACAATGCCAGCAGTGACAACGCCATCACCTTCACCTTCACCACCACCAACAGTAAACTGAACAAGGCAAAGATGTTATTTGAATGTGTGTACATGAGAATATGACAAAGGAAGGGTGTTTTCCGCCAATCACCACCGAAAAGATAATAATGATGACAACAGCGAGACTACAACGACTACAACGACAACAACGATGAGGAGGTAAGATTATTTCCAAAATTTTAATTGTTCTTTGTATTGAATCTGAATGTCCATGATCGATATTTAAAATAATATTGTTAACAAAAAAAAAAAGACACACTTAAATAGGTTAAATGAATGAATGAGCGTTAAAGTGTAATTAGTTTTCAACTCTCCAGGACAAAACGAAATACCACCTTGTGTCAAAACAAAGAGTCACGGCATCTTGGACAAAATGTCACACTCTTGACAATTATACACTGGAAGAATTAACACAAACAATTATATTAGCCTTGAGATCAAGCGGAGATTAACTCTTGCCAACATGTGTTACTACGGGTTCAGTAGGCAATTGAGAAGCAGAGCCCTCTCTCGACGGACGTAAATATCGCTCTATAACTCTCTCATTCTTCCCATCCTTATATGGTATATGCCGCTCACACGTGGACATTGACCACCAATGGTGAGAGGCTGAGATAGCCCGTGAGATCTATGGTCCAATGTGCGTGGATGACGTGACGATGAGCTGTATGAGCAGTATGCCAACACTAACATAGTCAAGCGTATAAAAGTCATGTTGGACGAATGGAGCTGGTGCTTTATTCGAGAAACGGTGGAGGAACGTGTAGAAAGACCAAGTACAGAGAGACCTGACTGCACTTGGCACACGTGCCCTTAGCAGAGGCGAATGGCGAAGTTTAAAGTTTCAACTTTCTATCCACCATTTAATGAATATCCCTTTTTATCTTTTAATTGCACAACAGGGCCTTGGCCGAGCTTGTCGCATCCACTCATGTTGTGTGTGTGTTATATTTGTACACGAATGGAAGCGACATGCGTTTTTTTTATGCGGTATTCGAACGGCGAAATGATAAGCTTTTTCTTAGGCAAATGTTACTCTTGGACGTGTGACATTGCCTGCCAAGAGGTGATGGCTTGGAGAAATATTGATTTTTGCCTGTGCCGATATTTAAACCCTGGGCACTCTACTTAACAGACCACTCTCATTTCTGTAATGAAATAGGAGAGAATTAGAGGGAGGAGCTAAATAGGTATGGTGTCATCAATTTCCGTTATTTTACGTATGCATAAGTCAAACGACCCAAAAGAATATTCCCTTTAGTGTATTTATATTTATAGTAAAAAATCGTGATCTTGCTTGGTTGGAAAATTAGAATACTCCAATACGCAGACACAAAAGCGAAGAGCTCGTCCTATGCCCTCCATGGGCTGTTGTGCCATTAAAAGTAAAGTAAAGTAATACGCAGACACAAAAGATTTCGAAACAATTGAAGGGTATTTATCTCTGAACCGTTAACTGCTCTCAATGTTATGAGCAAAGCATTGTTGAATCTGAATTACACTTCGCTGATGTTCAAAGAGAGTAAGAGAGATAGCATATTTCTTGAAAAATCCTCTCTTACAATAAGAGGAAAATAATTCTAAACTATTTGGAACTGAAGTAATAAACTACAATAATGAAGAAATAAATTTGAAATTCTATATAGAAAAATGCAAAATCCTGCAACAACTCAAGGTTTATGGTTGCTCTATGATTGCATTGATAAAATAAGAAATCATAAATAATCATTTATTGAAGCATTGAGTAAACAAAAAAATAAAAAAATATAAAACATCGGTAAATTAAAGCGATGACAAGAGAATCGAAAAAAGTTGAATAGTCAGAACTGACAATTGACTGAGTTGAGCAACAGAGAGGAAGAGAAAGAGAACGAATGGAGTTTATAATAACCTACACATACAACAACAACAAAAATATTACAAACCATCAAACATGTGTCAACGGCAACGACAATAGAAAATAAGAAGTTCTACGTAAAAAAAAACTTCAAAAAAAACCTGAAGCGTGCACATCAAAAAAAAAACGACAACTACAATAATAATACTTACTAGTACAAAATAGAAAGAAAATAAAAAAAAAAACAATTTTAAATAGAACATTTGCTTAATATTTACAAGAATCAACTGTTATTCTACCTAATTCAAAGAAAGCTCCACACCAACAGCAGCGGTAGCAACAACGAAGAAACTGTAATCATATGATAACATACACATGTACATACACACCTGGACAAAAAAATAGGTGTGAACCCAAACATTTTTAAAATGAAGCGAAAAATTAATTTGCATGGTCTACAATCAAAAGGCAAATTTCGAAGTTTGGTGGCACTGCTTTGGAATGAAATGGGGGAATATTGCGGCTTGTTAATTTGTTCAACCTTCAAATTGATCTGGACAATTAAATAGGTGTGTTTAGGTAAAAATTAAAAGTGAATAAATTTAAAGCGTTATTTAGTTCCAGAAGGTAAGATTTCGATGAAAGTGAACTAAATAAAGTAAACTAAAATATTAGAAAGACTGAAGCCCATCGTCAACAAACTGATTGGACCAAATTAGTGTGGCTTCAGGCCTGGTAAATCCACCATCGACCAGATATTCACACTACGCCAAATCCTGGAAAAGACCTGAGAAAAACAGATCGACACCCATCATCTATTTATCGATTATAAAGCCACCTTCGACAGCACGATTAGGGATCACTTGTACGCCGCAATGTCTGATTTTGGTATCCCTGCAAAGCTCATTCGTCTTTGCAAAATGACACTGGCCGGCACCACCAGCGCAGTGAAAATTAGGACAGACCTCTTCGCGCCATTTGATACCAAAAGAGATTACAGACCAGGTGACTCCCTATCGTGCGACTTCTTTAACCTTATGCTGGAGAAAATAATTCGAGCTGCGAACATCGACATCTCTGGCACTATCTTCTACAAGAGTGTCATGCTGCTAGCATACGCTGATGATATTGACATCATTGGCAAAAACGCTCGAGCAGTCAGTGCAGCATTCTCCAACCTGGAAAGGGAGTCTCGTCGAGTGGGTCTAGTGGTGAACGAGGACAAAACGAAATACCTTGTGTCAACAAACAAAGAGTCACGGCGTCTTGCACAAAATGTCACTGTTGACAACTATACTTTTGAAGTCGTCATTTTGTATATCTAGGATCCAGCATAAACACCAACAATAATGCCAGCCTTGAGATCAAGCGGAGACTAACTCTTGCCAACAGGTGTTACTACGGGCTCAGTAGGCAATTGAGAAGTAGAGCCCTCTTCGACCGACGAAAATAACGCTCTATAAGTCCCTCATCCTTCCCGTCCTAATGTATGGTGCAGAGACGTTAACATTGACCATCAATGATGAGAGGCTGTTAGAAGCGTTCGACAGGAAGATACTCCGTAAGATCTACGGTCCAGCATGCGTGGACGACGTGTATCGAATAAGATGGAACGATGAGCTGTATGAGCTCTACGCCGATACTGACATAGTCAAGCGTATAAAACTCCAGCGGCTTCGCTGGCTGGGTCATGTTGAACGAATGGAAGAAAGCGCTCCGGCTAGAAGGGTGTTTTATTCGAACCACGGTGGAGGAACACGCAGAAGGGGACGTCCTAATCTCCGTTGGAAAGACCAGGTGCAGGGCAACCTGACTGCACTTGGCCTTATCAACTGGCGCCAGCGCGCGCATAGCAGAAGTGACTGGCGAAGCTTTGTAGAGGCGGCCAAGACCGATCATCGGTTGTAGTGCCAGTTAAGTAAGTAAGTAATGATAGAGAGGAGGCAAACCTGAAACACCAAACCAAATAATATTGTAATTATCAAACAAAGAACAAAAAAAAAAAAAAACAAAATGGAAAAGCAGCACAAGTTTTAGAAAAGAATCAACAGCGCAGCAATTTGGCATACCCCAACTAATAATACAATATACTTATATAATATTATAAAACATTTTGTAGATTAAAGCTGAAAAAAATTAAACCAAAATATTTATGATAACCAAAAACTAACCAAGTTACGGCGCGAATTTCATTCTTTCTTTGTTAAAGAATATTTTTTTATATTTATTTATAGAGTTATGTCATTGTACATAGCACAATAGACATTTCCATTCCATTCATCATGTGTCGAGTCGGTATATAAAATATAAACTTGTGCTAAAAAAAAATATCTAGAAAAAAGTAGCAAAAAAAAAAAAAAGAAGGCATGATGAAAACGTGTTCTACACACACGAAAAAATATTAAAAAAAAAAAAAAAAACAAATACAAAAAACGTAATCAGTACTCAGCAAAGTAAGCAAAAGTAGGGAAATATAATTGCAACAACAATGAAAACAGTTTGCTCTAGTTTCAACAAAAGAAAATAGGTGAAAACCAAACCGTAAAACACTAGCCAACAATGGCGAGAGCAATTGTGTGTGCGAGAAATTTATAATTATTGGGAGCAATAGAACAACAGTTTATAAATTCAGAGAAATTTATAACATATCGGAGAAAATTTATATATTGTTTTTGCACTGCGGTTCATATCTATTAACAAGCATTGGTTGAAGCATGCTGAGATAATAATATTGTAGGTACCCAGTGGGCCCGATGGTCACCATAGTCAAAAATAATGAGCTGTTCAAAAATTTCATGAGATGTCTTTTGAAGCACTTAAAGAAAGAAATAAAGAAGAAGAATAGAATAAAGCAGTTATAAAAAGAAAGAACAAAATGCATAACATAAAGACTGCATGAGAGGTCTTTCAAAACACTCCAAAAGAAGAAACGTTAACGAATTGTTTTTCTCCAATGACATGCAATGTTAAAAACGTAAAGGTGTGTACGTAGAGTCAGAGGCTACAGCTGACTTATTGTCAAAACTGCGAAATACCTTTTGAAGTGATTTTCGTCCCGTTGGGTAGTATAGGAAATTTGATAATTGAGTAGACATAATTTATAACAGGAAACGATGGCGCCACACTTCACAGAGAAAAAGAGAGAGAGAGAGAGAGAAAGGAGGAATATTGGGTATATGTATAAGCTAATAACCAGTGTTGCCAAAAATTTATTTTCAAAATCCGCCACTAAATTGAAGAGAACATTTTTTTCTTACAAAAAATTTTAATTAAAAAAAAAAATAAAAATACTTCTCAATGACCAACGAAACTAATCACTGTACCTAAATATAATAAACAACAACTCGTTATTTTCACACAAAAATATAGCAAGTATCCAAATTTTATGACTTTGTAATTTTATTGCATTTTGGCAAAACAACCTATCTCTACGAGTACATACTAGGTTTCGTCTTTTAAAGTTCTGAGCTTTTTATGCTTTTAGCTTAAAACTTAAAATTCATTTTAGCTTAATCTACATACGTATAATGCGTGAATTAAAAGAACTGGATATAAGTAAAGTATAAAGTGTTCAATTTTTTTGTGATCTACAAAAATTGCAATATTTTGATCGGATTATTGAGAAAATAGAAGCAAAGTAAATTGGAAAAAAAAAATGTGCTGAAAAATACCGCGCATGCTTTTTCCGCGTTCTAATTTTCACAAAGTACTAAATTTAGCGGGAAAAGCGCTGAGTTGGCCACACTCCCAATTACGTCTGCTCTTTACCCCACCCTTAACTACACGATTTAAATTTTAACAATAATGAATTCACTTAACTCACTCAGTTCAATAGTAAGGATAATATTTCGATGCTATAAGTAACAATGTTTACATAAAGTTCTAGAAAATCATACCAGGTTTTTTTTAGAAGTGTGGTTTTCAATCTGGCAATACTTTTTTCGGAGTTGGTCTTTTTGACAGCAATTCTAGAAAATCATACCAGGGTGTTTTTTTTTAGAATCTGGCAATACTTTTCTCGGAATTGGTCTTTTTCACAGAAGTTCTAGAAAATCATACCAGGTTAATAAAGGGTGTTTTTTTAGAAGTGTGGTTTTCAATCTGGCAATACTTTTTTCGGAGTTGGTCTTTTTGACAGCAATTCTAGAAAATCATACCAGGGTGTTTTTTTTTTTAGAATCTGGCAATCTCGGAATTGGTCTTTTTCACAGAAGTTCTAGAAAATCATACCAGGGTTAATAAAGGGTGTTTTTTTTAGAAGTATGGTTTTCAATCTGGCAATACTTTTTTCAGAGTTGGTCTTTTTGACAGCAATTCTAGAAAATCATACCAGGTTAATAAAGGGTGTTTTTTTTTAGTAGTGTGGTTTTCAATCTGGCAATACTTCTTTCGGAGTTGGTCTTTTTCACAGCAGTCCTAGAAAATCATACCAGGTTAATAAAGGGTGTTTTTTTAGAAGTATAGTTTTCAATCTGGCAATACTTTTTGAGTCGAGTATACAGATCCAAATAATCCGGAAACGATTTCAAACAACTCCAGATAAGCAATCAAGAACTTTGATCTTAAATCGCATTGATGATTTTCAAATTCCTAATTAACAACTCCGTTCAGTTCATCTATCGAAAATGCAAGCAGAAGTAGACCGAAATATCGATGGCTAAGTTCAAGGAGCAGGCGGCAATATTTCGGCTGAAAATAATCGTTTTCTTTGTTCACTTTAGTTTTTATATAAACATACTGGTGTACGCAATCACACACTATCTCTGTACCATATTAAGGTCGTTATAGAGCGGGATTTTCCAAAATGACACACTTAAACCACGAGAGAAACGAAATACATAATGAAAATATAAATGCAAAAAACAAAAAAACAAGGCAACACAACACAACAAGTTAAATGGTTCAGCTCAGTTTTTGTTATTTAATGTTTTGTGTCATTGCTGAAAGCAATGCAGCGATCTCTTTTTACTGCAAACGCTTAAGCTTTAAAAAACTGAAGCGTATAACAAACAACATAGTAAGTAGCGGAGCAAAGCAAAGCGAATAGGTAAGTGAAAAATCTGCGCGAAAAAGCGGTTAACAGTTAAGAAAAAAAAAGCACGCTTTTTAAGCGTACACAGATACCAAACGCACACACAGAGGCATACATACATACATACATATACTACTGCATTTAAGCAAGCAAGCAGCGTGTAAAACCGCATGCGTGCGTTTCGCTGCGATTGCGGCCTTAAAGATTTCGCATTACACACAAGTGCGTCTCGGATGGACGGTCGGACGGACGGACGGGTAGCCGCATTAATGCAAACTGGCAGGCAGACAAACAGACAGACAGAGACAACGACAGCAATATTATGTCAGCAACTTTTTTGTACAGGGTGATTTTTTGCTAATTAGTTTTCGACGTTAATATTTCGGACAGTTCACGCATGATTTTTGACATGTGTCAAAGTACATGTGTCATCATGAATAGACTTACTCCTCAACAACGTTTGCAAATTATTGAAATTTATTATCGAAATTCATGCGCTGTGAAAAAAGAGTTTCGCAAGCTACGTCCATTTAGCGACGAGGCTCCTTTTTGGCTCAATGGATACGTGAATAAGCAGAACTGCCGTATTGGGAGAGAAGACCAGCCAGAGGCAATTCAGCAGCTAGCTACCAATGCATCCCGAAAAATTCACTATTTGGTGCGGTTTATAAGCAGGCGGCATCATTGGGCTGTACTTCTTCAAAGACGATGAAGGCCGCAACGTTACGGTCAATGGAGAAAGGTACCGGTACCGTTCGATGATAACACCCTTTTTTTTGCCGAAAATGCAAGAATTGGACTTGGCCGACATGTGGTTTCAACAGGACGGGGCCACGCTGCACGCGAAACCATGCATCAATTGAGAAGGGAATCTGGTGAGCAGTTAATCTCACGTTTTGGTGTAGTCAATTGGCCACCAAGATCGTGTGAATTGACCCCGTTAGACTATTTTTTGTGGGGACTTTTATGTTAAGTCTCTTGTCTATAGGGACAAGCCAAACACAATTTCTGCTATGGAAGCCAACATTGAATGCGTCATTGGTGAGATTCCGGCCGAAATTTGTGAAAGTGTGAAGGTCCGGACCACTTGAGGCGTAGCCGCGGGCAACATTTAAATGAAATTATCTTTAAAAAGTAAATGGCAGAAATTGATTAATCGATCCAAATAAAAAATTCATTCATTTTTTGATTTTCAAAAACCAAGCTCTTAAAAAATCACCCTTTAGATACAGACATATCATATCGTCGGTAGTTGCTTGTTGTCGATGATAATGATGACGAACTCAAGTCGTCACAAATACTCGTAATACTCGCATGTAACAATGAGTATCAATGTATGATTGTGAGTGTGTGTGTGTGTGTGTGTGAGGCTAGCCAAATGCTTTTTTAGCCGGTTGTCCCCAAGCCCGTCTTCATTCTATTTGTTATGTTAAATTAAACAAGCAACAATTGTTGTTTTTGTATTTGTATTTGTATTTTATATTGACATGTAAGACTTTATATAAATAAATAAATAAAATGTGTAGTAGTAGAAAATCACACACGCATAATAATTATAGAGAGATCGAGCTGTAGTTGTAGTTGTAGAGATGCAGTTGTGTTAGTAGTAGTTAAGTGGCGCTGCGGCCATGTGATCTGATCCAAGTGATCGCCGCTCATATTTTGTTGTTGTTTTTTTGGTTTGTGATTATGATAACACAACGAATTAACATAGGCAATGTAAATATTGCGTTTGTTTGTGTGTGTGTGTGTGTGTGTGTGTGCGCGACATATTTATGTATGTATATAAAAGAGTAAGAAAAAAAACCAAAACCAGTCGGAAATCGGTAATCCTAACGTTGAAGAGCTTTTTTTTTATAAATCTCATCGATGACACTGTAATTGACTTGGTCATGCATATACTTAGCACGTGAGAAACATTGCTTTAGCCTAACACAGCTTCTCACTACCTCACTATAGCCGGACAGAAGTGGAAACGACTAACTATCTGCGTCACGTAGTGGCCAGGTAAACGTGGCCAGAATATAATGACCTCAACTGATAGAGTGTTCTCACCCCCAAAATCTCACGCATTAGCGCTGTTCTCCCAGGGAACTGGAAGGTGGGAGAACATGCAGCAAAACTTAATCTTCGTTTCAATACTTCGTGTCGTAGCAGTCAGGAAAAGGAGTCTCTTTCATTATTTACGTGCCTGCCCAGGTTTGGCATGAGCAAGACGTGGCTCATTTCGCAAACCATTCCTCCAACATATTAATTAAATCTCAGAAATCGGACGGTAAAAAGCTTACTCATATATTTGAACCTCACCAAGTGGATATAAATAACTCTTTGGGGTCTAGATGCAGAGACTTACTTATATTAATTTATGCCTCACCTTTTACCAAAACACAATTCTTTAAGCCACTCTCATGGCCCTCTCCTTTTTAATTATTTTCTATTCTTTCTCTTTTCTTTATCTATTCTTTCTTTTCCTACTCCTACCGTCGCTACTTCCTTTCCTTTCGAAAAGCCAAACCGTACTTACTTACTTACTTTTAATGGCACAACGGCCCATGGAGGGTTTAGGCCGAGTTTTTCGCATCCACTGATGTTGTGCGTGTTATATTTGCACATGAATGGAAAGGGCCTACAGTTTAATGCCGAATCCGAACGGCGAAGTGAAAAGCTTTTCATAGCAGTTTTTACTCTTGTAGGTTTGCCATTGCCTGCCTAGAAGTGGTACCGTGTAGAAAAATTATTTTTTCTACTTCTTGATTTTGCCTGTGCCGAGATTCGAACCCCGGACACTCTGCGTAACAGTCCAACGCACTACCACTGCGCCACAGCGACCAAACTGTACGGTCTATCCCAACTTCTTCCATATTTTAATTTTAATTTTTGTTCTATTTTCATCTCCAATAAATTAATTTATAGTTTTGAAAACCGATCTCCTGGTCTTTCATTTTTTTCCACTCGAATTCCCCCGATCGGACTCTCCTTCCATCAAGCCACCAGAGCTCAAACAACAAATGAGAAATGTGGTAGTAAAACGACGGTGAATTGCACTAATTATGTTTACAAGATGAAAACAACCACTCAAACAACAACAACAGCAACAACCCAGCGATTCAATAATTTCCTTTATTCTTTCGGATTTCTTTCTTCAATTTGGAAATCATCGAATAACATGAAATTTATTTGTTTCCCTCAATTTGTTTACTAATAATTTCTGAAATCTTTTTACATCATTTCTGGGCTCTTCTTTCTTATTTCAAAATTCCTTTTCAATTTCTCGAATTCTCTTTCCGAATTCCATGATTTTTCTTCTATTTTTACAATACCTTTTCAGATTTCAGAGTTCTTAATAAAAGAATCGCGGCATCGCCACAGTGAAGTTTCCGGAAACTAATTAAGTAATTTGCAACTGGGATCTCGTATGAATTTTCATCTTTGCAGGTATAACGCGTATATTTTTATTAAAACATTTTTATTCTATTTTCGTTGTAAAACGAATTTTTTTCAGTGTAAAACGAGTTATGTTTTTTTTCCACAATTTACAAATTTGCATGAATTTGCTTTAAATTCCGAAAAAAAATTTAAGCATGCGGATAAAAAAAATGTTTGGTGACAGCATTTTTGTGCTGTTGCGCTATTTTTGGTTTTTTTCCCCAGTTTCACTCACTGAAACTTAATAAAATTCGAGTTTATTATAATTTGATTGCTCTTTCTCAGTTTTTGGCAAATTTGCTAAAATGTTTAATTTAAATTTTTAATTTGTTTTTTTTTTCTGAATTTTGGTAATTTTATTTATAATTTTATGTTTTTACATTAATCGCTGCTTTGGTTTGCTTTTTCGACATTCCAAAATGGTGTGATGGTGGAAATGTACTTGAAATCTATTTGGGGATCACACAGAAAGAAGCACAGGATTTTCTAATCTACATACACAAAAAACGCTGCTTGGAGCTTAAAACAACAGCATGAAACATTTCTATTACATGGAGTAGTTCTCGGAACAGGTCTTACGAATAAAGACTTCAATGCTTAGGAACACACTATTAAAGTAATCACTCAGCACTTTTATAGTGAAGAATGCCATGGTAATTTCTATCATGTAAACAGTAGGGCTCCTTAAATTGTTGTTTCGAATAATTTCATTTCAAAACATATCCTAAGAGAGACTTCGATTCGTAGGGACGGGACATACCATCATTAAAGCAATCAATCATAGTTTTAATAACATGACAGAAACAAGAGACATTAGGTGTTTCATAATTTCTTCTTCATTTCGAACAAGCTTTCATCTACAAATGATTTTTTGAAGTTTGAAGGGCATATCAGTGTGAGGTACTCACGAGCGTCTTCTTTTTTTCTGTGATTCTAGGTAGAGATTTTCTTATAGACGAAATGAAAAATAAAATATAGAAAATAGCAGATCCCTTATAGTATTTCTTGATTCTTTGACAATGCGATCGATGAGTCTTATCTCTTTATATCACTTCGGTTATATCTTAGTAAATTGTGTGGAAATGATCCAAATGCCTAGCCACATATCATTTAAGTAAGCCTATGACTAGAGACTAAGGAGTTATCTATTTGTTTTCTAATAATTTTGGGTATTTCTATACAGACAGAAATAACAACAGCAGTTCTTTTCTTCATTCGTTCGCATTGCTTTTTGGAGAGTTTTCGGAACTGTGCTTAGAGGTTAAATGTGTTAATGGTGCGTAATCAGAAGCATTCATCGCTCATAGTCGATAAATTCTTCTAAGAATTTCGTGTTATCCTATCCAGCAGTTGTGGTTTCCTTACAGAGGAGTTTTCTGAACTTCATTTAAAGAATTTAACGAATTGATCTGTCAAAATTTAAAGATTGTTCAGTGAATTAATCAGGAATGTTCATAGTTCAAATTTCTCATAGTCGATGTATTTTTTTTTCTTTTTTGAGGTTCCATTTAGAGATTATTCTCATAAATCGGGTGACTTTATAAAGAAGAAGACTTTATAAAATAAAGAAGAAAAAACAAACACCAAAACATGTTGTTAATATTCATGAAATTAGCTTTATTTTCAAAAACAAAAATTTGACATCAATGTTTGATTATGATTTCGGGGGCATGTGGCCGCCGCGCCTGGCGCGTACATGGGATATCTGGAAGTTTCTGAAAATTTTCGGATAGATTTACAGAACGAAAAAACAAGAGCCATTTCACTTACGTCTTGAATTATTCGCTTGGCTATCGGAGAGTTGCCGGAAACCAACATTACTTAGAAAAGTATAGAATGTTCCATCTAAGAAAGAACGTAAAGTTCTTCTTCTACTGGCGCAACAGCCCATGATGGGCCAAAAGGCAGAGGATACATATATTACATTAGTTAAGTACTAAGAAATGCTCATCATTGAGAATCATTGCTCATATAGATTTCGGTTAGATTTACTGAACGAAATGAAAACAGCAATTTCACTTAAGTTTTGAATCATTCGCTTGGCTATCGGAGAGTTTCCGGAACATTACTTAGAAAAGTATAAAATCTTCCATCTAAGAAAGAACGTAAAGTTCTTCTTCTACTGGCACAACAGCCCATGAGTATATAGTATATACTATACCAGTGAAATACTAAGAAACGTTCATCAATGTCCATATATTTCTAAGATTCTCGGCTTATTCTTATATTTCCTGAATGTTTAGGCTTTACAAATTTCTAACCAACGAGGATTTCAGAACATTTGTCTTAACCGCTCGACCTCGTTGTGATTGTTTAATAAAACTTAATGTACTTACCAGCAAACCAGTCTCAACATTTGGTATCAATATAATCTTTGAACCATCCATTAAATTATTGAGCTTAAGTGTGCCTTCGTGTAGTTCTCTGCGAAATATAGAAAAGCAAGGGAAATGTTAAATTGAACATAAATTAAAGAAAATATCTATATTGAAAACGTATTGTCAAAGTTTTAAACTTAAACTGCATATAGATAAGTCAATGAAACAAGAATCTCTTGCAGTTAAAAAAACAAATTAACAATGACTTATTTAATTACCTGCAAAGAAAAAAAAAAACGGAAAAAAAATATATAAAAAATAACTAAACTTGAAAATTAACTTTCAGCGTTTTTTAGAAACGAAAAATTTAATAAACACACGACAAAATTTAACACAAAGAGACTCAAAAAAGTGTTTCTTTGTTTAAAAAATGTGAAAAAAACAATAAAAAAAATAAAATTAAAAAAACAACACACATATAAATAACAACAAATTCTGTGGTTTATTGTTACTGTGAACTTGTCCACAAAAAAGCAACCAAAAAGCAAAAGATACAAAATACTTATAAAAAAAACAAGCTCGTTTCCGAACATGTTTTTACAACATTGCCTACAAATGAATACAATAATTTAACTTTAATAATATGCACGAAAATAACAAGAAGAAGAAGAAGAAGAAAAAGAAGAAGAAGAAGCAGAAAACAAAAACAAACCAAAATAGATATAAAAAAAAAATTTACACTTTCGACTTTTGTTTGTTACTTGCGATGGTGCGGAAGGAGGAAGTTGTGCACTTTTAAAAACAACACCAAAAACAAAACTAATTTGTCACTTAAATAAAATATTATTTAATGAATAATGAATTAAGGAAAAATATAATAATTAATATTATTAAATGAAAAAAATATAAGTAGTAGTATACGATACATAAATAATTTTTTTTTTGTTAAATATATAAAAATATTTTGCTGAGAGTTAAAGATTTTCGGCTTTGGTTAAAAGACAAAAAACAGAATTCGCTTACAAATCAAATTGTATTTCTGGTTGTTTTCTATTTTGCTGAGTTCAGTACTTTAATTTTAATATTAAAAATAAATACGCAAGCGCAAGAAAAAAGTGAAAAAAAAATGAAATTTAAATAAGACGAAAATTAACAACTGAAGCCAAGCCAATGACATTTTTTGTTTCTTGATTTTAATTTAATATATTTTTTTTATTTTAAAGGGTGATTTTTTGATACTTAGTTTTTGACGTTAATATTTCGGACAGTTCACGCATGATTTTTGACATGTGTCAAAGTCAAAAATGCTCAGTTTGGTTTGCCATTTCATCATGAATAGACTTACTCCTCACCAACGTTTGCAAGTTATTGAAATTTATTATCGAAATTCATGCGCTGTGAAAACATAGTTTCGCAAGCTACGTCCATTTAGCGACGAGGCTCCTTTTTGGCTCAATGGATACGTGAATAAGCAGAATTGCCGTATTTAAAGTGGAGACCAGCCAGAGGCAATTCAGCAGCTAGCTACCAATGCATCCCGAAAAATTCACTATTTGGTGCGGTTTATAAGCAGGCGGCATCATTGGGCTGTACTTCCGCAAAGACGATGAAGGCCGCAACGTTACGGTCAATGGAGAAAGGTACCGGTACCGTTCGATTATAACTTTTTTGTTGCAGAAAATGCAAGAATTGGACTTGGCCGACATATCGGCCAACAAGACGGTGCCACATGCCACACTGCACGCGAAACCATGCATCAATTGAGAGGCGAATCTGGTGAGCAGTTAATCTCACGTTTTGGTGTAGTCAATTGGCCGCCAAGACCGTGTGATTTGACCCCGTTAGGCTATGGTAAGTCTCTTGTCTATAGGGACAATCCAAACACGATTGCTGCTTTTGAACGCGTCATTGCGTCATTGATGAGATGCCAGCTAAAATTTGTGAAAGTGTGCCAAATTTGGTCTGAAGGTCTGGACCACTTGAAGCGTATTCGCGGGCAACATTTAAATGAAATTATCTTTAAAAAGTAAATGGCAGAAATTGATTTATCGATCCAAATAAAAATGTCATACTCTTTTGTGAAATTTCTGAGTTTTTTTTTGATTTTCAAAAACCAAGCTCTTCAAAAATCACCCTTTACTTAACTTCATTTCGTGCGGAAGGGCATTCTGCTGATAATTGCGAAATTTGAGTTACTTTTCACTTTTGCTTGAATTTAAATTGTTTTTATTCCTTTTTCGTTCGTCAGTCAGTCAGTCACATTCTTTTTAAGTTTCAGCCTAAAATAAATACTAAAGCTATTTTGTGAATATTTTTTTTTGTTTTTTTTTTTTTTTTTGACATAAACAAAATAATTTAAATAAGCATAAAAAATGGAAACGAGTGCAATTTATTTAACATTTTCTGTTTGTTAACTTTTGTAATTTGTTTTAACACCTGCAACAACAACAAAAATTAAATAAAAATAAAGAAGTGGATACCACATGTGTCAACATTAACTTTTGACTTTTCTCTGTCTGTCTGTCTGTTTGTTTGTTAAAAGCTTAAAGAAATAAAATGCAAAACCAACAACAACAACAACAAGAAAAAGTGGTTGAACTTATTTTTGTTTTTTGAACTGTTAAGAAATCATCAAGTAAGTAATTTAATTTAATTTAATTAAATTAAATTAAATTTGCGATTTATATTTTAATTAGGCTTACAAATATGTTATTGCACATGAGCGAGCAGGCAGGCAGGCAACGCAAGGCAAGGCAAGGCAAGGCAAGGCACGGCAAGGCATTACTTGCAATGCGATTGCCGCCTCAATGGAAATTTTACATCAATATAATTCATTTAGTTGCAGCACCACGACGAAATGCGTCAAGTTTCCGAATAAAGCGCCATAAAAATATTTTTATAAAATCATCCCAAGTTTAGTCATAAGTCACACTCAGTCATATGCGAGATTGTTTTTTGTTTGTGTTTTGTTTTTAGTTAATCTAAACTAAATTGTGACATATAAGAAGTTTCTGTATAAATATGAAACAACTATGAACGTACCTCATCATGATGAATCACAATCACAATCACAGTCAAAATCACAAAACTAAAACTAAAATTACAATTGAGATTCAATGCTTAAATGGAGATCACATGATCATTTTTTAAATGGAAAGTTCTAAAATTTAGGTAGGCAATCATTTAAAACACCCGAATTCAAGAGAACAGAAGTCATACATTACAACTCAAAGTGATAGTATCGTGTCGCAATAAGAGTGCAGCAGCAGCATCAGCAACGATTTAAAGTTTCTGTGCGAGTGGCAGCTTTGAAATTTAACAGCTGTCGCCGTACACAATTGTCCCGACTATTACCACGTGTACAAGTATGAAACCGGTAATGGCATCTCTGTGTCGCAAGGTAAAACTATAAGCTCTCTCCCAAACCATTTCTTTGCATTTTGTTCAGTTCATAAGCAATCAAGTTTCATACAACAACATAATTTTTTTCGCTCATAAAAATTTCGAAACTTGTGCCTCCAATCTACGATATGAAGATGAAATCTGCTTTGGAATCTCATCGAATGCTTGTGGAAGCTTAAAATATTTAAAATATAACACACACAAAGCAACAGAACATTGCCCCACGCTCTAAGCAAAACACAGTGCAACGAGTGGTTCAATAAGTTTAAAAGTGGCTATTTTGATGTGTGAAACGAAGAACGTGGAAGTTTGAAGATGCCGAATTGCAAGCTTTACTCGATGAGGATGATGGTCAAATGCAAGAACAACTTGCACAACAATTAAATGTGACCCAACAACAATGCATTTCTCAACGTTTAAAAGTCATGGGATTGATTTTGAAGGTGGGTAGGTGGGAAGATGGGAGCCGCATGAATTGACTGAAAGTCATCGAAAAACCACTTGTGAAATGTCGCTCGCCAGGTACAAAAGGAAGTCATATCTTTATCGAATTGTTACTGGTGATGAAAAATGGTTCTATTTCGAGAATCTCAAACGTAACCGGTCATATGTTAAGCCCGGTACACAGGCCAAATCGCTTCGGAAAGAAGAAAATGCTCTGTGTTGTCTGGGATCAACGAGGTGTCATCTGGCTTGGCCTTCTGAAAAACCAGGTGCAACAGTTACTGGTCAACGCTACCAACAACAATTGGCTGACTTGAATCGTGCTTTGCGCCAAAAACGTCCAGAATATCAAGCTGGGCAACACAAAGTGATTTTTCTTGATGACAATGCATCATCACATCGAACAAAACAGACTCGGGCATTGGTAGATTCGTACAGCTGGGAAGCCCTCCCCCATGCGGCTTATTCACCAGACTTGGCTCCATCTGGCCACCACTTATTTTCATCAATGGGGCATGCACTTGCTGAGCAGCACTTCGATTCGTACGTAAATGTGAAAAAATGGTTCGATGGCTAGATTGACTCAAAAAACGAAAAGTTTTTTGAGGCCCAATCTGCTTAGTGTTTTTACATGTGAGTTTATTCAGTCATCGTATCATCTTTGCCTGGTTTTGCCTGGTTTACCATATTAAGAACAATGTTCGAAAAGTTTAAGAATTAATGAAGAAAGCCTTTGTGTTATACTCGTATATCGGGTTAGTCTGGTCTTGATTGCTCATTAAAATCATTTAATGGGGCATATGGGGCATTCTGGGCATTTATGCAATTAATTTATATATGTATGAATACTGTAAGTGAAAAACATACTCTTTTAAGACATACTTTTTTTTAATCAATTTTTGGTATATGAAATATTTCAATATGAACTCTGAAAAAATTACGAAACAAAGAAAAAGAAATATTGATAACATTCTTCTTGCATGAGCAAATCAATGTGACCTTTTGTTAATCTTTACATAATTTCCATAATTTATTCAGCTGCTCAGTCGCGAACAAAGAATCAAACCTCATAAACATAATAAAATAATGAGTTTTAACATTTTATTTAATGTTTTTTTTTTTTAAATATAATCAACACACAGGGGGTGCCTCTATAAATGCAGAACATTGTGTTGATTGGAAGGAAGATTGATAGGTGGGAGGAAAAAGGAGGGAGAAGTGTTTATGAGCGTTTGCTTTAAACTTGCAAGGGTCTTAATAATTGGGAAAAATTGTTGCAGGGAGCTTATTCCAAATACGCACGGTACGACAGATAAAGGAACTGTCTCTGTAGTGCGTAGTGCGTTGGGACACCGTGTCTACGTGGAAGGCGTGAGTTCCGCTTGCTGACCGTGTAGATCTGTTGAACATACGAACTGGCGGCATCAGTTTACGCATCTCAGAAGAACATCTACCGTTAAAGTAACGGTAGAACAGTGAGACGCAAGCCACGTTTCGACGATATTCCAAGGAGTCAATAGAGCTGGAAACTTTACTGTCTCCTATTAGTTTTATCACTCGATGTTGGATACGGTCCAGGAGCTCCAGTTGCATTTGTGAAGCTCCTGCCCATAGGTGCGAATTAAACTCCAATTTAGGACCTATATAGGTGGTGTAGATCATGCGGAGATTAGTCGAAGTAAAATATTTTTTACACCGCCTAAGAAAGCCGAGAGACTTGGCTGCTTCTTTCGACACGTCAAAAATGTGTTTATTCCAAACGAACATCACATTGGATGGAGACATGCCCAGAACATCAACATCAAGAGTCGCTGTCTCCGCAATACCTACCCCACTCATATCTAGGGGGTTAACGGTGGGTTGGGAGACTCGTTTGTGAGATAAAAGACAACATTGGGTCTAACGCGCATTGAACTCAACTCTATTCGTAAGACCCCACTCGGAGATTGACTGGAGATCTTTATTGAGTGAGTCATTCATAACGTGCCTTTTCTTCTCAATCTCCAAAGAGTTAGGGCATTTTGAACAGGCATATGAATGAGAAATGGAGCTGTCATCTGCAAACGAGTAAATAGGATTTTTCGTTAATGTCAGAAGGTCATTAATGAAGATAAGGAAAAGTGTAGGGGAGAGGATCGAACCCTGCGGCACTCCAGCATTAATGGCACGATCTTCCGAAACAATACCGTCTATCACAACGCGGATAGAGCGGTCGCTTAGAAAGTTCGTGATCCATCGTGTGAAGTTACTCCCGACCCCATGCGCAATTACTTAGTTTTGACACTAGTGCTTTATGCCACACTCTGCCAAACGCCTTTGAAATATCCAGAGCAACCACCGCCTTGGCTCTCACCGAAGCAATGGACACTATGGTACCAGTGCTCAGTGAAGACCGCCATGAGATCGCCCGTAGAGCGATTTCGACGGAAACAGTATTGGCGGTCATTAAGCAATTCGTTTTGTTCAAGATATTTCACCAAGCAGAAGTTAACTACACTTTCCATGACTTTGGATAGCGTAGAATAGATTGCGATGGAGCGATAGTTCGCAGGGTCTGTAGTCTTAACCTTTTTAGGAACTGGTTGGACATTGGCAACTTTCCAACAAGACGGAATTACTTCAGTTGTGTATGAAATGTTGAAAAAATTGCGCTGGAATGTGGGCTGGAATGCCATCACATCATGGTTCACATCAGTGATGGGGGCACAAAGAGCGTAGCAATTTTCTCTGCTTTAATGTGTTGCATCAAATGAGATGCCCAAAAACCGTTGTAGGACTGCCCTACAATGGGTTCACTTTCATTATTCTTCTCTTTCTATCATGATTTGAAGAAGCTTAATCTCCACGAGCAAGTTCTCGTCGAACACTAAACATTTCTCTCATGCTCGGTCTGCTGGCTCTGTGGTGGTTAAAATGGGCCTGGTCACACGAGAGCTTATTTTAGTCTCTTTGCACCAGGTTACTGGTGTCTGGCATAAAATTCCTTTAAAAGTATTTTTCACTGGCAAGTTTCAATCGACTCTAGCAAAAAGCAATTGAGAGAAGAATCTACTACGTTAAAAAAGAAATAGATTTGAAATGTGATGCTTCAAAATTTAATGAAGAGGTTTAACAATTTTCCATAATATCTAAAGTCAATTAGGTAAGCCTTTTTTAATTTACATATTTCGTTTTTTTCTTTTTGGCCTGATTAACTTTTCATTTATGACGTTAAACTACTTGTATTGTTTGGATTTTCTGATTGCGTTTATCCTAGCAACAAAATTGTGAACAAAAAATCAACAACAATAAAAATAAGCAGCTGCCTTAAAAAAAAGTCTTACACTAAATTTAGAAATCAACGATTTTTTTGTTTAGTCTTTTCGATTTTATGTAATATTTTTTTTCTCATTTTGTATTTTGTTCATTTATTATTAGGTACAATTGTTTGTTTGTTTTGGATTTTGTGTTGGTGCTCATATTGTTGCCAACGTGTTGTAGCAACACAAAAACAAATCTCAAGGAGTATATGGGTGCCAAGCGAACGAATCCAAGCACTTTGCTTTGTTTTGGTACCTACTTATTATTGTCGTTAATGTTAATGTACCTCAGCAATTGTTTGTTATGCCTGGAAACTTTTTATGGAACAACACACAAATTCCATAGTAGCATCCGAAACAACAATGAACCCACTAACGCCAGGACAACCAACAGTTAACAACAACAGAAAAATGCCAAAACAACCCAACTGCACTCACTCACTATTAACTACAACAATAGCAACAGTAGCAACAGCAGCAGTCGCAGCAGCAGGTTTGTTATGGTTGGTTTTGGAGTTTGTTGTGACCCTCATGTGAAACTATTTCAATTTAAATTGTTATTGATGTTGCGTTGCGTTGCAGCAGCAGCACCGGAGCACCTCACCCATTGATTGGTGAACGCGTTGCCATTGATACCATGTCTCATGTTTTTATGGTAAACAAAATATTGCATATTTAAATGTAGACACATGTGCTCGCAAGTCGCTAATAAATGAATTAATGCTAAGTACTACCCCATTATAAAACACATGAACATAAATAAATGAATATTGTGATATTTCAACGATTTGGAACTTTAAGTTTAAGCAGCCGCTACATCTTTCGAATTGTAAAGTACTAACATTAATTACTATTTATACAAGAATGTATTTAGTAGTCACAACCTTTCGAGTAGGTGTAGGTAGATCTGGAGATTAGGCAACGAAAAACTCTAAATTAAGCTCTGTTAACTGGTGTGGCAGAGATAGAACAGAACCTTAGCTTTGAAACAGCTATCGAACTTTTGCTTGACACATTTCTTAGATTTCAATCTGGAAATCGTACTACAGCCACTCGTTGGAAACGTCTAAACCCCTCCCCCTTAACCACTAAGTGGAGACGCCTCCACATACAAAAATTTAAAGCTCTGATAGCGATTAATACACTTCTGTTCTATAGAGAAACAGACTCTTACGAAAGTGATTCCAAGCAACCTGAGCGAGCGTTCCAACAAATTTCAGATAACTCCTAAAACAAAAAATCTGCTCTATATACATACATACATATAAGTATATGTATGTATTTACATATGTAAATTGAACATAATATATGTACAAACTAGTTAAACTCTTTATCTCTCTCTCTCTCTCTACCCATTCACTAGTTTACTCTCCCATTGTCTTGCAGTACCATAAAAAAAAAGTTTCAAATTCAACATTATGGCGTTGGCACACACACATACACATTGCAAACTCACAGATACGCTCATACATATACCCAAGAAAACATTTTCATTTGCAAGTTATGCTGGTGGTAGTGATATTAAATGTAATCTATGCATGTGTCTGTAGTATACCTACGCAATGCGATGGCATAATCTTTTTGAATTTGTGGATTAGGTTTGGTTACACATTAAATTGTGCGTAGAAATGTGTAGATGTGTTAATAAATTCACATGGCTGTCTATAAAAATACATGCATACATACATAGGTATGTACCTACATACAGTAGACATACATACATACATATGTACATGTGGTTTCCTTCTGTAACAAAAATTAAATTCACCTTTTTCTCTTTTTTGCCCCACTTCCCTCCCTGTTCCACAACCTCAACACAGACAACACTAGACAGACAAATATTCGTACGATTTCGCGTGGTTAATGATTGCATCAGAAGGTCGCAGCACAGCGTTGCTAGTTGCTGCTGCAGCGACGCTAACAACGCAGTAGATAGCCTCCCGGTTTTATGAATTCACCAAAACAACTACTCTTCTGTTGTGGTGAATTTGTGCGCAAAATAACCTGAATTGGGGAGTATGTTTGCAGTTATGTTATGCTTTTTGCCAAAAAAAAGTTGTATTGAAATTGGGATAACAAAAGGGGAGCGAACGACAGACAGCAATGAGAAAAGAGAGAAGCGACCATCCACAAGCATGTGTGGGGTGTGACAACACAAAGCAGATATCGAGTTGATTGATATGCATTAAAGTGATGGAATGGAGAGGGTTGGACACTCCCCCCTAGAGAGTAAATGTGTGTAGTTTTGAGTATCGGTATGTGCGGTGTGCTGGCTATAGAGTTGCCAAGGATGATTTTTTTTTTTTTGCTTTCTTGTAAATTAGGTCAAAGCAATTTTGGATTTGAAGAGTTTTTGTGGATGCAGTGAAGGGATAAAAAGTGCGTACATATAATGAAATTTTTGAGATACTTAGAATAGCAGTTAGCAATAGAGACCAAAATTTGAACACAAAGCTAAAAATGTGGTATTATAAATAAAAGTTGAATACAAAAAAGTGCAACACACACACACGCAAACACAGTACTTTTCGCTTAAAACGAACCCGTTTAAAATGAACTTCCGCCTAAAACGAACTAATTTCAAAAGTAACCGCTTTATTTTTAATAAACCATGAAATATTTTTCGCTTATTTAAAGCGAACTTCGGTTAAAACGGACCATTTTGCCAGTCCTTGACGTTCGCTTTAAGCGAAGAGTACTGTATATATTTATTTAGATACTAGGGACCTACGGAATCTACAATACTGGGATCAATCATTGAGCCACTATTGTGGATCATCCTTTATGACGCACTACTGTGTCTACCAGTACCGAGAGGGGTCAACATAGTACCGAGTGTAAGCACCGTTGGCGAGAATATTGTTGAATATTGGTGGTCCAAGCCAAAACAGTAGAGTAATGATGGCAAATGTCATACGGTCCGTGGCTATGTACGTGGTTCCCGTATGGAGTGTGAATGCTTAAAACACTAAATATCTGAAGTCGCTGTTTCGATTAGGCTCTCTCTCTAAGAGTTTGCTGTACTTTCCGTACTCGAAATATGGTACGATGTAAAAATATGGTGCACAACCATAATGAAGGATCTTCGCAGAAAAAATCGGTAATAGCGGAATTACAAATAGATATCACTAAACGGTACTGACGTTTGAGCACAAATAATACCTCGGCCTCCTGACGAGGATAACCGTACGGAATGAGTAGAAGTCTCGCACTGACTAGAATTTCAATGCTTTGCTTCTCGAATTAAAAAAATAAATAAATAAAAACAAAAATAAATAAAAAAAAATAAAAATGTAGTATCCTATCAATTGTTTGATCAGCATGCCGCTGTGTTTATGAGTCTGACTTTCTGTCTGCTGCTTGCTTGCGCAAATAGTGTAAGTACTACTGCTGCCTTGCGGCCATTAAAGTAAATTAATTTCAACAAATAAAACAAGCAGCACAGCAAACGTCAACGTAGCGTTTACTTCACCATCAACAGTGCAGCAGGTAGCAACTGTAGCAGCGCAGCAGCTGCATCGCTTTAGAAACACACGATGAGCAAACAAACAAAGAACGAAAATGTAGAGAAGGAAAGATATTGAAGAAGAGAAGAAAGAAAATTTACAAAAACCATTCAGGAATCTGCCAAACAAACAAAACGCTACGCAACATAAAAAGTATGTATGGGTAGAAACGTCTGCATGCATAAACAACAACAACATATGTGTAGGCACAACATTTAAACCCTGAGGAGGCATTTTATAATATGTTGAGAGATTCAGTGGTGCCAGATGTAGGAAGAACCAAGGAGCAAATCAATTTGCTTCTAATCGGAAGCAGGAAACCAATTAGTTCTAAGTGAAAAAAACAAGGACAATAATACTCGAAAGTATTTACATTTGAAAAAAGTGTAATAAAATTAGGAAATTTGTACTCTTATTTCATACGGGCGAAAGCATGAACACCACCTGTCTGAAAGAGAATGCTAGAAAAATATGTATGTAGATAGTAAGGAAGATATACGAGCAGATACAATATACCATTAAAATCAGTGCATTGATGAATACTCCATGATGTTCAAAGTATTAAACTATTAGAAGATGGAACGACACGACAACATAAACGAAAAAATGTTGAATTGTTGAAGACTTAGAGAATCCCCTCATTATGTTGCACTCTGGCATCGCTGGTAATGCCTAATATATATGTATAGGCAGTAGCAAGAGAAATTTATGTAGATACACATATGCATATACATTTGAGTGTGTGTTATGTTTTATAGAGAGTAAGAGCAAGAGAAAGAAAAACAGTGAGAGAAGACAGAGCGTGCATGAAATGTGTAAATATAATTTTCAGATGCTACTTTTTTATTTGCTTCGTTCGTTCTTTCTTTGTTGTATAAAACTTTTATACACCATTTTATTTAAAAAAAAAAATTACAATATATACCACAAACAAAAATATTTCCGCTTTTAAAATCGATCCTTGAATAAAATTCATGTGCTATTTGTCAGGTTATTGGTGCAAAAATTGAGCAGCCAATCACACCAACAAGAAAAAATGAAAGAAATAATAAATTGCGTTCCACATGTTCCAGAGGTTCAAGAAAATTCCTCATTGATTGTGCCAAAATGGAAATTCTTGATTTTTTGAGGATCTTCCGGCAGTTACGCGTTTGTTTGAAGAGGATTTGAAGTCAATGGAAGTCACTTGAGGTTTTGAAGTCAATATAAGCAATAGTTTTTAAGTCAAAGACTTTAAGATTAGGCGGAAATGTCCCGTCATTTATTAAAATCAAATTCATTCAATCTGCGAAATTGTATAATTTAACCTAGACAGGAATTACAAATATGAGACATTGCCATTTCGTTCAAGGGTCAAATTGTTATAAGAACATTAAGTTAAGGCCGCCTTTACCCTAAATTAGTTCTCGAAATGGGAACAAGCTCAATCTCCTGACGAACAACAAAGTCGACTTATTGTAGGAACCAAGTTATATTTAAATAAGGGAGAATAAACAAACAGCAGACAACCTTGCTAAAAATAGAAGAAAGCATAAATTGGGGATTACGTAGACTGCGCGTGGACTGGGGTCAACCAAAGCGCTTCTAGGTAGCTGTAATAAGAAAAGACATGCACTCTGTATTCGTTAAGACGAAAACTGGTTGCGTTAGCTGGTATTATAAAACTCGGAAACTCTACCTCTGCAAAGTAGAGAAATCGAGGCAAGACCGTAGATATGGCAGCAGGAAATGCGGCACACAATTGTGAACAGCATGAAACTGGCATTCATAGAACCAGATGTTATGTTCTATGTTTTGAAAAAAAAACAGGACAGGATGGTCGCTGTGGCGTAGTGGTAATGCGTTGGACTGCTGCACGGAGTGTCCGCGTTTCGAATCTCGGCACAGGCAAAATCAAAAAGTAGAAAAAATTATTTTTCTACACGGCACCACCTCTTGGCAGGCAATGGCAAACCTACAAGAGTAAAAATTGCTATGAAAAGCTTTTCACTTCGCCGTTCGGATTCGGCATTAAACTGTAGGTCCCTTCCATTCATGTACATATATAACACGCACAACATGAGTGGATGCGAAAAGCTCGGCCTAATCCCTCCATAGGCTGTTGTGCCATTACAAGTAAGTAAAGTAAGCACAGGATAAAGTATTCGAGGCTTATGGTAGACTAGATAGAGAAGAGTGAGGTGTACAGAACGAGCACAGGATTCTGAGTTATATGACATGCTCTTAAACTAAAAGCCAAATAGTTCCAGAGGTGGCGTAAAGAGAATAATTCAAATTGCGCTTACTAACAGAGGGCCAACTTAGGCCAAACCGGCCCGTTGTGATAACGCCGGTTCTGAACTGTGTGGTGGTAATTTGTTATCACTTGATGGTGGTTTTGCCATTGCCTACCAAGGAAAATTATCCACCAGACCAAGACGGAAATCGAACCTCGCGGGATAGACCCTAGCGCGCTATCACCCACAAGATTGTCTAGATACTCAGGTTTTTTCGAACACCATCGCCGTCATTTTTCATAGCTCAAAAAGTAATTCAAACATACTCGTACATTTCTGCAGACATTGTTTCCTGCAACATAGTAATGCTTTTATGCTTTCAAAATTAACCCCTCACGAGCTAAATAATAATAATAATAATAATGAAGCCTTAACACACGCCGAAAACTGAGAAAAAGGAAAGTATACGAGACAAGCTAAATCCACCGGTGAGTTTGAAGTTGAAATTTAAAAAAGTTAAACAAAAATCGAAAAATTAAGGGCGGCTCAAATATTTTGATGTGGTACTGCTAGCTACAACTGACTGCCACTACCACAAACAACATTGCAGCAAATGAATGGGGAAGGCACACAAAAATAAAAGGCTTGGTGTAGAAACATAGTAACAGAGGCATACAGCAATAATAATATCTGCAACAGTGTAAGACGAAGAAATTTACGACAATGATAATGACTGTTGAGGAAAAAGACATAAAATTCCACCACCATCAACATCAGCAAGGAAAAGGCAGGCAGCAGGCAGCAGACAAGCTAACACACACACACACACACACACACACAAAAGCTGATTGCAGAGCAACTCACACTATATGCATTAAATACATACATACATACATACAAACATACATACATGGTATTGAAATAACACTGTGCAGTGACAAAAAAGCAGCAATTTAAAGAGAGAAAAAAAGTATCACAGGAATCAAGTTGAATTATACCAATGCTGCATACATAAAATCCTACTGCAAAACGACAAGTATAACATTATGTAAAGTAAATTGTCAAGTTGGATAACGTTGAAATCAGCAGCAGCAACGCTAACAACAACAACAACAGCTACAACAAAAAATTCATTTAATCCTAAAATACAACAAGGGAAGGCAAGCAGCATCTCATCCACTCACATCACAGCGCACGTACACACAACAACACTCACAGATTTTGATGATGTGGCACGATGGTCTGTGGTGTGATGTGATGATATTATTCAAAAGGATATATGTTACACGCAGCACAACAGTGAGGAACAGCAGCATAAGGAAGAAGGGAGCAGCAGAGCAGTAGAGCAGCAGCGCAGCAACATCAACCTTAATGATTTTATATAAAAGGCAAAAGGAAACTGCTGTTTCTGCCGCTCCCTACAATTCGTACTCGGGCTCGGGTACTTGTACCAACCAACGAGAAGCGATGTTGTCTGACGACACAGCATCGACGACGCAGCCACACAAATACTTTGCACAGCATGCGTATTGACTGTAAATTGTTAAGTGAAAAAATTCCACCACCATCATCATCACTACCGCTATCGCCACCATCACCACCACCACCACCACCACCATCACCACCACTACTACTACACTAGCAACAGCATCACCACCATCTCCATCTATTTCACAATAATGCCTCAATGAACCAGTTCAAGATGTGATTTTTTTTCTTTTCACTCTCAACTCTCGTCTATTCGCTGCTAACAAAATTGTAAGGATTTACCAACAACAACAACAACAACAAAAAACCACGTTAAAGAAAACAAAATTTTGCTTGAATAAATGCGTGAGTGCATGTCATCTTTGTCGTTCACTGGCGATATTTAAACTTTTTTAGCGCAATGGTTTCATATTTTGGTAATACCAAAATTTTTCATGTAAAATCGTCAACATCTTTCGGAAAAACGCGATGCGACCATTGGAGCGAAAACTTACCATTGAAAGGAACACGTCGTCGGTGGGGATCTCTTCAAAGTCCCTATTGCTGTGAAAAAAACCTTACCCTAGGTAACTTGTTTGCCGCACCAGTGACGTCACAGCAAACAGTATAAAAAGTTGCACGACAGTTTCATCTGCACGGCAGACTGAACATTTTGGATTTCTGATTCCAGAACCAATTAGTTACTTGTAACCAGGGCAAATAAAAATATTTACGAAAAAACCATGGAAATACAGGGTGGATCATTTATAAATTATAACAAGTTTCGCAAATTGATTTATAAATTGTGTGGAAAGCGCTTCTCTTCTACCGAATTTTTAACGTAATTCTCTTACACTTTCGATAGAAGATTCAACATTTTGCAAGCAAATATTTAGTATTTCCCAACGTTGTTCAAGCGTATATCGACCACAGGCACTGACTTGAAATCTTGTGGTGTCCTTGAGCTCGCGTGACGATAAAAATGGGCTCTTCTTGGCATTAATCAGCAACATATTTTTATCAGAAGGACTCAATTTGCGCGGGGACGTCGTCGGGTTTCTACCGTTTTTGTTATATGAAACGCTGTAGAAAGCTTCTTCGTAGAGCACTTGACGATTTCTCTCTTAGATTTCCCGTTTTGCCCAAGAGATTTGATCACATTTAGTTCAAGTTCCGTTAGATGCTTTCCTCGACCCATTATGTGGTACCGATTTAGTAAAATAATTAAATTAATGCAAATATCACTAAATTTAATCAGAGATATTATTAATATCAAAGATTAATATTAATATTAATTAAAGATAATTTCAATTTACGTGCTCGGTTTCACAATTTTTTGTTTGGGAATAATTGAATATTTTTAATAGATGATTCTACTTTTTTGGCCAGCTTGATTTTGTTGGAATGGCAAAAAACGGTTATAGTAAACACTATAGAACAAGTGTTGAGCAACGATTTTTTATGAAAAAGGGTATTGCTCTAGTGTTGTACAGCAGCCATATGAATCGGATGATTATGTAGAACCAAAAACGGTGTTTCTATTATTTTAACCATGGCTGTAGATGAAAACGCAAGTAAATTACTCCCATCAAGAGTTCATGAAAAGCATTTAAGAAATACTTCAGCAGGAATGTCTTGGCATTCTTAAGTAAGGCTCTATCATACCTTGTAGAATTTCATAGAACTTGAACACGACAAGGCTCTCTTAATAAAGACGACGCTGTCTACAGTTTTATCAAAATTTGAAACAACAGAGAAATATAAAGGGTGTTTTTTTTGTTGTGTGTGGTTTTCAATCTGGCAATACTTTTTTCGGAGTTGGTCTTTTTGACAGCTGTCACTTGATTTATGCTCAGTTTGGTTTGCCATTTCATCATGAATAGACTTACTCCTGAACAACGTTTGCAAATCGTGCAAATTTATTACCAAAATAATTGTTCGATTCGCGCGATTTTCACTAGAAAATTTTGTTCAGCGATGAAGCTCACTTTTCGTTGAATGGGTACGTTAATAAGCAAAATTGTCGCATGTGGAGTGATCATAATTCACAAGCCATTGTTGAGACGCCGTTACATACTCAAAAAGTCACTGGTTACTGTTTGGTGTGCTCTATGGGCAGAGGGAATCATTGGTCCATGTATCTTCAAAGATGAATAATGTTAATCATAATGTTACAGTCAATGGGGAACGCTATAGAGCCATGATTAATAACTTTTTCATGCCTGAATTGGAGGATGTTGATGTTGCCGTCTTGTTGGTTCCAACAAGACGGCGCCACATGCCACACAGCCAACGAAACAATCAATTTATTGAAGGAAACTTTTGGTGAGCGCATTACCTCGCGTCGTGGGCCTGTGGCGTGGCCTCCAATATCGTGCGTTTTAACACCGCTGGACTATTTTTTATGGGCTTATGTGAAGTCGCTTGTCTACGCAGATAAGCCCGAGACGATTGACACCTTGGAAGAGAATATTCGGCGCGTTAGTACTGACGTACGGCCCCAATTGCTGAAAAAAGTGGTCGAAAATTGGGCCTCTCGGCTGGAATTTATTCGAACCAGCCGCGGCGGCCACTTACCCGAAATCGTCTTTAAAACATAATGGCAGATCCTTATCTTTATAATAAAGCTAAATTCTTGGCCATAACATTAAATTATATGCGTTTTATTTCTTCTTGAAAACCACAAAAAAAAAACACCCTGTATATCCTAGGTATGCTCAGATTTACTTAAAAACACGCAAGATTTCAGAATCAGAATCGGACTTAATTAAAGTTAGCTTTATTAGTAACGTTGGAGAACTTAGGAGAGAACAGGCAATTAACGAAATCAGTCGAATGAAACCATGGAGATGTTCCATTCTTACCATATTTAAGTAATAAACTACTGAAAACTGACCTAAAATCGAAATAGTTTTAGAAGACAATGTCAATGTGAGATTCAAACTGGAAAAAGCAATGCAAATTATTTCCCATTATTTCCTCTTTAAACATGTACGTAGCATTGAGAATTGATTTCAAGCAGCATTTGGCTCACTGTGCTCGATGATGGTGGTGGCGATGGTGGTGGTGTGACATCTCAAATAATAATATTAAAAGCTGGGTGGTGGTTGTTGGTTTGTTGGATTGGTAAAGCAAAACGCACACAAAAAACCAAAGTCAAGTCAAGTAAAAATAGAAACAAAGAACACGATGGTGCGCGCCAGTGTTGCAGCATGGTAAAACAAACAACAAAAAAACATAACGATAAAACAACAAAACAACAGTTAGGCTGCTCATTACTTCACTACTAACACCACCACCAGTTGTTGTTAGCGCTGCTTTTTAGCCAAAAGTAAAAACACAAATAACATCCACACATAACATACATACATACATATGCACTACAAACATACATATGTATAAATAAAAGGCCGACGACAGCAACAGCAGCACTCTACCAATACCAACCAACACCGCGAAACAATGAATGGCAAACAAACGCAACCGTAGCTAGAGTACCATAAGTATGGTAAGTACATAGGAGTAAAGTGTGGTGTGTGGTGTGTGGTGTGTGGTGATAATAAGGCGGCAGTAGTGGTGGTGGTGGTGGTGGTGGTTTATGTTAGGCTAAGCTCATGCCAAAAAAGATGATAACAACAGCAATGTTGTTGGCAAACATTTATGGTACGAAGCGATGCGATGCGCTAGTGGTGAATACACACACGAACGACATCAACGTCGCTGTTATTGCTATTGCTACCATATTGTTACTGGTTTTCGTGGCACTGTTGACGACATCGCCACTGCCGGCAAGTGAAAATTTGATGTTCGGTCTGTTGCCTGTTTGCTGTTTGTGGTGGCAAAACCGTGCTTCATATTGCGAATGTGAGTGAGTACAAAGGAGCCTTGTTCAGCGGCTGCTATCATTATCATTATTCATATGAGCATTGCTTACTTTTGCATACATATGTACTTACATATTTCTTTGAGCGAGTATAGTAAGCAAACGAGTGAGTGAGTGAATGAATGAATGAGGGAGCGTGCGACGGTGCCACAATAACCATGACATGGAATGCTGCCGCTACCGCTATCGCTGCTATTGCTGTTGGCTGGCTGGCAAAACTGGCTACAAACCATTGCTGCGTGTATGTAAATGACTGCTTTGAACGAGCATTTTTCCTATATGTAGAGCGTACATCGACGAGTCGAGGGGAACTCCCCCTCCCCCATCGCCCCTTGCATTCGTAGTTACGTAGTACAATAATGAAGAGGCTCGTTGTTTTTTGCTTTTGGTAGGGGGGGAGGGGGTTATCAGTATTTTGACAGCTTTTTAAAATTTTAAGTTACTACTAAGCTGCTCACTGTACGCGCTTCGCTCGCTCGTTTTGTCTTTTCGCTTTTTAGATTAGTGCATTAATTTGATTTTAATTTTATTTAATTTTTGTTTTATTTTTTAAATTTTCGATAGCTGATTGTTGGTTGCATTTTGAAGGACATGCCAAGTTGGATGGAGGTGAAGAGGTGAAGAAATTTATACTGAATTCATATGGAAACAAACAAAACGAAAACTAGTGAGTGAAGGTTACTTTTGTTGTAGTGTAGTGTAAAAGTTTTACTAACCTAAATTTTCTTGATAATTGCAAACAACCAAATAATGCAATTTAATCAATTTAATGCAACTTTCTCGCAATGCCACTCGCCGTGCGGTTATATTGTTCCTAATTCTAGCTTGTTTTGGTTTCTAACTTATCATTTGTGAGGAAAGAACTTTGAATAATATTGAAGGTTTACCAAGAAATTCAATGAAATACAGCATTTTCTCATAATTGGCGCCCAAGGTGGGGTAAATGGTTTTTATATTATGGATTATCTGTAAGAAAATTCATTTTAGTTCAACACCTTCTGAGTATAAATTTTCGACTTTTTCTTCATAATTTGCATTTCACTTACATATTCACCAAATATTTCTATTGACTTTGAAGAAACTCCCTTAATAGATTTTTTTTAGTACACATAGTATCCCTTGGGTTTTAGCATTTAGGGATGTTTTTAATAAACTACCCTTTTTACCTACTTCTTACTTCTTGGTAGCACACAGCATGTTTCTTTCTTCTTTTTCGTATAAAGCTTTAAGTACATATAAACTTAACTGTGATTTACGCAATGAGCGTGTGTATCTTATTGATACAGACATCATAATTGATATTATGAGTTTCTATCATCAGGGTTGATAATTTTCATTTGTGTATCAACACACGGTTGGGGTAATTTGGTATAGGCTTAGGTATGTTTGATAAAAACAAAAAAGTTTAGATGCAAAATGCAAGCCAAATACAGAAAAATAGAGGGAACTCATCGAGCTAACTGGAATGTCGAATTTCAATCTCAGATCGGCTGAGAGTCGATAATTGCATGGCGCCGCAGGGGAATAAATTCGTACGGTTTACCTGTGGCAGGCCTCTAAATTTTTCAAGAGAGCTGCTTCAAATCGAAATTTTGTTTTCCGCGGAGCTTGCGCTTGATGTCTGCCATATATTCTCGATTGTTTTTGGGTCGGGTGAGTGTGATGCCCAATCGAGCGTGACGAAATCGATAATTCCAATCGATTGTCTCGCAATAAAGGTTTCTTCATCGTAGCGCAATATTTCATGCCATGAGCACGAAGATGGACTTGGATGGAAGACGCTAGTCTGACGCTCAGAGTTTCAGAGTTTCGTGAAAACAAGTTAATGATAATTTTACGAATTTTAGGGAAACTGTGCCGATAGAACCACATTTCTTGAAATCATCGACATTTTTAGTTGCCTTACATCACTACACCCCCTTGGAAATTAATGTTTTTTTACTTCGTCATGTATTTGGCAGCAGCTTGATACGAAATTTTCGGATCCGAAAAGAGGAAAACTGCATCAAAACCCAAGCGTTTGCATAATTCACATTCTGTATATCGTGAAACTGGCTAAAAATGAGGGAAATTCGAGGTACTAACTGAATGAGCCGTGGCGACACATAAAGGAGAAGAGCTTCCTCTACAATCTTATAACAAAGATTATGATGGTTTCTTTTCGTGACTACAAGTTAGACTGTGCATAGACTCTTACACTCAGGGAAAAAACTATCTCTAAAGAAAGCGCTTTCATTCGTTGATGAAAGTCTGTTAAGCTTGCAAAATTTTCTCTAGAATTAAGACCTTCTTTTCTTCTTTTAATGGCACAACAGCACATGATGGACCTAGGCCGAACTTTTCGCAACCACCTTTCATGTTGTGCGTGTTATATTTGTACATGAATGGAATGGAATGGGATGGAACCTTCAGTACTTATTTATGGCGAATTCGAACGGCGAAGTAAATAGCTTTTCATAGGCAATTTTTGCTCTTATAAGTTTGCCATTTCCTACCAAGAAATGATGCCAAATAGAAAAATTGTTTTTTCTAGTTTCTGATTTTGCCTGTGCCGAAATTTAAGCCCGCTACCTAGCAGGACAACGCACTACCAAACTACGCCACGGAGGAAAACAGCGATCACCTGACAAACCGAATCGGACTTAATTTGTTGGTGATAGTTTTTTTCTGATTAATTCCACAATTCGTTCGTGTTTTAAGATTGTTCCGGTTTAATTTGAAGAAATAAACTTTTATTTACGGTCGAAAAGTTTTTAGATAAGATTTTCTTGTTATTAAATCGATAATATTGTGCTTGGAAAAAATTCAGTTTTGATATTCAAATAAGATTTCTCGGTCTTAAATGAAATATGAAGAAGAGAATGTGCTTCATTCAAATAAGAATTGTCAGACTTGAGTTTAGACCGCAATTTTGTTCTCAGTTAACTTTTTTTTTATTTTTTTTTTTATTGATACATTCAACACACAGGGTGTACCGCTATGAACGCAGAGCATTGTGTTGAATGGAAGATAGATTGATAGGTGGGAGGGAGAATAAGAGAGGGAATGCGATCACACAGGACACCGATAAAGAGGTAGACAGCCATTGTGGCAAGTGTTATGCCTTTACCATATTAAACTTCAGTTTTATCAGTATCGACTAAGTATGACCGCATGTACTTGACAGACTATGTACATATATCTGTAGTCAGGTTGTGACCAAATTCCATTTTTACCATGGACTAGTCTTTTTGCAATGTGGTAAAACTAAAAATGTTGTGAACATAAGCAGAATCATTTATATAAAATTGATTGATCTTGATAGTATATCTGATAGATGTGATTCATTTCGAAGTGTGATTTTTATAGTATTACCACCGGAATCATTTATCCATTAAAAATAAATTCCCATAATTAACTAGTGTTGTTGTGTACTTTTCATTTCAACAGAATGACCACAATATTACGCGCATATCATAAAGATGATCAATTTATATAATATTTAAAATATGTAGTTACACAGCACAGCACAATACACAATTTTATTTACATAATTCACTTTTACATTCATATATTTGTTCACTGCAATGGAGCATGAGTCTCTCAAAGTAAATATAAATTCATTTTGCTATTCTTTCTATTTGCAACTTTTTACTACTTACAAGTGCAATTGTTATTATTAGGTGTTGGTATGCAAAAGCAAATAAAAATAGTGAATTTCAAATGAAATAATGTTGCAACTAAGTACAACTTCTATGGAAATGTTGCAGCAACAATTGCACACTATTATAAACTTTCTACCTAGTGTGTAAAGCTTTCCGGTTTTTCTGTTTTTTCTTTTTTGCAGCGATATAAAAAAAAGAGGAAATATCTAAATATCTTATACCTACACACAGGTTTAAAAATATCACAACGCGGTGCTAAAAATAACAACGAGAAACAGAAATGTTTAAAATTTTTTGATAAAATCTTTAAATAAAACAAAATTATTATTGCTATACCCATAATAACAACAACAACCAGCGTTTGCAGTAGTCAGCAACAGTAGTAGAAGTAGTAGCAGCAGCAGCAACAACAACAACAACAACAACAACAGTAAGTGAACAAAGGAACACGATGAAAAGAGAAACAATTTCTAATTTCGAACTATTGATTCAGACAATTTGCAGCATCGAATGCCGATGACGACAGCGACTCTACTGTATAACAGAAGAGAGAGGTAGAGGAGGTCACGAGTGGGATGGCAAGGAAAAATTAGAGAGCACAGAGATGGTGAGAAGTGAACCCAGTAACCCACCAATTATCAAAACACAAGAGACAGAGAGAGAGAGAGAGAGAGAGAGAGCAAGGGAAAAAGTGAGACTCGCGTACTAATTTATTTAGGTAGGCAAAAGAAAAGTTAAGCAAAAGTCGAGGAGACTTTTTTTGGCGGGGGCATGTACAGTAGAATGAAAGGCGCGGGGCCCTGTATGGTGGTGGTTATATCATCAAATGTTGTTGCTGCTGCTGCTGCTGCTGCTGCTCCTACTTGCCGCTGCTGACGATTGTCGGTGACAACAGCATCAATTATTGAATTGAATAACCGCAATGGAATTTTTCTTTGTTTATTTAAATTGGCAATTTAGCGTAGGGAACAAAAAAAAAACGGAACTAGAAAAAAATAAATAAAATTAAAACGTAAATACAAAAATAACTAAAACTAAACGATCAAAAGAATATTTTAGTTAGTTTACGATGGCAACCAAGCTTTTGTATGTTTTGAAAATTTAATAAGAAATAAATTAAAAATATTTCTAAACGGCAGAATCGGGAAATGAATAGCAAAGCTTCAAGAACACAAATGTATTTATCCCCTCCTCTATTTTTGAGGATCAAAGGAAACTGTGTCTTTTGTGCCTTTTTAATTTGAAACATTGTCCTTAGGTGTGATAAATCTGTATCATACCGCCTCCAGTTTAGAACATAAGTAATACCAGCTGATGATTTATTTGTATTAAAGAAAACTGAAACATAACACTTCGAACCAAAAGCATTTGATTTCCTGAGTTCGATGTTGATTTTTCTGGGCTAGAAGACTTAGGCATTCTACCTATTTCGAATATAATTCCGTGTTTCACTTAATTTAGTCTAGAAAAATGTGTCATGCCATCTCGATTATGAAAACTGCCGAAAGCAGAGGAAGGAGGTGGATGCGAAAAGCCCGGCCTAGGCCCTATATGGGCTGTTGTGCCATTAAAAGTAAAGTAAAAAAATGCAAGTGGTCGCTGTGGCGTAGTGGCAGTGCGTTGGACTGCTACGCAGAGTGTCCGGGGTTCGAATCTCGG
The DNA here is from genome assembly GCA_958295655.1 of Palloptera scutellata. NCBI lineage: Eukaryota > Metazoa > Arthropoda > Insecta > Diptera > Pallopteridae > Palloptera > Palloptera scutellata. The sequence goes on along the minus strand of OY282449.1, from coordinate 113,407,053 downwards.
CACAAGCAAAATCAAAAAGTAGAAAAAATAATTTTTCTACACGGTACCACTCTTGGCAGGCAATGGCAAACCTACAAGAGTAAAAATTGCCTATGAAAAGCTTTTCACTTCGCCGTTCGGATTCGGCATTAAACTGTAGGTCCCTTCCATTCATGTACAAATATAACACGCGCAACATGAGTGGATGCGAAAAGCTCGGCCTAGGCCCTCCATGGGCTGTTGTGCCATTAAAAGTAAAGTAAAGAAATGCAATCCATATTGCGACAATTTAAATTTCACTCAATAGTGAAATTAAGAACATGATAACTTTGTGTTTAAAATTAACTTAAGTATGTAGATCTTCGTTACAGAAATCTGATTCTGTCGGTTCAAGAGTTTAAAAAGGATTTTCTTGCGTTAAAGAAAATTGTGCAATGTTTCACTTTGATCATCTTAAGTTCGAGGAAATTGTAGCAGATCATCTCGGATTTAAAACCATTTCTCCGAAATTGCACTTGATGCGTCTCGGTTAGAGAAATCTCTGGTTATACCATTTAAGTGTTGTGTTTCAAGTAAATTTTTAGGTTAAATCCAATTGAATTTCTGAATTATTTTCTATGTTCTCTGAGCACCATACTAAAATGGTCTATTTTTGTGCATGACAAAAGGTCATGGAAGTAAACAACTAAAATCTTCTTAACTTTCTCCCGAAAACTACATACATACATACATACACAAATAGATACAAAATTTTGTAAGTCATTCACCCAAAGAACAGATGGACCAACTTCGAAAATTATGTAATCCCTAAGGTGATCACAACAAACTCTGTATTTATGTAAGTCAATTTGTTCGTAAGTCAATGAGCTCGGTGCAGGGGGTACAAAATAGAAGATAATAAAAGAGTAAACGAAAAATAAATAGAAAAGATAGCAACAACAGCAGTAAAAACTACAAAAGCAGATTTTTTCACAGTATAGTTATCAACGGGTGTATCTTAAAAGATACAAAAGCTATATATGTATGTATGTGTGAAGGAGAAATGTAGAATAATAGTCGGAGTGTGTAGTAGTTGTAAAAAAAAAAAAATAGGTGTGTGTATCAAAACAGAACGACCAAGAGAGAGAGTTAGAGAGAATGAGAGCAGCAAAACCTACGACGTATTCATGGTATGCATAAACAATAACAACAACAACAGCAACACACTCACCACACAGTAGTGGGTACTTAGTAATAGTTCGAATTTAACATGAAATACAACAACTACATGCACGCAAATATGTACACACATAGATATGTAAATAGATAGATAGATACATAGACTGCAATAAAGTATCAGCAACAGCAGCAGCAGCAGCAGCAGCAGCAGCAGCAGCAGCAGCAGCAGCAGCAGCAGCAGAAAATACAACAACAGCAAGTGTAGTTATAGTTCAGAATAAACTAGTTGAATTTGAGAGTACATATAGGAGAGTATATGAAAGAAAATATATTTTGTTTATGTTGTACGTACGTCGACATGTACGATTTACGTTCGTATGCACGTTTAAAAGTTTCACGTTACGCTAGAGCGCGTCGACGCTAACGTTGATGGCAGCAGCTGGTTGCTGGTTGATGTTGCTGTCATTTGTTGTTCGCCTTAAATGATGAAATTTGAATTTTTAAACTGTTAGAGGAGATGACTCGGCTCTGGCCGTGCATAAAACAACGCGTCAATGTTAAATTAGTTTAAATTATATTATCTCTATAGTAAGTGGTAGTAATAACAACAATAATCATAATAAGTAATAATAATGGGATAATAATAATGAATTGAAATTCAAATTTTAATGAATGCAGCTATGTACAAAAAAGGCTTGATATTGGTGCCAACACCGATCAGCACACCATCCCTACCAGTTAGTAGCAAAGTAAACTCTACCAATAAATAAATAACTAAATAAATACATAAGTAATACCGGCACCAGTCGTCACTATATCACTACACCATAATAGGCAATGCTGGCGTTTTCCATATGTTGTGTGTGTGTTTTTTTTTTTTCTTGCAGCATGAAAACTTTTTTTAGTTGCTTAGCTTCAGTAGCAAGCAAGGTTTTTATTTAATAATTTCAATTGTAAAATCTGCAGAAAAATATGAATCTGAAACACGCTTGAACAACACAACGTAGGAAAATACTAAAAATTGCTTTTACTTGCAAAGTTGTGAATCATCTACCGAAACTATAAGAAAATTACGTTCAAAATTCGGTAGAAGAGTAGCGTAGCGCCTTCCACGCAATTTTTGGATCAATTTGTGAAAAGTGTGCGTTAAACTGGATCTTTATTGGATAAAGCCGAAAAAATCGCTGCTGTTGCTCAGAGGAAGGAAGATGCGTTACAGTGAATGGCCTATTTTAGAAGAAAGATTTGGACTTAGACCACATTTGGTTCCAACATGATCGCGCCGCTTCACACAAGCCGTGCAGCAATCGATCTTTTATGTGGGAAGTTTGAAATTCGAGTCATTAGCTGTTTTGGTGATGTGCATTGGCCACCACGCAGTTGCGATTTGAATCCGTTGGACTATTATTTGTGGGGAAATCGTAAAGTTAAGTGTTACGCTAATCATTGCTGCCCTTAAAGACGAAATTGGTGCAGCAAACGGTCAAGTTCCATACAGTCGAAAATTTAGTGAAAAATTAGGTCGATCGTAAGGCCAGCGGAGAAAGTCATGATCTACTAACAACAAATTACAAGCGAATCAAAATGCATATAGAAGAGAAAGTATAGATTGTGGACAAAAAAAAAAAAAACAAAAAACAATTTTATGGATCCTTTCTGACCAGGAGATCGGTGCATTCATCCTAACAAAACCCAGAGTATTTAGCACTCGACTTCAATTTACCTTGGATTTCTACTACATTGTGGAAATAGTTTTAACGTAAGTAGTTAGAGCATTAAGTACAGCCTTACTGTTTCTGCAGACAGTAATTAATACTCTTGGTTTTTAATCTAGCACAAATAACATAGATTTCTTAGCATTCCATGATGATTTGAAAAACATTTGTTTGACAAATCGATACATGGAAGATGAGCTATGTGCATATCTCATCTGTTTCCGTTATCCGTGTAAATGTGCAGGCAAGGAAAGCCAAACTCAAAACTTGAGCTTTGAAATTAATATTGTATAACAGTGCTTTAATATTGGGACGGATTGATCTACATCAGTATTTTCAATACCTCAGAATGCACTGGGCAATACATCCAGGTGTGGGCCAGGTGTTGTGTCGGCAAGGCAACAGTCCTTTAGAACTTAGCAAAAGTATTTCATGTTAGGTCTAATCTGCCAGACTTCAAATGCGTAGACGATTCATAGCCTTTGAGAAATACCATCGAGTTCATTTTAACAAGGAGAAAGATCCCACGTTTTGTCAAAACCTGTCTGGTACTAGAAAAAACCACGAAATTTTCAACTTAACATGAGAACTCTTACTAGCCAGTGTCAGACTCTGGCAGGTTTTTTTTTTAAATAAAGGGTGTTTTTTTTCTAGAAATGTGATTTTCAATCTGGCAATACTTTTTTCGGAGTTGATCTTTTTGACAGCTGTCACTTGATTTATGCTTAGTTTGGTTTGCCATTTCATAATGAATAGACTTATACCTGAACAATGTCTGCAAATTATTGAAATTTATTATCAAAATTCATGCGTTGTGAAAAGTATTTCGCAAGCTACGTCCAATGGATACGTGAATAAAAAAAATTGCCGTATTTGGAGTGAAGACCAGCCAGAGGCAATTCAGCAGATAGCAATGCATCCCGACGCGGTTTATAGGCAAGCGGCATCATTGGGCTGTACTTATTCAAAGACGATGAAGGCCGCAACGTTATGGTCAATGGAGAAAGGTACCGTTCGATGATAACACTTTTTTTGACCGAAAATGCTAGAATTGGACTCGGCCGGCATGTGATTCCACAACAGGACGATGCCACATGCCATACTGCACGCGAAACCATGCATCAATTGAGAGGCGAATTTGGTGTGCAAATAATCTCACGTTTTGGTGCAGTCAGTTGGCCGCCAAGATCGTGTGATTTGACCCCATTAGACTATATTTTGTGGGGCTATGTTAAGCCTGTTGTCTATAGGGACAATCCAAACACGATTGTTGCTTTGGAAGCCAACATTGAACGCGTCATTGATGAGATTCCGGCTGAAATTTGTGAAAGTGTACCAAATTTGGTCTGAAGGTTCGGACCACTTGAAGCGTAGTCGCGGGCAACATTTAAATGAAATTATCTTTAAAAAGTAAATGGCAGAAATTGATTTATCGATCCAAATAAAAATGTCATTCACTTTTGTAAAATTGCTGTTTTTTTTGTTCATTTTCAAAAACTAAAAATCACAAAATCTCACCCTTTACATTCAATTTACATGAGGTACCTAGGCACCTCTATTGTATTGATTGCAAGGAAGGTTGACAAGGGGGAGGAAGAAGAAGGGAGAAGTATGCAGTTTCGAGCATTTGCTTTAAATTTGCAAGGGTCATTATAATCGGGAAAAATTTAGGCAAGGAGCTTATTCCAAATATTTGATGTAAGTTTTTAAAACATTCTGATTAGATTACAAATTCGAATTCCAGAATTAACTGCAATTAAGAAACAGTCTGGCACATGGAAAAATAACAAATATTTACTAAAGTCCAAAACTATAAACATTTTAAATTAATCATGAGCAAAGTAAATATCTAGGTATATATAATACTGCAGGTGGCAGGCCAGAACATGCCCAGAACAAATATTCCAAAGTACATTAAGCTAATTATATATACTAATAAAATATTTAACAATATGAACTTTATTACTTTTAACGAAGAAATGAGATGAGAGATGAAAAATAAAATGCAAAAAACACCATTTCAGCTTTTAATAATATTATATGGTATACGAGTATACATACATGCACATTCAAGGAATGTTATGAAGAAATTTACATTTTAACAATTACTACAATAATAAACAAATAAGAATTTTAATTGCAACAACAATAGCAGCAATAATTCTTTATATTCCGAATGAACCAACGAACGAAACGAGCACTGGATGGGAATGAATAAATAAATGACTTAAGATGCAATGCTATTTTGCGCAACAACAATACAAAACTGGTAAACTGCCATGGCGGCAGGTAGTGCCGTGGCGTGGCAAGGCGTTGTTGGATGTGAGTTTCCAAAATGTGCTGGTCTTATATAAAATAACCAGCTACAACAACAAATAGTGTACCATAAAGCTAAAAACCATCGTACAAACAATCTCGAAATTCCGCAATGAACACAAACAATGATGACAGTTACAGTTATAAACAACATCAAAGAATTAAATTTTATTTTTCCAATAAAAAATCCTCAAATTTTGAAGATAATTCGGCAACAAAACTTAAACTGTAGGCATTGTAAAATCAATTGCAGCTAAGTGATTGAGAAAGAAAAAACGTATGGAGAGAGCAATTTCAAAAGAGAGAGAGCGCGCAATTTACAATTTTACCAGAGAGTTGAAAATGAGGTAAGAAATGTGAGATGCATGGTAGCGAGTTATAGAGAAAAGAATGAATAATGAAGAAGAAGAATGGAGCGAGAGCCATCCCACCACGAATTGCCAAAAGAGGCAAGATAGGCTGCATGCAGCTAGATGGCCGACTGATTAACTTGGCTGGCTGGCTGTCTGTCTGTCTGTCTGTCTGCCGTCTTTCATGAAGAGTGCCCCTTCTCCACATCTCTTTTTATCTTTGTTGCGCCCGCAAGTTTTTGTTTTCGGCAACTTCGGAATATGTGATAGACACTTGAATCAGCTGTGATTGAATATGGTTCATTATGAAGTTGCACGATATTGCTTTATGTACAAACAAGCAAACGGAGTGGCAGAGCCTGCGAGCAAGAAAGACAAGCAAACATACACAACGAAACAGCCAGTTATGGAGTGGGTTGGGAGGAGGGTCGATGTTGGTGGCGTTGCTGCGCAAAGAAGAAGAGTTGATGGTATGCTATACAAAAACAGATTGAATTTTGTGTGTGCTTCTTATTTTTCTTTTATTTAGCTTTCATGTTTATGCTTTTTTCTTTGATAATCACGCCTGTGTACTGCATGTGGAACGTGAAAATTTTATTTAATATCTGTTTGTTGAAAAACGCTGAAGCAATCGCAGATGATATTCACAACTTGTTATTTGTAGCACTACATAATTACACACAGGTCGTTTGATTTCCTCTACGCTATATGCGCTATATGAAATTCTGGTATTGTATGTTGAAATGGCAAACATACATTCAACAAAATGGCCGATGGTTGTTTGTTCTCTTCTCTTCTGCCTTCTCGATATTCAACACAGTACTCGCGTTATTGTTGTTGCTGCCGCTGTCACTTGTAGGGCTACACATATATATATTGTATATTGCATTTGAACGTTGTTGTTGTAGAACGCAGTTCTAAAACAAACAGTAAAATAAACCTTTTCTTACTTTGTTTAAATTGCAATGACGGTTGTCAACAAGCATGAAGGTGGAAAGGTGGAAAATTAATTTTAATTTCTATACTCGTTTGTCAGATCCGCAAAAAGGTATGGCGTAAGAGTAGAGAATTTGTGATAAAATTTCATCAGAAACATGTTAAAGGAATTGATTACTTTTCCAATTTCAGAGAGTAATTGAAATTGTAATTTTTATTTTCACAATTCCATATTCCAAGTGGTGAGTTTATATATTGTTTTTCTTTTTTTAAAGTGATAAATGGATGCGGGCCAATCTGTCAAATTTCGATTAACAACTATTCTAATTCGTAAATATTATCCGAGTTGGTCGTAAGAGATTTATTACAAATGTTTCAACTGAGTTTATACTTTGTGTTTCGTCTTCTGAGAAATTCATATGCTACCCATGAAGGTAGCGATCTACCTCTATTCTTCAACGAAGTATCATATATCTTTCGATTAACTTTAGAGTTCAAGTGTAGTTAGGAATTTGAAGAACTGGCTCTAAAGCTTATTTATATCTTTATTTATGGAAGCAAAAAAAAAAGCTCAATTTCGTCCCAAATGAAGAAACAAACATGGTTGACAAATAGAGATACTTATGAGAAACTCAGATATAGTACGACTTTTACATAAGCGGTCTCCATTTCCGATTTATTTCATATTATGAATAGAGTATGCTACGAACGACTGCTAGCGGAGACGCGGTGTAAACATGAGCAAACATCTCCATCTCTTGACAAACCACCACTATCACACTCTCTACGAACCGTGTCTCACTATCAATAAAATATCGAGTGAATGGGAGAAGGTACGCACGAGTGTGTGTGTATGTATGTGTGCCTAAAAATAAGTAAAAATACCTGCTGTGTCCCTGTGCAAAAACAAATACCAAAAAATATGAGCGCAGCAAGAAGGAAAGGAATTTGTGAGAACTTTCAGTAAATTATTTTTTGAAATAGCGATGCATTATGGCTGTCGGCAGTGGTGGTGGTGTGATAGTGCATCATTTATTGACAAATTGTTGTCAAAGAGCAGAGCAGCTGCAGTGTGGCAACAAAAGAAATCACCATCAATGCATTTCAAAGTGCAGCAAGCAGCAACAATAAGAAACAAGAACGACAACAACAACATAATGCAAGAGATAACAAAAAATTGATTATTAACTGGAATTGTTGATGCTGCTTCTGCTGCTGCCGAGAACAAAGAGAAAACGCCTCAAAAACAACAACGACAACGTACAACAGAAAATTGTGTTGCTATTTTAAAATTCAAGTGGCTGTGATTTTAGCTGCTGCTGTTGTTGCTTCTGGCATTTTGCTGTCGCTGTTGCTGCTGCCCGCAAAACGAAACCTATCACCAGCAATAAAAACAACAAAGGCGAAAAACAAAAACTGCAAGTAAGAAGAAAAAACAGTGCACACGATAAAAAGCAAGAAAAGAAAGAAAGAAAAATCGGAATAAAGACCAAAGCACCCAAACCAACAATAAAAGCAGCAGCAAAAGTAGCAAACACGCGCAATCAACAACAGCAACAGTCAGCCATAATAATGAGACTTTAGCAATGCCGCACAACGACAGCGTCGTCGACAGTGGCGACAGACCACAAAAACCATGCTAAATACAACAAAAAATTCATAAAAATTCTTATCAGTCAAAAAACTGATGACGTTGCATGCACGAAAGAAGCTGAAGCTTAAAAAAAAACATAAGAAGCAATCCGAGTACAAGTGAAAGGAGAACGCGCCGCTACCGCCATCGCTCAATGTAAAGCATCAAAAAAGCAAACGAAAAAAAGGAGACCATAGCATAGAACAATGTACAACATTCAGCTATGGTTTATACAAACAGAGTAGAGAGCGAGAGGCAGCAGCAAAGCAAGCAGTCAAAAGAAAACTCAACAAACATGCACCCAATTATGCTTTAGGCCGTGGTTATGTTGGTGTTCGCTGTTCGGCGTACATATCACATTTTTCTCTACTGCTTTGTCTCCGTGGTTACCATGAGCTCATTGCAGAGTTGCCTTTGGTCGAAATGCAGTTTCTTTTATACTATATATGTATTTTGTGAGCAATGGCAACACTAAATGAGATGTATACAAACAAACGTTAAACAATTTTATCAATATGGAGAGTGCGAAATCTGAATATAAACATGGCCTAAAGCCGGCATAGCCGTGGTACCACACTGGCAACAGTCGCCGCGGGGACAAATGTGTTCTGCTCTCTTAGACGTGATCAAATCTGGCGCCAGTGATTAAAATTACACTCTCCATCACCACCAGGTTCTAAACTTGTATGGAAAGGCCACAAAACCATTTATGATGGTGTGCCAAAACCTTAAAACAAAGTTTTGAGAATAAACCCATAGACTTTACCGTTACTGGGGGATTAACATGCCGTGGTCGTGGGTGTGGTATGTAACCAACATAGTCACCCGGAGTGATAGTCCACAATGTTAAATTAAAACAAATAATCTAGGGTGGAACTGCATATGACGATGATACCTGGTATACCTGTAGTTCCAATCTTCACACAGAATGATATAATGATATAATTAAATATATTACTTTAGACGTGTTCTTGAGCACTCGACCCCCTGTAGCAGTAAAGTTCCAAAAACCGGCTTGCCGCTTTCATAGACGTCAACCAAAATTTGAAAGATTGGGTCACCGAAGTAAATGGTGGGTACAATTGGCCCCTAAACCCTTTATTGTGTGAGGGTAGAGTATTTTATCGACTAGGGTTCATCAAGGTGGTGCTTTCAAAGTTTTTTCAATTCAAGATAATTTCATTCAAATAATAAGTCTTAAACCACTGCAGAGCACAGTAAAAATCAATAAAAACTTTTTAAGTCGACAAAAACTAAATTTTCATTAGAATACATGCATAGTTATTTTATATAGTTATTGGAAATGCTGATGATGATAAATTTCCCAATGCAATAATACATCAGAAAAACACAAAGAAATTGTCTAATAAAAAAATCCCTTCATTGAGAGAGAGGTCTCGTGGGAAGAGAGGAATAGAGAAGAGTAAAAGGTGAAAATTGCATTCCACTATAAATTTACTAAATGCACAATAGTTAATTGCAACAACAACAACAACAACAACAACAACACAACGACAAAGCTTGTTACAGCAGCATGACGGCGGTGGTGAGACAGGCAGGAAACACACACAAACAGAAAGCAACAACTGTGTTTTTTTTGTATAATTAATGTTGTTGTTGCGTTTGTATTTGTAAGCATTGCTACCTCTCTGCCCTCTCTTGCTGCCTGGCACAATGCTGTTGCTACTCATACATACATACATACATACATACATACATGCATACATGCATACATACTTATATGCACATAAAGAGCTTGCTCGCGCTCCTGCAGTTACTGTTCTTGTTGTTGTTGTCAGTCGATGTTGCTTGACTTGAACTTGTTTTCGAGATTGAATTTCAATGCAATTGTAAATGCAATCAACAACAACCGCGAGAGCAACAATGAAATGCACAACAATAATTAAAAAAGAGAGAGAAAGAGTGCAACACAAAAAAAATTTAAAAAAAAAAACAAACAAAAATTAAAAAGAAAATCAACAAAGTATTCACAGCAAATGCAAAGAACTTTAGACTTTTTTACAGTACAATTTTTGTTGGTATGTGCAGCAATCTAATTGCATTTTGTTCTTGTTTTGTATAGTGGCGCACAAAGAGGTGTATTAATATTGGGTGTAGAGTGAGAGCTTGATGTAGGAAGATGAAGAGCGGAGGGGGGAAGGTGGTAGAAAGGGCAGTACAGCAGCAGCGAAAGCGAAACGAAATCATATACACACTCGCAAGCATAATGCAAGTGCTTGAATAAAAAAAAAGAAGACGCCAAATTTTAAATTTGCTTGAAAAACAAACACACACATACAGATATGGAGCCACAATACACACACACACACACACACACACACACACACACACACATATGGTACAAGCATTCGCTATTCTCGGTTCGGTCATATTTGCCGGTTCTGCGCGTTGTGATTTTGTTTCATTTCGCTTTGTTCCACTGTTTTTTCTCTCTTGATTTTTGTTTTTTATTATTTTATCCTTGTTGATTTTGCTACATGTTATTTTTATTTATTTTGATAATTTGTTGTTGTTTTTTAGTGTTGTTATGATGAAAGTTATGCAATATTTTTGTGTTAGAATTTCAATTATATAAAATTGAAATGAAATGCGCATCCCATCTGCAAATTCATATTTTTGAATTTTTTTTTAATATAATTTATTATTATTTTTTTAAATTTTTCCTATTCCAGAAGCAAAATGTTTCTATAATTGGCTTAAAAATGGCGTTTGAATGTAAATAGAGAAAACGAACTGCAAGAGGGGAAAGGAAAACACTTCACTATAAAAATGGAAATCAACAACTGCAGGTGATACTCAAGTGAATAATTTTATTATTATTAAATCCAAGATATAGGTAGAGCACTTTGAGAAAAAATCGTTAGCGCAAGTGTTTTACAGTATTTGTAATATCACAATAGAGAAGAAAAAAATCATGGAATATAATGAGTTATTCGCGTTTCGCAAAAAATTACGATATTTATTATGAAAACTAATAAATTATTTTCGCTTATTTATTTCTATTTTAGTAAATATTGGCATTGCACACACACCAACACACACACACATGAAGAGACAGCCTTTTATGCAGCAGGCCGCCATGCATTAAAGGCAGATGAGCGACGACATCGCAGCTACGCTGGGAAAGGACATTTGCTTTCATCCCAGATATTGAGAGTTGGTTATCCCGTCATCATGGTGAAACAGATTCTCACATGACGCAACTACTTAGCGGACATGGTTGCTACAAATATTAAAAAAATTATTTTTTCTACTCGGCAGGCAATGACAAACCTAAAGGGTGATTTTTATAAGAAATTAGTTTTTGAAAATGAAAAAGAAACAACAGAAATTTTACAAAAGTAAATGACATTTTTTTTTTTGTATCTATAAATTAATTCCTGTCATTTACTTATTAACGATAATTTCACTTAAATGTTGCCCACGGCTACGCTTCAAGTGGTCCATTCTGAAGGTTCAATTTTAGCAAATTTTTCACACATTTCGGCCGGAATCTAACCAATGACACGTTCAATGTTGGCTTCCAAAGCAGCAATCGTGTTTGGCTTGTCCCTATAGACAAGAGACTTAACTTAGCCCCACAAAAAATAGTCTAACGGGGTCAAATCACACGATCTTGGTGGCCAATTGACTGCACCAAAACGTGAGATTAACTGCTCACCAAATTCTACTCTCAATTGATGCATGGTTTCGCGTGCAGTATGGCATGTGGCACAGTCCTGTTAGAACCATATGTCGGCCGAATCCAATTCTAGCATTTTCGGCAAAAAACCTCTGTAATCATCGAACAGTACCGGTACCGGTACCTTTCTCCATTGACCGTAACGTTGCGACCTTCATCGTCTTTGAATAAGTACGGCCCAATAATGCCGCCTGCTAATAAACCGCACCGAAAAGTGCATTTTTCGGGCTGCATTGCTACCTGCTGAGTTGCCACTGGCTGGTCTTCTCTCCAAATACGGCAATTCTGCTATTCACGTATCCATTGAGCCAAAAATGAGCCTCGTCGCTAAATGGACGTAGCTTGCGAAACACTTTTTCCATAGCGCATGAATTTTGATAATAAATTTCAATAATTTGCAAACATTTTTCAGGCGTAAGTCTATTCATTATGAAATGGCAAATCAAACTGAGCATAAATCAAGTGACAGCTGTCAAAAAGACCAACTCCGAAAAAAGTATTGCCAGATTGAAAACCACACTTCTAGAAAAAACACCCTTTACAAGAGTAAAAATTACCTATGAAAAGTTTTTTCACTTCGTCATGTACAAAAATAGCATGCACGACATGATTGGATGCGAAAAGCTTGGCCTAGGCCCTGCATTAAAAGGCATTTTACTTTACTTTACTTTTAATGGCGCAACAGCCCGTGGAGGACCTAGGCAGAGCTTTTCGCATCCACTCATGTTGTGCGTCTTATATTTGTAAATGAATGGAAGGGACCTACAGTTTAATGCCGAATCCGAACGGCGAAGTGAAAAGCTTTTCATAGCAATTTTTACTCTCGTAGATTTGCCATTGCCGTGTAGAAAATTTTTTTTTCTACTTTTTGATTTTGCCTGTGCCGAGATTCGAACCCTAGACACTCTGCGCAGCAGTTCAACGCACTACCACTACGCCACAGCGACCACCATTAAAAGGCATATCATAATCATAATACAATGTATGTATATATTAGCAACACTTCTGAACGATCGACTTCGTAAAAACGCTCATTAAATCCGCAAAAAGCTGGGACCGTTCAAAAACGTTGAGAAATATTCTTGAGAAGAGCAGTCTACAGTGTAGCGTAAAATCCGAAAATCTCATAGTGATGCAAATGAAGATCAGAAAATAGCGTTACAAAGTTCGCAATTGATTGGAAGATTTAAAAACGCTAACGCTAAGCTAAGCGTTTTGAATAAAATTCAAATTATTTAAATAAATATTAGATCATTCATAATTGCCTGTCTTTCTAATTATTTATGTATTTATCGTTTACAAAAGCAAACTGTGCTTTCTTTGTTTCTCATTAAGGTGGTGGGAAACAAAAACAAAATTTTTTTTTGAGTTCTTCAACCTCGTGTCTCTTCTTTAACACTAAAGTTCATCGAAAGATATTTGTTTTTTATTTTTTCGTTTTCTGCTAAAATGGTTTTAGAAAATGTACTTGTTATTGTAAAAAATGCGAAAGGCTCGGCCTAGGCTCTCCAGGGTTGTTGTGCCAATAAAATAAGAAGATAAATACAATATTTTCAAAAGTTCCTCTCTTCCCATAAGCTGCAACACAAGTTTCCTAGGCCTTTTTCGAATGGGATGTTTTCCGGTGGGGCGAAAAGTTATAGATTATAAAATTTACATATTTAAAAGATTTGATGTGTCACAAAATCTTAAATATAAATTAAAATCAAATCTTCCATTCATGTGCAAATATAACACGCACAACATGAGTGGATGCGAAAAGCTTGGCCTTTGGCGCTACATGCGGTCATAGTCGACACTGATAAACTAAAACAAGTCCATTGTGGTAAAGTCATAACACTTGCCACAATGGCTGCCTATCTCTTAATCGGTGTCCTGTGTGATTGCATTCCCTCTTTCATTCTCCCTCCTTCTTCCTTCCATTCAACACAATGCTCTGCATTCATAAGAGTACACCCAGTGTGTTCAATGCCTCAATCTCAAAAAAAAAAAAAAAAAAAAAAATCACACAAAATTTTATCAATTTTCCACCGATGAAGAGGAAAAAAAAACACTAGCACTTGCTTGGTTTCACACTCTCTCTTTCTATATTGTAGCAACAACAAAAACAAAAAAAAATTAATAAAATAATAATTAAAAAAAAAAGTCATCGCATAAATATAAGCAACAACCACGACCAACAAACAAAGAGTTTCAAGTTTGAAGCAAAGAGAAAGGGGGAAAAAAATATCTGCGTAAAAAATTATGCTTTGTTCACAGGCAAAAAAAAGCCAACAACAACGCAGCGGGGAAGAAATACGTCAAGTACAGAGATTTCTTCTTGAACAACAACAACAACAACAACGAGTCATATATCACTCTCGCACATATCAAAAACATCAATGCTGCGACAGACAACATAACTGCAGAAGCAAGCAGCAAGCAGCAGCAGCAGAGGCAGCGGCAAAGATAAGAAACTAACAGTTGCGCTAGTATATAGTATATTTTATACATCCATACATGAATACATACACACCTGAACAAAATAATAGGTGTGAACCAAAAATTTTTAAAATGAACGAAACAAATTAATTGGCATGGTCTACAATCAAAAGGCAAATCTCGAAGTTTGGTGGCACTGTTTTGGAATGAAATGGGGGAATCCCCACAACAAAAGTTCTTCTCGATGTTTATTTGTTGAACCTTCAAATTGATCTGGCCAATAAAATTTGTGGGGGTTTGGTAAAAATTAAAAGTAAATAAATTTAAAGCGTTTTTTTTTCTAGAAGGTAAGATTTCGATGAAAGTGAACTAAGTAAAAGTATAATTATAATTTTTAATAATATTAGATGGTTCGTGGAGTTCATTGCAGTACAGAGGAGAGCAGACTTGTTCGTCAGCTCCGAGACAAAGGAAAAACCTACAAATTCATTGCCAGATCGATGGGATGGTCTCAGAAATTCGTTACAAATGCTCTCAAGCCAGAAAAAGCTATTGAAACGCGTGGAGCACCTAAAAAAACTTCATTGACTTCAGTGACCGACAATCGTATCGTTACATTAGCTAAACGCGAGCCGTTCAAGTTGCCCAGAACAATTGCAAGCGAAATTGGGGATGTTGTATCATCACGAACCGTTCCAAGCCGATTAGTAAATGCAAATCTATCCGGTTCGCAAAGTTCCTCTGCTAAGGATGGCTCGCAAAGTTCTTCTGCTAAGAACTGCAAATTTGAAGATAAAATTTTTGGATTAGTTCATAAAACGTGGTGCGGTTCAAAAGGAGAAAAAAATGGCGCAATATTCTCTGGAACGATGAAACAAAAATAAATTTGTTTGGTAATGATGCGGAAAGAAACGTTCGTCGCCCGAAAGGCAAAGAGTTCAACGTCCACTTCACAAAGAAAACAGTGAAGCACGGGGGTGGCAGCTTATGGTATGGGGCTGTTTTTCTTGGCAAGGTATTGGTATTGGTCCGATACATCAAATTAATGGCGTTATGGATAGATTCGTGTATAAGGATTTGTTGGAAACGGTAATTTTACCATATGCCGAGGATAATATGCCGCTTTTGTGGAAATTTCAGCAGGACAATGATCCTAAACATTCAACGCAAGTTGTCAAAGCATGGTTCCAAGAGCATAATGTAGACGTCCTTGAGTGGCCAAGTCAATCCCCAGATCTAAATCCTATTGAGAACCTCTGGGGAGAACTTAAACGCCAAAACAAAACGCAGTTATGGGAAAATATTAAAAAAATTTTGGTACAGCATTCCTGTAGAAACTTGTCAGAAGTTGATATCGTCTAAGCCCAATGCCAAGAAGAATCGAAAAAACAATCAAGAATAATCGTGGATATTCTGGGTAATAATGCGTTCTTACTAATTCAGTAAAATACGGAACCATAACTAGCAAAATTTCAATATTTATTCCTAAGTTTTTTGTGCACACACACCTATTATTCTTCTGTCCAATCGAAAATCCTTGTATTTTATGAATTAACCAAAATTTTAGTTATTTATTAGAGTTTTTAAAACCTTTTATGTTTTGTTATGACGCTGAAGTATGTTTATGTTGAAAACTAAGTTATTTTTTGAAAGATAATAAAAAATATATGAAAACCAAGCTTTTTTGGAAAAAAAATATGTTCATACCTATTATTTTGCCCAGGTGTGTATGTACAGAGGTATGAGAGATTTTTGTTTTGTTACGAACAAGGTAACTACAACAACACTATATGTAGGTTTATACATACAGTGATGGAAAAAATAATAGAAACGACATACATTTTAACAATTCTAACCATACCAATAATTTTCTTGGCGAATTCTATGCGTGAAGCCTACTGTGCACGATTTGCTGATAACGGTACTTTATTTTGTTATCAATTTTGTGCATATTTCGGTTTGAATACTTGTTGGATTTGAGTGTTTTTCAATCAACCACGTTTTTGCCTTGGAAAAAAAAAATTTAAACGCGATTAAATTTCGTCAAAATATTTTCCTATAACGTGTGAAATATTTTAATTGAGGTAGTTTTCGGACATTAAAAATAGGAAAAAGTGTGAGAATAGCAATTCTTGCGAAATTCGTCCTTCTGCATTGTTTCTAGATTCAGAATGGGTCGTGGAGTGCATTGCACAGATGTGGAGAGAAGTCATGGGAAATCTCAAAAACGAAGGCAAATCAATGGCTTAAATTGCGCAAATAATGAAGTGCTCCAAAAAAAATGTGGCAGGAAGCGAAAACCTATTCGGCAGTCGAAAAAAATCCATTTCATTCATCGGAAGAACTAAGGAAGGAGTTAAATGCACCTGTTACGAGCCATGCAATAAGAAATAGGCTGATGGAACGTGGTTTGAAGGCACATTCAGCAAGGAAAGTACCATTCCTCAGCAAGAAGAACATCCAGAACTGAATCAATTTCACAAAAAGACATTCAACGCGAACAAATTGGAAAAACGTCTTGTGATCTGACGAAACAAAGGTGAGTTTGTGTGGATCTGACGGAAAACCCCAAGTAAGGCGCCCCAAAAATACTGCACATGATCCAAAACACACAATAAAAACGATTAATCATGTTGGTGACAACATTATGCTATGGGGATGTTTTTCAGCATTCGGTGTTGGTCCAATATATTGGGTGAAAGGTAAAATGTGTGCCACCAACTACGTTAACATACTAAATAGTATAATGCTGCCATATGCAGAGGAAGAAATGCCAATAAAGTGGGAGTTCATGCAAGATAATGACCCTAAACACTCATCAAAACTTGCCAAAAAGTGGTTCCGGGACAACCAAATTTCTTTGATGGAATGGCCTTCACAATCACCAGACCTAAATCCAATAGAACATCTTTGGGGGGTAAAAAAAAACGAATTGCTGGGTTTAAGTCCAAAAATAAGGGGGATTTATGGGGAAAAGTAGTCGCTGTGGCGTAGTGGTAATGCGTTGGACTGCTACGCAGTGTCCGGGGTTCGAATCTCGGCACAGGCAAAATCAAAAAGTAGAAATAATTATTTTTCTACACGGCACCACCTCTTGACAGGTAATGGCAAACCTACAAGAGTAAAAATTGCTATGAAAAGCTTTTCACTTCGCCGTTCGGATTCGGTCCCTTCCATTCATGTACAAATATAACACGCACAACATGAGTGGGTGCGAAAAGCTCGGCCTAGGCCCTCCATGGGCTGTTGTGCCATTAAAAGTAAGTAAGTAAAGGCTGAATGGTAAGCCATTGATCCATCAATTTGTGCCAAACTGGTGGATTCCATGGATCGTCGGTGTGTCCAAGTTATAAAAAATCGTGGTAGAACTACTAAACATTAAAAACAAAAACAATGTACTAATTTTTATCAAAGACTTTTACTGTTTACTGTTGGTTTCAAGTTTTTTGTTTCTATTTTTTTTTCCAAGCGTAATAAATGAAGTTAATTTTTTCTATTTATGGACTTTCAGAAATACCTTCTTATTTTTTTATTTTGAAATATAATGGAATAAGTAATAAATAAAAATTAATAACATTGAAAAGAAAATTTGAACATTCAAAGAAAAATAGGTCGTTTCTATTATTTTTTCCATCACTGTACATACCGTTGCCTTAATTGGCCAAAGCCCTAACACGAATTTTTCTAATTTTTGAGGAGAAACAAAACAAAAACATTTTGAAACTTTCATATTTTCTATTCTGTTTTCCAAATATTGTAATTTAAAGTTAAAGAAAAACACGTAAGTTTTTGGTTTACATGTAGTTGTAAAATTTTAGGCAGAAAACTAAATTTTAAAAAATGTGATATTAGGGCTTTTGTAAATTAAGGCAGCGCGAAACGCTCATTAGATCAATCATATATTGCTCGTATATGCTGCAAGAGTAGCATAAATCAAGAAAAAAGCTAATTCGAGTTTAGTTTACAGAAGCAACTGCTATTTAGTCTATACCATATCTTATGAACTCATTACCTGAGAAGATTATTTGTCCTTATCAATTGAATGAATTGTGGTATGAAGGGAGCGTCAGGTAAATTGATAAGTTTGACTGGGTGTTTCACAGAATTTATGTTTTTTGAGTTATGACAGTCTTGCAGCAAACGAGCGATTCGTTTTGGCTTGTATAGGAAAAGGAATAAGGAAAAAGCAACCAAAAGATATGAGTTACTTACTTTTCACGATGCAGCAAACAAATGCGATCCTTTGCGACTTTTAGCTTCTTGGATATAATTTTCTTTAGATTCTCTACGGATATTTGAGGATCCACTGTGACACCGAAATTACCACCAGTGGTGGTGCTTATATTTAAGTTAATTAGTGGCTGTGGTACAGCATGCGGTGGCGCTGTATGCTGCAATGTGGTGACATTGTGAGCGCCCAACAAAGAAATATGATGGTGGTGTTGGTGGTGGTGGACGCCGTTCGTGATGCTGCGCTGTAATTGTGACGCCACAACTGCGGAGGAGGGTGATGGCGTGGAGTTGGAGGAGCATGCGGATACGATGCTACCGTTGGCGGAAGTTATTACTGACCCGCCACCGACGCCGCCACTATTGCCACCATCCTTTATCTGTTTGCAAATGTTGTTGGTGTTGGTGGTTGATGGGCCACACCCAACGCTGATGTTATCATTTGAATTAACGACGTGATGCGTTTGCGGCGGTGTATCGCCGCCGCCTCCAAATTCTGGAGTGCCACCACCATGGTTGCCAGCCGTTGCAGCATTCGCCGAAGTCGTCTGGTGAGACGAAGAAGAGTCTGTGGCCTTGTCCATTTTACAAAAAATGTGTGAATTTTTTTTTTTATATTTTTCCTTTTGTTGTGTCAGTTTTCACTAGTTGAGTTTTTTTTTTTAAACCAACACTTTTGTTTTTCTTCAAGTTGTTCTCTTTTCTTTTGTGTGTAAATAAAATTCTAAATGAAAAAAAAAAATGTAAAAAAAATCACACACTAAACACACAAACACACACACACGTACGTAATCGATCGATTTCCCCACACCTTGCTGCGAGTTGATTGTGAGTTAATGTAGTTTTTGGGCTGTGGTGTCGTGTGGTTCAGTTAGTAGCAGCTGCGACGCCGACTGAATAGGCTGGAAGCGACGCGTTCAAGACTAAACGTTTACGGCGATTGCGAAACGAAACCGTACAGAAGGAACCGATACTAAACGCAGAAGCAGCACGACACAGCAGTACGGCAAGAAAACTTAAATATGTTGGGAAAAAAATAATCGTTCGAAATCGACGTTGACAACGACGACGAATTCTTTCTCGTCTCTTTGATTTATGCGTTGCTTTGATGCAAAAATTAATACAAATCACTTTACACAACACATAGAGAGACTGCAACCGAACGTACCGATGACCAGCATTCAACTAAAAAAGAAACGAACGACAAAACGTTGGTCGAAAAAGCACTTACAAATATATGGTGTGATTGTTGGCTTGGTGGGGAATCTTAACAGCCGCACAAAAGCACAGTTTAGATGCGACGGTTGGGCACGCGTTGGATACGACAGAAAATAGCTTCAGTGCCTCCACACCCGACAATGCACGACCAACGGCGACGATGATATGGTGAAAATTTCACCATACACACGCAAGCACACACGTCCTCAAAGCTTCGCTGCTACTTACGACGTAGCCGGCAAAGTAAACAGTGACGTCAGCTCAAGCAAGATGACGTGTGACAGCGGCAGCAGAGCGGCAAGTGGCTGTGTATATGTGACGTCGTCGTTTCTTTTTTATTTTTTAATTTCACTACGCTTTATGTTTACGCGTGTATAAATTCCTCACATACACGTACACAAGCTTGAATTTATATGAATTTAAATTTATTTCTTTTGTTACGTTTGCTTGGTAATAACCAAGAGTCTTAAAAGTTTATTGGAATTTTGGGTTACTCTCTCCTACGGTGTATGCTTTTATTGCACAAACTATTAATACTAACAGCTGCGCTTTACATTTACACACAGTATGCAAAAAAAAAAAAAACGTCGTCAACGACGAAATTTTATTTCTGAAACTGATTTGCACGACGTTCCAACACAGAATGAGGCTCTACTCGGATAAACATTGTGAGAAGGAATCAAATTCAGAATTCATAACGTAGTGTTTGTTTGCTGTGGTGAATTCGATTCATTCGTCGAGTTTGAGTTTGAATAGGCAAAATAAGTTGCTCTCCCTTGTCTTCTTCGTTTTTGAGAGATGCATATTCGATACTCTCGCTCTCATGCTTGCTTGAACCGTTCCCCCGTATCAATCTTTTTATTCCAAAAACAAATTGGAGTCACGATAAACTTCCTTGTTGCTATAAGGATGCATCTGTGTATGTGTCCTTTTGCTTTCGTTTCCTAGTTTTCTTATGGCGATTTATTCTGCACTAGTTTCCACTTCTTGTACAATTTTTGTTATTGGGATGTGCCACGCCGCAGCGCATATTATGTAAGCTTACACACATTTCCTTTTCTTTAGCATTTTTCATATTTCTCTGTTTGCTTTGTTTGACTTGGCACGTTGTTTTTGGGTTTTTATTTATACAAAGGCAGCGTTGATGTCGTCACTGTGCTCAAATTTCTCAATATTTTTCTATGATGCAGAATTTGAAATGTAGAAATTGACAATTCTATAAATTTTTTTTGTAAAATATTTCTTGTTTTTTTTTTTACATTTTTAATCATACGACACATTTTTATCTTCAACAAAGCAAGCGCCTTTGCGGCGAAAAATTAACTGAGGTAGGTAGAACAACTGAAATAAGTAGCTTAACCCTTTACAAACCTTTAAAAAAATGCTGAACACGAATCTGAAATCCATTTTTCAGTTGACTGTAAGTCATCTCTGTGGCGTAATGGTAGTGCGTTGGACTGCTACGCAGAATGTCCGGGGTTCGAATCTCGGCACAGGCAAAATCAAAAAATAGAAATAATAATTTTTCTACACGGCACCACCTTTTGGCAGGCAATGGCAAACCTACAAGAGTAAAAATTGCTATGAACAGCTTTTCACTTCGCCGTTCGGATTCGGCATTAAACTGTTGGTCCCTTCCATTCATGTACAAATATAACACGCACAACAAGTAAAAAAGTAAGTAAGTAAGTCATCTCTAGGTATAAAAACCTAACAAGCAGTGTTCACTCGGAAACGTTTATTATCTAATATGTCCTTTATCCATATTTGAAAGCCAACATAAAAATAATAAAATATATTACATTCCATTGACCAATATTTTATTTACTCGATTTGACATCGATCGCTAAAATTTAAGTGGTAGTGGAAATAAAATTCGATTACCACTAAATGTTTAGTGTAATACAACTGAACTACCACTAAACCGTTAGTGGTAGTTGGTTTTTATTTCCGCTACCACTAAATGTTCAATGGTAGTTAACATTTATTTCCACTACCACCTATCAATCTTCCTTCCAATCAAGACAACATTCTGCATGCGCAGGGGTACACCCTGTGTGTTGACTGTGTCAAGAAAACAAAAACTAAACATTTCCACTACCACTAAATATTTAGATTAGTGAAAGGTATAGTGCAGTCAAAATTTAGTGACTAAATATCAAGTCTGGTATTTTTCATCCATTTCACAGTTTCTGAGGTCAACTAATAACAACTTCGAAATGAAAGAAGATCAAGGTTTGAAATAAAAAGAAGTAAACAAGTACAATATTTCTTGAACATATTTACAGAACCCGATGCATAAAGGTTTTAAGCGCCTTGTTATACCGACGGTCACGGTCATATAAGGCTGTGGCTATATTCAAATTTTACTTGGCGAACACCATGCAATTGTTGTAGCGCGAACACGGAGAAAGAGCTTTTACTCACTCTCACAGCGAACACGATATGCTGGATGAAATGTACACCGAGCACGCCGAGTATTCAGGGTTAGCAATGAGTTATTCTACAAAAAAAGAATAAAAATGTATGTAAAATAGAAGGAAAACATGCAAACCTATACATCATATAAAACTATTGAAGAGAAATCATATTATTTTCATAATTTTTCAATTATATTATTAATTTCACGCTCCATATTAATAAAATCGTTTAAAGCTTTTTGGTATACCATTTAGTGTTGTCGTTGCGCAAAAAATTGTTTTACAAAAAGAACTGAATTTCGAGAAAAAGCAACTCTGTAACGAACACCAATTTAACCACTACACCCAGCATGAAAGAAAAATTTGATTTGTTCGTCGAACAGCGAACACCAGTATAACCAGCAGCTTACGGGCACGAGTTGTTGTTGTTTCAGTATAAAGCGAAAAAATTAGAGAAAACGAGAGAGTAAAACTTGACGGCCACGGTCACCAAATAAATTGTCTTTCGATTTGAAATCACTGGATCAAAACAGAGTTAATTTGTGAAATTACTTGCATTACAAAGTTTGTATGTTACTGTTTTAATAACTATGAAGTCGAAAGTCGAAATAAAAAGTAGGAAAAAAGTACTAAAAGTATGCAAAAACGTACTAGTGTCCAGCGATCAAATGACCGTCTACTTTGGGCACAGAAATGGTAAAAAGTGATACGACCGATGCAAACCAACAGTAGAGGGTTAACAGTACCAAATTGTGTATTCAATCATAAATTAAAATTAATTCTTAACAGTCTATGTAATTTAGCTTCTGAAACCAAAGGTTATGTTGAAACTTCATCTAAAGTCGAATCTTTTTTAAATTCATTTAAATATACGTCATACACAACAATATTTCTACTGTTGCTTTCTGGCCTTTTCTCCTCAATAAACGAACAGAGCTTTTCACAGTCGTATGTAACTATACTAGCTATCTCTTTCTAGACAAATGGTATCGCAGCTGATTTGATTGGGTTGTAATTAAACGCATCGGCCCAACAGAGCTGTATTTTGTTGGCACAAACAGAAATATTCAAAAAGAAAACTATACAAAAAAGTACAGCGTAACAACGTAACAGCGTACCGGTGTAGCTATACCCATTTATAAATAAGAATAATACGGGGTCTTGTGACAGAGTTGCGACGTCATCGTAAATATGCACACACCGAGTATTTACGTCGAATTAAATTCATTTCTCTTTTGTTATGCTCTTTTGTTACGCTGTTATGCAATTGTGTTTATATTTAAATAGAATTAGACAACTTTTATTTTATAATAAAAAAAAAACTTTTTTAATAGAAAGCTTCATTAATTTAATTTAAGTTATATTATTTTACGGTTTATAACTTATTTATATTTCCTTTTGACGAATGCAAAAAATTAAATATGTAGAAGAATAGAAGAATATATGAAGTCGATGACAGTGCAAATTGGCAGATTGCCGCAATATTACAGTGTCGCAGGCATTATTTTTGTCTTCATATTATGCTTAAGTAATGTAGCGTACTGGAAGGTTGGCATTTTCTGTAATCACGCTTCTGTGAAGTCGGGTTGTGGTCATTACTCGAAAACTAAGCAAAAATTGAAAAACTATCACCAAATATACTATTCCCATCCTTACATCTTGGCGCCCCAAGAACCGTAATCTTGTCGCTATTCGTATATTTCATATTTACAAATTAAGATTTTTAGCAGGGATAGGAATTAACAAAATTGTACATAATACCACTGGGTCGGTTCAAAAACCAGTTTCCGAGATCACGATATGTTGTGTGATGACACACATAACATATCTTCATTTTTATATATATAGATAAATATTAAATTCTTCTGCACTTTCGAGTCGCTGGTTATTATTATTTTAAAAGATTTTGTTTTTTGGGTGAAACTTATCCAAATGGGATTTTGATTGATTAGCATCAAAAAAATGAAATCCATCACTTCCATCGTTAACAGCACGCATAATATTTGCTTGAATGTATGAATTCAAGGTATTCGAGTCATATTGGTTTTCACGTTCTAATTCTTGATTAAATATGTCATGCATGGATCGATTTGGTGCTGTCATTCCTAATTGAGCTAATGCTTAGTTTGCCATCATCAAACACAAATCTTCAATCATAATCAATGCCTCGTTGTAAATTGCCGGTGTAAAATCCATTTCAGGATTGGAATTGATTCGACGTACTCTACGTAAAATATCTTTCGACATGTAATTTTGATATTTTGTCCACAAATCAACTGGATTCGATGGATTACACGTAATCAAAATAATTGTAAATAGCAAACGAATTTGTAGTGGATGGGTAGATACTGATGCATTTGCAAATGTGTCATCCCAATGCGTACCATGTTCCAATAGATCTAAACTTGGACATGCTTCACGATATGTTGTACAAACATGTCCGTCAACTGTTCTTAACTGCTGAAATGATATTGGTCCACGAACATTAATCAATAACAGTCGTGAATAAAAGCATTCAGCATTATTAGGATGGACAGTATAAATTCACCCTACAGAATCATTTGAAAACAGATTTACATGGCCATCAATTCGATTCCCTTGCTTACGGCGTTGAAATTCTTTTTTTGTTGAATTCCATGTAAAATACCTTGGTACTTTTGCATACAATAACGTTTTAGCAACTTGAAAAATGCTGTCAATGTCGTTTCTGGTGGCGCTGCATTCTCCGACGTAAAATACTCACGCTGTCCGTTTTCAAGATGAACAGCTAAATGCTGCACGTTTGAGTAACGTTCATGTACCGAAAATGAAAACACAATGAATGATTTCGTTAAAAAATATGACAATAAAAATATGAAATAAAAATACATTCCTTATGGATGTGTTTTCAATTTGAAGTGAATGCGTTGAGGGGTTCAAAAGTTATAGATAGACATTTTACTCTTTTGCGGGCGTGGCAGTGGGCGGATAAATAGCCTATGTCCGTCAGAAAAGCATGTACTTTAACATGAAAGTTGAATTTTTAAAAAAAATTTATCCGTTTCCAAGATCACACACATAACATATATTCAATTTTATATACTTATATAGAAGATAAATATTAAATTACAAATTGAATTTCGAACGAAAAAGTTCTACTTCCTTAGTCCCCACGGTATTTGTGATCACGGTTGTCGTTTTTGGTAGAAAACTATTAAAACTGTTAACATCTTTTTTTCCAATTTGGTGTTTTGAGTAACTTCTGATAATGAAACATGAGTTTAAAGCAAATATCATTATTGTTTTGTTGCTTAGAAACCCCACCCATTTTGTTTCCAAGGAACATACATTCATCTGAAATATACATAGGTTTTACCTCTGACCATTTTTTTCAAACAGCCGCGGTTTCTCGAAAAAAAAACCGTGATTTTAAAAGTGATTTTCAAAAACATCGGAATACAAAAGGTCGTACTCGTGGAAAGCTTTTTCATGATATACTCTACTTGACTGTCGGGCATTAAGTAAAATTATGAAAAAACAAAAGAAAAAACAGTATTTCAAGACCCCTTCGTGAAATTTTTTGTTGCCTTGACAAAGGCATTCAAGTTTTTCCCGTAGGGAGTGATACGGTTATCTAAAAGTGCATACTACATATGTTACATAGAATGTACTCCAATTGATGAACTTGCCAAACGAAGCCCAATGAAAAATAAAAAAACAAAATAAAAAGTAATTTAACATATTGACTGAAAATTGAATGTTATTTTTGTCTGTTTTGTTTGTTTGGTTTTTGCTTTATTTTTAAATAAAAAATAACTTAAATAAATTTTGGTAACATTTGGTAACATCTTTCAGAAAATTGGATAGGCATAAATGTTTGGAGAGTGGCAACCATGTTTGTGAATTTGCCAATTGGATGTCAGTTTGACATTTGTTGTGTTCGCGTGTGGTTGTTTCGCGGGTGGATCTCCTCGATGTGTTCGATCAGTTTGCGGTTATTTAATTAACTTTGATTTGATTAATTAAATTAATTAGTTTCGTTTGAAGAATGTTGTTGAAATGCTGAAAGCTTGCCTCAAATCTACAAATGATATTAAAAAATGTAAACGAGAAGAGAATTGCTAAACGAAAGAACACAGAAACAAGTGTTAATTTTTGTTGTGTTAGGAGAAGCAATCGCCTGCAAGCAACAGCAGCCGAAGAAGAAAAAGTGAAGAAGTTAAATTATGTCAAAGAAGTAAAAGAAGCAATAAAAGGAATTTCATAAAGAAAAAGTGTCAAAATGCTACTTTGCAAAAAATAAAAGATAAAAGAATTTATGCCACCAATTTGTTGTTCCAGTATATGTGCGCGCGTGTGTGAATGTGTGTGCGTGCGTTTGAAAGAAGTGGTGGCAAGATCATTGTCACTACCGCGCGCCGCCCACGGCCAACGTTCGCTCGTCTCGATTGTATATAGCACCAGATCCAACATCATTTGTATTGCCTTGAAGAAGGAGAAGAAAAAGAAGAAGACGAAGAAGGCCTAACAAGAAAACAACAACAGCAGCAGTAGCAACAGTTGTTCTTTTATAAATTTTTTTATTTATTTAACGATCTTTCGTTTCGTTACGTTTTGGTTTTTTCTCTTTTTAAATTATAATGCGAAGATCTGCACTCAATCGAAATCATTATTTTGTTTTTGGTCTGCTGGTGGGACTCGTACTCAGTTTCTATATACCGCAGGATATTTGGGAGTTGGTGCAGCAGGAAGAGTGTCCCCAGCAGACAGCCGAAAACAATTTGATTGAGAAGTTCGGTCAAGACTTTGAGCCACATTTGAATTTAATCAATAAACCGCTGGCAGCAAAAAAACCGGTAAGTTAAAATCTTGAAATCTTGTTAAGAGCTTATTCTCTTAAATCTGATATGAATCTGTATTTGTTAGAATTCAATTATTTTATTTAGCGTATTTACTTAGTACTTATCTCTTGTATAGTTCGCACATACATACATACACACATAATTTTTAATTTTGTTTATTTTCATAATTGAATTTGTTGTTGTGTTGTGCTGTAGCTAAGTGCTCATCTTCACCACTGCCATCACTTTTCTATTTGTTGTTTGTTTACCTCAAAAATATTTTTCAATATATTTAAATTGTATTTGAATTGGTTGTAATCATAGTGAAAATGGTGGAGGTGAGGAATGATTACCACACATTTTTTTTCTATTTGCACGTGGAGTTTTTTTAAATTTTATTTATTTTATTTTTATGACTTGTGAATTTTCTTTTTTGCGTTTTTTTAGCTTCGATTGGTTGATTTTCAATCGTCATTCCGCCGCTGTTGTTGCTGATATGATTTTATTGACCTCTTCCTTATCTTCCTCCCTTTTTTCTATACATAATCGTACATACTTATGTAAAGGGTGTTTTTTTTAGAAGTGTGGTTTTCAATTTGGTTTACTTTTTTCGGAGATGGTCTTTTTGACAGCTGTCACTTTATTTATGCTCAGTTTGGTTTGCCATTTCATAATGAATAGACGTACTCCTGAACAACGTTTGCAAATTGTGCAAATTTATTACCAAAATAATGGTTCGGTTCGCGCGATTTTCACAACATAATTTTGTTCAGCGATGAAGCTCACTTTTTGTTAAATGGGTACGTTAATAAGCAAAATTGTCGCATTTGGAGTGATCATAATCCACAAGCCATTGTTGAGACGCCGTTACATCCTCAAAAAGTCACTGTTTGGTGTGCTCTATGGGCAGAGGGATTCATTGGTCCATATTTCTTCAAAGATGAAGCCGGTCATAATGTTACAGTCAATGGGGAGCGCTATAGAGCCATGATTAATGACTTTTTCGTGCCTGATTTGTGAATTGGAGGATATTGATGTGGACGACCTTTGGTTCCAACAAGATGGCGCTACATGCTACATTGAAGGAAACTTTTGTTGAGCGCATTATCTCGCGTCGTGGGCCTGTGGCGTGGCCTCCAAGATCGTGCGATTTAACACCGCCGGACTATTTTTTGTGGGGTTATGTGAAGTTGCTTGTCTACGCAGATAAGCCCGAGACGATTGACGCCCTGGAAGAGAATATTCGGCGCGTTATTACTGACATACGGCTACAAATGCTGCAAAAAGTGGTCGAAAATTGGGCCTCTCGGCTGGAGTTTATTCGAACCAGCCGCGGCGGCCACTTGCCCGAAATCGTTTTTAAAACATATAAACAATCTTTATAATAAAGCTAAATTGTTGGCCATAACATTAAATTATATGCATTTTATTTCTTCTTGAAAACCACACTTATAAAAAAACACCCTTTACATGTATGTACATATATAAAATTTCAAACACGTCACACACATTCCGCCGTTTTTGTTTTCTTTATTTTTTTTTATTGCAATTGTATTTTTATATTTTGCCAATTCTTTTTTTCTCTCAAATTTTACTGAAAATATTAATTTCGACCACGTTAGCAATATTTTTGTTACCATTAAGTTTTTCTTAATAAAAAAGTTTCCAATTTTTGTTTATACATAATTAATTTTATTTTATTCGCAAAACATTCCTAAAGAATATGTGTAATGAAAATGTAGAGGGTGGTCCATTTAATATTTGGAATTTGAACTACTGGTTGTTTTGAGTGTGGCAACTCTAATGCCATTCGTATTATAACGGAAAGTTAGTTTTATATTTGCGGTTAACGAAATGGGTCAATATATACTTTCTACCGAAAGTGTAAGAAAATTACGTACAAATTTCGGTAGAAGAGAATCGACTTCAACCCAATTTGTGGATCTATAGTATTTGCGAAACGTGTGCATGAATCTGGATCTTTATTGGATAAAAAAACATGTTCTCGAACTCCTACAGGGCGCACAATTGGAAAAATTTTTGCTATTGCTCAGCTTGCCATCGTTCTCAGGAATTGAACATATCACACACTTCTTTGTTGCGAATTCTGCATAAAGATCTCAGTATGAAGCCATACAAAGATCAACTAGTACAACAGCTGAAGCCACATGACCATGTGCAACGTTTTCGTAAAAGTACAGCTCCATACAGTCGAAAAAGTACTGAAAAATTTAATTGATCGAACAGGATACTGCAAGGCTAGCCGAGGAAGTCATTTGAATGAAATAGTGTTCCACAATTAAACGGAAGGATTGTACTTTCGAATCATAAAAACCACATTGAAAAAAATTATTTGTTTCTTATTTCCACCAAAAGCAAATTCCAAATTGTAAATGCTCCACCCTGTAAAATGTATTTGCAATGTAAAATTATGAACTTTTTGAAAAAATCATAGTCTGATATGCAGCATAGGTTAATAAAAAATTTGAATTGATACTGACAATTCCTGTGAGTAATTTCACGAGTGGCACAGTTGGTATTGCGCTGGCATGCTACGCACAGTGTTCGGCGTTCAAATCTCGGCACAGCCAAATAAGAAAAAATTTTTCCACTCGGCTCCACCTCTTGGCACGCAAAGGCAAATCAACAAGAGTAAAAATTGCCTAAGAAAAGCTTTTCACTTTGCCGGATTCGGCTTAAAACTGTAAGTCCCTTCCATTCATGTAAAAATATAACACGCAAAATATTGGTCTAGGCCCTCCATTGGCATAAAAAGAACAATTTCACAATTTTCAAAAAACTGACTCGTTCGTGTTAATAAATAAGGTTTTCTTTTCCGAGAGCAAAATCCTGATTTATATTTTAATCAGCGCTAGTGAAATATCAAAAGTTATTTTAAATTTGTAACATTCTGCAGTTAACGCCATTTCATTTGTCAAAGGTTTTCAAAATAGTGTTTATGATTTCGGACGTCCTTTTGTCGGTGATGTTTCTAACTAAATTCAGAACTCTATTAAGCAACTAGCCTAGTTGGTAGCGCACTATATATACTCCCATCCATTAGGTACCGGGCTCGATTCCCGTCTCAGTTAGTTGGTTAATTCTCTTTCATATCCTTCTTACCATACATTCCCACTGATATGAGTTGAATGAGAATTATATGAAAGTGTACAATTACACCTCTTGGTAGGCATTGACAAAACCACCAAGTGATAACAAATTGCCACCTTGCCGTTCGGAATCGGCATTAAACTGTATGTCCAACCATGTGGTATCACAATGGGTTGTTCTTGCCTAAGTGTGTTCTACTATAGGATAGCCATGAGATTTGGTTTTGAGGAATGAGTGTCGCTCGCACTCATTGTTGTTGTTCCATTTTTTGTTGTTTGCTTTTTTGCCCCTTAATTTGTCTTACATCTGTAATCAGCTTTTATAATAACAATATGATACATACTATCACATTTAGAATTTTCCTACATGCAAAAATATTGAAAATAAAATATCGACAAAAGTGTGAGAGGTGTCACACATCCCTTTTCAATCCCACCTATTATTTTCCTCTATGGTTTATGTGAGGTTTTTGTCGCCACATGCATATAACCTAATTTTCATCTGGTTCAAGAGACATAATCTATTTTGGCTAAAAAAAATAAATTTTTAATTCTCAAAATTCTGTATTGCTTTGTGATTAAGCAAATATATTACATGGTCTGCATCCTTCCAAATAAGGTTTAATTTCGTGTTTATCAACTGTAGTTCCCAAGAAAATTATAAAATATATATAGCAAAAAAAAAAAATGATCTTGAAAGAAGTTTAACATTTAGATAGGAAACTAAAAGAATTCCATGAAACTGACTTAGCATTTCGAAAAACTGTTCTCAAACCTTTCAGAATCGTTAACTTTGCCTATGCATCATTCCGGTGCAGTTTATTGATATACAAATGGACATATCTTTTTTTTTTGGGTGAAAATTGGTATATGACGATTCCGGGCTTAAAAACAAGCCTCAAAAAATATCCCAAAATCTCTTAATATTTTATTTTGAGATGAGATTTTCCAAATACCATGGGGTAATTGTAGTTTTTGAGCTATTAAACTGACCCATTTTTGCGGCAAAATTTGCATAATTTTCGTCAATATCTTGGCAACTAAAGAACAAAATGGAAATAAAACCCTCCTTTGGATACAATCGTGAAATATACTTGCATAGTTAAAACTTGAGAGCACTTAAAATCAGTGCATAATTTATTTATTTTTTTCGGCAAAGTAGATTTTGTTTAATATCTCTTGGGCTGGATGGAATATGAAAAAACTAAAACGATATCGTGCTTTTTGCTTAAAATGGCGAAGAAAATAAAAAAAATCATATTTTCATTGATGGTGTAAAATTTGAAAGAATCGATTCTGAGGCTACTGGGCTATTCATTATATTATATAGAAAAGTAATACTTTTTGAGAAATAATAATTCCCGTTAAAGGTGTTCGCTTGTAAAGTGTCTTGTTTTCTGTTTTTTTCTAGGTTATAGTATAATCAAAGATAATTGCCTTTTTCTTGATCGGTTTCTTAATAGATAGTGGCTTCGAGGTACAAACTTCTTGCATAATGTAACTTTTTGCACTCCCTACCTTTTGTCTAGTAAGTAGTGCTCTTTGTTTCCTTCAAGAGGTGTCTCCTGAAAGAGTTATATAAGAATGGTTTCGTCGTGGCGTAATTGGAATTGCGTTGGACTGCCACGCAGAGTGCCCGGTTCGAATATCGGCATAGTTAAAAATCTAAAATGGATAAAAATAAATATTGTTCTTAGCTGGTCCTGCTCTTGATTGCTTTTGGGATTTGAAAATTTACGGTTGTGCTGAAGCCCACCCGCTCAACTCTACTGGATCCCCGTAGGATCTGCCATTGGAATCGGCTTTTAACAATTTTGGCAGATTTCAAAATTTCAGCCGACTATTAAATTTTACTTTGGAGGCCTACCCTATTGTCTAAGGAGTGAGATCGAAAACATCGGATAACTTTAAATTGTCCAAGCATTGAAATCCCTTATGCTAATAAAAAAATGTAAACAGCTTTTCCGGTATGCCTGCCATTACCGCCTTTACTGTCATTTCTGAGACTCTCTTGGCGGCAGCATTCCACTTATTTCTATAAATCTTCTATGGATTTAGCTTCTTTGTTTGTTGCTTTAATGTTCTTTTCACTAGAGCCCAATATCTCTCGATAGGCCGAAGCCGAAGTTCTGGGCAATTTGGTGGATTGGCGATTTTAGGTACCAATTTGATGTTTTGGCCTTCGAACCATTTAAGGGTTACTTTACTGTAGTGGCAGGAGGCTAGATCAGGCCAAAAGAAAGTAGATAAATTGTGCTTTTTAATGAAAGGCAGCAATCTCTTCTGAAGGCACTCCTTCCCATAAATTTCGGCGTTAACAGTGCCACTTGTTACGAAACTTTTACTCCTTAGCCCACAACTACAAATCGCTTGCCATATCAGAAACTTCTTCGGGAACTTGGACTTTTGTTTTGTCCTAAATCTTTCTTCAACTCCTCCTCGTTCCTTTGCGTTGTAAAACTCTTGACCAGGCAAAATTGAGAAAATTTAGACAACACGTATGTTTCATCGTCCATGACACAGCTATCGAATTTTTGGATTAAATCTGTCTTCAACTTTTTAGCTCGGCTCTGGGCTACCAAGTTCTTAGTAGCATTCCTGTTGGGTACTGACTGCACTTTGTATGTTTTAAGGCCGGCATCTTTTTTAATTTTACGAACTAAAAACTCACTGCAACTCGCTTTTTCCACCAATTTTCGATTAGACAACGCTGGATTCTTCTCTAAGAAAGCAACGACTTTCTTCGCCTTTTGTGGAGACACGAAACCTCATTTCCTCCCAGAACCCTATTTTCTAGCAACTGTTAAGTGTGTATTAAATTTTTTAAGAATCATCGAGACAGTGTTTTGTGCAACTTTCGCCTTATTTGCAATGGTTTTCTGGCTCCACTGCGGATTTTCTCGAAATAATTCAACAACTAAATCGCGAATTCCACTTCCCGATGACCCATGACTCAACTGAAAGTTCACAAGTCAAAAAACATGTGAATGTATTTCATCAGAATTTCTCCAACGCAAAGCCTACTGTTTGAATTTTTTCATTTAGATGAAGAGTTCCAAAGCAGTGGTCTTTCAAAGTTATCCGATTTTTTCGGTCTCAGTCCTTATTAGTTCCATGGTTTTAATATAATTAAAGAATCTCAATCTCCGAGATATTTCATCATGCTTCCTCTTCCTACGTCTCCCTTCCTCTGCCTTTATTTACATCTCTTCGAGTACTTTGACCACTTTCCGTCAGAGTCACATCGTGTAGTTAATTTGCCTTCATCAAATAACTACATTGGCACACATGAATTTCTATAGGTTGTTTTTTTTTTGAGATAACTATTATGTATTTATTTATATAAATTTTTTGCATTTAATAAGTTAAGTGATACTTTAAACTATGATTGCTAGTATGTGTCTTTGTCGTTACCGTCGATCGTCGTCGTTTTCCGTCATAAACAATGTCTGCGGTGTGTGTAACTTAACTACTCATGCCTGTTGTTTTCAGTTGTATTTAAGTATTTCGAGTTCATTTAAGTTAATAATTTAGCTTTTGTTTCTCGTTTTTGTTATTATTATATGTAGTTGTGGTCTGTTGAGGTTTATTGTCCAACTTCAAGTATTTACTTTGAAACAAAAGTGAAATCGTCATAAAATGTACAAATGCACTTACGTTTTATTATGTAAATATGTAAGTAGAAAACATTTTAACTTTAGTCATTTACGTAAAAATTTTCAACTCCATGCAAAATTATTTTTCATAGGAGTCTAAGCTTGATAATTTTCATTTTCTTCATAATATGTATTAATCATAAATTTGTGTTGCAGTCAGTTTAGAATAGACTAATACCATGTTCCCATTCAGCCCAAATTTCGTAGTTTCGGTAATTTTCATGGTTTCGGCTGAAACTACGTTGAGAATTCGCAATTTCCAGGTGTACAAGTATGAAACCGGTCGTGACAAACCAAATCATTAGCGCCATTTCTTCGCATTTAGTTCTGTCAACAATATTCAGTTCATAAACAATCAAGTTTCATACAACAACATTTTTTTTTCGCTCGTATGCCGAATTTTGTGCCTACAAACTACGATACGCGGACATCATTGATTTTCTGCTTCCAATTGAAGAAATCTGCCTTGGGATCTCATCGAATGCTTGTAGAAGCTTACGGCCAGCACGCTCTAGGCAAAACACACTGCAACGAGTGGTTCAATAAGTTTATCAGTAGCGATTTTGATGTGAGAAGCGAATAACGTGGAAAACCACAGAAAAAGTTTGAAGATGCCGATTTGCAAGCTTTACTCAATGAGGATGATGAGCAAACGCAAGAACAACTTGCAGAACAATTATGGTAAATGTGACTCAACAATGCATTTCTCAACGTTTAAAAGCCATGGGATTGATTTTGAAATTGGGAAGATGGGTGCCGCATGAATTGACTGAAAGTCAGCAAGAAAATCGAAAAACCACCTGTGAAATGTTGCTCGCCAGGTACAAAAGGAAGTCATATTTTCATCGAATTGTTACTGGCGATGAAAAATGGATCTATTTCGAGAATCCCAAGCGTAAACGATCATATGTCAAGGCCGGTTCACCTGCCAAATCGCTTCGGAAAGAAGACAATGCTCTGTGTTTTCTGGGATTAGCGAGGTGTCATCTGGCTTGACGTTCTGAAAACAGTTACTGGTCATCGCTACCAAAAACAATTTGCCGATTTGAACAGTGCTTTGCGCCAAAAACGTCCAGAATATCAAGATAGGCAACACAAAGTGATTTTTCTTGATGACAATGCACCATCACATCGAACAAAACAGACTCGGGAATTGGTAGATTCATACATACATTCATACTGGGAAACCCTCCCCCATGCGGCTTATTCACCAGACTTGGCTCCATCTGGCCACTACTTATTTTCATCAATGGGGCCATGCACTTGCTGAGCAGCACTTCGTTTGACTCAAAAAACGAACAGTTTTTTTTGGCGAGGCATTCACAAATTGTCAGAGAGATGGAAAAAATGCGTAGCTAGCAATATCAATTATTTTTCCATAAATAAACGTGTAATTTTTAAAAAAAATTTCAGTTTAATACCTGGTATACATCTGGTATATGCCAAATGAAACCACGGAAATGCTGCAGTTTCGCCGGAACCACGTTGAAATTGATTTATAAATCGAATGCAACCCTGATTTGATTCACTGAAATGAATATACTTAGAAATGAATTGTTGTTGATGTTTCACTGTGAGTAAAATTTTATATAAAATTTCTATTGGTCTTTTTTTAAATAAAATTGAATTCATATTTGATTGATTCATTGTACATATTTTTTTATATATATATTTATATATTTATCATCTTTCAACAAAGTTTTTGCTTTGAAGCCAATGAGGCTACAACCGTCGCAAGCGTCATCCATTGTGTTAAACTCCGAGTTGAGTTACGCTGAGTTTAGACCGCCCGAACGAATGAAAGAATTTTCATTCGTTCGGCCGGTGTAAACGACCAATTTGTTTGCTATAAAATGTTCAGAAACAATGTTCAGGCAGTGTGAACAGTTACATACTCCGACCGAATGAGAAAATTTTCGTTTGGGTTGAACGGACTGGGTTCGATTTTTTTGGCGAATCCAATGTTGCTATTGTTGTGTAAAAACGTAGTTGACGTTTAGTGCAATGCAATACTGACAACATATGCTTATTTTCTGTGCATTTTATTAGAAAATTTAAAGTGATGCTTGGGAATATTATAATTTTCCACCTACACCATGCGAGCGAACAAGATGGCTTCTGATGTTTGTTCGGAGCCTATGTTTGCTTATTTATTAGCTACATTTTCTACGCGAAAGAATCTTCAATCGTTCGTGCGGTCTAAACGCAGCGTTAGTTAAAAACAGAGATCGAAAGGGGGGATCTAATTTGAAATTAAACACTGAGATTAGTTTTTGAAAACTCACAAAATTTATTTCTTAAAAAAGATTGCGAAATTAAATTTACAATATAAGGGTAGAAAAAGGATCGACCGAACTGTTGAAATTATTCGAAAGAATGCAGAAATGAAGAAAAAAGGTAGAAAGCGTAGAGAGTAGAACAGAAGGAGAAATAATAGAGACATAAAATATGTAGTAGTGACAGGGACATTAAGGTGGTTTAAACACATTGTCTCTGCAAATCCAATATATTTGCAGTTAAATGGTAAAATGGTAAAACCGAAGTACTTCGCAATTATTAAAATTTTCATCGACATATACACAAGAAATAAACATAAACGAAATCAAGTTGGCAATGGGAACGGTTGCAATTTCAGTCGAAACCATTTGCAGAAACTGCTCAATTCGGGCTCAATGGGAACATGGTATAATATTGAATTGAATCCTATTCGAATATCTGAATCGGAAATAAAACCAATTGCTTTTTTTATAACTTACAAAGTTACTAAATATTTAATTACTTATGCTAACTTAAATGCAAATCAATTTATTATTAAATTTAAATTTCACTAAATATATCATATCTAATCAGCTTAAACTTTTGTAGGGATTTTCTGTAAATGTTGATAGTTTCAGTTTATTCATTTATTTTTTTCAAACATTAACCCTCTAACTTCCCAATTTTTGATTCAACTCTTAAATTTAAACTAGCTCAACAAAAATAAAAAAGGAATATCTTACTTACTTTACTTTTGATGGCACAACAGCCCATGGAGGGCCTAGGCCGAGCTTTTCGCATCCACTCATGTTGTGCGTGTTATATTTGTACATGAATGGAAGGGACCTACAGTTTAAAGCCGAATCCGAACGGCGAAGTGAAAAGCTTTTCATAGCAATTTTTACTCTTGTAGGTTTGCCATTGCCTGCCAAGAGGTGGGGTGCCGTGTAGAAAAATTATTTTTTCTACTTTTTGATTTTGCCTGTGCCGAGATTCGAACCCCGGACACTCTGCGTAACAGTCCAACGCACTACCACTACACCACAGCGACCAAAGTAATATCTATCGTTTCAAAATTTCGATTAAGTGCGGTTTCTAGCCTGTGCAATTAAATAAATGCATTACGCCTGTAGGCGGACCTGGATTGTTCACACTAAAAGAATGGCAGATATAGTGAATAGAAAAATGTTTTTATTCAGCGAATACCAATAATATACATATGTATGTATAGATGTTATACTCGTACATATGGTTGATATAGATAAAAGTTATTGACTAATATAAAAAGTGAGGAAGCAAGATTTTGCGGTCGAATTGCAGAGGTTAAGATTGCATTTAGTGCAGTATGCTTGTGTTTCTGCCTTGCATCCCGGTAGTTTACACATATTTTTTCCAGATCTATCGGTAATTGAACAACAATTTATTTTCTTTCGACAAATCCCAGCGGACCCTCCAACCGCCCTATACGACCGTGGGCGCATCCATATCGCGCGCGCACGGACCGGTGACCGAAACAATCACAGTCCGGACTGCGATGCTTTTCACGAATCAGGTGGAAACGTCAATAGCAGCTACAGATTTGGCTTATCAATAGCTGCGTGGAACATTAAGTAGTTAGTATTAATTCAAATGAGATAACAAAGGTTTGTTTAAGAGTATTAACGGGGATACAAAAATCTATTAGCACATAAAGATTATTGAAATCATTACACATACAACGCATAGGATCAAACAGTGCATAATTTGTTTTACAGAGACTTACACGTAACTTGATAGGTATGAGGTTTCTAAAAAAGCAACTAGGAACACCAATGCACAGCTCATTTAATAGATATGGAGAGTCTGTCCATCCATTCAACAATTTGAACACAAAACATGCATTCAACATAACTCTTCGGCTTTTAAATGAAGGCAAACTGAGTAATTTTAAACGATCTTTATAAGGAGGAAGCTTCGTTAAGGGGTTCCAATTAAAATTTCGTAAAGCAAATGAAAGAAACTGTTTTTGAACAGACTCCACGTTATTAATGTAACAACTGTATTGCGGAGACTAAACATTCGAAGCATAAGTATTCCAAAATCGGTCGGACAAGTGAAATATACAACATTTTAGTAATATAAGGATCGTTAAATTCCTTTGACCATCTCTTAATAAAACCTAAGACACCGTTTGCTTTATTTATACATGTGTTTATATGTAAATCGAAGCGAAGTTTAGGGTCCATAGTCACCCCAAGGTCAACACGATTGAAGACTCTAGCCAGAGGTTTAGTGCCGATATAATAATTTGGCACCAATGGCACCCTCCGTGAAAAAATCAAAAATTTACATTTATCCAGGTTCAAAGTCATCAAATTTAAAGAACACCAGTCAGAAAGTGAAGTTAAATCGCTCTGTAATAGATCTTGAGTCGCGGGTGAATAATGTGGTAAAAAAAAGCTTTACATCATCTGCAAACATCAAAACTTTAGACTATCGAATAATTGATGGAAGATCTTTTATAAAGAGCGAAAAAAGAATTGGTCCAAAATGAATGCCTTGGGGGACTCCAGAAGAAACATCAATATTGCGAGAGACAGTGTCCTTGAAAAGAATCCTTTGATTCCGGTTACATAAATAGTATTTAATCCAGTCAATAAGCGTTTGAGGAAAGCCAATTCGTTCAAGTTTCATTAGTAAAAGATTATGATTTACTTTGTCAAAAGCTTTACTAAAGTATTGTTGTATCGAACATCATCGCTTGGAATGTATGACTTCTTTGGTTTAGGTGCCCACTGGTCATTGAAGCATGGGGGCAGGTCTAAATCGTTTATTGAAGTGTTTCACCAACGGAGGCACTTTGTGTAGTGTATCGTTAGCAGGATCTGATGAATTTCCATTGAAATGTAACATTTTCTGAATTTCATCAACGCGTCTGCGTGTCATTGTCTTTCTTATGGCCTCGAATGAATTACATGAAAAAAATAATTCCTATGACTTTGCGAATTAAGTTTGAATGTTTGCTTGGCGGGCATACAAATTCCTTTGTTCAGCTAGGAAATCAAGAAATTCATTGGTAACGAATTAATGAAAACAATCGAATTGTGTTTTAAAATTCTTGAAATCGGCGGGAATTTCTTTTGTTCCACGGAATACGATTTCTTTCACATGCAGCTTTAGATTTTTCTTCCTCCAAAGTATCGATTTCAATTCATGTGCGCCACTGAATTGAGCATGGGTGGCCCAAAATTCAATTGCAGGCGATTTAGACACAGAAAGAGATTAAGAATAGTAGCATTAGCAGCAGAAGAAGTGCATGGCAATAATTGCTATGAAAAGCTTTTCACTTCGCCGTTCAGATTCGGCATTAAACTGTTGGTCCCTTCCATTCATGTACAAATATACTTAACACGCCCAACATTAGTGGATGCGAAAAGCTCGGCCTAGGCCCTCCATGGGCTGCTGTGCCATTAAAAGTAAAGTAAAGTAATAGCGCGTTAGAGACCGTCTCTAACAGTCTAGAGGCGGACTAGTGAGTTAGAGGGTTAATAAATGTATACTTTATAAAAGCAGACAATATAAATAAATGACGATTATTATAATTTATTTGACGTCAATTCGATGATAAGATTTTCATTTTCCATAATTTTCTAATAGTGATTTGCAATTGGAATTAATTAAAAAAAAACAAACATAAAATCGATGCCAATTTGATGATGAATGAAGTTTAGAAATACGAATATTAGGGAATGTTATGCCAAAATCGAACATTGGGAAACACTTTTTTATTGCTTGTCCAGAGTTAGTATTTTGAATTAAGAATATCTTTGGACGTATGCTTGATTCGGTAATTGAAACTGACTTTTTCGCACCTAAACATGGTTTCGACGCGAAACCCAATTGCAAAGCACCCACTGAAAAGTGGCATCAGTCTTTTAGGTCGTGAAAATCAAAATCAATCCTACATACTATATGTATATTGAAATTAGGTTCACCGTCGGAGTATATCCTTTTCATGTTTATAAAACAGAATAAATAAACCGACAATGTTGAAAAATATTTGATTGCAGTGGTGAGTATGTAGGCGTTTAGAGTATACCAAAATATTAAAAGGCCATATGATCAGATAGATCATGAACCGAGTATAAAACTAGGTCAGTAGCGTTTGGGTCAAGAACCTAAATGCCAAAATGGTGCAATCTTTTAAAATTTAATTATTAAACAATCGATGGGTGTGGATAATCTAACTCAAGTAGGAAGTAAAGAAGTGTGGCGCATTGCCATTTTGTCGGACATCAAGCTGCTACTCAAGCACACGCAAAAAAGAAAATACTGAATACAGTAATTCTCGTGCACGAAAATGATTTCAGGTCTTGTTTTCCGAAAAATGAGATATAGTAGACATTGTAATTGGGGAATTACATACTCACGTCGAACGAGATAAACAAGGAGAAAGAAATTTTTCCTCATTTTGCGAAGCGTCCCGTCTCAGTCAGTGAAAGACAGGCAACTTTCGTAGATAACTATAATAATAAGATAACATATACATTGTGTAGACCTAGGGATAGGAATAGCACTGATTGACAACAAAAATTATGGGCCCTATTGTGAATCTTGATTGACTCGATTGTAGTCGATCAGATCGACAAATTTTCATTTCCGTGTTGTGCAAATTAATCGACCGAAACTTTTCAGTCAATTTTACACTTTCACACTATTGTGAATATTATTTTTGATGCAATACCTAGTCCTGCCATAAGTTCTGTTACAATTTGAATATAGTGTAAAAATTAAAGAAACTAGTTTTTTAATGTGTAAAATTTTTGTTATTAAATTATAGTGTTTCTCAAAATCAACATCTTATTCAAAATGGTCGCCTCTCGCTTTAATGCACGCCTTTAGACGATCAGGCCATTGGGCTATAGCGACACGTATGGTTTCGATGGGTATTGATGACGCTGCTGAAATAAGAGCTTTCTTAAGACTCTCCAAATTTCGGTGGCGAACTTTGCAGGCCACACCCTCTAGCTCTGACCACAATTTGTAATCAAGGGGATTCAAATCTGGGCTTCTCGAGGGCCAATCTTCAGCACTAATAAAGGCTGGAATATTCTGACGTAGCCACTCTTGAGTTGTTTTGGCTTTGTGTGCCGGTACAGAGTCTTGTTGAAAGACCCAGTGCTCTCCATTAAAGAGGGTTATTGTCAAGTCTTTCACCACGCCTTCTTGTTGGTACACTTTTGCTCCAGTTTTAACGCCCTTTTCGCACAAATGCAAGGAACTGACGCCTTTATGGGATACTTCCCACCAGACCATAACGGATGTTGGATGAATGGCCTCTCTGAACCCTTGGCACAATAAATTAAGCTTCTTCAGATGTTCTCGTAGAGATTTCGTCGTTTTGCTTATTAAAAACTTCCTCCACCGTAAAATTTTTTTCATCCGTAAAAAGGATATTTTCAAGACCGTTTCTTGTGTGCCACTACACAAGCTTCTTACTTCTTTCCAATCGTATTTGTTTTAGCCGTGGAGTTAAAAGATGTCCTGCGCACCTGCGAAAGGCCTTCATGTGGAGGTCATCACGGATTAGTCGTGACATGGATCTGGAAGACATATACATTTCTCTAGCCATGATCTTTTGCTTTCTTAAGGGATTTCGGCGAATCCGCTCCCGCACAGCTTCTATGGCTCCACTCGTACGAACAACGCGAGGTCGACCACTTCTCAGCCTGTCTTCCACTTGAGACGATTCCAAGAAACGATCGATGGTACGACAAACTACTAAACATTTTCGATATTTCGAGTTTTTTTAGCAACATGAATATTTGACTTGCGCTACTTCCGCGCAATTTGTGCAATGCAATCACCGCGATGCGATTTTCGTTATTGCCCCACTCCATATTAATTACGCAAAATTTGAAACCAAACTGATTTGAATTTGTTTTGCAATAGAATATTGTACCAAAAAATACGAATAATGGGATCATACAATTTAAAATTTCAAAGCCTACTACTTTGAAAAGCTTGTAACAGAACTTATGGCAAGACTAGGTAGTATCATTTATGTAAATAATTGCATTTTAACATTTATTCATATAAAAATTTGCTGATCAATCAGAATATTTCGTGTGACTGATAGTCGACGATTCTGTCAATTTGACATAAGTTCTGTTACAATTTGAATATAGCGTAAAAATTAAAGAAACGAGTTTTTTTAATGTGTTGTAATTTTTATTTTGTTATTAAATTATAGTGTTTCTGAAAATCAACATCTTATTCAAAATGGTCGCCTCTCGCTTTAATGCACGCCTTTAGACGATCAGGCCATTGGCATTCACAATAGACAAATTAAAAGCAGTCGATGACAATAGGCAAACTAAAATTAGTCGATCGTTCATCGATAGCCAACGATAGTCGGCAGTACATAGATCGATATGGGGGCCAATACCGGAAAGTGCATCAAATACCCAGTACTAAACTCAGCATCTATAGACCCGGCTGCAATACTTAAATTATTGAGGAACACAGAAATGAATATGTGTAATATTGAATAGTAAATAACACCTCTAACAATTTGTTGCTGGCG
This sequence comes from Palloptera scutellata, assembly GCA_958295655.1. NCBI lineage: Eukaryota > Metazoa > Arthropoda > Insecta > Diptera > Pallopteridae > Palloptera > Palloptera scutellata. The sequence goes on along the minus strand of OY282449.1, from coordinate 113,364,567 downwards.
TCCTGGTCGCTTAAATAGCAGCAAATATAAGCTACTTCACTTCAATTGCTCAACTTTAAGCAGTGCGCCTAAATTATCTCTTAATATTTTTCCAATTTTTTCAATGCAATTTTTGAAAAGGTTATTGATTTATTCATTGATAAAAGGTTTTTCAATAGGTTTTCAATTTTAAATTTAAACGCGAACGCACACGTAAATTTTGTTTTGATCTGGCACTGTCAAAACGTCACTCTAGGTTTACATTTTTATCATAGTGAAATTCACGTACGTGCAACGTTTGAAAATTATTAAAAATTTCTACCGAAATTATTATGGACTAAACCCTTACAAGATCAAATTAACACAAGAAGCGAAGCCTCGTGATCATGTGAAGCGCCGAAACTTCCCCGATTGGGGAAGTGAAAATTATTTCACTTTCACTCGTGTCACGTAACGGGGCCATCTCTACTTCGTTCATCTAGGCACTATGGAAAGAATATCCACTTGGAAGGTGATGAAGCGACTGAGCGACTGGTTATTGGCCCATTTACATCTGCACCCGTTCCTTTCTTCTGTTCTCTTTACAAAAGTTAGAAGAATATCCTGAATTTCATCGAAAAATCATCTTCAGCGGTGAAGCTCATTTTTGACTTAATTCCTTTGTCAATAAGCAAAATTTACATTATATAACTCCACATGTGCTTCATGAAACTTCATTGCATTCACAAAAAGTGACTGTGTAGTGTGGATTTCATTGCGGAGGTGTGATTGGATTTTATTTAAAAAAAATAGTGATAGAAAATTGGGTCCTCAGAATCGAGGAGCCAATATATATACTATATATATTGTATATATATGTATACTACACCGGGAATAAATTTCAGCCCAATATCTCAATTATTGTGTGCTTGCTTTTTTTTAAATACAAAATTGTGTTATGTCCCTATTTAAAGTAATTCAATACAAATGCATGTCGTCTATGTCTGACTCTGCGTCTGTCTGTAGTACATGCGAATGCTGTTCTCTTCAAATGCATCCATCCGGCTTTAAATAGATTAATATAATCTGCATTTTCTCTCTTTCCCCCCAGCTTAGATTATAAGTGTGGCCTATTTAAAATGTGCCTCCAAAACTGTGTAACCACGAAACAGGCAAATAATTAAACTAAGCCATGCCACGCCAGCAATGTACCCACATTCCTACACATTCAATTCTACTAGATGCACTCGCTCTAAGTACATAGTATAACTTATATATTTACTATATATACTAAGAGAATTCTAATATGAAATATTTGAATTAAGAATCTTACAGTTACAAGTAATTCGCGCAGATTGTTTATCTTAATTGACTACTACTAACTAGCGCGCAGCACTGATTTCCAGACAGATGGGCGGACGGAGTGGACGGACGAAGAACACAATTACTGGTGGTGGTAATTGATATTTGCATTGCATTGGATCGGATCGGATTGGATTTAGCCCGTGCCATTCAGTGGAAAATCTCAAATTATTGCCTCGTTTGTGTTGTGTCTCGAGATGCATTTTTCCATTTTTAAATTGAAAAGATACACACAATGAATGAATACGGAATAGTTATACTTTACTTTGAAATCAATTGAAATCCCCATCACCTTGTGCCTGCCGTTTTCATGATATTGCAGCTTCAATTCTCATATGTATTATGGGGATATGAGCAATTTCAGCGCTCATAATGCAAACAAATATGACGGAAGTTTAGTTTAGCGAGTGTTTTTGCTGTTGCTGTTGCTGTTGCTATTGTTGTTGTGTTATTTGTCGATAAGAAGATTTATCCGCCTTTAAGTGCTATCGTCATAATTACCTATGCACAATTCTTGGGTGTACTTTGTATCAATTAAATAGCAATTAAGTTTTTTTTTATGGTCACATTAAATATAAACTCTCTCCAATTCGTTTGTATAATTTAAGCCTTTAATTTGTGTGAGAAACGTGTTTTGAAATTGGATACCATTAAAACTAATTAATTTTTAATCATTTAAAGTTTTATGTAATTCTTATTTAAAAGAAAATATCTCGAATAAAGAAGTACCCACGATACTTCTTTTTTTTCCAAGTAAGCAAATACATTGAGTATATCTGCAATTCTATTTCTTATCAGACTTCAATCGAAACTTATGTACTTACATAAATTTATTGTTATTAGTAAATACGAGTTAAGCCTGTAAATTAAATTACAACAAGCAACATAATGTTCTAGGCGAAATATCAGAAGTTGTCCCCGTGACAAATGTCTGAGGCTTTGATTTTTCATTTAGTCTGGGCGCTGAGTTTACCTTACCTTCAGCACTTTTGGCTCGTATTCAATAAGCTTGAGTTTTTTCCAATCCCTGATTACAGTAGTTACTTCTGATCGCCATCCACAGCCAGAAGCTTGCCACCTAATTGGAAATGTTAGCAATTTATAATTTTATTATGGAGTAGCAAAGACAAGCTCATTATTTAACAGTCGTAACAGCTGTGAGGTTCTTTGAAGAATCTCCGCTGGAAAGAAGATTCTAGGATAGATCTTCCGAAACGGTTCAAAAAGAAACACCTAGAAAAAAATCTTCTTTTATTTGGAATGTTTTTATCTTCAGGATCGGTCTAATTTCCATTTTAAATGGTAGGTCTATTTCATCCCAATTTGGAACTCAATTATAGGTGATCTGTTATAAGCCAATCTCATTAAGGAATATCTGTAAGAGCTGTGGCTATCAGGTATCAGAATATGATAGCCTTATTCTCTGGGTAATATTTTTACAGCATCGGTGGGTGGAGCGAAAAGCTCGGCCTAGTCCTCCATGCGTCTTATGTCATTAAAAGAAGAAGAAGGGGGCCTTAGTTAAAAAAAAAAATAAAAAATACGCCTGAAAAAGGAAAAAATACAAAATTAAAGAACATATGCTACACTGCGATCGCTGTGGCGTAGTGGTAGTGCGTTGGACTGCTACGCAGAGTGTCCGTGGTTCGAATCCCGGCACAGGAAAAATCAAAAAAATCAGTAGAAAAAAAAATTTTTCTACACGGCACCACCTCTTGGCAGGCAATGGCAAACCTACAAGAGTAAAAATTGCCTATGAAAAGCTTTTCACTTCGCCGTTCGGATTCGGCTTTAAACTGTAGGTCCTTTCCATTCATGTACAAATATAACACGCACAACATGAGTGGATGCGAAAAGCTCGGCCTAGGCCCTCCATGGGCTGTTGTGCCATTAAAAGTAAAGTAAAGCTACACTGCGATGCTTTATTTCGGAGTAGCTACATAGCTTCTTAGCTGCTTATTAAACTAAAAAAGAAAAAGGTTTTTAAAGAAAATGTAGATTCATACTCACGCTCATTAACGTGCAAATTATATCAGGCTTACGAATGTTCTGGATGCGAAAAGCTCGGCCTAGGCCCTCCATGGGCCGTTGTGCCATTAAAAGTAAGTAAAGAAATATCACGTTAACGAATGCTCACGTGAAAATTATTTCACTTTCACTCGTGTCACGTAACGGGGCCATCTCTACTTCGTTCATCTAGGCACTATGGAAAGAATATCCACTTGGAAGGTGATGAAGCGACTGAGCGACTGGTTATTGGCCCATTTACATCTGCACCCGTTCCTTTCTTCTGTTCTCATCTATAGTTGATCAAGAGAACAAAATATGAAAAGTCCTTCTTCAGTGCTCTCTAAAAAAATTGGTTGAGGCTGTCGATCCCATTTTCTCGAAAACCTGACATTATAGAGATGTGCGAATACCAGAGCATCAATTGCATTTCGAAACATTTCCTAACTTGTTCATACATTTTTATATAGTCTAGTGAAATGAGGAAAAAAGAGTTCAGAAAAAGTCGCCTACTAAAAAACTTTTATGTCGGACTGTGTTATCAATTGGTTGCTTAGTGTATAAGGTTCACTCGGCTTGAAATCGTTTGAAAGAATTAAACATACATTTTTTTTATTAGTTATTCTATGGAATTCCCAACGCGACCTTGCGCGCCTCTAAAATAGCGCGCGTTCAATTAATCGTTATCATTATGGCATATTCCAATTCAATATTAATTTTATGATAAGTAGTTTGTGTATTCTACAATAACTTCAAGTTTTAGTCAATTGAATTATGCATACGAGACCTACGAGAAGTAGTTGGAAGCCAAAAAGGTAGCCACTTATGGTCCTCCAATTGAGGTTGATTGAACGAAGACAATATTCATGGGATCACTTACATTTTCAGCTACTGTAAATATCTTGATAGGAGGGTAGACTTAAAGTAATGAGTATCTCTCAAAAGAAGCACTCAACTTCTTAAGTGATTACTTGGTTCGGTTTGATGTCGTTGTCGATATCTCATGCGTACTGTGGTACTTTTACCGTCAGCAGTTGTGTTCCAGCTGGCGTTCAGCAACACTTAAAAGATAAGTGATAAGAATTTCGTTTTTTCTTTTATTGGCTGTGTGTGTTTGGAGTGTCGTATGAGGTAAAATTTTAAAATTATGATGATGTAGTTCCCAACGGGGGTGTTCAATTTGCTCCTATCTACTTTTACTTTACTCGTACTTATGAGTAATTTTATTCAAGTGAATATTTGATTTCTTGACTATATAAGTATGTACCATACATACCCAAGATATAACATTTTTATTTTAGTTTATTTTAGTGTGCATATGATGAGTTAGTATGTATTATTCTTAAATCTTTTATTTGCTTTTTTGGTAAACGAGTACGAGTCTGAATATATTTCATTTGAATTTGATTGTTCATTCGTTATTCGCACTAAATATTTGTATACCCTCGCGCACTTGCCACTCACCTTTATCAACTTATTAGAAACTAGCAAACTAGCAGCAGTGCCCGAGTGTTGTTCACCTATTTATTCTACGTAATTTATGAATGTGTGTAAATATTTACGCAGCACTAGCACATAGTATGTAGATAAGTGTGTAAGTAATGGTGCGTTGAAGTTTCTACCTTGGAATATTATAATTTGCAAATTGATTTGAAAATTGTTGCTCCAATATTAAAAGAAAATCATCGGAAAACAATAAAAATATCAGCTGAACGGATTCGGAGCAATAAATGCAGTAGTCTTTCGCGTTCTACTTGATTTTCTAATGTTTATTTGCATAGTTATTCAAAGGAGGAAATTATTTATGGTCTGGTCTGAAAGTTCTGTTCTAATTAATTACCGAACGAATACCAAAATATTCTGGTCAAGGCTTTCTTTAACTATTCTTTAATTTTTGTATTCAAGAACTAACTCTTGAGATTTTCTTACTACCATAAGTATGTTAGTATGTAGTACTCTTGATAGTCACGATCATAATTGTTTCGTCGGTCCTTAACTTCATTCTTTAGTTTTAACTTTGTACTTCGCTTTTAACTTTGTTCTTTAGTTTTAATCTATTTTTATAAAAATAAAGCCCACAAGCTTATTGGTGTCATCTTAGCTGAAGCACCAAAGTTCTTCGATACATATAATTAGATTATCGTAGGCATCTCTCTGAGACGTTAAATCAGTCCCTAAACCTTTGCATATGTTGAACTGTAACTACTGCTGATAATACCACGCACTTTAATCGGTCAAGGTATGTGGGTTGAAACTCTCATGTGAGGTAATTTAGATTGTGTAGTTAATTTACTTTACTTACTTTACTTTTAATGGCACAACAACCCTTGGAGGGCCTAGGCCGAGCTTTTCGCATCCACTCATGTTGTGCGTGTTATATTTGTACATGAATGGAAGGGACCTACATTTTAATGCCGAATCCGAACGGCGAAGTGAAAAGCTTTTCATAGCAATTTTTACTCTTGTAGGTTTGCCATTGCCTGCCAAGAGGTGGTGCCGTGTAGAAAAATTATGTTTTCTACTTTTCGATTTTGCCTGTGCCGAGATTCGAACCCCGGACACTCTGCGTAACAGTCCAACACACTACCACCACACAACAGCGACCACATTGTGTAGTTAATTAGATTACTATAAAAATACTTCGTGTAGTATAACAGTTCCTCAAGCTCAGTCCTTAATAAACCTAGAAGATCGTCGATAAATACTTTCCCTGGTTTACTACTGTGGGCAAAAGTTAGTAAGACTTTTTAATTTAAATTTCGCGCGGAAACCCATTCATCAAAATATTATTTTTTTAAGGTTGGTATGACTGTCGGTGACATCTGTGCCAAATGTCACATCAAAATAATCATTAGTGTTTAGTATACGCTTGTCTTTCTGAAGTACAAAAAGTGCATTCGGCGATTTTCACAATGAGTGAAATTATTCAACAAAGAAGTTCCATTAAATTTTGTGTGCGGAATCAAATTTCTGGTGCCGACACGTTCAGAATGTTGCAAAAGGCCTGCGGTGATAATTGTATGTCGCGAGCAAGTGTTTTTGATTGGTACAAATTGTTCAAAGATGGTCGAGAACGCGTTGACGACGAACCACGTCCAGGACGGCCATCAACATCAACTGATGATCAACACGTCAATAAAATCAAGGAATTGGTGCTCGAGAATCGACGATTAACAGTCAGAGACAGAGACCTTACTGGCATCGTTGGAATATCGGAAGGATCAGTGAAAACCATTTTAAAACATCATTTGGGCCTAAGAAGAGTGAATGCCCGATTGGTTCCAAAATCACTGCATTGGTTTTACGAGACCATTTTGCCAAAAATTCGACTGATATCGTTCCGCAACCACCCTATTCGCCTGACTTAGCACCGTGTGACTTTTGGCTATTTTCTAAACTCAAAAAACCGCTTCGTGGACACCGTTACCGTTTTGAGTCAATTGAAGACATTAAACATGAATCGCTAAGCGCATTGAAGGCTGTTCCGGAAATTGACTTCAACAACTGTTTCGAGAATTGGAAAAAACGTTGGCACAAGTGTATTGGGGCCGGGGGGGATTACTTTGAAGGGGACGAAATAGATTTGGCAGAATGAATAAAAAAAATGTGAAATTATGAACAAAGTCTTACTAACTTTTGCCCACAGTAGTTGTGTTTCTAGCACTGGCTATTGCGGAATGCCTGGAGGTAATCTAATATGATTCCTTTCATATTCGAGATTTTGCAGCAACAATCTAAGAGAGCGAGTGGTCTGTATCATGCTTATATATGTTTGGGGACGGTTCAGCTACGAGTCAGTGCTGTGCTCAGTACTTTTATTTTTGATTTTAGTGGTGTTTTTCGGGATTCATCATTATAACATCAGGTATTTTCGTACAATTACCAGCTATAGTATATCTTCCTTGAAATTAATATCTTCTTCATCATCATCAAAGTCATGGCATGTTTACTCTAAGGTTTTCAACAGCTGTCAACAGTTGAAGCCTGATATAAATATGTAAATATTATATATGCATAATCTAACTTGGAGTTTAAGCCAACACAAAAAAGTAATTTATATTTAATTATTTTTTTTTTGATGTTCAAGCCAAACTTAATTTAAATTTACACATTTTTTTTTTAATCATTTCATTATTTCCTTTTTCTTGCAGGCTAAAAATGTCATCCGTCCACGATATTATTCTTCTGAATTGGGAATACGTGAAAAGATTTTCATTGGTGTGATGACATCGCAGGACAACATCAATACGCTGGCAACAGCCATTAATCGCACAACGGCACATTTAGTTAATAAAATGAAATTCTTCATTAATGCAGACAATGTAAAGACGAACTATAAACTAAAGAATATCGTTGGCTTCACCGACACCCGCAAAAGTCTGCGCCCATTCCATGTGATCAAGTACATTGCGGATAATTACCTCGATGACTATGACTATTTTTTAATTATTCCGGATACGGTTTACGTAGATGCACGAAAGCTCAAAACGATGCTGTATCATATGAGCATCACATTTGATTTGTACATGGGCGCACAAACCGAAAGCTCATACGGGCGCTATGGCGGAAATCACGAAGTGAATGGTAATGGCGAATTGGACAGCGACGCACATGGTGGCGACAGAGGGAGAGATAATGGAAGTAATGATGAATTTAGAATGCTTAGTGATCGTAATTACTGTGATTTAAATGCCGGCATTCTGCTAAGTAGCAGTGTGATAGGAAAGATGCGCAACAACTTGGACTGGTGCGTACGTAATGGCATAACAAATGTGCATAGTGTCAATATTGGAAGATGTGTGAAGTATTCAAGCAATTTGGCGGGATGTCAAGAGAGTTTTCAGGTTAGTATTCGAATTGATGAGTATAAGAATTAAATTGGGCCCTGAAGGATTGATGGTATTTTCGTTACTAATCTCCAATATTTCTTGTGCAGAAATTTTATTTGCAACTTTTTAATAAAAAGTAACATTCAAATCACATCGTTACGTACATTTTACGATAATTAATTTATTGATGCGGCAAAAAAGAAAAAGCTGTCAGCACTCCTTTTGGCGTGCTTCGTTGCGAGTGCGCTCACCTGATTTATGCAGTTCGATCATATTGATTTGTCCATATCCAAAGAAAGCAAAACACAAAAACTCGCTTACTTGTGTAATGACAGAAGCTGGGTGTGTTGTTTTTACTTTATTGTCTATAGAGTAGAAGGTAGAAATATGGGCACGGTTTATTTAAATAAACATTTCGGGTAGATTTGAAGTATCAGTTATATTTACTTATGTAACAAAGTCTTCAAAAAGTTTTCATTATTCACAGAATTTCTTAAAATTTTATGTAAGTCGAAATTTTTAGTGATAAGTTTCAATAGATAGAAACTATACCATAGCACTAACACAAATGTATTAGGTAAGGATTAGGTAAGGGGATCTAATGAGAATATCCTTTTTTTAAAGAAATTTCTAAAGTATGAAAGATAAAAGCTCCGCCACTCACTATTCCAACAGGTGGGCATGCAAGCTCAGTCTAAAATCAGTTGATGATCTTACCTTACTTACTTAATTAGCTGGCAGTAAAACCGATGATCGGTCTATAAAGCTTCGCCAGTCGCCTCTACTATGAACGCTCTGACGTCAGTTGATAAGGCCAAGTGCAGTAAGGTCGCCCTGTACCTGGTCTTTCCAACGGAGTTTGGGATGTCCTCTTCTGCGTCTTCCTCCGCCGCGGTTCGAATAAAACACCTTTCTATCCGAAACGCTTTCAGCTCAGGCATACAGCTCATACAGCTCATCGTTTTATCTTATTTGATACACGTCGTCCAGGCATATTGACCGCAAATCTTCCTCTCGAACGCTCCTAACAGCCTCTCATCACTGATGGTCAATGTCCATGTCTCTGCACCATATATTAGGACGAGAAGGATGAGGGACTTATAGATTTATTTTCATCGCGTCGAGAGAGGGCTCTGCTTCTCAATTGCCTACTGAGCCCGTAGTAACACCTGTTGGCAAGAGTTAATCTCCGCTTGATCTCAAGGCTGACATTATTGTTGGTGTTTATGCTGGATCCTAGATATAGGAAATCCTTGACGACTTGAAAAGTATAGTTGTCAACAGTGACATTTTGTCCAAGATGCCGTGACTCTTTGTTTGTTGACCCAAGGTATTTCGATTTGTCCTCGTTCACCACTAGACCTACTCGACGAGACTCCCTTTCCAGCCTTTCCAGGTTGGAGAATGCTGCACTGACTGCTCGAGCGTTTTTGCCAATGATGTCAATATCATCAGCGTATGCTAGCATCATGACACTCTTGTAAAAGATAGTGCCAGAGATGTCGATATTCGCAGCTCGAATTATATTCTCCAGCATAAGGTTAAAGAAGTCGCACGATAGGGAGTCACCCTGTCTGAAACCTCTTTTGGTATTAAATGGCGCGGAGAGGTGTGTCCCAATTTTCACTGCGCTGGTGGTGCCGGTCAGTGTCATTTTGATCTTAATCGATACCCAATAAGATCATCTTGACCCGTCTTCAGAAGTTTCTCTGTAATTTCTAGATCTAAGCTTGGAACGAGACCGACGCGCCACACTTACTCTATGCACTTTACGGTTTTCCATTATAATGTATATGTTTTGAATTTATTTTTTTATTTTATTTATTCTATTAATTATAACAACGTGTCTGTGAGTGACTAAATGATTGAATAAACGTTTGTATGTATGATATGAAAGAGAACAACATGCACTACAGGGTGTTTTTTTTAGAAGTGTGGTTTTTAAGAAGAAATAAAACGCATATAATTTAATGTTATGGCGAAGAATTTAGCTTTATTTATTATAAAGATAAGGATTTGCCATTATGTTTTAAAAACGATTTCGGGCAAGTGGCCACCGCGGCTGGTACGTATAAATTCCAGCCGAGAGGCCCAATTTTCGAACACTTTTTGCAGCAATAGGGGCCGTATGTCAGTAATAACGCGCCGAATATTCTCTTCCAAGGCGTCAATCGTCTCGGGCTTATCTGCGTAGACAAGCGACTTCACATAACCCCACAAAAAATAGTCCAGCGGTGTTAAATCGCACGATCTTGGAGGCCACGCCTCAGGCCCACGACGCGAGATAATGCGCTCACCAAAAGTTTCCTTGAATAAATTGATTATTTCGTTGGCTGTATGGCTTGTAGTGTAGCGCCGTCTTGTTGGAACCAAAGGTCGTCCACATCAACATCCTCCAATTCAGGCACGAAAAAGTCATTAATCATGGCTCTATAGCGTTCCCCATTGACTGTAACATTATGACCGGCTTCATCTTTGAAGAAATATGGACCAATGGACCAGTTAATGCCCTCTGCCCATAGAGCACACCAAACAGTGACTTTTTGAGGATGTAACGGCGTCTCAACAATGGCTTGTGGATTATGATCACTCCAAATGCGACAATTGTGCTTATTAACGTACCCATTCAACCAAAAGTGAGCTTCATCGCTGAACAAATTTTTCTTGTGAAAATCGGGATCGGTGGCCATCTCGTTTTGGTAATAAATTTGCACGATTTGCAAACGTTGTCCAGGAGTAAGTCTATTCATTATGAAATGGCAAACCAAACTGAGCATAAATCAAGTGACAGCTGTCAAAAATACCAACTCCGAAAAAAGTATTGCCAGATTGAAAACCACACTTCTAAAAAAAAAACGCCCTTTACAATTCGAGAATTATATTTCCAAAAGAACTGAAAATCAATACTCGTTAAATTTTTTATTTTTTTTGTTCTTCTTCGTAATTTTGATTATTATTTCCTCAAGAATCTATTGACCGACCACATGTCGGTCCATGTACTGCTGCTGTGCAATAAATCCACAATTATGCATTATAAATGAATTATTTATTATCGTTTCTGTATTGAAGAGCAGTTACATCAGACAACTGCGGTCGTCATTATCGAGTGTGAAAATATTACGCACAGCTACGACGTGGCTGAAATAAAAAGTTGTTGGACAATATAATTTGTACTATGCGCACATTTTCAATTAAACTTAATTGCTTCAAATGTTGTGGTTTAATATTGTTTACATTGACATTTGACATCGAAAATTCAATTATATTTAAATGCAAATTGTTGTTGGTTGGTTGCTGCGGACTGGTTGGTGTTTCAATTGCGATTCCAATTACTGTTTTTATTGTAAAAATACTAAGTTATGTAAATTAATTTTAACCCTTAACAATTCGGATCTTAGATTTTTAGTATTTTGTATGTTTTTTAGTTTTTAAAGAGAAAAATCAGTAGTTGAACTCAACAGCGGGAGCGGGGAAGAAGGTTTTAGCACTTGTGGTTGTTCGTCTCGTCTCTCTGTGCTTCACAAAGCGGTTCGCAATATCCAGTGCCAGTTAGCTGCCCGTTTGGGAGTTCTAGGAAGTCAGGGTATGAAATTGATTAGGCAACTAAAGGACTACTTCAGGTTGAATGATATCTAACCGATTTGCCACCCAAACCATTGAAATGGCAAGTCACTTGAGCCACTTTACTCTCTATTACAATTCGAAATCGAAAACATTCGGATATAAAAGCGTGTCCTCCCCTCTCCACGGCCCCTCTCCACGACCCCTCTCCACGACCGTAGGAGCTGATTTGTTTCTAGAAAAATATGTGTTTTTATGTACCATACATAGGAATCAATATTCTAGTCGAATTATTTAAAATTTATTGTTCCGAAATTATAAGTTCTTTACCCAGCAACATTTTTATTATTAATGGGGGAGTGCACTGTGACTTATAAGATCTTTTGTGTCCCTATATGGACCTACTGCACTTACATAACTCTTGGTCCTACTTATACATATTAAGTTGAAATTGATATGTGGTAGTTGTGGTCACCCAGATGCCTTCTATGGATATGTGTAGTGCACTTTCCTTCCATCCAGTAGTCTCTACCTTGTCATAGTTCTTAGCTTTGGTGGAAATTTAAAAGCTTTGCTGTATTCGTCCACTTTGTGCCTTGCAGTTGTCCTGCATTTTGTTGTTGTTGGAACCTGAAGATCAGTAGCGTTAAGTTTTTAATTCTCTTGATCTGTCAGTTGAGATGCATTCTAAGAACCCTTTGATTGATAATATGTTCTATTAATTAGCTCCTATTAACTTTACGAGTGAAGGGGAAACAAAGACTGGCCGTGACGCTATTATCACGGTAAGCTCATAGTTACTCACTGGGGTAGGCAGGTAACAGATAATTGCACCGCTATATCCAGTTTTGTTGCCTCTGATTGCCAACAATCGCGATGGACATGGGCTATCCCGGATTAGGGACGGTCTTTGTTCACACCTTAGTCTAAAACTGTAAGGTTTTATAAGAGTAGGGTCACAGCTTTGCTGCCTTCGTCGTCCGTGTGTCTTGTACTTTTACTGCTTTTTTTTTTGTTAGAACCTGAATCAATAGTTGTGAGTTTATAATCCTTTTGATTGATCAGTTGAGTTGCGTTAATTTGTTAATATATTTATTTACTCTTTAGCTCTTAATAACTTCACTAGTGTAGGGGAAAAAAGACTGGCCGTGACATAGCCGCTATTATCAGGGTAAGATCATAGTTACTCATTGGGCTGGGCAGGCCCCAAAGAAATTTCGCCTCTAGAATCCATTTCTGTTGCCTCTAATTGCAAACAATCGCAATGGGCACGGACTATCCCGGATTAGGGACGGTATTTGTTCACACCTTAGTCTAGATCTGAACTTTTTTATAAGAGTAGTGTCACCTCGCACAGGTTGTAACTCTTCACTAAGCACTAAAGGTCCTGGGAAACAAAAGACTAAGGCTTCTAGGAAACTATAATCGAATCAGTTTCCCTTGCAGCAAACGATTTGGCCTCCCAGCAGCATTAACTATGTGATTATTTCTAAATGAGTTCTCTAAAAACGGAATTCCTTGGAATAAACAGAACAATTCCTGAAAACTCGGCCAAGAATAATATTGTTCATAGATTCTACTATACATATCGGTCATTATAAGGAATTTTTTGTATATTCACTTTTGCAATTTTTATACCTAAAAAAAGTTATTTAGCTTAGTTTAAATCCCCCATGCTGTCATAACTTAGAATAAATTTAGGGTAGTTTCGCATAATTGATTTCAATTCAAAATAACAGCGTGATACCTGAAGAAAACTTGAGTATTAGCTGTGCCTATCTTTGAGAATTGCAAATAATTCTCACAATTTGTACGGCACATTTACGGCCGGAATTCTCGAGCAAAAAGTTGAGAGAAATAATTTGAATCTTTCTCGAAATTTCGAGTGAATTTTTGATTAATGATCATGATTTTGTGCGATGACTAGATTCTATTTTTTTTTTGCTTGAAAATTATTACATAAATCGATTGAAGTAAGCAAAAAATTTGCTCTATGTGATTTTTGCAAAAAACAAAAGAAAAGATGAAGATACATTTTATTTCACACTTTCAGCGCTGTTCATAAAATTCATTTGGCTCAATAAAGCAAACATGCGAGCATATGTGAGCAAGCATTAATTTATGTGATGGACTCGACTCGACTCGACTTCCCATTCGAATATAAACATTTATAAACAAATAAATGTTGATTTAAGCGTTATTGAAATTTATTTATTTTACGGCAAACATAAAAAACAATATGTGAAATAAAATAGAACTTCTATGTAGAAACAAAAAAAAAAACATTCATTTATTATGTAGAATTGTAAAGCAAAAACGAGACCATATTGTCAATTTCATTAGAGGAATAATGATAATTTAATTAACCAGTTCGTTTCATGTATGCAGCAGCAGTAGGAACATGAAAGTGTGTGCATATGAAAATAAAAGAATAATAAAAGGGTTGATTTCTTATTTTTTTTTATTTATTTATTCTGCAGACACACTCAATTTGAAAAACAACATTTGTTATTGTCTTCAGAATGCTGGAGTATGGGATGGGAACCTTCCCCTTTCCCTATGCCAGACAATCTTCGAGGCAATTAAATTCTTCTGTATGCAATGAAAGTGTGGTTTTTCTTAGAAGTTCCTTTATTCACTCAACATTTCATTTGGCCAATGATGATTTTATTCAGCTATGGTCTCTGTTAAATTTTTACTTTGCAGTATGATGTTGCCTTCCAAACACATTTGATTATTCAATTTTATATAAACGAGAGCATATTTTGCGAGTGCATAAGTCGCATGACTAAATTAATAGTTTCCACCACATAAGAACGGCGTTGCTTAATTTAACACTCATGTCGCCGCATTCCAACGAGAGCTATACGTTTTTAGTGCATGTTTTTCACTTGTAGCGTGCTTATTTGGTATAAATTTTAGAAGGAAATCTCAATGTCAACCCAATGTCTTCTGCAGGATGTTATCGAACAGCAACGCAAATAAATATTTCTGTGTCTGGAAAGATTCAGCCCGATTATAACATTACAAATATCTTGCAATTTACTGTACTTTAAGTTAAAGCAGGTTATTGACCTGTCGGAGAACATGTGAAAATTATAGTGCAGTTTGTTGGAGCATTATTAACAAAATTATTACGAATTTTTTTTTTAAATATTTTCCAATAATCGTTTGGTGGTAATTAACAATGAATTTAACAAAATCGCAATACAATCCTTAATACCACGAGATCGATGATTTAACTCTGCAGAAGTCAAGTTAAACTTTTTGCGGCTGTGAATTTGTGGCACATCAGCATTATTAGTATTTCCACTTGAGGTTAATGATATCAAACCGGAAGTGTGTAGCTTATGTACTTTACATAATACTTCTCAGGATTAATCATACATTCTACAGCGAGAATTGGTCTTTGCTATTATTTACCTTCACACCCCATTATGTCCTTTGCTGTACTCATATTCGTTGACTTATAAATACTAGTCATACGTCCAATCATCACAAACAGCTGCAATCGAAGTCTATCCCTGAAGGAATATTTATAGTACTAAGGAGTGAGATCGAAAAAATCTGATAACTTTGAAAGACCACTGCTTTAAAACTCTTCATCTGAATGAAAAAATTCAAACAGTAGGCTTTGCGTTGGAGAAATTCTAATGAAATACAATCACATGTTTTTTGACTTGTGAACTTTCAGTTGAGTCATGGCATCGGAAGTGGAAAGACGCGATTTAGTTGTTGAATTATTTCGAGAAAATCCGCAGTGGAGCCAGAAAACCATTGCAAATACGGCGAAAGTTGCACAAAACACCGTTCCGATGATTCTTAAAAAATTTAATACAGACTTAACAGTTGCTAGAAAATAGGGTTCTAGAAGGAAATGCGGTTTCGTGTCTCCACAAAAGGCGAAGAAAATCGTTGCTCTCTTAGAGAAGAATCCAGCGTTGTCTAATCGAAAATTTGCAGAAAAAGCGAGTTGCAGTGAGTTTTTAGTTCGTAAAATTAAAAAAGGTGCGGGACTTAAAACATGCCAAGTGCAGTCAGTACCCCACAGGAACGCTACTGAGAACTTGGTAGCCCAGAGCCGAGCTAAAAAGTTGAAGACAGATTTAATCCAAAAATTCGATAGCTGTGTCATGGACGATGAAACATACGTGTTGTCTAAATTTTCTCAATTTTGCCTGGTCAAAAGTTTCACAACGCAAAGGAACGAGGAGGAGTTGAGGAAAGATTTAGGACAAAACAAAAGTCCAAGTTCCCGAAGAAGTTTTTGGTATGGCAAGCGATTTGTAGTTGTGGGCTAAGGAGTAAAAGTTTCGTAACAAGTGGCACTGTTAACGCCGAAATTTATGTGAAGGAGTGCCTTCAGAAGAGATTGCTGCCTTTCATTAAAAAGCACAATGTATCTACTTTCTTTTGGCCTGATCTAACCTCCTGCCACTACAGTAAAGTAACCCTTAAATGGTTTGAAGACCAAAACATAAAATTGGTACCAAAAATCGCCAGCCCACCAAATTGCCCAGAACTTCGGCTTCGGCCTATCGAGAGATATTGGGCTCTAGTGAAAAGAACATTAAAGGCAACAAACAAAGAAGCTAAATCCATGGAAGATTTATAGAAATAAGTGGAATGCTGCCGCCAAAAGAGTCTCAGAAATGACAGTAAAGGCGCTAATGGCAGGCATACCGGAAAAGCTGTCCGAATTCTGTAAAAAACAACAAACAAATTAGTTTTATTGATCATTTTATCAGAAATTAAATTTTCTTTTCAAAACTGTTTACATTTTATTTTCATAAGGGATTTCAATGCTAGGACAATTTAAAGCTATCCGATTTTTTCGATCTCACTCCTTATGCACTACGAATAACCACTAACTGCGTCTCAACTAAATAAAAGAAGCTAAAGTATAAAGATTCGCGGATTCTTCAATTGAGTTTTACTCCAGACTGGACGAAATCATGTCACGTGTCAAGTATTTCATTCTGTGATGTTACTTCCTTCGAACACCATAACCGGCTTGATGTCGATGTCGCTGACATTCAGTTTTATTTAGCTAGTCCCGGGCCATTTTATCTACCAAATTGATGATCAAACGTTGAAAGAAATGCACTTTTTTTGTAAAACACGATATAAGTAATAATAATAAATTGTAATAATAATTCTTTGATGATATAAATCCAAAATTTTTTTTAAAAAAATTTTAGTATGGGATTGTTCTGATGTTGGACACATTCTGCCGGCATATAATGTTCCGACAAATGACAGTACGCACAATTCCATTAGTCTGAATCCATTCCTTTTACGTTAAAATTCTCACACTTTGGTTCAGTGTATTAATATGTATGTATGTATACTCAAACATATTCACAGCCGTTGCCATATAATCATCATGCCCGACGACATTCTTAAATATTTCAATTCTTTGTTCGACATTTTCTCTTTGCTTTACAAAACAACCGGAAATCATGTTTCTTGGTTTTTTTATTTTTCATTCATTTATCTTTTCTTATGTCTGCTTCTAGGGTATTCAACAACAGACGTTCGCTTTGAAGCCATATGCTAAATTATTCAAGGACTTAAATGTGCTGTCAAAAGATGAAGTCTTTCGTAATGCGACGACCGTTTATCCTGTAACAACAACTGATGATTTTTTTCGTTTGCACGCATATTTCTCCAAGGTAAATAACTAATCAACTTAACATGTATGTATGTATGTATGTATGTATGTATGTATGTACATAATTAAAATAATTGTTTTTAATTTGATTCGATTATTTTTCGCTGCAGTATCACTTGGAAATGGTGCAGCAATATAGCACTGAATTGGAGCACAAATCATATCGCATAGCAAATGGCTCTATATCGAATAATATACTCGAAATACGTTGGCCATTGGGTGTGCCCTTGGGCGGTGCACCTGACACTCGACACGATATTATCACTTGGCACCTCATCAATCGTACGCATATATTTCTACCGAATGCTGAAAATATCGTAGAGCCGTTGAGTCGCATTGCTTCGTTGGACTTTGATAAAGTACTGGAGATTACGCTACAGTATGCTGCACACAAATATCCACAATTGGAATTTATTGATTTGCATACGGCATATAGAAAATTTGATGCGACACGTGGAATGGATTATCAATTGCATATGGACTTTCGTGGCACATCGACGAAATTTACCAAACAGAAGTCAGTGATAATGAAAAGTTTTCAAGTTGTTAAACCCTTGGGACGTGTAGAGGTTGTGCCATCGCCTTACGTTACAGAGAGCACACGTATTGCCATATTGGTGCCCACATTTGAGCATCAAATACAAGATGCCCTCGATTTTATAACACAATACGAACGAATTTGTATGCGCAATCAGGATAATACGTTTCTATTGATGGTGGGTGTGATTAAATACATATACCTACCAATATTAACTTCTCAGCGAATTTACAATTAACAAACTTAACTTAAACTTTGCAGATTTTTCTTTATCGTTATGATTCTACAAGCAAAGGTGAAATTGATCCATTCAAAAATGTCAAAACACTTGCCTTAGACTTATCTACTAAATATAAAACTGATGGTTCTCGTATTGCTTGGGTGTCGATACGTTTGCCCCCGATACTCAGCGATCCCATGTTGCCTGAAGATATAATGCTCAATTCGCTGTATGCGCGCAATGAAATTTTAAGTGTCGCTGTGGCCGATCTTGCCCTACCGAAAATTGGACTCGATAGCTTAGTTTTGATGGCATCAACAGCGATTAGCTTTAAGGCAGACTTTTTAAATAGGGTGAGTTTAAAGAGGAATTTGATCAGTCGAAAATATTATCAAAATATATCTATCATTTTGCAGGTGCGCATGAATACCATACAAGGCTTTCAAGTCTATTCTCCCATTGGCTTCATGATGTACCCCTGTAAATTGGCACATTTCTGCAAGGAATGCGAAACGTGTGATGTCAGTCAGAGTTCAGGATATTTTGATAAATGGAACTATGATGTTATCTCATTCTATAGTCGAGATTATGTGCAAGGTACATAAATAAACAGACACATGTTTATTTGTATACAATAAAATTGCTCCTCATTACGTTCTCGAACTAAATAAGCTTTTGTAAACATTTATTCTTGTGTGTTTTTGTTATATTCTTCTGTAGCACGCAAACTGATGGATGCAACCTTACCAATCATACACAATGACAACGACATCGAACAACTATTGACACGTGCCGATAAAACAATAAACACTATACTCGATATGTTTGTGGCATCGCAATTGCCTGTGCATATATTACGTGGTGTGGAACCGAATTTACGTTACGGCAATGCGATAAGAAATTTCATCGATTCAACAACAAACATTAATGATATACCCAAATGTGGAGTGATGGTGCATGACAATAATAACAATAACAACAACAACAACAACAACAACAACATAAATAATTATTCCAATGAAATACCACTCAGATATGATAGTTTACGTAGCGGCAGCATCATCGGTAGCAGCAGTGCTGGTAGCAATAGCTTAAGTAGTCGCAAGTGCATACACTTGGCATCGCGGAAGCAAATCGGTGATGCCATTATACGATTCGAGGACAAAAGTATTCTACATAAATAGAGCATAAGTAATGAGTTGTAGTAGTAGTAGTAGTAGTAGTAGTAGTAGTAGTAATTTTAATACATAGGTAGCTAGGTAGTTTGTGGTACGTAAAATTTTACTATGTGGCCTTATGTAAATACGAAATATAATTTTTGTTTTTTTCTTTTTTTTTTTTGTGTGGTGAAGCATACATTAGCATATCATTTGAAACTTTTAATGCTCAAAAACTAAACAAAAAAAGAAGCGAGGAGAAAGGGAAAAAACAAACAAACATGTTTGCTATTTGTTTACCTTTATCTGTTTTGCGTCGATCGCGAAATTGAGAACTTTTATAAAGATTAATCATCTAAGTTTTTTTTTTTTGCAATTATTTGTATTTCTACTAGCGCCTATCTGCCAATTTCTTGCACAAGTTTTTTGTTGTTTGTTTTTCGCTAAGTATTTTTTGTATTTTACATACATATATCTACACATGTACTATGGTACATACATACATGTTACGTATTAGGTTAATTTTTAAACTTTTTTAAGTTAATATCTATTTATTTATCAATTATATGTACATAAGTTTCGAAGCAATATTCCTATGAAATTTATAAACAAAAAATGACTTGATTGCTTTTAGCATTATACAATTACATACATACTATTGTTTATATTCAATTACATGTATGTTATTATTAATATTACAATATTTAATTTCATATTATTATAAAGTGGCTGTAAAAATGTTTTATGCATGTACTAGTTATACTCCATGTATTTATGTATACAATCGAAAAGTTTCTCCATTTCAAACTCACCTATACTCAGTACATAAAAGCAAAATTTGTTTGCTTTTATTAAATATTGATTCCATATTATATTCTCCGACTTTTTGCATAGCCGCTGACTTGGTTGTATTTTATTACGATTCTCTTTTAATTTTCTATTTAAAACTAGATGACTGTTTTACTTTTGTTGCTACCTCTTCTTGATTAGTATTTAAGTTAGTTTACCATTTTCTCCGTTTCGATTCAAAAACTATAGTAACAATATTATATGTTTTCGGAATATTTGTATGCACGACTTGCATTTATACTTTGCTGAGCCATGAGCTTTTTGAATAGCGGGAGCCAAAGGGTTTTTATATAGCTTTTTATCTGCTCAAAAAATCATGAAAGGTATTAATGATATTACCTACCATACCATATGTATACATACATATATTTCGATTAGAACTCTTCTTATTCGATTAATTGAATAAGCGAATTAACCGACTATTAATATTCGGTTAGAGGTATTCGGCTAGTCGAAGGTATTCGGTTGCAATTCGGTTTGTCGAATATCTTCAACATAGAAACTCTTCTTTACATTTAGTTATTTCTGTCAAAATATTGAGCATCTACCGAAATATAGCAATTTTGGGTTCTTGATGAACCGAACCACATCATCTAAACAAATTTGAAGCACTTACTGCCTCTGTCAATTCGTTGGAGATTCTTTCTCTTAGTCCGTTGGACCATTGTTCTTTGCCCAGATATGGATAGGAGAAGGGTTTTGTGGATAAGTGTAGGGCGCAACAAGAGTGTATGACACTGGTCGGACCTACAATTTAACGAAGATTCCCAACGGCGAGTTGGCATTTTGCTATCACTTGGTGGTTTTACCATTGCCTACCAAGAAGTGTATTTTTACATTTTCTTATAATTCTCATTCGCTTCATATCGGTGGAAATTTGAGAAGTATTAACCACCAGACCAACAGGGTAATGGAACCCCCAACTTCTCGGATGAAAGTCTAGTGCTCTACCCACTTGACTATCAAGTTAGTCATTCCACCACTTAATATTAAAAAGATTTCTTTAAGTAAACCATTAACTGTTGAGTTCTGCTCGTCCGCTTCCCGTGATATAATTAAATACTTGGCTCAGTTGAGAACTACTCGGTTTACTTTCTGTTAATATAAGATATAAATGACATTGATCAAATTTAAAATCAATATAAAGTTTTTTTTTTTGTAAAAGGCTCTACTAGCTCTTTTTTGCAATTGAATAATCTCCTTTGCTTTTACCATTTATTTGGAAAAGTAATAAAAATTTGATATTTGTTTAATAGAACCGCAATTCGTGCATAAATTTATGCTGCTTAGTGTAACACTTACATAAAAATGTATAAATTAAATTTGTATGTTTTTTTTATTAAAAAGAAGTAAAGGTGCCAAAGGTTTTAAACTCCTATTTTTTATATTTAATTTATTAAATAAGCATGTATTTCTTGAACATATTTTTGATCTGATTTCATGCCGTTTTCAAATGAAAATAATTGTCTGTTATATATTGCCAATAATTTTGCCAGTTACCCAGCAATAATTTCGAAATTTATTTTACAATAAAATATAAAATATTTAAAGAAAGTAAATGCAGTTGGTTTTGAATTGGCCGCTTCAATTGAGAATTGAGTAATAAACTATCAACATTTAATTTGAATTTAATTTATTTAATTGACCATTTCTTAATTGGTCATACCAATCCAAAGTTGCATCAAAAGTTCTGATGAAAGTTCTACTTTATAACCAAAAATTCATTGTGGTATTAGGAAAACCACATATAATTGTGATCCGTTAATGCGTAGATCAATTAAACTTCTTATGAAAAAAAAAAATAATAATTGAGAAATCATGAGAATGGCCTATTATCTTCCATTTTCAACTGGTGAACTTCGGAGTATTAATCGCGAATGTATCTGGAAGTCACTTAGATACAGTCATTTCTCTGAAGGCTGTAAAGTTCACTGACGGTATGATGTATTGAAATGCACTATTTAACATAACACATTATTTGTAAATTTTGAAGTTCTACTTTTTAACCAAAAATTTGGAGTGTTGTTAGGAAAACTACATGCAATTGTGAGCCGTTAATGCGTAGATCAATAAAACTCTTTATATAAATAAAAAAAATAATTGAGAAACCATGAGAATGACATTTTCAATTGGTGAACTTCGGAGTATTAATCGCGAATGTATCTGGAAGTCACTTAGACACAGTCATTTCTCTGAAGGCTGTAAAGTTCACTGACGGTATGATGTATTCAAATGCACTATTTAACATAACACATTATTTGTAAATTTTAAACTGGGATCGAATCGTCTCTACTGTAAACGTAATACTCGGCATGTAATTTCAATTGAGATTCTTACAATCTTCGGGTAGAACGTTCACTGAAGTGAGTGTGATGAGGATATACTCAGCGATCCTCTTTGTAATCTCAAGAACGATTATCATCGTACTAGAATTTCATTGGGTATATAACGTAGAGGAACTTAATAGACTTGTTTAAAGAAGCTTCTAGAGGATTCAGACTTGCGAACGACATTTGCTGACTGTTTTTTGAAATATTACCACATCACAGAAAACTTTGATAAAGCAATAGCAAAATTAATATCCGGTAAATTTTGCAATTAATCTATGCTAAAGCAACGATCGCGATCATCATCTTAAGGACGTGTGAAAATATATAAGTCTTTTATCAGAACTGCAAACTTGTGCGGAAAACAATTTTTGGTCGAGCATAACTTGCCTACACATGAATGTTTTGAACCAACGTAAACACAAGCGCAGGTATAATCCAAAAATTTATGCATATTTCAGATATTTTTGCTGGGTAATTTATTTAATTTCTTTCATTATTTTATAATTAAATATTAATACTTTCATTGTTATATTGAAAAATAATACTACATTACATATGAATATTAAAAGAAGGATAACTTATGAATGTATTGCATAAAACATGAATGAAAAATACTTGTAAAAAAATTATGGTTTTAATAAGTAGATTTTATTATTATTGTAAATAAAATAATTTTTAAGTGTAACTGTTATTATAATTATTTAATAAAATAATAAAGCTCTGTTGCATATCGAAATCAATAAAATGCAGAAACTTGATGAAAATTGCTTTTAAATTTTCTTAATGGAAGTAATAGAATTCAATTTTCGTTTAGCAGAAAACTTAAATCCGAATTTGGTGCGTATTCCTCGGGTTCTTGTGAGCTGTAACGAAAGTAAAAACATTAATTTATTTATTAATTACAATTAAAATTCTATAATTAACTTACGGTCTAAATAATTTGGCTTGTTTGTCACCCAGTAGCGTTGCCTTATTCCCCTCAACCAGTAAGCTTGTACCTTCCCGTAAGCCTAGTACGGGCCGCTGATAATATTCCAAAAATTCATTCAGTCTCTCATCGCGCGATTCGCCCTTATGCTCCGTTGACGGTTCGGTCTCCAAGTAATGTGGATTGATATTGAAAGGTACCAAATCGAGTGCATCTAATGTAGGTGGATACGCCATCGGCATATCATTGGTGGTGTGTATGGAACGTGTGGCCACGTTGGTGCCTGCACTACTACCAATGAAGAGTGCACCGTGTTGCAATACCTGCTCGCGTATGTGCTCGATGAGGTTCGCATCGTAGAGCGCCTTCAGGAGGACAAATGTATTTCCGCCACCAACGAAAATCGCCTCAGCATTGCGGGCAGCAACAATCGGGTTCGATTTAGTGTGTATACCTTCAACGCAGTAGCCCCATGGACTGAGGGCATCGCTCACTATCCTAGTGTATACATCATGATCTCGCAGCGCGAACGGTATAAAGAGTATGTTTTTTACATTTTTCCTGAAAGAGAGCTGGCGTTGGGTTGAAACGTTAATTTACACACAGATACTTACTTTCCCAAAAAATTCATCAACTGATCTTTGGCGTGCTCTAAGTATTCATAGCCATGCACACGGGACGAAGACAGAAGCAAAATTGATCGTTCACTCATTTTAATTAAGTCTTGCGAAAATTCGGTATGCAGCTGCAATTTTCTTTCAACCTTTTTTGGTTGAAGTGATTTAAAACACTAAAGTTTATCAATTGACTGATTGGAAATTTATAGTTTTAGCGATACGATTTCAAGATTGTGGATTGGATAGTCGAATTAAATACAATAAAATTGTATTGAAACAGAGGAGCTGATAACAAGAGCGGAAAACTTTTTGTGCTGCAACTAATTTTCGATAATCTGTAGTTGTGTGGTATTTAATGAAAGTGCTGCCACCCGTTTCGAATGTACATTAATTTCTCGATTTATGAGAATTGATCCTAAGGCTACTGGAACTCCATGCTCAATCACTAGGCCAGCGAGGTAGCCTCGATTTACGTCGTTTGGATTTACATTAGGACGAAATGTGAATTGAGTTAAAAATCACGAGAAGATCTAATCGCCTGAATAATATTAATAACAGGTTCGCTTTATTCTTAAAGAGAATAACTTGTAATGAAACATTGGTGGTAGGACCTTTCAAAAATACCTTTCAGTGAAAATATTGTCCAGCAATTCTCGTTTTCTTTACAATATTTTTACTTATACCAGGTGTACAAGTATGAAACCGTGAATTTTTTAAAGAAAATACTCGTTTATTTAAGAAAAATGGTTATACATTAAATCTTCAAAATGATGGCCATTGCTGGCTACACATTTTTCCCATCACTCTGGCAATTAGTGAATGCCTCGTCAATAAAATTGTTACTTTTTTGAGTTAAACCAGTCATCGAGCCATTATTTCACATTTTCCTATGAATCGAAGTGCTGCTCAGCAAGTGCGTGCCCCATTGATGAAAATAAGTGGTAGTCAGATGGAGCCAAGTCTGGTGAATAAGCCGCATGGGAGAGGGCTTCCCAGCTGTACGAATCTACCAATGCCCGAGTCTGTTTTGTTCGATGTGATGGTGCATTGTCATCAAGAAAAATCACTTCGTGTTGCCCTAGCTTGATATTCTGGACGTTTTTGGCGCAAAACACAGTTCAAATCAGCCAATTGTTGTTGGTAGAGATGACCAGTAACTGTTGCACCTGGTTTTTCAGAAGGTCAAGCCAGATGACACCTCGCTGATCCCAGAAAACACAGAGCATTTTCTTCTTTCCGAAGCGATTTGGCTTTGCTGTCGATTTGGCCGGTGTACCGGGCTTAACATATGATCGTTTACGTTTGGGATTCTCGAAATAGATCCATTTTTCATCACCAGTAACAATTCAATGAAGATATAACTTCCTTTTGTAGCTGGCGAGCGACATTTCACAGGTGGTTTTTCGATTTTCTTGCTGACTTTCAATCTTTCAGTCAATTCATGCGGCACCTATCTTCCCACCTTCAAAATCAATCCCATGGCTTTTAAACGTTGAAAAATGCGTTGCTTGGTCACATTTTGTTTGTTCTGCAAGTTGTTCTTGCGTTTGACCATCATCCTCATCGGGTAAAGCTTGCAATTCGGGAGCTTCAAAATTTTTCGGTGGTTTTCCACGTTCTTCGTTTCACACATCAAAATCGCCACTTTTAAAATTATTAAACCAATCGTGGCACTGTGTTTTGCCTAGAGCTTGCTGGCCATAAGCTTCCACAAGCATTCGTTGGAAACAGAAAATCAATGACGTCCGCATATCGTAGTTTGTAGGCCCAAAATTCGACATTTTTACGAGCAAAAAAAAAAATGTTATTGTATGGAACTTGATTGTTTATGAACTGAATTTTGTTGACAGAACTAAATGCGAAGAAATAGCGCCAATGATTTGGTTTTACAGAGCGTATAGTTTTACCTAGCGACACAGAGATGTCATTACATTTCATGATTTATTTTAGGTAGGTATTTTTGGATCTATCACTAAGATCACTGATGCGTAACCGTTGCGAGTTCCGAAGCGATCGTATTACCTGCCTGTTCTACAATATTCTTTGATATTATTGTTCATTATAGCCGATCAATTTTAGCTAAATACCCCAGATTTGTTTTTTTTTCTGTTCATTCAAGTGCATTTTTCAGAACCTGGCCATAGGAGTACTAGTGGAGATAATACCCTGACGACGCTCTGGCCCTTGTCTAGCCTTCCTCGTTGGACAAATCTCATTTCACATACTTTTTGCGGCAATCCAACATCAGATGTAAAGCATTGATGTGAGCCATATCAAGAATGATGTTGCCCTATTATAGAACATCTGCAAAACATTGAAGAGTTAGAAATATTCGAACTTTTCCTATGTCGTTGTTGGCACTGGCGCAAGCATGAAAAACTGTTCGAGAAAAATAGTTATAAAAGTAAGGTAATAAGAAAGAGATAGGAGTTTTCTCTATTTCTTAATACCTTGCTTTTCTACTTGCCCCTCTAGCACAGTCTTTCACTATTTGATGTGCCTCTTTTGCAATTTATGTTCTCTAACCATTTGTTATTCTTACTACTCTTTACTTTTTTACCTGTCTATCTCGCATAGTGGTTCATTCTTGCGCCAGTGTAAATAGCCATTATGTGACGCCCCGTCCTAGTACATTATGTACTCTAAAGCTTTGAAAAATTATTCGTCAGTGAAAAGGGGGAGCCTTACCCTAACGTCAAACTAAACATTCTTCTTAATTTATGGTTTCTGACTGAATGGTTTTTGATGTTACCCTAGGTATACTGGAACATCGTAGTGCAGCAGGTTGGAGTGTCACAGTGTCTTCTCAGCAAGTTTATATGAAGAAAAGAAATATTAAGTCCAGTTCTTAAACCTCGATATTAGATATTTTTGTTTTCTGCGAAATGGTACTTTTGGAGATAGCTACTTGCTGCCGTAGTTTCAAGTGTTGTAATTATTCTTAGATTGATTTTTCTTACCTTGAGATATACCACCTCCTACTATCTACTTTCAGTAATGTTGGAATGCTAACCTAAATTTGTGATCTAGCGTTCATTTGCACTTTCTGACTCCGGTTCCAAATTCGATTCAATCTTATCAAGGAAACTGCTGTACAAATATAATATTTCTTTAATGCTTTATTTATATAAGTAATTTAACAAAAATGTACGTTTTGCAATCTAACTAATGAAATAATTCATTCAAATGGATTTCGATGCCGCTTCACACACAACTCTTCCTTACTTTAAATAACACCTTCTTGAAAAATTGAATATAAAGCTTTGCGTTTTAAATTTTACATAATAGAAGCGCAAAAACGATTTCCGAATAATTTCAAGAGATTACTTGCGGGAAAAAAGGAAATTTTCGTTGGATTTATTGATTGCCCTCTGGAACTTTAAGAACTTCACGACTCACGATGCATGCTGCTATCCTTAAGATTTATATCGAATAAATAAGTGCCCAGCTCCTTGTTGCAACGCTCAATTTGCCTTATGTAATCGGCTAGTTGCTTTTGTGCGTCCACTTGTTCCTTGAGGAAGTTCGTCTCCAAGAAATCACAAAGATTAGGATCTTTATGTTCACTTCCGAGCGCATGCAATTCCAGTAAAGACTTTTATGAAAAGAAAGTGGTAAATGGGTAAAGTAACATATGTATATCTCATAATATACTTATGTACATATATGTATGAAGCTTTTATAGCCACCAACCTCATTAACAGTTCGTTCCATTTCCAAAGCCCCTTCGAATGCTTCTCGCACCGATTCATAGCTGCATTTCGGTTGTGGCACCTCTTCTATTAGAATTTTTCCACCACGTTTATTCATATACTCCATAATAAGTTCAGCATGACCGCGCTCCTCATGGCTGGCGGTTTTGAAAAATTTATAGACACCGGGTAGTGCCACATCGCAGCGATCGAAATGATAAGCCTGGGGGAGGACGAAATGAGAAACATAAAATCTCTGTGGACTCTTTTGTTTTTGTTTTCCTTACCATTGCCAGGTAATCGTGACATGCTTTCAACTCCAAATTGATTTGCTTATTTAAGCCCAGTTCACATTCACTGGAGAAATTTTGTCGCACCAGCAAGCACATCAATCGTCTAAATTGCATACGTCCTGCAAAGTTCATAATAATTTCTTCGTTTTCGCCAAAAAATATATTCAATAATATATAAAAAATTTAAATGTCTTTAATTTTTGATAACGAAAAAGCACAAACTTGAATTGATTTCAATTGACACGTTTTTTTTTTATTAAGCTAATAAAGCTTCCAAAAGGGAAATCACTTTTTGGTTGATGGTAGTAAAGCAACTAATTCATTGCATAAACAAAAAAATTAAATTTTGCGAAACTGCGCCGATGCAATTTTAGTGATTGCATTTTTCAGGGATGAAGTTTCACTTGCATTTTCATTTACTAAATAAATTGGTATGTATGGTTGGTACATAGGTACGAATGTATGTATGTATATATATGTGGTAATTTGAATAAGCGGGTGGCATTGGTGTCGACCTATTTCCCTCTGAATTTGAAGTTTTAAGAAACACCAACATCCTCTTTTTCTTTTTGCTTTTAATTAAAAAAAAAATAGAACCATTGCTACTCGTTATATGAGCTACAGTCAAATAGCACCAGGGAACAATATGGAGAAAAAGGGCCACCTTGTTAAAGAACGATTTCTAAAGTAACTCTTAAATAAAACAGTTCCTGAAAAGAGCGCACTATAAAATTCAGTAATTAAGCAATATTAAGTGCTGGTTGGTGCTCCAGCTCCATTACCCCGCTCAAAATAACTTAATCAACAAAAAACCTGATGCATATTCATTCGCTCGCCTATGTTAGTATCATCGTGCAGCTTCATGATTACAACTTTTACAATACACATTGTCTACGCATGTTCATGTTGAACGAAGTATTTTCCTCTCCAATGCTGCCAACAACCTTTGATCATTGGTCGTTATCTTCCCTGTCTCAGCACTATGCCTAAGAACTAGAAGGATTTGACTTTTAGGTCATTAGTTTTGCCTACCGCGTGAGCGTTCAGTTTATCAGCGTGCCGAAAATGCTTTTATCCTACCACATTCTACATATGAGCTCATGCGTTCGTGGTGAGTTTTACGCCTTCGGTCTTGAATAACTCAACAGTCTCACAACGTTATTATTTTCCAGCTAAGCGATGCAATCTATAAATTATGTATATATGAGTGAAGATTTTCTTTTTAATAATTATGGTGTGTTACCATAATAAATTTCGCATATTTTTTCTTTATTATTATTACAATATTTTATACATATTTTTGTATGCATAAATCTTTTAGTTCGTGTTTGTTTCCTTTTTTTTAGAAATATTTATATGTAAGTAAATTACATTTCGTTTCGCTTCGTTTTGATTAAAAACAGACGCACACAAAATAATTAAATATATGCTGATGTGAAACACAATCCTGTTGCAGCATTATAAAGTATAGTTTTTTTTTTCCAGTTGTTGTACAATGTCTGCCCATACAGACAATTAAAATTATTAAATTATGTGTGTATATGTTTAAAAAAGAAATAACTAGAATTCACCATTACACTTTTGTATATATGCAACATTTCTCAACACTAAAGCTTTGCCTTTAGCATTTGTTAGTGGTAGTAAACTAAATTTAATATTTTCAAATTGTATCTTAAATATTAGCATACATTTTGCAATCAAGAACGAAATCATCGGTAATAGTAAGACAATAATTTGATTGCAACATGTTTCTTAGCTTATTATGATTTGTAAAGGGCACTGTTTGTTTGTTGTTTCGTTTCGGGGTTGCTTTTGCTTTTGCTCTGCTGTTCTTCTTTTGCTTTAACATGCATAATTGGAATTTGAAATTTTTAGCGCACAAATTCAACAATTGGGTTTATTTTTATTATATATGTATGTATTTCTTTTTAGTATACTATCACTATGCATTCTGGCTATCTACTCTGGCAAATCTAGAATTTTAGCTATAAATTCTGATATATCTGTATTGCGTTGGATATGCTCTACGATGAAAGCATGTTGCAGCAATTGCTCATAATTGGGACGCGCTGTGTATTCTTTTTGCAAGCATTTTATAATAAAGTCTTCGAATTCTGGTGAAAATTTGCCCGTTTCAAGACGGGGCGGATCTTCTTTAACCACCTGCCGGAGAAAGACATAAAAAATCAATATACTTTCATTTGCCTAAACTAAACTCATAAATGATTTTTATTTTACCTCTCTCAATTGCTCGAATGGGGTTCGCCATGATTTATATGGAAATTTACCAGTAGCCATTTCAATCATGCTAATACCCAACGACCAAACATCCGATCTTATGTCATATTGTGCAGGATTTCCTGATGGATCGATACGTTCAGGCGCCATATACGGTTTACAGCCGGCATCGATTGTTTTGGCCACCGAATCGACCAAATAACCTGAAGTGAAAATAAAATCAAACAGAAATCAATTAAAATTTATCATTTACTTGTACGATTGTAAATGGCAATCTACCATATTTTCCGAAGTAGTCACAAAGATTGTATTATCATGATCATGATCTCGAGGATCAGTATTTTATAGAAGACCCTTTTTACTTCTATGTATTACACAAAACAAGTTTAGATCAAAAGTAAACTAAACTAAGTCTACGAATTTTTGCCAGAACGAGATGGCGCATTTTGGGTTTCGATGTCACAGGAATGGACAAAGTTCACTCCTTCCCCTTCTGCGATCTTCTGAGATTTGTGAGAGAATCCGGAAAATTTGCGGAAGAGAACGTAGTCCCCCTATAACCCCTTTTTAAACTTTTTCCCTCTTTTTTTCTAACCCCTTACTTGCTGTCACCCCTTCTTCTGTTCCTAGGCCTTAAGTACAATGGGCTACATAGCCTGAGTGCTTGAGGAACTGTCCTGCACTCGTAGGTCAGGTTCTCGGCCTTCTTCACATCCATCCATCCTTCAAGTCAACGAATTGATAATCTCTTCTTCTTTAATGGCATAACAGCCCATGGATTCTACGAATTGATATCACATACAAAATAAAATTACCTGAGATGCCGAAATCACACATTTTTACTTCACCGCTACGATTTATTAAAATATTTGATGGTTTGACATCACGATGTATAACTTTTAGCTGTGCATGCAAATAATGCAAAGCATTCACCACAGACATGGCAATCTGAAATGAGATAAAGTAAAGTTTGAACAATTTTATTGTACTCTTTCATAATGTTGTAGCATTAAAAGATAAGACAAATTTATACAATATTATTTTTCTTACTTTTCCCAAAACACTCTCCTCCATGACCAAATTATTTTTGAAGACCTTCGGATAGAATTTATCCAAGCTGGTATCCATTACCTCCATGCATATCCAGACATCGCCCTCGCGAAACAGTGCACCATAGAAATGTACCGTATAGGGGCAATCACTGGAACGCATCGATATATCCAGATCCATGAGGAGGCGTTTCTGTTCTTTGCGATTCACGGTGGCCGTTATGCGTTTCACAGCCATTACAGTCCCAGTCTGTTCGTGGCGCATCTTCTCGACAATTCCATAAGCGCCACGTCCCAAATCACAAATTCTCTCCAAACTATCGGCATCGATTTCAAATGTTCGATCTCCAATTTGTATGGTGGTGCTGGAATCGAGATTTCGCGGTGGTATGCTAAATAAGAAAAGGAATATATTAAAAATTCTATGCTCAAGTGCACCGGAAAGGTGAAAATTGTAAATGCACAAACGTACATTTCCGGTTCCGGTTCCTTGCCTATTATCAATTTGGGTCGTCTGCTGGCCATTTTGTCGCGTTATGTGTTTAAGTGATTGTGTGTGTGTGTGGGAGGGGGGGTGTGTACGTGTTTGTACGAAAAGTGGGCAGCAATACAATTCAACTTTTCAAAATGTTTATTCGTTTGCAAATTTACGTGTTCATCGAAATTTGCACAACGTTCCTTTTATTCACTTTTACCACTTTTCGTAGTTTGTTTTCGTAAAAATTTGTTTGTTTGAGATTTTTCTTCCAAATTTGGAATTTTTTTGAACTTCGCGTTCGCGTTTCGTGAGTGGGATTCGAAGTTTAGTGTTTTACCTCTTTTGGTTATATCGTTAAATACATTTTTCCCTCACAATCTTTTGATCTTCATACAATTTAGTATTTTCTCATTGTTAAATACTGCTACTAAATGGTTACTATTTTTAGGAAATAATTTTCTTTCCAATTAATTACTTCGATTTATTTCGATAAAAAAAATCAAATTTGACAAATTTTTTCTCGTGTTTCGTATTTCGTTTTCGTTTCGTTTCACAAATGTCAAACGCAAAAGAAATCGGAAAAGTATTGGTAGGGAAGCACTTTTTTAAGTGGAGAAGAGTAACAAGCCGATTGAAACTGGCACCATCGGCGTAGGTGGATGCTTATAAATATTATAAATTATAAGGATTATATATTTGGATTATTTTGATTTGTATAATCATAATATATTATATATCTGGCCCCGTGTGTCTCTGGACAGACACATAAACTAACTAATTAAACTAATAAACTAACTCTTTGCATTTAAAATGGTGAGATAAGTTGTAGTAAACAAATAAGGAAACATGAGTAACTGTCGATAATTTTTAGACAAATTAAATGAAAAAATTTGAACAAAATCAAATGCAGAAGGAACAAAAGATAATGCAATTTTTACTATAAAATTTAATTTTAAGAATAAATTATTGAGTTTATATATTTGCCACCGCTGACTTTGTTGTAGATCTACAATCATACATGATTTTAAAGTATATAGTGTTCGCTGTGGTGTAGTGGTAGTGCGTTGGACTGCTACACAGAGTGTCCGAGGTTCGAATCTCGGCACAGGCAAAATCAATAAGTAGAAAAAATTATTTTTCTACACGGCACCACCTCTTGGCAGGCAATGGCAAACCTACAAGACTAAAAATTGCTATGAAAAGCTTTTCGCTTCGCCGTTCGGATTCGGCATTAAACTGTAGGTCCCTTCCATTCATGTACAAATATAACACGCACAACATGAGTGGATGCAAAGAGCTCGGCCTAGGCCCTCCATGGGCTGTTGTGCCATTAAAAGTAAAGTAAGTAAAGTAAAGTGTCAGCTGCATTTTTAATTACGAGCAAGGAGAAGCTATCAAAATATTATGAATTCAAACTTCACAATAACCTCAACAAATGTCTAAAGAATTTAAATGACAAATTCAATTACAATCTTTTGCGATAATTGCCAAAACTAGTAAAAATAATTATTTTTAATGGTAACTTTTCGTATCGCAGTCATATCTAGATTAAAAATGTGTCATCACATCATTTCCATCACAGCATAACCTATCCAGATGCGCATTCCATTTATGTTCCTTTCTTTTCTTATTGTAAAGGGAGATTTTTTTGCTACTTGGTTTTTGGCGTTTATATTTCTGACAGTATAGGCGTGATTCGTGATATATGCCAAAGTAAAACATGTTCAGTTTCAACTGCCATTTCATCACGAATAGACTTACGCCTGAACAACGTTTGAAAATTATTGAAATTTATTATCAAAATTCATGCGCTGTGAAAAAAGTGTTTCGCAAGCTACGTCCATTTAGCGACGATGCTCATTTTTGGCTCAATGGATACGTGAATAAGCAGAATTCGAAGTGAAGTCCAGCCACAGGCAATGCAGCAGCTACCAATGAGTCCTGAAAAATGCACAGTTTGATGCGGTTTATGGACATGTGGCATCATTGGTCCGTACTTCTTCAAAGACGGTGACGTTACGGTCAATGGAGAAAGGTACCGTTCGATGATGACAGACGTTTTTTGTCGTAAATGCAAGAATTGGACTTGGCCAACTTGTGGTTCCAACCGGATAGTGCCACATGTCACATGCCACACTGCACGCGAAACCATGTATCAATTGAGAGGCGAATTTGATGAGCAGTTAATCTCACGTTTTGGTGCAGTCAATTGGTCACCAAGATCGTGTGATTTGATCCCGTTAGACTATTTTTTGTGGGGCTATGTTAAGTCTCTTGTCTATAGGGACAAGCCAAACACAATTGCTGCTTTGGAAGCCAACATTGAACGTGTCATTGGTTAGATTCCGGCCGAAATGTGTGAAAAATGTGCCAAAATTGGACTTTCAGAAGGGACCACTTGAAACGTAGCCGCGGGCAACATTTAAGTGAAATTATCTTTAAAAAGTAAATAGCAGGAATTGATTTATCGATCCAAATAAAAATTTCATTTACTTTTGTAAAATTTCTATGATTTTTTGAATTTCCAAAAACCAAACTCTTAAAAAATTATCCTTTACTTGATTTATATAAAGGTTGATATTTTAATTACAGTTAGCGGAGAAGGGCTTCGCTATTTAATGGTATTGTAACTGCATCAATAAACAAAGCAACAATCGGTACACTTGGTCTCGTGTAAACAGCTAGTACATATGTCTCTCTTCGCTCCATTCAGCTGTTACCGGCTTAACGACATCGATTGAAAATCTATGCGTTTCAGCTCGGTTTTGAGAATGCTGATTGTTGGATCAGAGATAAGAAGTGATGGCATGCAAATCTTATAACAACCAATACAATTAAGAGTGCAAACAATAGCAACTCTGCGACACTGACTGACAATACAGCCAACTTGTAGTGAACGAACTAACGAATGGACGTACCAAAGTAGACTGCCAAAACGAAAATTTCATAGACAGGTGAAAACGAAAATTGAAAAACTCGACGAACGAAATCGAAAAGGAACGTAAATGGAAGCAGATAGCAAATATCGCTGCGAATGGGAAATATTTCAATAAATTAATTGCGAAAAAATCCCAAAAAACATCGGTACCATTTTTATAATTTAATTAGAGAATAGTGTGTATGCCGTGAAGATGTTGTTTTTGGCGAAATTTGCGTGAACAAGTGCGTGTGTGAAAAAGTGAAAACGAAAAAAAGAATGAGTTTGTTGAAGTGAAGAAAAGCAGAAGAAAAAAGATACGAACAAAAATCGTTGTGGAATATTTATTCTTCATTCTTGTTGTATATTGGAAGTGAAGAAACATCCAGCGGCAGTGAAAATTGCGAAAATTTTATTACCAATTTTCTTCTATTTTTTCCATTGTTGTAATAGCAAACTCACACTTGTGTGAAAATTCAATAAAGGTATAAAATGTGCGCGAGCAAAGGAATGCGATAAATTTTTATATGGGAATTGAAATGGATCCAAGTGATAATCGGTGAAAATACATATTTATAATAATATATATCCGAAAGAAAAACAACGGAAGAGTCCAAAAATGAGCATATTATAATAATAAATATTTAAAAAATAATTGTATTTATATGAATGTAAATATTCGCATATAAAAGTAGTATATGCTTGCAAATACATATATAATAATTATTATACATAAGACAACAACAACGGTTACAACGGCGACAACGGACGAGTGTTGACAACAACATAGAGGAGGAATAAAGTGAATGCGTTGCTGTTAGTGTGGTGTGCTGAAGGTGAAGGAGACACGACGGCGGCAACGGACGCGAAATAAAAGAAAAATACAAAAAAGTGTAAAAATGTTAATGGAGAATTGCGAATTTTCCAATTTGTAAAGTGAACGGTTGGTGAAAAAAAAAACAAAAAAAAAAGAAAAAAAATATACAAATCGAAAGCAGTAACAAAACAAAACACAAATGTCTTCTTAATTCGATTGGTAAAGTAGCATAGTTTTCTTTCTTCGTCCATAAGAGAAAAAAGAAAATTCATCACACTCCACGCCTTCTTTTGTTCACTCGTCACCACACAGTCTCTCACTTGGCGCTTCCGTTGCTGATCTTCTGAACTCCTACTCTCCAACAACGACTGCGGCTGTAGACGCTGTACTTCTGTCTCCGCCTGCTTTTCTTCTGTGTAATAAGCTGCTGCTTATTATTGTCTAATAAGCTCCTCTTCTTGCACTCGCCACATTTCTTGATTCTGGTTTTAAAATGCCCAAATGCGACCTCAAAACTCGCTACATTCCTGCGACATTCGCTTGGATCTTGCTGCTCTCAACAACGGTACTCTTCTTCTACTATCCGTAAGTAGAAACAACAATAAAATTTGCATTTTTTTTTTTTTATTAATATATAATTTTTTCTAAGGTTGCACAATAAAGAAAATCAAAAAGTATTTTGTCTACAAAATATTAAATTTTCGTTTTATGAATTAAATAAATTTAATTTCTACTATAATCGATTAGATATAAATATGGTCGTACTTGACAAACTAAGTAGTATCAGGTACATTACATTACGGAGTACGAATAATACATTGTTCTCCGCTTGGATAAAACACGTTCCTATGCACCATTAGGACAAGGTATTTAAGTTTCCATTTCATCGCAAATTTTATTGAAAGCAAGTTTCCTCTTATCTTTTGTTTTTGCAACTTGTTTTCCACATAGCAAGTTTTCTTCAGCAATTCTGCTTTCATTTTGTCTGACATGTCAAAGAACGAACGGTTCGAGTAAGTCTTATTTGTCCCCTCTTGTCTTTATTCTCGCGCTACAAAATCAACATTATTTCAAGAAAGCTAGTCGTGATTAAAAGGGGTCTAAGCAATTATGAACAGAAGAAAAAGGTATATCACAACAACGAACTTCATCGGTAAGATCAAGTTCGCAATCGTTCTTCTTTCCTCTATCACCATAAACTCGACTTGCTTTCAAGAAAACTCACCTAATAAAAAGGTTATTAAGTTAGGCTTCAAATTCATACTAGTTCTTAAAGCCATGTTAGATCAAGGTTGACGAAATCTCTCTCACAACTCGTTCATGTAAGCAAGGCGTGCAATCCAAAAAAAAAATGACTCGCTCACGTCATGATTTAAATTACTGATATCGATTATTATTAAAAAACAACAAAAAAACCTTGCCTGAAACGATAACTTTAAAAGACCTCAAGTCATAACTTTGCAAAATGGATTCCAGCTTCAGTTTAGTGTCCCATAAAAACCCTGATTGTAGGAGATATTGCTTCCTGAATGAAAACTAGTTTACTAAATCGGAGTTTAATTAAAAAGTCTTTATAAACAGTAGAGTAGCCAAAGAAATGGGTTATCTCTTCTAGTCTGAACCTGGACTACTAGCTTTCGTTATTATTTCGGCGATGTTGGAACTATTCCATTGCTACGCCAATAGCACCCAATCTCGTAAATTATTTTTATATCTACAATATGAAAACTGCCGTATTCAATAATTGTCTTGCCATATCAATAAAATTAAATAATTATAGTTTCCTTAACTTCAATTTACAAACTATTATTTTTACTGCTTAATTTTGATAAATTTTGTCGTCAAGCTGTTGAAGAGTTTTGTGGTTTATGATATAATATAGAACATCATAAAAGAAATTGCCGATTAGTGGAATCTTTTTCTTTCCTTTCCGAGTTTTATCTCTCTCTTTTATGAAGTTAATAATTGAGTAATACAAATTGTTGAGTGTAAATTGAGGTGTATTTGTCATTCAATTTTTGGAGAACCTTGTGGTTTTCTTTTTATTAAAATCGCGGTTGAGGAACGTACTGCAACTGAAAGTTTTTAGTCAGATGAAAATTTGAATAATTGTAAGTTTTGTAAAGGGTGTTTTTTTTTAGAACTGTGGTTTTCAATCTGGCAATACTTTTTTCGGAGTTGGTCTTTTTGACAGCTGTCACTTGATTTATGCTCAGTTTGGTTTTCCATTTCAAGAATTGAAGCCGAACGACCATCAAGCGCACGTTCGGTGAATGGGCCCAAAAGAGATGACCACCGAACTTTTGGTTGAATGGGTACGTTAATAAGCAAAATTGTGGCATTTGGAGTGATCATAATCCACAAGCCATTGTTGAGACGCCGTTACATCCTCAAAAAGTCACTGTTTGGTGTGATCTATGGGCAGAGCGAATCATTGGTGCATATCTCCCCATACACTGTTACAGTCAATGGGGAGCGCTATAGAGCCATGATTAATGTCATTACTTTTTCGTGCCTGAATTGGAGGATGTTGATGTGGACGACCTTTGGTTCCAACAAGACGGCGTTACATGCCATACAGCCAACGAAATAATCAATTTATTGAAAGAAACTTTTGTTGAGCGCATTATCTCGCGTCGTGGGCCTGTGGTGTGGCCTCCAAGATCGTGCGATTTAACACCGCTGGACTATTTTTTGTGGGGTTATGTGATGTCGCTTGATTACGCAGATAAGCCCGAGACGATTGACGCCTTGGAAGAGAATATTCGGCGCGTTATTACTGATATACGGCCCCAATTGCTGCAAAAGTGGTCGAAAATTGAGTCTCTTGGCTGGAATTTATTCGAACCAGCCGCGGCGGCCACTTGCTCGAAATCGTTTTTAAAACATAATGGCAAATCCTTATCTTTACAATAAAGCTAAATTCTTGGCTATAACATTAAATTATATGCGTTTTAATTCTTCTTCAAAACCACACTTCTAAAAAAAAACACCCTTTTCGTTACACTGAGTAATGAAATTACCTCTATACATTCTTGTAAACTCTGTTCATTGTTGAGCATGAAGTTTGTTACAAAAATTGCACACAAGTTTGCAGCTGTAGATTTTCAAATTTCAATTCGTTTTATGTATTCATCTACGTTGGCAACCTTGGTCGTTTAATGAATTTTGCATTTCTCGAGTTCCAACGTAACAAAAGAAAGAAATAAAAAACCTAAACATTTTGAAAAACAATTTATTTTATTCCAATTTCCTTTTTACTGGCAAATTGCACATTGTTTGTATGTATTTAGTCATCAGAAAAGGCAATTTGAAACGGATAATGAGTCAATTCTTTACGTTTCGTAAGTTTGTATGTATGTTCGTGTGTGTTATCACTTTGCTTATCTTTCCGTTTAAAGCTAACACACAAACAAATAAAAGCAACTAAACTTTTTGGACAACCTTTTTTGTTGTCTTCTTTGTGACGTTTGCATGTGGCTAAGAATTTTAATTCTTTGAATTAATTTACATTTTTTTTCAGTTGCTAACTTAATTTTTTGTCGGATGTTGTGGTGTAACTTACTTTGA
The DNA here is from genome assembly GCA_958295655.1 of Palloptera scutellata. NCBI lineage: Eukaryota > Metazoa > Arthropoda > Insecta > Diptera > Pallopteridae > Palloptera > Palloptera scutellata. Next base: position 113,325,483 of record OY282449.1, on the reverse strand, counting down.
ATATTAAGAGCTGTGATGTCAATAAACATATTTACAAAAAAAAATTATTCGCTTAATTAAGTAACAGGTTTTTTAGATTAGATTTCATACCACAACGAATTGGATAAGAATATATTTTAAAAGATGATCTTTAGGCCATTAGAGAAAAGCCTTGCCCTCCCCTCAAAACTTTAAATTGTTTCTATATCTTTAGGCTCGTGAAGCAGGTACTTTCCACTCTTGGAAGCGTGACCGCTGTGAAATTGACAGCAGCGAAACGTTTACTGCACAGCAGTACTGCTAATACTTATGTAACAGGCAATTACCTATTACTATCACCTTTCGTTCATTGCAAAGCTATTACTTAATTTCGAGTACTGTAATTGTAGATTTTCCTTTTAGTTAAAACTAAATCAATCAAATTAAGCTCACATAAACTTTATTGACATTTTCATTGATCGATTATGTCATGAAGAAGAGAATACTTACCGCCCGCCCACCTACTTTGCTGCTTATTAAGAAAGAAATTATTTGAAATCATATCAAGCACTTCTTATTACTCATTGTCTGTGTGTGTAATGTCTTGAGGCATAATGCAAATAAAATCTACTTTTGCAATATCATTAGGTATATACAATTGAATTCCATTTTCAATATGAATGTTTAAAGCATGTATATAATTAAAAAAGCTTCAAAAATAAAACCAAATCTTCGATGACTTACAAATTAATTCTAAAGAATTGTGTAATCGAATTTACAAATTAATAAAACAAAAGGAAAACCAAAGCAAAATTCTGTCAGAGGAAAATGTAAATTACGGATGTGAAATCAGTCCGACGTGAAGCAGAAAAATATTTATTTGCTTAACACAGTTTCATTTGAATTTCTCTTATCAGCGAAGCCAATTTAAAATATCAGCATAATATGCTTAAAATGTTAATGATTTCGTTTAACCCTTAGAAAGTGTTGCCTCTTACATCGGGAATCCAAGATATACTAACCTAAAAAGTTTTAAAATATCAAGAAGCTGGTGAACCTGGTGTGGTTTCTCAAAACAATATTTTATACTTAAATGGCCATAATTGACAACTTTTGGTTAGAACGTATCGATATTAAAAAGTAATAAATAAAATTCGGATACGGCAGGTTTTGTTATTAACCGTGAATATTCTCAACAAAGTTATACTGATTGTTTTTGCTGTTGATGACTCAGGCAGAAGATGTAGGGTAGTGTGAGCTCTCTTCACTTCCATTATCATTTTCTCTTTCAAATGTCTTCATATTGGATCTGCAAGGTAGCTCCTCGTTGGCAGAACCTGATTGTGATCTGGTTGTGTTAGAGCAACCCATCATGCTCTGACTTTCCTTATCTATCAAGCAATGCGATCATCGCTTCCGTCATCTATGGCTCCATTACTGACGAGGTATACAAATCTTACCAATGACTCAAAAAGGTGAACAGCAACAAAAGATTTATGCAGCTACTTTGGTTTTCAGAAGGCGTGGTGACCTCATTTTCTCGTTTTGAGCATTGACCATGTTTGAAAGCTCAGCCAAGGCGCTAGGTGGCAAACAAGTAATAGAAATAAGTAATTTGGACTTGTAAATGCATCTACGATGCCATAACTGTTACGATGGATTCTGGAATAGGAGTGATTATGCAGGCCCATCGAATGCTACTGTGAGGACTTAAAATTTTACACAATGGGGGCGAGATTCAAATTTCCTGAAAAACCAATAGCGTATTGTCGAAAATACCCAAAGCGATTACAAAGGTTAAAGTTATTTTTATAAATTTCCCAATTTTCACTTGAATATAATTTTCCAGATATTTTTTCCACTAAACTAATTAAGTTAAGTAAACACAAAAAAAAAACCATACACATACTCACAAATCTAAGGAAAAACGCAATGCGAATGAATGCCTTTGTGCAAGTTTCTGCGTATGATTTCCTCTAAATAATTATATATCTGCGGCAATCAAACAGAGTAGCTTAAGTCGACATAAATGCAATTTTAGTTTTTATGTTATTGTTACTCACCTTTTCAAAAGGTTTATAATTAATTTTTTTTTTTTTTATCTTTAGTGAAGATAATTTTCGGTTCATGTTTCATTGTTTGATATATCCTTTAACTGAACAGCATAAACCGATTTAAGTTAAATATATCTCAATATATAAACCAACAGCTACATAAGCTCCTAGGCTGCGGTTTTTCTTTCATTTTCAAATGCCACAAACTAAGCTTCGCGCTTAAGTTTAATTTATTTTGAGTACTCAAAATAAAATTTTGAAGTAAAACTTAATAACGAAATTCATGCTTCCTAATGATATATTTTTGAAAAATTTCCTTTGCTTTGCTTTAAACAATGTATTAAATGCCTCTGAGATTAAAACCACATCATTAAAACCAAGCAGAAATCATTTTACACGAAATAGGCAATATCTAAAAAATCGATTTTCGACATAAGCTACTCTGTTTTATTACCACAGATATATATGTGTGTGTGTGGGTATAGTAAATATTTACGCTTGTGTTGCTACTTGAAGATTCCTTTTGTTTTGATGTTGTTGTTGTGTGTGCCTCCTAATAATTCTGAAAATAAAAATTGTATTTTCCGTGTTGATCCAGTTACAAACATACATATATGTATGTATGTAAAGACATTTAATAAAATTTACAGCTTTACTCCCTAAAAGTATACTACTTTATAGTATTGCAAGAAAGCGAAAAGTTTTTAGTATGTATTTATGTACAATTACACAAGAGGAAATACATTTAAATGAAAGAAAAAGACAAGAAACTGAGTCTGAGTCACAGTTGTCGTCGTCGGCGGCGTCGTCGTTGGTTTCTGAAAATAATTAAAATGAAAAATATATGTATGTATATATGTATTTACTACTCATATAAAAAGATGATGTTTTTTCTTCTGTGTATCTGATTGTTGGTGGACTTGTCGTCGCAGTCGTCATCGCCACCATCATCGTAATCAACTCTTTATCCAATTCAACTTTGAATGCGTGCATCTCCATTTAACTTATTTTGTATATCTTCTTTGTCTCTGGGTAGTTAGTATTACACACTCATACCATAAGTAAAAAGCATAAAAACAATATGGATACCGTAAAAGATTTGCAGAAAAATACAACTACGTCAGCATCATCATCACAGACATAAAATATTTTCGCTAACTAAAAGCAAAGCCAAAAAAGGTCATCAACTTCATTCCATTGAAGACCATTCCGACGCAACCCAACTGAATCCTACATGCTCCTGCTTCCATTACTCACTTTTGCTGCTTGTATTTTCATTCCTTTCCATTATTATCGAATGGCTTCCCAGACGACATCAGCTCTGCCCAACCATTGTTGTCTCTGTTGAAAGAAAAAACAAACTTTGCATTTAAATGCGTTTCTATACACACACTCACACACACACACACGCATACACACACAGTCACAGCGAGCGAACCACATACACAGACAAAGCTTAGTTCATTATTTTCTATTTTTTATTTGTTTCGAATATTTTTTGTATACATAGTATAACGCTTGAAAAAGTTGTATCTATTGTGAAAAGGGGTCAGGGGTCATATTCTTATTTACTGAGAATAATAAATAGCTTAAAATACCTATTATTATACAAACCAAATTAGTTTTATACTGATTTTTAGAATTTTACATAATTTTAAACTTACGCGTAATTTTTACTTAGGTACTTTATGTATCAAGCATAGAAATATTTATGGCAATTAGAAATCTTATTCAGTTCTTATTACACGGGGTTTTTTTGTCTTAAGGAATTTTTCTACTTGATACCTTACATGCATAACAAAAGACATTGGTTCAAAAAGTCAAAACCGGTACAACTATATAATACAAGCGAAAGTGAAAGCAATAAACTTTATCTCTGTTGGCTATCAGGACATTCAGGTGTAATTGAGGGATTAACTGCATTTTACTGTCTCAAATATCATACGGAAGAGTCACAATTCTTCCATAAAAATATTCTCATTCAAAAACTGCATTTCTTCTTGTAATGTATCTGAAGAAATTCTGTGTCACTGTCCAGAATTAGCTAGGGTAAAAACATAAGCCTGTGAACAGTATTAATTTGGCACACTTTAAACATTTTGTGAAATAAAGTTATACTGGCTTAGATCCATGGTCATGAAGGATTTGAGGGAAATGAAAAGATGGATAGCCTTTGAGGGAAATTAAAAGGGGTTCACTTAGGTCTTTCATAGGTCTTGACTGTTATTTTGGTGTGTCAATAATATGGGATTAGGAAATATAAGCTCTCAAAAACTATTAGACTACACTTACAGTTCTCTGACGGGCTAAACGACGGACTTATTAACCCAATCACCACTAACTCTCGCGAAAAGCTCGGCCTAAGCCCTCATGGGCTATTGAAAGAAAGAATAATCTAATGAAGGCATGGAAACAGTTGAACAAATATACGACTGTTTGGCTGCCGCAAGGCGTAAATTGCTCGGGAAGGGATTCCTGGGACCTTCCGAGACATGCGTCATAAAACATAACATAATTCTTAGAATCGTCAATAGGATTTAATTCAGAATTTTGTTAGAAGCAAGGGCTGCACAAAAGAGCTTTTTGTTTGAGTATAAAATCTACGGTTTTATATGGATTTGGATCTACTGAATCTGAATTTTTTGTCCATTTTTCCCCAACACTTTTCTTTTTTGGTTTTTTGTAATCCAACAGAGGAAGCTATAGCTAACTCAATAGTTTAGAAATTCGATCTAATATTTTTGAGATGTACATATGTATGTATATGGGAAAAAGTGGAAAATTTCAATAATTACACTTCGATGGTTCCTAAATCCTGTTCTGTGTTTGGGGGGGACCCTAGTGTTTTTATATTTTTATGTTAGTTCTTTTCTTCGAAGACAAATTTATACTTTTCATTGAAGTTTTCAAAATGTGATGGTATTTAAGAAAACCTTTTAAAAAATGCACCGGGAAGTGGAAACAAATAGAAACAATTTTGAGGAATCTGCTTAAGAACTTTATCTCAGAGAGCAAAGATATCGAATTTCATGTGACAGTATCTTTCTTTGACCTTGATGGGACCAAAACTTTTAAAAACTTGACGATTTGGGGAGAAGACGAATGACAGATTCAGAATCAGTGGACCTAAATAAATAAACAACTGTTGATTGATTCCATTCTCAAACTCCTATTTGCAACTATTATTTACGTAAACAAATTTTAATTCAATAGCTGAATCTTAAAAAATTAAGCACCAAAAAATGATAATAAACAATATTTCCGCAAAAAAAATTCCAATTCTAGAATGAAAACCTTGAGCAAATAAAAAATCTGTGTAAAAAAGTACCTAATTAAGTTATTATTATCTCATTATTTTTTCATAAAGCTGATATCATAAACATAAACTCATAACATTCACATTTCAATGCATTTTGATACACTTCTAAATTATATGAGCTTTAATGGATTTTATAAAACTAAATCTGATTAAAGTAACTCGTTAGGGTTGGAGGATGGAGAGTCGATAAGAGCTACACATGTAAATTATTGCGTAAGCCAGTAGCGCATATTAAAATGCTCAGTTAGTATGAATATAAAAAACCTGCCTACATTACTAAGTACTTGTATTACGAAATAGGGAAACACAACCATAGTTATGTACTCGTATATAGTTATGTAGTTATGTATAGACATATAGGGTGACCCATCTAACTTTTGGAACCACATAAACTCGTCATCGTTCTTTTGTGAATTTTGCATAAAGGTCTCAGTATGAAGCCTTACAAAGTTCAATTGGTACAACATCCGAAGCCACATGACCATCCGCAACGTTTTCAGTTCGCTTATTGGGCTCTGGAAGTTGAGTATTTTTGCCGAAAAATCATATTTGTTGATGAAGCTCACTTTTACCTTGGTATGGTAATTACGTTAATAAGCTAAATGGTCGCATCTGGGGCGCAGAAAATCCATGCCCGATTGTTGAGAAGCCAATACAGTCCAAACGAGTAACTGTTTGGTTTGGTTTCTGGACCATTTTTCTTTGAAAATGAGGAATTAAGATGCGTTGCAGTGAATGGTGTGCGCTACCGCACAATGATAATTGATTATTTTAGAAAAACTGCTGAAGCCACATGACCATCCGCAACGTTTTCAGTTCGCTTATTGGGCTCTGGAAGTTGAGTATTTTTGCCGAAAAATCATATTTGCTGATAAAGTCCACTTGGTATGGTAATTACGTTAATAAGCTAAATGGTCGCATCTGGGGCGCAGAAAATCCATGCCCGATTGTTGAGAAGCCAATACAGTCCAAACGAGTAACTGTTTTGTTTGGTTTCTGGACTGGTGGTATCATTGGACCATTTTTCTTTGAAAATGAGGAATTAAGATGCGTTGCAGTGAATGGTGTGCGCTACTGCACAATGATAATTGATTATTTTAGAAAATATGGACTTAGTCAACATTTGGTTCCAGCAAGATGCCGCGCCTGCAACAACCGATCTTTTGCTTAGCCGTTTTGGTGTTGTGCACTGGCCACCACGTGCCATAGTTGCATTACGTTAACCATCCCGCAATGTTTGAGGCTCTTAAGGACGAAATTGGTGCAGTCATCGATTAAGTATAGTTTCATACAGTCGAAAATGTACTGAAAAGTTGGGTTGATCGTATGGGCATTTGAATAAAATAGTGTTCCACAATTAACCGGTAGGATTGTACTAAGGAAGGATTGAATAATTAAAAAAAATTGAAAACAAATTATTCGTTTTTTTTTTACACCAAAATGAAAGTCCAAATTATAAATGGTCCACCTTGCGCGTATTACTCCTTCATTCCTTTCTATCCATCCTATCTACAAATTGATAAATGCTGAGCCAGCTGTCTCGAAGGTTCTACATGTGTAAACAATAATAAACATGATATAAAGATATATAGGTAAATAAATGCGAGTACTACGAGCAGATTAAATTATATTTACATATATCACACAAGGAACGGAATGGGCTGGACATTAACTATTCCAATTTATTGTGTGTATATTTAGAGTAATAATAATTTTATCTATTATTATTGTAGTTATTATACTGTTTCTTTCTTTTTCTTTTTGTTGTTGTTTGTTTTTGTTTTGTTTCTTTTTGTGTGTCACTATCATTGTATATTTATTCATTTATTTTTTCTAAACGTTTGTATTGTACTATATGTTTAGTTGTACTCGGATACATTGAAAAGAGTATGGTAGATATAGTGAGGAACAAAATTTACAAAATTTTTAATTAAATAGTTAGCTATGTATTTTTTACAGATTTAAACTTCTTACGTATTTAGCTTAACACGCTCGTGCAAACGTAATTAATAATAATAACGTAATTTATTGTTGCAGCCAATGATATCGTGTTATATTAATGAGATTTTTGCTCTTTTGTTAAATTATTATTATTAATTCTTATTGTGACTGTGTGTTGTTTTCTCTTTTGTATTGAAAATTGTTCAATCAAATTTGAATCGTTATGCATTTACTCGTACTTGGAGAAATTGGGGCGTGCGGTTCTCATGTATCATTTAATTTGATCTTTTTGCATTACAATTTCTTTGTTTTCAATCTCGAATTCCTCGTATGCTTCCCCTTCCCTGCGTCCAGTTAATGTTGTTCAATTCCATTCAATTGTAATAATTGCAAATAATGCAATGATCAATTTGAAAAATATTTCTTTAATGACTATTAAATTGTATTTAATTTATCAAGTTCATCATATATTTGCACTCATATCATACTTATGTATGTACGGTACAGGGTGTTTCTTTTTAGAAGTGTGGTTTTCAAGAAGAAATGAAACTCATATAATTTAATGTTATGGCCAAGAATTTAGCTTTATTATAAAGATAAGGATTTACCATTATGTTTTAAAAACGATCTCGGGCAAGTGGCCGCAGCGGCTGTTTCGAATAAATTCCAGCCGAGAGACCCAATTTTCGACCACTTTATGCAGCAATTGGAGCCGTATGTCAGTAATAACGCGCCGAATATTCTCTTCCAAGGCGTCAATCGTCTCGGGCTTATCGTCTCGTAGGCAAGCGACTTCACAAAACACCACAAAAAATAGTCCAGCGGTGATAAATCGCACGAACTTGGAAGCCACGCCACAGCCCCACAACGCGAGATAATGCGCTCACCAAAAGTTTCCGTCAATAAATCGATTATTTCGTTGGCTGTATGGCATGTAGCGCCGTCTTTTTGGAACCAAAGGTCGTCCACATCAACATCCTCCAATTCAGGCACGAAAAAGTAATGACATTAATTATGTCTCTATAGCGTTTCCCATTGACTGTAACATTATGACCGGCTTCATCTTTGAAGAAATATGGACCAATGATTCCCTCTGCCCATAGAGCACACCAAACAGTGACTTTTTGAGGATGTAATGGCGTCTCAATAATGGTTTGTGGATTATGATCACTCCAAATGCGACAATTTTGCTTACTACGTAACGGAACAAAAGTGAGCTTCATCGCTGAACAAAATTTTCTTGTGAAAATCGCGCGAACCGAACCATTATTTTGGTAATAAATTTGCACGATTTGCAAACGTGGTGCAGGGCTAAGTCTATTCATTATGAAATGGTAAACAAAACTGAGCATAAATCAAGTGGCAGCTGTCAAAAAGTACTTCTAAAAAAAAACAACCTTTATAAGCATTGTAAACATAAACAATTTATTTCAATGGAGATATTTATCGCTCATACATATCGCTCGTTTGTTGCAAGGCTGCCACAAATCAAAAAAAAAGTTAAGTATACAAAACTTAACCGTTACTTAGTCTTTTATCTTGTGTAAAAAAAGTGTATCTTACATAATCATGTGCGAAGTAGTTTTGTACCGAATCCAAACGGTGAAGTGAAAACCTTTTCATAAGCAGTTTTTACTCTTGTAGGTTTGCAATTGCCTGCCAAGAGGTGGTGCCGTGTAGAAAAATAGTTTTTTCTACTTTTTGATTTTGCCAGTGCCGAGATTTAAGCCCTGGACAGTCTGCGTAGCAGCCCAAAGCACTACATACTACGTCACAGCACCCACCCTCAATAATACACATTCAGTGGAAATATTTGAAATTCTTGTAATAGTAATTCTCGGTTACAATTACAAATATGAGTAGCTTTAATGGATTATTGAAACACAAAGAACTACCACTAATATCACTAATGCGGAATCGTGGCTGGTTCCGAAACGATCGTCTGATCTGCCTGTGCTATATACTAAGAGTATTTGTCCTTATCAATATGTATGGAGTGACAGGTAAATTAATAAGTATAAATTGGGTTTTTCTCAAAATTTATGTTTTTTGAGTTATGACAGTCATAAGTTTAGGTTACTTAGGTTATTTAAAAAATAAAAAATAAATAAATAAGTACTTTTAAAATGGAAATTTTTCTCAGAATATTGAGACTTGAGCTTTTGAATATTTTGTCACTGATTTCATGACAAACAGTGGCGTGTGATTGTTTGCCTGTTATGCATGATTTGTGGTTATAAATACTTCCTGATAAAATAATGTATGTGTAAAATAAGAACATTCTAGAAATGAGAACGAACTAACCTCTCGTTCATAAGTAATTAGAATAAATATAGAAAACCATTAGAAATCTAATGATAGTTAGATATAATATTTTTCAAATACATATAGGTCTGCATATGGCTTAGTTTCCATTGAAAAATAATTCTCAATCGTATTTTATGCTTGACTAATCGGCGCCCGTCCTTATTGATATCATTCAAATCCATATCGTTCGGTCAGATCATAACAAGTTTTATAGTTATAGTATATTACTACAATAGCTTTCATTATTCGCCAGTCGCTATCAACAAATGTGTTATTTCAATAAATAAGTATTGGAAATTCCAACATTGAATGACTCGTGCATGGATAACCTTAAACTTTGAGTTTATATGCTTACGTCTGTATTTATTTGATAAATATTTTTTTTTTTTATGAATTGAAAATTAGTTCATTCAGTTCGTTTAGATTTATTTGGAAAGATATCCTGAAGACTTTGCCCACGGTGAGTCTGGTTTCTATATATTTTATCTTTCGTTGTTCCAGCGATTTTTGTAAATTTTTTATTTGCCCTTGGTCAGTGAATTTTCCTAGTATTAGTTTGTTGGGTCCATTAGAAAACCGTTAGCGTCTCAGTGCCGTTTTGGTTCCACATCTACATATATTTGGTCAATGGATGTTTTGTTTATCTAAATTCAATCAGTGAGATTACGGAATTCGAGGATATATCGGTAGGGGTTATAGGATATGTTGGTCGGTTCTGTTGTGGCAATGATAGATGAAGTGGTAGAAAGTTTACATCTAGGCCACAGCTGACATTCCAATTATTTAGTAGGTGTAAGGGCCCTTCCATTATATTGTTTTTTATGGTTGGGCACAGACTTGAAATTAGAACAAATAGATCGTTCGCATAAATTATAAACTTATATAGATTATAAGCTTATTTCTTCTGTTGAATTTAAAAAGTGAATAATTTATGACAGTTAGCCAAAATCCTTTATTTATTGAGAGGCCCCTCTCTCTTCTATCTCATCTTCCTTTCTCCCTAGGTCGTCCTCTGCTGGCTTACGTTAAAATCTAGCTGTTACCTATTTTCTGGACACTTTAGTTTACAACATTAAAAGTGATCCAGCTGTTTATTCCTTCCTTTGTACTTATCTTGGTCTGAAAAAGATTGAAAAGCTTTTGTCTTTACATTATTGAAAACTTCTTTTATCTTATGTGAAGGCAGTTAGTGAGAATACACTGTTTTCTAATAAGTTTTCATTTGTAACAAGCTCTTCTTACATATATAAAAGGTGGTCCATTTAGGGGTTTATTTTTTAATCATTGGTTATTTTGATACTGAGCTCTTTCCAGCTCGTAAACTTCACCTCCGTGGAAGGAAATGAATCGCTTTATGCTTGAAAAACGTTGGCGCTTACCCAAACAATACGTTTATTGAATAGAAGTTTTGGCCGAAATTAGGCATCCATCGAGCCTTGATGTACGTAAGCTTATGCAAAATGTTCGTAAGTCGTCGTACGGTGCATACCGACGTGAATATGGCTGCTGTGGCTGAGAGAAAATGCTATTGGAAACGCTATTTCGGTCAACGGTGACCACTGCAAAGTCATGATTACCGACTTTTTTTGGGCTGAAATTGAACTTGGACTGAGGACTTTGGTGGACTGTCTTTAGATTCGGTAGGATGTCATGCAGCCCATCAAACAACTATTCTTTTACTCAATACGTTCGGAAATATTGCTATCAGCCGTCTTGGCAATGTCAATTGGCCGCCTCGGAGCTGCGATTTGACTCCGTTAAACTTTTTTGTGTGAAGAAAAATCGATGTTTAACAGACAATCTGTAAACGATTCAAGCCCCAAAGGCGAATACCAGAACCGGTCAAAATTTGGAAATGTACGTTGACAGGATTCGCTACTGCAAAGCCAGCCGAGTCAGCCGCAGGAATGAAATCGTGTTCCATAAATAATGGAAATGTTTGTTTCTTAAAAAAAAAAGCCATAATATACGGAACAAATTATTTCTGCTTATTTTATTGTATTTTTTAAAAGAAATTTGTAATTGACCACCCGTACATATGTACGAGTATGTAGCGCTACATTTATATAGCGTGTTTAATGTTTGTTTCTAAATATAACTTCTGTTTTTTTTTAAGGGCTATGCAGGGTTTGTTCAATTACAATTTGCTTTGAATATGTTCTTGATTTTCAATAAACCTTCAAATGTCTTAAAAGTTTATTTGCTTTAGCTGAGGATATAAATGTGCATATCTATAAGTATGTTGATGCATCGATAGAAAGATGATAGATAGATAGATATAAATACACTCAAACATAAGTATGCACATAATAATTTTGGAAATGAAGAATAACTTCTCCTTCTACTAACTTTCTGCCTTTTGGATTAATTTCCGTGTTATATTAACTCGATATAAAAACAAAAAACATAAAAATCATGTAAGTACCGTCTTTATTAAATAATCGAAAAGTACTTCACTTAACACGCAAAAAATAATATGTATCAATAAAAAACATAAACAATAACAGCAACAATCACAACAGCGACTGCGACTACGACAACAGCAACACCAATAACAATTCTATGTACATACGTCATACGTAAATAAAAGCAAATTAACATGACAACAACCGAGACCCCAACAACAACAATTACAAAAACAAAAACAACAAGAAAGAAAAACCTAACATTAAAATGAAAATAAATGAAAGGAAAAGAAGAAATAACAACAGTAGCACTTTTGTATATAAATACGAGTATGTATAACAAAAACAACAGCAACAGCAACAACAACAATTACACATGTGAAAAAGTAATCAGAATTAAAATGCTAACATCACATCGCTGGCATCAACAACAGCAACAACATTTATAGAACGTGCGCAAACAACAAAAAGAAGATATTGTTAACAAACAAATCGAAACTAGGAATAAGTTAAAAAAAAATATACGAATATGTATAAATGAAATGCAAAAATAGGGAGAACTACTTACCTACGCCATTAATACACCCGACACACACACATACTAAGTATGTACACATACATACATTCAAGTAAGATGCATGTACCCAACGGGAAATGGAGCGCTTCTTAACGTATACTGAAGCGCTTTACTTACTTAGCTGGCACTACAACCGATGATCGGTCTTGGCCGCCTCTACAAAGCTTCGCCAGTCACTTCTGCTATGCGCGCGCTGGCGCCAGTTGATAAGGCCAAGTGCAGTCAGGCTGCCCTGCATCTGATCTTTCCAACGGAGATTAGGACGTCCCCTTCTGCGTGTTCCTCCACCGTGGTTCGAATAAAACACCCTTCTAGCCGGTCCTTTGGGCGTTTGTGGGAGTCGTCAACATTAGAGGGATTCTTTATCCGAGGCTTATTTTGAGGATTCATTGGTGGGTATTTTAACGTGGTGGGTTCCAAGCCTGACGCACAACCATTCATTCAAGGCCATGGAGAAGCGCTTTCCTATCAGTAATATCAGTAAGGCCGTGATTATGTTGGTGTTCGCTGTTCGCTGTTCGGCGAAAACATCAAATTTTTCTTTCGTACTCAGTCTGGTGGTTACCATTGAGCTCGTTGTAGAGTAGCTTTTGGTCGTTTTTTTAATACAATTTTGTGCGCAAATGCAACATATAATGGTGTACAAACAAACTTTAAATAGTGACGTAAATACCATAATTTGCAATGATGCAAGACCATTTGCATCACACCTGGAATCCCGGTAGTATTATGTATAAATACTTTCCATAGTTTTATAAAGTAAATAATATAAAAATATTTGCAGCCTTTTCTGCAAATGGTTTGCATATATTCGTTATATTTTGCATAAATTTTTCTTAATTTTTTATAACTTATTGCCACTCTAAATATTCGACGTGCTCCGTGTTCATTTCACCGAGTATACTTAAGTATCGTGTTCGTTTTGGGAGTGAGTAAAAGTTCTCTCTTCGTTTTCGGTGCAACAACAATTTCATGGTGTTCGCCGAGCCAAATCTCAACATGAGCACGGCCTCTGTATAGTACAGCTCATATATGTACTTTTTACATTGCATCTTACAGGCAGAGAGCACTGACATCAAGAATCCCGGAAGTGCTAACAAGAAGAAGAAGAACGCATATAAGCAGAGTAAAGTGATCATGGTAGTTAGGCCGTGGTTATATTGAAAATTTTGTTCGGCGAACACCACGAAATTGTTGGTGCATCGAACACGATATGGTGAGTGTATCGCGCACCGAGCACAAAATGTTTGCCGAGCAAAATTTTCAATATAACCACGGCCTTAGGTACACATAAAGAAAATCCTCATCATCTGAAAGCGGTTATCATTTGCAGACTAATGTTGCTCAGTTTCTGAAAATTACAGAATATATCCTAGAAGCATTCGGAAAAGCACAAGGCCAGTATTACAAAAGTGCATCTTTGAGAAGCGTTTCAAATTTTCCCGTTGGCTATGTATGTATGTATAAATGTTTGTAGTTGAGTAAGTGGATGAGTGGTATGACTCAATTATAGCAATTTGATATTGTAACAATAATGGCGCAGCGCAGCGCGGCTCAACAAAAACATCAAACTATTAGCAACAAAACTACAGCGATTATATGGAAGCAACAAAAAATTAATAAAAAAAAAAATTGTTACGCTACAATTGGCCCAAAGTTAAAAAAAAAATTTATAAAAACTTGAAATAGAAATAGAAACAATTTTCGTAACTGTACATGGCAGCATAGCGATGGGAGTGAGTGTCACCTACGTCAAAAAAGCTGACAGCAGCAACAATTGTCGTTTGAGAATGGCGGCAATGTATTATAAAAAGCAACGAATGGAAGAGAGAAAGAGAGAGCAAATGTGAAGTAATGTGGGTGATATTGGAAAAGAAGTGCAAATTTCTAAAGCGTAGGGTAGGAAGGTTGACATATGTACATGCATGACGAGTTGCCATTTTCATTGAAAATCACTCAACGTTTCTGACCATGGCCTCGACATCGCCTTGTTGAACTGAAACTGGAACCTACAACATCAATAAGCACAAACCTTTTAAGGAGCGACCAACGATACAAAGAAAAATTACAAGAAATCTAACTTATATTCTGACTAAGTTAATGTTTTTAGTTGCGTGAGTTTGTAACTTTGTTGATTGTTTGTTGTTACTGTTCTTTCTTGTGTATGCTCGTTGATGGGTTGGCTAGTTGAGTTGACTTTGCAATACCGTTTTCGATATATCATGCGAGGCACGTGGCTCTGAATTATTTATTTCCCCATTGAAACTAAAAGCAAACATCATAGAACCAGTAACACCAAATTAAAACTAAGAGTGCTAATTAATGATGGAATTTACAATCACTGTCAAAACTTAATGAAGGGGGTGGGTTTAATTTTTTAACTATATTTTAAAGAAAACTTTTGAAATTTGTCATTTTATTTAGAAAGAATTGTGCTCGCATTTACATTATTAATGAATGATTTATTTTCATAACGAGAATAGCTTTAATTTCACAGGGCTGAGCTAAATCCGATGCTTTAGTTATTTCGTTGGCATTACCTGCTAGGTGCATGTTCTTAAATCGTTGTCCTTTAACCTTTGGCGGGCGTACCAACAATAATGGAGTTTTCATTTTGAGGACAGCTTTTTGTGTAATGAGTTCCAAGCCCGATGTATGTACAATGCATATATTACTTCGCTCAGTGTCAGGTTCCAAATCACTATCCAGCGATGCCATGAGCTGGCTGTGTGTCGACTAGAGTTTGTGAGAAGGTATTTGGATTTCATCTTGCGATTTTCATTCCTTTCTTCACAGAAAAAAGAAGTACTTGAGAATTTTATGCATGCATTAAACAATTCAAACTTTTCACTTTCAAACGTTTCTAGCAAAAAAATTGATTACTTGAAAATTAATAGATATTTTTCCAGTATAAACTTTTTCATTTGTATTCCTTATCAAAGTTAAACACATTTTAATGCTTCCATCATAATTGAAAAAATAATATTTAATAATTAAAACTTAAAATTGTAAATTGTATTTTCCCACATAGTGGCGAACGCGATGGAAACGGCAGTGGTGTGTGCAATCCAACATCAACTTTTTCAAAATCATTCATTCATTCACTCATTCATTGCTTTGTTCATCATTCATTCTTTCAATTCACTTGCTGCAAAACGTTTGTGTTTGTGACCTTCACTTCTGCCGCCCACTTAGCCAAAACTTTGTTGGCAGTTTCACTCGAAAAAATAACAAAGCCTTAGCTTGTTTGACTTTAATTTAATATCATTTACTTAATTTTATTTTATTTGGATTTGATCTGCCATCAGCGAACAGCATTCAGCATTTACTCGCTCACTCACTTTTTCGTTTATTCATTTTTATGTACATATAAAAAATCATGTTGTACGATATTGACTGTAGTCAGTTACCATGAGAATTTCAGTTGGTAATGAAAATAAATTCCATTTGATGATTTTATCGCAGAAATCAGAAATCTTATTTCAATGCCCTGAAATAACAACCGAAATCAAACAAAAAATGATAAATACAAGTTTAATAAAACAAAATAAAATAAATCCATTACGCTCATTTCAATGTTGTGTGTGGTATCACGTGTTTTTCAGTAGGTATTTAATTTGTGTGTTGGAACTTTTGGTCCATAATATCATCATGGAATGTTGGAAAAAGCAAAAATTAGTACAGAGCACGAGACCAAAAATTATTGAAACCCTAGTCGGGTGTTTAATAATTAAATGAAATTAGTAAATATTTCCTCAATAATACTGGCCACAATAATTGGGGAAGAATCGTTTACTTAAAATCAAGCCGGGTTTCTCAATCCGAGAAATGTTACTACAGGGAAATGGGTGGAAAATCCCCATTTCCCTGTAGTCACTCATATTCGTATAGGGCATTACTATGGTAAGACTTATTACATATATTATTAATTTACTATTTAAACACTATTATTCGATACGATCGGCGTGCTGAGAGTTTTAAAATAAAGAAATATTGTTAAAGCCACGATATAAGTACAAAGAGAACCGTAAAAAAGTTTTATCAAATATTGCTGCCTTAGAGATTTTGTTTCTACCCCTGACGTTTATTTTCTCTTCCAACATTTGTCTGAATTTCATGAGACTAGTCTGTGTTGCCAAATCTTGGATTTCAAAATCCACCAGAATTCCACTATAAAAAAAACAAGCCATTTTTATATATATTTATATCAGGAATATTTATAAAAAAAAGTGAATTATTCGAAAATTTTATGTCAGTCAAAGTAAAGTTTGGTTTTCAGAAATGAACAATGAGCAATCGGAAAAAATATTACTGAGCCACAGTGTTGCCAAGTCTAAAGAAAGCACGGCCGCTAAATGAAATAGTGTCTACAAGACGAAAAAAATCTGAAAAAAACACTACCAACCAAAAATAAAAAGTTCACGTGCGTTTTATTTTTCAAAATCCACCAGATCTGGTGGAAAATTTAATAATTTGGCAACACTAAGCCTCTTCGTGTAAAAGCTGACTAAGTTGATAACACTCCTGAGAGAGATTTCTTCTCTCTTTTTATCATTAGACGCTTGATTGTCATTAGTAACGTAGCGTATTGATTAGGTATTAATTGAGCATTTATTGTGATTGACCAATTCAGAGTATAGCTTGCGATATTCTCTCTTCGTGCATGTTTGCTTTTATTAATGAAGTGTACGAAAGAAGGCCACTACTTAAATCCATAATAATAATATTAATTTGTATTACTTTTCAAAGAATATGGTGACGTTGTTTACTTCTCATATTGAATCAGAGAACACCAAGTTTTTAGCCTTTAATATTATAGATAAATAAAGCCTGATTGGATTAAAAGTAAATTCAGCAATTTTTAATCTATGTATAATAATTCATGCATTTTCTTATAAAGAAGCAGGAAATTAAATACTAACCACTTTGAAAAGTATGTAGATAGCAGACTTAAAAAAAAATTTATAAGAAATTATTGCATTTTGAACTCAAACAAACAAAAGCAATAAAAAAGTGTATTTATTTAGTTTTTATGCCATTCGAGGCAGAAAATAATAAGTAGTCAGAAGTAAAATGTATTTAATATACCATAAATACATATGTACTTTTCACAATTCTCCCTTGTGTATCTTTCTTTCAAAGGTAAACAAAACCTGCCATACATAAATTTACATACAACATATTAAATATAGTACATGCTACACTACACTTCACTCCACTCCTCTCGGCTGTCGTCTCTCGTCTTCCCTTCTCATCCCATGTTGTCTCCATGGGCACCTCATCATAGTATTCGAATTTTGCAAAATGAATTTAATTTATTACTTTTTCTCACTAATTTGGTTTTTCTTTTCTTGTTGCTATATGCTTTATTTCATTTGTTTGAATTTTTCTTTTTCTGCATGGTTAAAAATAGAAATACACAGTGTTACGATAGTTCAATAGTTCTCATGTGGTGTTTTTTGGAATATTTCCAGAAATGTAATTTTTGCTTTTTTGTAGGCTGTTTGTTTTTTGTTTCCTTAGTTTTTTACGGGCATGGCATTGAGATAAGTTTAGTTACCCCAGCAATTTTTTTTTGGGACATTCCATAATATTTAATAATATAAATTTGTATAGGAAAGAGTCCATTTTTTTTACGTACTCAGTTTGTACGCGTAAATAATATATTATCAGATGTATTTGAGGACACTTCAGTTGTTCCTCAATGTAGCCATCTCGGCCCGATCATTTTCTTACTATTTGTGAACGATATTCCTGGTATTTTTCAACATTCGCAATGCTTTATGTTCGCTAATGAGCTGAAAATTTATTGTAGCACCGAAACCACTGGTGATTGTACTAGACTTCAAAACGATGTCTCTAAGCTGTTGAACCTGTGCGATAATAACCTGTTGTCTCTTAATATTTCCAAGTGTCAATATTTATCTTTCTACCGACTGTTAACACCAGGAAACTTTTAATGCCATACAAGTATATGTTAAAGCATACTGCAATCACAAGAATTAATGGAAAAAATTATCTTGCAGTTATTTTTGGTCCCAAAATGTGTTTTTCCTATGTCCGGAGTTTGAATATCGGCACAGGCAAAATACCATACTACCATACTGATTGCCTTGTTTTGCTTCGTGACTTAAGATCTCGGAATCTTTTTTATGTGCCTTATCATAAAATAAATAACTATCTCAATCAGCCTCTGACACGTTGTTTAAGGGAAGTAAATGAAGTTTGCAGCTTTTTAGATTTTTATAACAATTCTTGAGATCAAGCGGAGACTAACTCTTGCCAACAGGTGTTATTACGGGCTCAGTAGGCAATTGAGAAGTAGAGCCCTCTCTCGACCGACGAAAATAACGCTCTATAAGTCCCTCATCCTTCCCGTCCTAATGTATGGCGAAGAGACGTGGACATTGACCATCAATGATTAGAGGCTGTTAGGAGCATTCGAGAGAAAGATACTCCGTAAGATCTATGGTCCAGTATGCGTGGACGACGTGTATCGAATAAGATGGAACCATGAGCTGTATGAGCTGTACGCCGACACTGACATAGCCAAGCGTATAAAATTCCAGTGGCTTCGCTGGCTGGGTCATGTTGAGCGAATGGAAGAAAGCGCTCCGGCTAGAAGAGTGTTTTATTCGGACCACGGTGGAGGAACACGCAGAAGGGAACGTCCTAATCTCCGTTGGAAAGACCAGGTGCAGGGCAACCTGACTGCACTTGGCGTTATCGACTGGAGGTGACTGGCGAAGCTTTGTAGAGGCGGCCAAGACCGATCATCGGTTGTAGTGCCAGCAAAGTAAGTACTACTGTGGGCAGAAGTTAGTAAGACTTTGTTCATAATTTCAAATTTTTTTATTCATTCTTCCAAATCTATTTCGTCCCCTTCAAAGTAATCCCCCCCGGCCCCAATACACTTGTGCCACCGTTTTTTCCAATTCTCGAAACAGTTGTTAAAGTCAATTTCCGGAATAGCCTTCAATGCGCTTAGCGATTCATGTTTAATGTCTTCAATTGACTCAAAACGGTGTCCACGAAGCGGTTTTTTGAGTTTAGAATATAGACAAAAGTCACACGGTGCTAAGTCAGGCGAATAGGGTGGTTGCGGAACGATATCAGTCGAATTTTTGGCAAAATGGTCTCGTAAAACCAATGCAGTGATTTTGGAACCAATCGTGCATTCACTCTTCTTAGGCCCAAATGATGTTTTAAAATGGTTTTCACTGATACTTCCGATATTCCAACGATGCCAGTAAGGTCTCTGACTGTTCATCGTCGATTCTCGAGCACCAATTCCTTGATTTTATTGACGTGTTGATCATCAGTTGATGTTGATGGCCGTCCTGGACCTGGTTCGTCGTCAACGCGTTCTCGACCATCTTTGAACAATTTGTACCAATCAAAAACAATTGCTCGCGACATACAATTATCACCGAAGGCCTTTTGCAACATTCTGAACGTTTCGGCACCAGAAATTTGATTCCGCACACAAAATTTAATGGAACTTCTTTGTTGAATAATTTCACTCATTGTGCAAATCGCCGAATGCACTTTTTGTACTTCAGAAAGACAAGCGTATACTAAACACTAATGATTATTTTGATGTGGCATTTGGCACAGATGTCACCGACAGTCATACCAACCTTAAAAAAATAATATTTTGATGATTGGGTTTCCGCGCGAAATTTAAATTAAAAAGTCTTACTACTTTTTGCCCACAGTAGTAAGTAAGTAAGTATAACAATTCTAATAGATTTAGTTTTAAAAGTTGATTACGACTCTGCGATTATCTAGCTTTTGAGTTAGCATTTAAGAAACTTGTTATATCCAGTAGTTTATGAGAGCATGGACACTAATGAAATTGAAATAAATAAATAAATAAATAATCCGTAATTAAATGTTCCGACCTCGACTTACTCAGGCTCTGTGGGATATCACGGCGAAGGACTCCGATTGGATAATACTAGTGTAATTATCTTCCTACCTCTAGCCAATTGACTGTTTGTGAAAATGACTTTCCTTTATTTTGGCCTTTATATCTAGTAATTGCACCTGAAATACATACATTTTCAGCGTAAGTATACAGTTTTTAGGTTTGATAAACTTTCAATAAAAAAAAAGCTTTGTGTAAGCACATTAACTAAAGTTTTGGCGCTAAAGTGCACGTTTGACTGTTCTACTGGTGTGGAATGACCCCACCCCATAAATATTTCTTGTGTGCGTATTTTTTGAATAAGTTTATTATGGTATTTTGAAATAATTTCAACGGGGGAAAAAGTTAATGAGAAAGAAACGAATATTTCAATAGACAGACATACACGTGCAGGTGAAAATCTAAACAACTATGTGCTGGAATACGGAATACCATATTAGAGGCAGGTGTCCGTATGTTAGGCAGGCACGCAGGCAGGCAAGTAGTTAGGTACATAGGTGGGTAGGCATTCAAATGAGGAGCATGTTCTTATGTAAACACAACGAAAAAGGAGATAAAATATGCACATGCATAATACAATATTTTTGAAAAAATCATTTCGCAACACTTCATTACGAATGTAATTAAAAAGTTCCTCCTGAAGTTGTGTTTGAAAATGTTTCGTAAAATGTTTATGAACTTTTTATAATTGGTCGACAGCGTCAAATAAAAGTGAAACTTGTACCTGTTGTTGTTTTTGCTGTTATACTTAGTTGTTGTTGATTTTGAATGCATTACCGCTTGCGCATGATGAGCGAGCATGTCTGCGATATGAACTGTGAAATCATTTATGTTTATGTATATTTCGTATATTTTTGGTAATTAAAAATTTTTAATGAATACATTTAGTCGCTCATAAGAAAACAGTACAAAAAAATACGCTCTCTCATCAGCATCATCATCATCATCATCATAATCATCAGCTAAGTAGCGGAATCATCACAGAACTGAACTTTTTTTTCACATAAGTACGTCATGGATTTTGGTTGTGCGTTGTTTTCTTCTTCTTTTTCACTGTGTAATTTGGCGCTATTTTGTAAAAATTATTTATGTATGCATCATTCGTCAGTCAGTTTATCAATTTATCAACTGGCAAACAAAAAGGGATGAGTAAACATGAAATATCATTTGATTATATACATATTTCCAACATTTACGACAGCCACAGATAACATTTTATTGACAACTTATTTGTCTGCGAATATAATTTTATTTGTAATTAACTTTTATTTGTTGTATTTTGTAGTTAATATTGTGTGTGCAAGGTTTCAGCTGTTTGGAATTCCATACGTGCTGACACTCGTAGAAGAATAGTAAGTACAGGGTGCGGCAGGTATTTGAAGACACATTAACTTTAAAACTGAAATTTGTATAGTTTTTAGAAAACTTATTCTATTTCAATTATTCGATTGCATGCCCGAGTCAAATGATTCTCATCCATATCCGTTATGACTCTGGTAATAGCTGCTGTTAGGGAATCAAGCGTGTTATGGGGATGTTTATTAGTCTCGGGTTCAACAACGACCCATACGATGCGAGGAGCTAGGTGGCCACATGTTTGGGAGTATGTGATCATTTACCATAGACCCTCGGACATCTGATCTTGCATCGTCATGTCTTTGTGAGAAGGAACAGAGTGTTGTTGGAATACGTATGGCCTCTCACCACGCACGATATCCAGTATTACATAACTGTTTTCAAAACCTCAATGTAGGCCGCAGCATTTACCCGAAGTCATTGAGTGGAGTGGCATATCGTATCTTTCATTGTTTACCACTCCCAACACCATGACAGTTGCCGGAAACTTTGTGTGCATGACATGGGGAACATCTGAAGGATCCGAACGTAGCCACCTATCATTTCGTCGGTTTATTTTTTGGACCTGGTGAAAATTTGTTTCAACAGTATAAAATCGGAGCATATCAGGGATTTCAAAGACGTTGTCCTCGACTTTGTGCCGACATAAACTGTCCTCAGCGCATCACGTAGGATGTGTTCGGGATGTCTTCGTAGACAATGCGGACATCGTGTCTTTTCATTTCCAGTCAGCTTTTCGCCCGCCATTTATGATCTGAAAAGAAAAAAAATTTAAAACGTGTTACTGAAAATCCCCTAAAATAACTGCAGCCCTGTAGTATGTCGAATTTTAAATTTGCATGCTGAAATACAAGTCAAACTTAATACTTTAGTTGGGCATGTTCTAGGCCAGGCATGGCCTTGTACTTTTTAACATTCCCCTAATGAGAAGAACAGAAACACACAACACAGCACAGGTAAAACTTTTTTAAATTATACCCTATGCGAGGGTAGATATTTATGTTAATTTTATTTAATGCTTTCTGAAGTATCTACAAAATCAAGGTGATTTATATTGCATTAATTAGGAATAGAATGTCAAGCAAAATCACAGCAATTTTTATATTTTTGTTGTTTTCCTAAAAAAAATATAACCAATAATTCAGCGGCAACTAAAACCGAAGATGTTTGAGTTAAAGCACGTTTTCTTCTGTGCCACAAATTGACACATCATAAAAGCTTATGGCATTTGAATAACTTTTCCAGAGTGATTCTATGTGGCTGATTCCGACCCTACATTCAAAATTGCAACTTAAGAGTATAGTCTGTCAAAAACCACGACCTTAAGTCTTTGGAGGTAAACCATCTTTGACGGTATTTTGTTTCTCATCAATGTAATAAAAAGAAACATTTCTAACTCAAAGGTTAATTTCTAAAACAATTTTTGACTCAAGTTTTGATATTTAGTGACTTCCAACTTTTTTTCAATGGGAATATTTTCCATGAGGAGTATGAGTAGGTACTGGCTTCTGTCCGAGCATAAAGGAAATTACAGGCGCTATAAACAGGGAGGACACTAAGTACAAAGTCGGAAAATGTCACTGATCCTTTAAAATGCTTTTACTCATAATTTAAAATTTTTTGTTAGTCTGCGTATTTTAACATAAAAGCTGAAAGCGTTGATGTGTTGGTCTAGACTGAGATTTTTTTTACCGAATAATGTTTAAATGATTACTATAGACAAGACATGAGCAAAGAGGGAATCGAGTTTAACTATTTTATGGTAATGCATTGCATGCTCAAAAACCCTGCGATGAAGAAGCCCTACAATGCTATAGACTATAGTCTAAAGCTGCAACTCATTTTCACTTAATTTTTTCTTTGCGGAACATATATGGAAAGCCATTAAAAATAAAATCCATCACACTTAATTGTTCATAGAGCCAAGATCCAGTGATGTTTCAAAAATGCCTAATGCAGTTGGTGCGAGCATTTTTAGATCCAACACCAAAATTTCTTTGCTAAGCATGTGATAAATTTTGTGGGATTCTAAATTATTGTTATTGCTACCTGCACTAAAATGTTTAAAGATTTTTCAACTTTTATGACTCTACCCTCTTTTATGGTATTATCATTCTTACAATTTCCTATTACAGTGTCTTTCCTCTTCTCAGGTCTTTTCTTTAAAATCTAATAAAGCACGCCAATATTGAGTTTTCGGTATCTGAGATATGTTTTGAAATAATTCTGTAAAATTTCAAGCTTTATTGGCTCAATGGACCGAAGACTTCCTTCCGAACACAACCGTAGTGCATCCGGTGAATGCGGAATGGTGGGTGGAGGTTTATTTTATGTACATTGGGATATCGGAAAAGGGGGAAGGTGTTTTTTAGAGATACTTCAGGTTACAAACTTCTTGGAGGTGACCCAGATCGATCATCGGTTGTAGTGCCATCTAAGTAAGTATAAACAAATATCTTGGGTTTGCATAATATTGTCTTAATTCAGTGAAATTGTTACATCACTACATGTGTTATATGTCTATGTAGAATTTGTAATTGTTTTGTGATTTCTTGGTATTATTTTACTTTAGAGAGTTGCATGGATTTTGACTAAAGTATTAACCTCTCAACTACTAACAGAAAATAGTTTAAAATCTTTACGCTAGTACTTAACAATCTCTCTCTCTCAATTGGAGTATAGCAAATTCTCTTTGTTGAACTTTTAAATTCAATTGATGCCGCACCAGCAGCATGACGTAGTCATCGAGCTACAATTTAATGCTTTAAATCCATGCTACTTCACTTTAGTAGCACATTTGTTCTAAGTATAAAGCACATTTAATTTTGTTAAGGAACTGAAAAATATCACCTTTACTTACGCTGTGATTATTTCGTCGTCGTGTTGTCGATTCCGTCGTCGTGTCGATTCCATCGTCGACATCGTTGTCGACGTTTTAGTCCAATAAAAGTAAAATTGGATATATGAATAGCGAATGAACTGAACGATGAGCGAACGAGCGGAGCGAATGACTAAATGTTTCCGGCACAGAATTTTATTTTTACCTTTTGGATATAAAGCACATACATACATATTTTCAAATGTATACAGCTACGAAAACGATATAAAAAATATATGTTGCCGTTGTTGGTTGCTGTTGTTGTTGTTGATGGTATTGACGATGGCGTTGGCGTTGTTGACGCTGTGTTATATATAACTTCTGTTGTAAGCTCGGAGTTGTTTTATTTTAATTTTAATTTTTTGCACATTGTGTTATTGAAGATAAGAAAATTGAACGCTAGACACATACTTACAACCCCGCCGCCCCCAATCCACATAGCGACGCGCCGCGCCCTTTCGTCATGCTACACTATATTTTTTATTTGGGTGACTTAATTCTGGTAATATCAACTTTTCGGTTTTTCGCTTTCATTATTTTCTATTTTGGTTTTTCGTTTTTTATTGAGTAAAAATATCGCCGCCAATATTGTTAAGCGCTCAAAGGCTCTTGCTTACTTAGCTTCATACGCTAGAATACACGTTTGTTGCTAAGCATATCTCATTTTTCTCTTTCTTATTTCCATTTAAGTAATCTACTTAAGTACTTATTGAATTATTTACATTACATATTGTTGTATGTAACGTGTTAATGGAATGTTGTTGCAGTTAGCGTGGCTGTTGCTGGTCTTATCTTACCTTTTGCGCTTTTGTGTTCTTTTGTTTTTTTTACTACTTTAGGTATTACAATAGCACAGTATTTAAATAAATATTTTGCATAATTAATTAAGATGTGTAGAATTACTACAATCAGTAGGTAATTATATTAATGATTAGATAGGGAGGACATTAAAATTTTAATCCAATAACTAATACTCATGCAAGTCCTTGAAAATTACTGAGTCACCAAAAATTTGATAAAAAAAACAATGTGTCAAATTCGGTTTGTACTTTAATTTACTTAAATGATAAATTGAATATTGGCATTAGGTCAATTTAAAAATAGAAAACTATTTAACCACAAGTTGAGTTAAATCGTATTCAATTAATCGATTTATCGTTCATTTGACATGGATGGGAAGTAATTGATCATTTAGGCATACAAAAGTGCGAAGTGTGTACATACATATCATACACAGCTGTGACAGGCAGATGAGGAACCATATAGGGTATGTATATTTTTGGTCATAAGGATATGCGGGAAAAACTAACCAAATAATGATTTGTCTTAATAATTTATCTGGATATTTATTAATGATTTCGCCGCATCTACATATAAGTACGGACTGCGTCGCATAAAATTGTCCGTTACATTTCTTCCCATACTGTGCTATTGAAAGATTAAAAATTAAAAATTTTTATCTTAGTAGCTTTGAATTAAATGTTAGAAATTATGTGTCAGTTAAAGACAATAAAAAATTATTTAACGCGAAAATGGCAAACGAAGTGGAAGTGCGAGAAAATATTATTAAAATTTTTCAATAGCAACCTCACTGGTGATTTAAAAAAATGTCCAAAGAGGTAGGGGCTAACCCTAAAACAATTTCTCGCGTTATTAAACGTTTTAAGGAAGAACTGCGTATTGATCGAAAGAAAGGTTCTGGTAAAAAGAAGGGGCCACATGACTGTGAAAAGGCGAAGAACGCTGTGACCATTTTAAAGAGAGATCCAAACATTTCGGGAAGGAAATTGGCGGGGAAGAATGATTGTTCAGAATCTTTCGTGCGCAGGACTAAGAAGAAAGCTGGGCTGAGGACGTACAAAGTTCAAAAAGTTCCGGATAGAAACGCCGTGAAGAATGAAACCGCAAAACAACGAGCGAAAATGCTGAGCCGAGATTTTGTCAAGAAATTTAAATGCTGCATAATGGACGATGAAACTTATGTTTTAGCAGACTTTTCCCAGCTACATGGCAAGGAATTTTATACAGCTGATTCTCGAGTAAAAGTCGCTGAAAAATTCAAAGCCAAAATATTACAAAATTCCCAAAGAAATTCCTTGTTTGGCAGGCAATTTGTAGTTGTGGCAAAAGGAGCAGCACATTCGTGACATCGGGTACAATCAACGGCGAAATATATTTGAAGGAATGCTTGCAAAAGAGATTGCTTCCATTTTTACGCCAACATGAAGTGTTCACTTTTTTTTGGCCTGACCTCGCTTCATGCTTCACTACAGTAAAACGGCCTTAGAGTGGTTCCAACGGAATGAAGTGATTTTGGTGCCTAGAGAAGCCAATCCACCAAACTGTCCAGAACTAAGGCCGATTGAGGGGTACTTGGCTTTAGTAAAAAGGGAGATGAAGGTAACAAAAAAAGTGGCCAAAGAGCTTCAAGATTTCAAAAGAAAGTGGTCTGCAGCAGCTGTGAGAGTCGTACATTAATGGGTTCCTGAAAAATTAAAACTTTTTATCAAAAACTAATATTTTGTGGTTTCTTGTTTTTATTTTTTTAATCTAAAAACAATTTGCAAAAGAAAATACTTTAGTTTAAAAAAATCGGACTACTGGTTCAAAAGATTTAATCATTTTTGTACCAGACAATTTTATTCGACGCACTCCTTATGCTAACTTTTCAATACTGTTCCTAAAACATTTGCGTTGATTATTATTTTCTACTCCCTACTGAACATCACCTCCAAATTGAAAGTTTTGAACATAAAGAATGTTCTGGCGACTACGACGAACCTTAAAAGATTTTTCGTCCAGTGAATAGGGTAGTGAAGAGCATTTTCCCACTCCGACTCCAGCAATTGGTCGAAATGATTGCTGTTTGTAGTCTTGGTGTAATGAAGCTTGACTAAACTGGGTCAAGCACCCTCTGAGTGGCTTTTGCTAAAAGCATCCTTTAATCTTTGCAGCGGTTGAAGCACAGCAACATAAGTTCAACTCTATAGTGCTCTGTTAGTCTACTTGGCTCATTTAAAATGATTCGCTGCTGACTCTGCTTATTTTTAATATATGGAACCAATTTTTCACCTCCGTTACAATTTGTTTAAATTTTTTTTGGGTGTAAATGGTTTATGTGATTTCCTGAGGCAAGTTTTATTGTCGTTATTGTGGGATTTATTTCATCCGTTTACTTTAGGGGCTGACCATCCCACCTCTTTAAGTCTTCCAGAACAAGAATATTGTCATCGTTTTTGAATCTACGCAGGCCAGTGTCGACAATTCTACTCATTAATAATATTTTTCCCTTAATCAATTCGAATATTTAGAGATTAGCAAATTAGTTCAGTCTCGTTCTTAGAGTTTTGATTTGGAGCTCTGCAATTATTATTTTTCAGAAAAAAATTAATAAAATATGACAAATATGTTGAGATATTTGCAGTTGTTTTAACTTGTTTAAAAATAGGCACATTGATTTTATTACCACTAAATTTTACAGTCTCTTTAATTTTATTTTGTGATGTGAGGCATAATCCGCTTGTACACTGATAGTTACGAGAAAATCGGCATGGGGTTTCTTAAAGCATCTACATCACGTTCAAATTGAGCTAACTATAAAAAAGGAAAACGGATCGAAAAATTCGGCCTGGGCCCTCTATGACCTTTTGTTCCATTTAAAGACAAGGAAGAAGATTCCTGTAATTGTTGCATTCAGGATGTGGATAAGATTTAAACATGTAGTGGTCTGCTTCAGCTATTTCCCTAGTAATCGGTATTTGTTATTCTCTGAAATACAACTATACTAAACAAAACTGAAGAAACTTCATGGGTTTTCGGTGCAAAAGGCTCCAAAACGACTTCAAAAAGTATATGAGTAAACGCCACTTCCATTATTGAAATACCATCGCTTGTCCCTATGCCTTTTAAAGTTACTTATTCCCATTTTACTCGCCTTTGATCAGAACAGCCGCCTAATTTTTAAAATGAGATAAAACAGATCACATGCCTTCCATATTTGAAAAATTCTTTAGGCATTACTGACATGTGAACATTTGCGTTGTCGAATTTAAAATATCTAATAAACAACAATGACTTTTGACATGTGTTCTTCTGACAGATGAATACAACAAAGTAATTCGTATTTATTATGTGCCATTTGTCATTTAAAATATATATGAATATTTGTATTGTAATACAAATTTACTTTTTGCATTACCAGGCGGCCTACGTTCCTCAACTCTATGGCAATAAGCCAGTATTTGGTAAACTAGGCATTTTAATAACACAAATATTAACATTTATTTTAATTACAATTTTAAATCTTCAGTTGGCATAAGTATATTTTAATCTCAATCATATTTCCCAACTAAATTGTTCCAATAAACAAAACAAACGATAAAAAGTAGCAGCATGCAAAAGAAAAATAACAACAACATTCAACAAGTTTACTTTTTATTTGTCTTGATTTTCTTCTACATTACAAAAATATCACACGCATTACTCATCGTGAGTAAGCAAGCACCATCCTCCTGCTACTATAGCCATATGAAGCATACACACAAACATCACTCTATCTGCCGGCAGCGCCCAATTCAATCCAATCGGCCCACTCACTCCCTCACTCGGTCACGGCGCTGCTCCGTTGTTTGCCGGTAGGCTGGCCGGTCATGCTTTTAGTAAGTCCACCATCGAATCACAGCGGTGGCATGATTACTACTTGGACGCGTACCGTGCGCCGTCATTGAGCTAAAAACAAAATGAAAATGAAAAGAACACATAAAAATTAGAACAAACTGAAAATAAATAAACAAGAATGAATATTATGTAGCTACAAACATAGTATGTGGTGGTGGTATAGAAAAAGAAAATGCTTTAAAATTAATAATTGATTGCAATAAAAATATTTCGTTACTTTAATGTAGAAAGGTTCTAACTAACAATTTCGTTTTCATTCTGAGTGTTTGGCATTTTGTGATGCGATTGAGTACGGTTCATTCGAGTTTGCAAAAAAAATATCTCGTTGGAAATAATAAAATTGTAGTAATGAATGCCCTTCCTGCATTAAGGTAACGATTTTTTATTTATTGTTATAAATAATAATCTACATATACATATTTTTTAATCAAATCTTCGCACCGAAGAAATACTATCGAATATTAAAATACCTACCTATCCGACCGTTACTTCCAAGTCAGACAAGAAGATGCAAATGTATTCTTATATAAAGGAAATAAAAGTCGGGGTTCCTCAAGGTAGCGTATTGGGACCAAACACAGAACTGCTTTACAGCCACCTATGCCGATTACACAGCTGTCTTAGCTGTTGCCAAGACAGAAGACGAACCTAGGATGCAGCTGCAAAAAACACTAAACGACATCGCTAAATGTGCCAAGAAATGACATAAGTATAAAACTGAACAACTTAAAGTCAGTACACATTGATTTTACTTACAACAAATTTTATATAGTATTATATATTGATGACATGCAAATACGATATTGTAACACTGCCAAGTAATGGAGCAAGACGCTCGACACAAAACATAGGTGGAACGAGCACGTTAAGAAAAAAAGGGCGGAACTTGATTTAAATTCAAAAAAACGTGCAATATTTAATGGGTAAACAATCTGCTCTATCCTCACCAGACAAATTATCAATCTACAGACAAATTCTGAAGCCTGTGTGGACATACGGAGCATAGCTCTGGCGATGTTCAAAAAAAATTACCATATGTAAAATTCAACGATTCAAAACAAAATGTTACGGCATGCTTTTAATGTACCATGGTCCGTACGTAGTTCGGACCTCGAACACGATCTTGCAGTCGAATCCGTAGCAACCGCGATAAATAAAATTGCTACGAAGCATACAGAGCGATTATGCAAACACGTCAATGAAGAAGCTTCCGTTCTCATCAACTCAACTGGATTGGATGGAAATGAAGACACAAACGAAAAAACCAATAGATCTACCTATAATTTAATAATCAGATTCTACATATACCATACATATTCTATGACTGAAAGTAGAATATAATTAAATTAAACTATGTACATTAGAGCGGGTCGGTCTCCATACAAAAAAAAAAGTATGAAAAACCACCCCCTGAATCTGAAAGCTTATTTTGAGAGTATTTCAAAACAATTTTTTTTTTTCGATCACCCTAAACACCGCCAAAATGAATTTTTGTTTATAACGTTGGCAGTTGATGTCCGATATTTATAAATGATATATTGGTGTAAAAGGCTCAACGATTGCTACATTTTCATCTCCGAAGTCATTTGTAATAGTTAGGTCGCGTACTCAGAGTTGTACCTCCATTGACATGCAAATACGATATTGTAACACTGCCAAGAAATTATTTTTTTTTCAAAAATTTTAAGTTCACAGAAAATCATTAAATTCTTGCCCAAGAAGTGTTCCATTAGGTTAATAAACGAAACGAGTTATAGATGCTTAAGTTTTGGTGCAATTCTTATTTTAAGTACTTATAATATTAGAAATTTTTAGTACAACTTATTAAAAATAAAAATATTCCGTTATTTACAGTAAAATATGTTTCTTTCGCCTAAAAGCTTATACTTTTTGGTCAGTGTCTGTGCAAAACTTATCAAAATTGTGATTTTTAATAAGTACAAGTCTTCAATTTAGTGTTCCAAATAATATGCTCTTGCAATGCATCTCATACGATGGCAAAAAGGATGTCACGTTGCAGAAAAAAATAGTTCAAAGCACAGTAAGATTAATAAGGGAGAGAGAAGAACACATAACAATACTGAAGGAGCCTAAATCGCAATTTATTGCCTAAGTAACTCCAACCGATGGTACCGGAGAAGCAATTCAGAAAGCATTAGTAAACTTTTTGAATGCTAAAGATTATTCCTTAGACCACTTGGTGGCAATCAGGTGCGACGGCACTGTTGTTAATACAGGGTATAAAACGGGAGTAAATGCGTGCATAGAACGATATCTGCAAAGAGCATTGCAGTGGAATGTTTGTTTATTTCACTTTAATGAGTTGCTTCTCAGAGCGTTGCTTACGCATTACATTGGCAAGCAAAAGGGTTCTGGAATCTGGCCAGGTCGCTTAGGATCGGAAGTTTTGGCTTGGGAAAAGTATACAGTAAGTTTTTTCCTGGCATATAATCTTTGTCCATGAAAGGTAATGTATCTATTTACATATTTTTCAGGTTGAATGTGATTTTGAACTTATTTCAATGGGCGTTATGCCCGTTTTTTTTTTTTTAACTGTTAATGTATAATTTTTTTAAATAATAATAAATATTGAGTATATTAATGGGCTTAATTAATTCTATTGGTTTTTGGTTTGAGCTACAACAAAAAATCGAAATTATTTAAGTACTTAAAATAAGAATTGCACCAAAATTTAAGCAGCTATAACTTTTTCGTTTATTAACCTAATGGAACACTTCTTGGGAAAGAATTTATGGATTTTCCGAGAGCTTCCATTTAAAAAAAAAAAAAGTGGGGGTACAACTTTAACTACGCTACCTTACTATTACAAATGACTTTGGAGATGAATAACACCTATAACATGAAAATTTAGCAATCGTTGAGCCTTCTACACCAATATATCATTTATAAGTATCGGACATCAACTGCCAAAGTTATAAAAATTCATTTTGGATGTTTTATGGTGGGACAAAGAAAAATTATTTTGAAATACTCTCAACATAAGCTTTCAGATAGGGGGTGGTTTTTAGGGTTTTTTTTTGCGACTCGCTCTAATGTACATACGTATGTATCCAAAATGAATTGTTCGTTAACTTTGTTTTTATATTTATATAAGTTAGTTGCAATAAATACAAAATAAAAAAAATGATCTTCGCATTTCATTTTTAAATAATATTTTTTATTAATATTTGCATGTCAATTATATGCACACACAATCACATTCGTACTTTTTTTTCCTCAATTAATTTATTATTTTTTTTTATCTATGTATTATTTTTTGGCACAAACTTCATTATATCGCTTTCTTCTTTCTTCATTGTCGTCATTTTATCCCTCATTCTTCATATGTTTGTATGTATGTATGTATGTATCTAGATATACGAAAAATATTGAAAAGCAAATATGTATTGTAGAAAAATACGTAAGCTACATGCGTTGAATTTTTAATAAATAAATAATATCATTGGAAAATTATTGGTATATTGTGTTATTTTTTGTCATTGTTGCTGTTACTGCTCTTCATGTTTGCATATTAAATTTTGTTTATTCAATTTTCACATTGACAATGTACCTAAAATATATTATTAATAAATATTTT
The DNA here is from genome assembly GCA_958295655.1 of Palloptera scutellata. Classification (NCBI taxonomy): domain Eukaryota; kingdom Metazoa; phylum Arthropoda; class Insecta; order Diptera; family Pallopteridae; genus Palloptera; species Palloptera scutellata. The sequence goes on along the minus strand of OY282449.1, from coordinate 113,292,483 downwards.
GTGCATATTTGGATAATCTAACGCACATGTCTGATTAAAATTTAAAAAAGATAAGCAAATTTTGAACATACGAACACTGTATGGTAAAAGATGAATCGTTGGCCTCAGTTGCTAGTACTCATTAGTCTTTAGTATGATATTGTATATTGAATCCAAATAAATAAATAAAAATATATAGATTTTTCTATTCTTTAGGGATTTTTCGTAAGTAAGTCCCAATTTACATTGGTAATAAAAATTTGCCATAATTTTTATCGATTCTCCTATGAACTTTCCTTATGAACTTAACGTTCACATTGGCAATTTTTTAAAGCAAGTTTTTAGATCAATGCGAACTAAACAAAATGTTAATAAAACGAATTGCCGAAGAATTGTCAATACGAGCAATTTTGCACTCCTCCCTTCTTTTTTCTCCTCTCTCCCTTGCAATTTTCTTCTCACGGATTGCTGCAATTTTGATTGCCAATGTAAATTGGGACTAAATGTACTTGACGCTTTCGTATTGTTCTATAGGCTCATTTCAATAGCAATTATTCATAGGAGTGAAACTGTTATCTGCGAGATTGAGGAACTGGAAGACTATATTTCAGGGTTTGTAAAAAGTCGCCTTTTTTTGGTTTTGTTCAAAAACCGTTAAAATTGTTCAAACCGGATTAAATCACATTGCAGCATATATAAGTAGTAGATGTGAATAGATATAATTCAAATATAGTAACTCTTGTAAAATCCATCAGAATTTTCTTTCCATCGTACATTTAATGCTCCTCCTTTGAGTGAAACTTCGCAATCAATTAAGGTAAGAACAGGCATTAAGGGTTAAAGGGTTATTATATAATTTTCATTCAATTTTTGAGAAAAGCGATTTTATCCATTTTTATGCTCAGAGCTATCCTGTTTAAACCAGGCTAAAACCGGTTTAATTCATGACAACCCTACAACCCTAATATATTTGCCGTCAGTAAAATCATTTCGTACTTACTACTCTTGAGCAATGTCTAAAAAAAAAACAGTTTACATCCCTATTATACTCACCATTCTATTCGCTATGCCAGTATATGGTAGAGTTCCCATATGAGCTTGTTTTCAATCTGTTCTTTTTGTGAAAAATATTGCATGTCGGAGCACTTCGTGATGTTCATTTCGGGTATTACGTAGGTGGGTAGTTTGTTTTAAAAAAGGTAGTTACATTCGGCGAGCTTTTCGCATCCACTCACGATGTGCGTGTTATATTTATACATGAATGGAAGGGCCTACAGTTTTGTGCCGAGTCCAAACGGCGAAGTGGAAAACTTTTCTTGGACAATTTTTACTCTCTTGTAGGTTTGCCATTGCCTGGCAAGAGGTTGTTTCTTATTTGTTTTTTCTACATTTGGATTTTACGTGAGCCGATATTTGAACTCACGACTGTGCGTAGCATGCCAATGCACTACCAACGACGCCACTGCGACCACGACAAATCACCAATCGAACACAACGTATAGAAATACATTTTTTTTTGGATTATTGGTCGATTCCAAATCAGTGGAAGCAGTTTCGGATCTGCTTTAGATTTCCCAATCTTTTAAGGCATTTAAAGCTTTAAAGAAATTTTCTCTGCATTCCTGATCTACATTTCAATTGATACATTGTGTGTTGCTATAAATATTTTTAAGAATTTTTAAATAAAATTTCCATTACATACAATGGGTGTGCACACACCACGTGTCAAATAAACGAACCAAAAACACAAGTATGCAGAAAAAATGGACATATTTTTCAGCTTTTCCAGCTTTTGTGTGCTCAATTGAAATCCAGCCACTTGTCACCTGCACACTTGCAATTTCAGCATTCTTCATGTGCATTTTAACCGAGTAAAATACAAGTATCAAAAAACCTCAGACCGACAGACCGACAACAGCACACAAAACGACAGACCAACAGGCAGAGACAAACACAGGTGTGCCGTGCTGTGCTGCTGTGCAGGTTGTGTAACGATTGGCGACGATGGCCAACATATTTACTCATTACACTTTATCGCCCTTTTGGAAATATGTAGTAGAAGTATAATTTCTACACATTCACATAAACACACACGATTACTCGTACACAACCACACGTGCAATGCGTGAAGAGTACATGCAAAGAAAGCAACCCGCATATGAACGAACAAGTTATTTGTCAGCCATCAATTTACACATCGAAACAAAACCAATTCGATACATATCATGGTGATGGCAGCGTTAGGCATCGACAACATTAACAGCCAGCAGAATTACCAACAACATCATCCAAAACAGCAACAACGATGACATCTGCCATTCATTCTGGTTGGCTGCTGCTGACAAAACCTGCAGCTATTGTGTGATAGAGCCGAGGTAGTCGAGAAATGCGCGAGTTGCGGGATCCTTAAGCGGATACTATTTCTGCTTCTCTCTCTATCTCTATCTCTCTCTCTCTCTCTCTATGGCTCACTCACTCGTCGTTGCACCCATGCCATTTGTCTTCAAAACTATATACTCAACCTATGAATTTGTACGGTTACATAAGTATGTACATGATTTATGATGTGCGATCGAATGTCAACACGATAATTAATTATCACTGCTGCTGTGCGAGATATCGCTGTCGATGTTTAGGTTGGCTTTAACCATAACTTTGGTTGCGTTATTATTATTAATTTAAATACTTAAGCTTTGATTTCGAAATTTTTGATAGTCAATGGATATTTCTCTTGCTGTTGTTGTTCTTGTTACTGTTTGCAACTTTTATTTTCTATGAGCACCTTTTAATAAAATTTTCTCCATTATTTATTAGTTTCTATATCAAATTTTAAATTGATTTCATTTAGGTTTCTACTCTTTTTTCTGTATTTTGTTTCAAGCCTAAAGTGTTTTGATAACTCACCGACCTCATTTACACGCGCCTTTTCTTAAATCTCTGCCGCCTCCCTTTCTACTTTTCATCAAATTAACTCAAAGGCAACATGCTGTGCTTAATATTTTTGTTCCTTTCTTCCTACATAAATATGTATTTGGATGGTGCCAATTCATTTGTATGAATGCTGTGTCTTCCTACCAGATTTGCTTAACAATTCCCACCGTGTGTGTGTGTGCGAGTGTAGGATGTTTTGGGAGCCCATATCCTTCTACTTGGTTTAATATTATCGTTCTCATCTCTGGTCTATACTTGCTAGGATTCATTTTGCTGTTGTGATTTTGGACATAATTTAAATTTGATGTTTATATTAAAAATATAATATTTTTTCATTTCGTTTTGCTTTCCTTTCCTTTCGTTTCTATCACCATGACATATTATGTTTCACAATATTGTTGTTTTTTTTGCGTATACAAGTTTAGGTTGGTGGTTAAGGCGAATTCTTTGAAATTTTACTTGCTGGTAAAATTCAATTTACCACTTCCTTTTACTTTTGCTGCTGATTCTTGTGTGTTCGTTTTTTTCTCTTTTTACTTAAATTTTTCGCATATTTATTTCAGTTCTTTTTTTTAGTAGATAATTATAATTCTTATGTAAATGTTTGTTATGAGTTCCAAAGGCGAGAGTACCCAACGAGGGAGAAGACGATGAACTTTAATATTCTGTGCTTGTTATAGTAAAGGAAATTTTAAGCTACTTTGGTTTTTTACTACTCTTACGCCATGAGAACTCCGGCAAATGTAACAGCTCTATCTTTGAATAATCCAATATACATATGTATATATGTATGTACCATATGTATGTAGGTCCATGTTATGTTTGTATGTTTTTTTGTATGCAGATTTGTATTTTCCTAAATTTTAGCAAACTTACAATTAGTTTATTGTGCTGCAAGAAACTTTAAGTGAAATTAAATTAGTTACGTAACTTTCGGGAACAAATAAACTTATAGCGGATAGAATACTAACTTTAAGTTTTGATATTACTGATGAAAGTTATTCCTCATACGTTGCATTATATATCCTTCTTTTTGTTCTGTTAAGATTTGCAAATTATTCAAAGTTTTGCAACAAGCGGATTGCACTGGCAGGAAAATAAAACAAGTTTTTCGAACTGCTTAATTCGATACTTTCAGTGGTAGATATTCTGTTAGATAAGATAATCTGTTAGAAGATAATAATAGGAATATGCTTTTAGTTTTATTTATATATGACTTACAAATTCTAAATAAAGCTGAGAAAGTCAAACTAAATATAAAGTCTAATCACTGTCAATATGCCACAACTCCATCTAAAGTCTTAGTTCTAACAATAAACTTCAATTCTGCTAGAGTTCTCTTAGACTCTGGTATAGGAGAAGATATACGGTAGAGTTTGCGAGGCAACTTTAATTAAAATTTCGATGATCGACTTTTTACAACCTCGAAAATCAGATTCCTCTATCAAAATTCGCCCTTTATAACAAAATAGTAAACCTCGGTCTTCGGTCTTAAGTGCCCGCAACTTTTTTTCTGCAAATACCCATAGAAATTTCTCCATTTAAGTGCCTTCCCTGCTTTAAGTACCTCAAAAGACTGACGTCTTCAGCTCAGGTAGTTACCTTGGGTTTTCTGTACTTATTTCTGGTTTCAATACTCATTCTATAATTGAATTTCTGATATCACTACCCCATATGCTGAACTGATTTGGCGTGGTAACTGAGCAGCGATATTTTTAAACATCATTCGAGAAACTTGAACTCGTAAGAACCGAAGAATTTTTAAATATAGTTTTTGTCACTATCTGAAACTAGGATAGAATTAAGGGACTGGGAATTTCAATTGTTCATTTTTTGTTTTTTTTTACCTACTAATTTAGCGCAGTTAAAACTTAAGTTTAACACTCCCAGTGCAACGCTTTTCAGGCTTTCAATCTTTTTTATGGGTCATTCCTGAAAGGTTGACTTCAGATAAGAAAATAATATCTTTATCTGAATTTTCTCCCGTACAGGTAACTTAATAATTGCTTTTATAAGAAAAATGAAGGAATTTCACAATCGATAAATAATAGAGTGTTCGGTTTCTTTATAAATAGTAGAATACATACAATACAATTTGTTTGGAAATTATTTACTACATAATTCTGAATTTTAATGGTACCAAAACTAAATTCTGTAACACTTCACTTTATTTACTCATTCAAAAAATACCGTCTTTACTTCCTTTGCCATCCAAAATGTATAAAATTTTTTAAATTTAAAGAAAAATATTTAACTTTTGAATCAAAAAGCTTCTAATCAAAATCAGATATAAATTTTCATAAAATTTTTAAACTATTGTCCTCATACGAGGACTAAATCCCTGAGAAGGATAATAACGAATACTTTCAAACTGGAAACTGTGGTGGTACTATGAGCCTTGTCATCCTAGTATATGTGGTAATTACAACTACCTTTGACCTAATCTAAAGTAAGATTAAGTTCAGAGGCTTTAAATTATTACTTCATTCTTTTTATAATTTGCAGATAGTCTAAATATTCAGAATTTTTTAAAAATAAGTTTGGTTTGTAATCCGAAATTGCGCATAATGCAATTATTTTCTAAGATATCCTGATCTTCATTAGTTTTTAACACGGATAGTTCAGTTCTTAGAGTCAGAATGTATATGTATGTATAAGACTCGGATATCCGGATCTGCAACGATCTGGACATTGAAAACTACTACTTAATTCAATCACTTAGTAGTGATTAAATACAAAGGAGTAGTTAAAGTGGGTTTCCAAGAAACTCTAGAAACGAGTACTCCATTTGCTTGTATTTTAACATATGTTAATGCTTCATTGGTTTTGAAAGCGTTCTATTAAATTTAAATAGTCGGGAAAAATTGAGTTCCAGAATCAATTAATTCTATCCAATTCATTTAAGTTTTGAAACTGCGGAAATGTCTTTTTTTCTGAGAATAAATTTAAAACTAGGAAGAATTACTAAACTTCGTAGACCTTCTTAAAAAAAATTATTCTAATGGTACAACAGCCCATGGAGGGCCTAGGTCTAGCTTTTCAGATCCGCCCATATTGTGCGTGTTATATTTTTACATAAATGGAAGGGATCTACAGTTTTATTCCGAATCCAAATGGCGAAGTGAAAAGCTTTTCGCCTGCCAACAGGTGTACAGTGTAGTAACATTTTATATCCAATTTTTTTTTTTATTTTGCCTGTGCTGAGATTTGAAAACCGGACACTCTGCGTAGCAGGCCAGCGCACTATGAACTACCCCAACGGCGACCACTTTTAAAGATTACGAGTAAAAATTCCTTTATTACTATATCTAATTATTCTTTTTTACATTTATCCATTTTCTTTTTCTATCCAATTTCTTCTTTTTTGAGCTTTGTTTTATTCGCAAACAAAAACTAATGCAAAAAGAAATTCAAGAGAAATCAACTTTTTTATTTGTTTCTGTTGCAATTGAAAGCTATAGCAGAAGAAAAAGCAACAACAAGAGAGTTAATGGTTAGCAAAATACTTGAGAGCAGGGCATATACGCACTAAATTTTTCCCAAGTCAACAATATCACATTTCCAAACCCCGCCTGCTACTTAAAAACAACAACAACAGCAATAGAAACGACAAGCAAAACTTCTTGTTTTTCACGCTAAAAACAAAACAATTTGAGAATGAATTTATGTGCTAGCTAAGTGAAGCAAAGTGATACTCCTGTTACAAAGCATCTTCACTCCCTACACACACTCACCCTACCACCTACCCACAGCCACCAAGCAAGCAACCAAAACCAACCCACCTGATCTGCTCCTCCTGCTACCATTTCAAACACATTTGAAAAACAACAACTTACTAATAGTTCAGTGAGCTCAGAATCGAATCTGCGCTAACAAACCAACATTATACTAACTGGGTCGGCGGCAGTGGGTACAAACACAAAGCAACAACTACAACTAAAAATGGGATAACGATGTTCACCAGAATATTACAGTGTAGTTGAGTCGAGTCAAGTCAAACTAAGATGTCATTTGCTCAAGTGGGAAAACACAAAACGAAAGAAGAAATGTAAATGAAAGAGAAGTAGCAAAACTATGTATGTAAAAATGAGTTGAGAAGAATGTAGAGTTTGTTCTACGTTTTCTCAATGTTTAAAATATATGTTTTTTAAATTTACTATAAAGAATGTTAAGAAAAACCGATTTCGCAGTAGACATAGAATAAAATTTAAAATTTGTTGGGAGTAATCAGGAATAGGGGCATTAGCATTGACTTTGCATTGTCTTGTTATTGGAAAATATTATGCTAATAGGAAGCTGAATTTCATTGGCATTGAAAACTGTAATGCAAATATTAGCGCTAATCCTGCGTTCTTTGTCGGTTCCCAAATATATCTGATTTCCTTTTCAAGTTTAGAGAACTATAGACATTATAACTGCTACTGGTTTTACACCAAAATTCCCTTCGAAAACAAACCAACTCCCAAATCGATATAACATAAGTATTTTAATGTAGCATCGTGCTGTAAACGTCTTTGCTTATATATCTCAGATTCACGCATGACTAAGTGCTGTAACTATTTTCTTCTTCTGTTTTTCTTAGTTTTTCTATATAATTGGAAGTACGTAGAGATTCTCCAGCCAGTAAGAACAATGTAAAATATTAATTTTATTTTTCGTTTCCTCGTATCCTTGTATATATAATGTAGGTATTTGCACAGCAGGAATACTACAAGAAATATTCGTATTTTCTACCCCATGCAAATTGTTTCTGTTGAAATCTGTTAAATACAAAACACAAAAATCATGGAATACACTCATAAATTTAAAGAATTACTTAGTCAAATTGTAATTACAATAATTTGTGTATGTAAAAAACGTGTATACACTATTAACTGTCACCCTGTAATTATATGTTCATCACTTAAATATAGAATTCTGCTCTTAAAAGAAGAGATATACACATTTAAATTTTTATTTATAACAAATTTAATTTAAATTAATTAAAAAAAGGTCCTTATAGAAATATAATTAATATGTAACTATGTATGTGTACATAAAGGGGTTTTTAATAGGGATGGACCCTTAGTTGAAGTTCCATAAATTTCGCAGTCGTAGGTGTTTTAGTTAAAAATGAGCCAAATCAGTCGATTCCACGGCGTTCACAGGAATTGGGAATCTCTCAGTCCACATTGTGGCGAATTTTGCTTCTTGGACTATAGCCTAACAAAGTCAAATTAACACAGGAAGTGAAGTCTGGTGATCATATGAAGCGCCTAAACTTCGCCGATTGGGCTCTGCAAAAATCCTGAATTACATCGAAAAATCGTTGATCGTTTGATTTGTAGCTGCTTAGCGAACTGCCCCAGAGAAGATCCTCAATGGGGTTAAGGTAAAGGCAGATCTACAGTGGGTGGCTTAAATGCTGCCAATATGTTTTGCTGCAATACTGTCCGTCCGTCTTTTTACATCACTTAATACGATATTGCACCACTTTTTATACCAAAAATGGTGTTTGTTCTAAATATAATTCGGCCATTTACATATACTTACATATGTGGAAGCAATAGTCTTGGCTGTTTCCAATTAGGATTTTCATGTAGTATTTGGACTAATATATTCCTCGTTACACTAAGACCTATTAGGTCTTTGATTTGCCCGCTACTCATTCCTTTCGTAAGTGGTAAGCGTTGAATTTCACGTTTGCATCGGTCGTCGATGTCGGTTTTGCTCTAACTGCGTATGGTTGTACCATAACAACTTGGATTGTTTTTTTTATGATCTTTAATGGTATTTCTATGTCAGCTACGTCGGTAATTTTAATGCCACCTTGACTCATTCCCAGTATAAAAAGTAGGTTATGCTCGATTGGACACGTTCCTCGAGGCATTTTTCTTTAGCTCACAAAAAAAAAAATTATTAAATCTAATGCATTCTTAATGACAAGAAAAATGAGATTTTCGATTATATTGAAGATACATATATTAGAATTAATTTATTAACCAAATCCTAGTGGATATTGTAGAATACTTAAATGAGAAGAAACCTCACTCACAATCATAATCTCATTAGATTTCGTATAGTGTACAGTGACGTATGAAGTTGCAGTTTTTTGTTTTTCTGTGAACCTTAAATAATATCAAAAGTTTTAATATTAGACCTGAATATTAGGCATGCGAAAAACCGGTAGGTCAAACCGATTTAGTGTTTTTTTTTCCTGAGAAAAACCGGTTTTTATTGGGTACTTTTTCCAAAGTAAATACACTACTGTTTTGTACTTTATCAAGCTGTTACCCAGCATTTTACTCTGTAACGTAAATAGGATTATAGCCAATTTTTTCCTTTTGTACACTCTAAGCTAATTTAATCTATTTTTATGAGCATGTGTTTTGTTTAATTATTTTTCGGTTTTTTCGATTCGGTTTTTTTTTTAATAAAAAACATTGGTTATTTTAAAACCATATTTTCCTCTTTACTTCACATCCCTACTGAGAATGAGAAATGACATAATCAGTTGCGAATTGATATTATTACTACGTACGTTGTAAGTGTCTTTTTTTAATGTCTTATTGGCGAAATATATATGGATATCATAAGGGGAAATTATCCCTAGTATTACACAAATTATGTGCAAGTTAGATCTGTCCGATGAGACAGAAGGTCGCACCCCTCAACCACAATCGGTTCATTGCTTTCAGATAGTGAATAAAATTTCAAAACCAATCTTTGTGCTTGGATACCAACAGAACAATTCAGGTCTGTTTGAAGGGGTGGAATGTTGTCTCTGAATAGAAAGTGACCAGGCGACATTCGGTGTGTCAGGCTTAAAATTGGATTAGAAGGGAGAATCATCAATTATACGCTCTAAAATCAGATACTTCTCTGCGCAGGACGTTCTGGCATTAATTACGATAGTAGGACGTCTGTTACCCTGACAGAGTTTTGTAAAAGAACTTCTTTGAGGGCACAAGTTCTTTGCTGAATATTAAAATACAAATAGGGGTAGGTATGTGGTAAAGGAATTTACTAGGTTTTTTATTTATTTTTAAATTTTTATATTACAGTCAACACACAGGGTGTCGGCCTATGAATGCAGAGCATTGTGTTGGTTGGAATGAAGATTTATAGGTGGGATAATCACAGGACACCGATAAACAGATAGACAGCCATTGTGGCAAGTGTTATGCCTTTACCACAATAAACTTCAGTTTATCATTGTCAATTATGACCGCATGTAGCGCCAACGAAAGGGATAGTAAGGACAAGGAAAATGTACCGTTGCCTGCCAGGAGGTGGTGCTGTGTAGAACAATTTTTTTCTTTCTAATTTTGAAACCCGGACACTCTCCGTAACAGTCCTACTCACTACCACTACGCCTCAGCGAGAATTACTGCTTCATACTACTTTATAGATCCGGACAGGTGAGACCACACCAATCTTTGATATACATAAGTATGTATAACTTACAAACATTATAGAACCAAATGACGATAACTGGGTTCTTGGTACAGGAGTATTCACAAAACTTGTAATTTTGGTCAGATTATTCAGATTGAAAATGTTTTATAATTTGTGCCAGTATAAGATTGAAAACTATAGAGGAATTTCAAATTCCTGCGAAATTTTAGATAAGATGAAAAATTCCTTAGCTAACGTCTCTCGGGTAATTCAAATTATTCATGTTATTGTACATCCTTAAGTACGTAAAATTGAGAGTAACGACAGACGTGTGATCTAACCTAATTTAACAATCATATATTTTGCAATTCCATAGAAATAATATTCAGTTCACCTAATAAAAAATTGCTCTATTGTTCCCTTTGATTATCTTTTGTTTTTTTTTTCGTAATCCTAAGCAGATATTACTCAATTTGCAATCATACGACAAGCTGCATATAAGGGGGAAGAAATTAGGGCAAAATTTAAATACAATTTAAAACAAACGAAAAAGTATTCTACAAAACTGCAAGTAACTTTCTCTTGCGTGTTGATATGATACGATAGTCGATGTTGCTGATGTTATTACTCGCTGAAACTAAAATGTTGTTGACTTAAGCTAACTGTATGTGTTCTGCTGTAGACATTGTGTCAGCAATAGCAGCAACAGCAGCAGCAGCTGCAAGACAGCAACAATTACTCTTGATATTGCCAAAGGAGAAAAATAGTGTGAAGCATATACAAGTGTGTGTGTGTGTGTGTGTGTGTGTGTGAGTATGTATGTGTGAAGCAAGTATTCCATGCCCATTTTTAGAACATACAGAAAAAGCAACTATTACTTTTATTTTGCAATTATGCATGCGATAAACGTGTTATGTGTGTTTGTGTTTGTCAGTATGAAAAGAAACAGAAAAGAAAATTTTCTTTAATTTTCTTCTTCTTCTTTTTGGACTCGTTATATTTTGTTGTTTTTTTTGTACTTTTTTCATTATTTTCTTATATTACTTAAAACCACATTTACGATATGTCCAACAACTACTTAATTCAAACTAAAGTTAAAGTTGAGCTAAAACAAACCACAACATAAAACGGCAGCTGTGTGAAGTTTAACGACGAATGCGGCTATATAATAAAAAGGAACCAAATAAAAGCACAATGATACCTTGAAAGTATTCTTTTTTTCTTCTTTTAATGGCACAACATCTCAAGTAGGGCCTAGGCCGAATAAACAAGAAACATTGTAGGTGTTAATTGCCAATATTCCGCTAATTGGAAAAGTTTATACAATAAATCTGTAGTAATAATATGATTTGCGATTGATTGCATTTGGACATTAGGTGGTTTTTGTTGCTTAAACTTTTACAAGCATCTGTCTATTGACAGACGCCAAGTAACAAAAGAAGAAAATTCTAGTTTACAAGTTTAGTCAAAGTTGATGAAATGGCCGTACAAGTAAGTACTATATTTGTGTCTTAAATTAGAAACAAAATTTTACTCTTCGAATTCTATAATCTAACCTTGGTTAAGTCATTTTAAATGATTCATTAAAAACTTGAAGCTTGCAAGGCTTCAAGGCTTCAAGTGTATCCTTCAAGAATCAACAACCTACTCACCAGCCACTGAACCGAAGAGACGGACAGTTTAATGAAGGAGGATACATGCAAAAACCGATAAATCCAATCAGTATCGATTCGTACTAATTTTGGAGCTCCCTTTAATCTTCAGTTTGAAGGATACCGATAAAATCAAAAATTCAAGAAAAACCCGATAAATTCAAAATAAATTATTAAATTCAAAAAAATTAACAAGATACATTTTAGGGTCATAATTTCCAACCCACTAGCCAATTTTCCTAAATAATAATTTTTTATATTTTTTGAAAAAATTTTTCAACTATTATCAATAGCCCAAAAGCTATTCCAGTGGAAATTTTATGCTAAAACATATTCAGCGGTTTTATGATAAGTGAATCATGCCAATTTGGGATTATATTTGATATAAAATAAAATATGGAATACCTTCATATCCATGATCCATACTACATTGTTTTTAGTGAGTTCGTCATAACTTTTAAGTTATTTTCCACTAATGTAAAAAATGCAGTTATCAATTGAATAAGTAACTAACTACATGAGTGCATGTGATAATTGTAATTTGGTACATGAAACACGTTCGCTTAAAACTCATTGTAATTAATATATATAGATAATTGTGTATATAAATTCGTATATTTATGAAGATTGATTACTAATTGCTGTAATTTAATTAGCTGCATGCTGTCAATAGTTTTTGCTTGCGTTATTTTGTCTACATGTGTAAGAATTATGATACATAAGGGGTAAACCAGAAATTTTTTAGAATTGTTACGGAGACATTGAAAACCAACCAACGTCCGATTTCACTCAAATAAAGTTCCGTTTATTGAGCATTTTTTAAAGTATAATTCACATGTATTCTAATATAATTAGCGGTTGCAAAATTGTTTAACATTTTTCTTAACGTTCTTAGTTAGAGACCGGACAGTACTTTCGGTGACTACTGCATAGTATTAGCATTTTCTTAGCGTTTGCTTCATTATAGCCCAATATCTTTCAATAGGCACAAGTTCCGGACATTTGGGAGGATTTTTTCGTCGGTCGAGAGAGGGCTCTACTTCTCAATCGCCTACTGAGCCCGTAGTAACACCTGTTGGCAAGAGTTAATCTCCGCTTGATCTCTTGTTGTTGGTGTTTATGTTGGATCCTAGATATACGAAATGCTTGACGACTTCAAAAGTATAATTGTCAACAGTGACATTTTGTCCAAGACGCCGTGACTTTTTTTTATTTGACCAAGGTATTTCGTTTTGTTCTCGTTCATCACTAGACCCACTCGACGAGACTCCCTTTCCAGGTTGGAGAATGCTGCACTGAATGCTCGAGCGTTTTTGCCAATGATGTCAACGTCATCAGCGCATGCTAGCAGCATGACACTCTTGTAGAAGATAGTGCCAGAGATGTCGATGTTCGCAGCTCGAATTATTTTCTCCAGCATAAGATTAAAGAAGTCGCACGATAGGGAGTCAACCTTGTCTGAAACCTCTTTTGGTATCAAATGGTATCCGAGGCTTCGTTTGAGGATTCATTGGGGAAATATTTTGACGTGGTGGGTTCCAAGCCCGACGCTCAATCATTCATTCAAGGCCATGGAGAAGCCCGCCGCACACATGAGTTAACTCACTGACGGTTGTCAGATCGCTATCCAGGGGACGCCACGAGGAGGCTGTGTGTCGACTTAAAACGTAGAAGCGCAAGGAACGACCATGGACGCACCTGCGACTGTCACGTAGGACTGTCTTGTGTCCTACGCCCCAAGCCCCCCTGGTTCACACCTTATTACAATGAAAAATAATTAAATTAAAAATCACACTTTATTATATTTTTTTATTTTATTGAAATTCCTCATTATTTATATTAATATCCGGTTTTAAGCCGTAAATAGGTCTTGATATACATACATTGTATGTAAGTATGTATGAGTATGTAAATTCCTATTGTATTAAAATTCCAAACGCATTGCTAATTTATAGAGTGACTACTACAAAGAAAATAAATATTGTACTATGGCAAATGGTTTACTTTAGTAAAATTTGAATTTCAATTGAAATGCGTAAATATAAAATATTAACATAAATCTTTATTCTCTTTCCAAAATATTTATTCATGCTCTCTATACGTACTTTGCCAATTTATTTACATACGACAAAAACGTATTTGGTATTCTTGAACCTTCTTTTTCAGTCGATTTTTATTCACTCCAATAAATATGTATTTTGTGGGTTTGTAAGCCTTATGTACTTGGCCATACAATCAACCAACTCCTTCTTGGGTAATATTTACTATGTATGTATATTATATGGCCACGTACTTTAAATGGTCTTTAATATTATATGAATACTCACTTGTACAGAAATATTCATACAGAAAGAATATTGAGTATATCACTCGTACATCAACCTAACTAACTGTGACATGACCAAGTCTGCGCATGCAGAAGTATGTCATGTTGTAATACATTTACGTAAGTGCATATATGCAAAGATGGGTACACTCTTCAAACCAAACATATACCAAAATTATTGTGAAAACGAAGATATTGACTAAAGATTTGAATAGATTTTTATCATACTTTTCCCTAGCATCTGCCAATGCCTAAAAGCTCTCAAAAAACCGATCACATTGTTAATGATCAGCAACCTAGAATTAATTTAAAACACTTTTTGTAAGAAAGTATATCTTAAAAACCGAAGTTAGCCCAACATTAGACCTCCACAGTGATACAATACATGTATGATCTGTTGTTTCTTACACATATTTGACATACCATATTTGGTGTCTCTAGTTACAATGTATGTAAGGAACCCAATTTTTGGTTCTACGAAGTTTTACCATGTTTACCATGAATAATTTGACAGTTTGTAAGAACCATTGAACTTCATAGTAAGCTTATGCACATAATTTCTTTAAGTGCAACTGTGTTGCTGCTGTAGATTTTTAATGCGGCACGGCACCATCGTAATCATATGAAATATCTTCATCATCAGCATCATCGTAATAGTCATAATAAAAATCATCGAGAGCAGCAGCAGTAAAAAGTATGTTGGTAAATAAAAGCGAATACATATAGACGTCCAAACACATGGTGCTTGCATGTTATATCTGTGACAATTTCCCTTTTTATATTTTTCATTTGAAATATAAAGCAGAAAGCCAAAGTATAACCAAACCTTCAGCCGTTTTCTTCTCATTTGATATTAACAAAGTTGGCGCTGCTTGCGCATTTGACAGGTCGGCTTCGTTGTTCGCCGCATAAAATTAAACACTGAGTGTGTCTTGTTTGAAAAGGGCAGAGCAAGATTTTCCTTTTTAGCATAATTTATGAAAATATACTTTTACGCTGGCGGCACATATTAATTACATTTGTGTTTTCCTTCTTTTTGTTTATTGCAGCTGCCAATACTACATAAAAAGTCATCCATGGGTACCGGCATATCAGGGCGTTATCACATTCTTTGTTTTAGCCAATTTCACATTAGCAACATTTATGGATCCCGGCGTGATACCAAAAGGTAAGCCAAAGCTGCCATTTTTTTATGATAAAATTTTTAATTTTATTCATCAGCTTCCCCTGATGAAGATCGTGAGGAAGAGTTTCGTGCACCGCTGTATAAAAATGCTGAAATCAATGGCATCACAGTTAAAATGAAGTGGTGTGTCACATGCAAATTCTATCGACCGCCAAGATGTTCACATTGCTCTGTATGCAATCATTGCATAGAAGTGAGTTGAAATTTTTTCATCATGCCAATTGAAGATAATGATGATGACGATGACGAGTTAATTAATTATAACTAAAATTTTTTTTTTTAATTTTCCACATTTTTTTTTTTTTTGCAGACCTTTGATCATCATTGCCCCTGGGTGAATAATTGCATTGGACGTCGCAATTATCGGTTCTTTTTCTTTTTTCTGGTCTCATTGTCAGTGCATATGTTGAGCATATTTTCATTATGCTTGATTTACATATTGAAAATAATGCCAAACATACGACAAACATCACCAATTGTAGCGTATCCTTTTAAAAATGGAAAAAATAAAATTATTCGTACTACATAAATTAAGATTAAATTATGGAATGGAGGAGTATTTTATACCTGAATCATTATGGTACACAAAACCAGAATTTCTGATAGATTTTACAAGCCTTCTTTTCTTTCCTACTTTCCACCCTCTTTTTTCTTCTTCCTTATTTCCACCCTTTTGTCCTATATTTCTCCTTTCCATTCTTCGCCGTTTCTTTTCCATTCTACTCTGTCTCTCTTTTCTCCGTTTCCAACCATTTTTTCGTTAGAGATTCAATGTTTTATTCCTGTGAATCTGAAAAATACGTTGAAAATGTATCCTTATTTACTTTAAAGCAAAAATTTAATGAATGAAGTGTAGAACTCTAGCTCCATCTCTAATTGGCTAACTCTAGTTAAGGTAAAACTTTAAAATAATTAAGTTTAATTTATGCATTATGAAAAGTATAAAAGGTTTTATATAGTACATATGTATGTAATATTCAAATATTTTATCTACCACATTTATTTTATGTAAATTTTCCTTAACTTTAAACTACTAATATCTACAAACAGTATGGTGCTGATGGGCATTGTAACCGTCCTAGCAATTCCCATTTTTGGTTTAACCGGTTTTCATATGGTGCTAGTGTCACGAGGGCGTACAACAAACGAACAAGTCACAGGCAAATTTAAAGGTGGCTATAATCCTTTCTCACGCGGCTGTTGGCATAATTGCTGCTATACACAATTTGGGCCACAATTTCCAAGGTGAGGAACAAACGAAACCATAAACAAATCTCAATATTGGTGAATTAATTTATAACTTTTCAATTCGCATTGTATGTCTGTGTGCAGTTTATTGAAGCCTGAAAAATATGCAGCACGTCGTTCCCACAAGGATAATCAGTCCATTAGCACTATAACAACAGATCGTCGTTCGAACAATCCACATGGCGGTGGTGGTGGTGGCGGTGTGCGTGGCAACAATATAGTCAGCGGCGCCGGTGGTGGCAATGTACAGCATTCACCACGCGAAACGCTGAAAAACTATTACGATAGGGACAATCGACATACTCAGGTAAAGACTTATACGGACCAGGGCAATGGTTATAATCAACGGTCGGGCGGCACAACGCTTTATAGTAAGGTGGGTAAATTAATTATTGCTGGTTATTGTTGTTGTTGTTGTTGTGATGTATTCTAATACTAGCTACGTATTGATTTTGTTTTTTGAATTGTGTAAATATTTAAGCTTTTACTTACCAAAACTTTATTAACTTGATGGTGTTGTTGTTGCATTATTTCTCCCCAACTAGTGTAAACATTATTGTAGTTTATTATTGTAATTGTAGTTTGAATATAATTCAAGGTATTTTTTAAATTCGTATAAAATTTGTTTATTACAATTTTTGCTACTCTTCTATTGTTTATTATTATTTGGTAATAGTGGTGATTTATTTTGTAAATCATATGTACATACAGCTCTGACGAACTAATTAGCACACCCTACGTTCAACACATATGTTGTGAGGTAATTAAAAGATCTCGAAAAATTTTAAGAAAACAATAGTAAAATTTATATCTACTACATCAAATACTTCATTAAATACTTATTTCTTTTTATGCGTTTTGAGCACAAAAGATTAAGAAACTAAACAAAAATTATGCTTATCATGCGATAATGGAAGTAATTTGAAAAGAAAAAAACAAAATAATAAGTGTAATGTGACAAAAATTAAATAAATATAAGCAAATTTTTAAAACTTCCTAATATGTATTTAGTTTTTTGGAAAACTTTTATTTTTTGTCTCAGAAAATTTAAAAAATATCCGATATCTTAAATTATTTTTGTTGTTAACATTATTGAAGTATATTTCCTTCAAAATTATGTTCAAAATAATAATTTAAAAAAACATTACAAAACTAAAAATATGGTCATCAAGATTATTGGTGAGGGTGTGCTAATTAGTTAGCCAAAACTGAATATATTTTTTGCCTCGTTTCCAAGTTAGAAAATAATATATACATAGAAAGACTATACTGTAGATATTTTACATAAATTGCTTTCAAAGTTATAGTTCTTTTTAAAATTATATAAGAATTGGAAATCGGGATAATCCAATTCACAACGACGCTGTACTGATTTTGTAATATAGTATATTTCATTGCCCCGCACTATGAATGTCCACTGTCAATGTCCAAGGCTACAGATGAAACGACTCTATTGCCTGGTGTCACGTTTCTTTACAAGCCTAATACTCCATACACATTGACGACAGCAGCTACACGGACACATGACTATGAATTACCATCGGCTTCAACTGTTGCCGGGTATTCAGCTACTTGATCGCAATGAAAGCGATAGCAATAGCACAAACGCAAACAGTTCTCTTAATTCTCTCCCTCTTCTTCTTCCTCTTGTTGCCTGTGAAATTAGAAATAGATTTAAATTAGCGACAGCCACAATTGTGGTTGGTGGTCACGTTGTCGTGTCGTTGTAAAAATAATCGTCTATAAGAATGTATGTTCTTACAATTTGCCAGATGTGGTCGTTTGGCTGCCGTCGTCAATGTGTATGGGCCATAACAGAGATCTCCTTGCTTTCATCTGGGAAAACCAAGTGATTTATTTGCTATTGTGCATTGACATTAAATTGAAACCACTGATATTTAAAATTTTCTACACAGCACAACCTCTTGCCATATAATGGCAAACCTACAAGAGTAAAAATTGCCTAAGAAAAGCTTTTCATTTCGCAGTTCGGATTCGACATAAAACTTAAGGTCCCTTCCATTCATGTACAAAAATATATCCCGCACAACATGAGATATGAAAGCTCGGCCAAGGCCCTCCATTTGTTGTTGTGCCATTAATAGAAAAAAATAATTTATTGTAAACAACATACTGTTATTGGATATTAATTTTTATATTATAGTAATAATTTTTAATTTTATTAATAATTTTCTGGAAGGCAGTTGTCAGCTGTTTATTGTCTGTTTTGTTGCAGCCCACTTCAATCTGTCAAAATTTGGAAACTGAAGTAAGTTGGCGGCAATACGTGGCATAATCCACACAACTTCCACTAATTATGCTCATTTGTATCATAAGAATGGACGAGATAGCAGCTATGACTTTTAATTATATTGTGAATATTTCTGAGAAACCCTCTCGGTTCCTGCTCACGAACTCCTTGACCCTAATTTAGGTATGAATGTTAGAAAAACTCAATTTATTGCTATAGATAACCCAATAATAGAACTGCAACTACTTTAAAGGCTGAGAGAAAAATGCAGGAATGTGCTGATGGGTTTGAAATCATATCAACATTATGCGAGTGCCTTGTTTAAATCTTTCCAGTTGCTTTAAGTACACAGTGTTCATTAAAGTACACAATTTAGAATTTAAAAGAGAACAAGCAAATAAATTGGTTCTGAAAATAAATCGCAAAATATTTATACACAATCCTAAAACAAAATATCCACGCTAGAATGATAAGCGGTCACTTCCATACCAAATTATCACATCATAATCAGTAAAGGAACATTCATTACTTACAGAGCAATTTTCCGCGAAAGCTTGTGAGGTCTACTTTTTTTGTTGGGAGTTCATTCTCTTCAGTGATTCATATATTGCTTCTGTTTCAATCTCAGTTGATTCGTATAGTCATCGTTTATCAGAGAATATTGTCCAGAGTGCTCTCATTTTATTAACTCATAACTTTATTTATGTTGTTCTGATACAGTAGTTTCAACAAGAAAGCAATCGGCTTAAGTCACTGAAAAAATTAAGATATCTAAAAAAAAGTCCACAGCATCTTGAAATGATTAATTATTCATTGCGCAAATATATTAATATGGCGTCCAGTCGCCACCATTCTTTGTAATTTCATTACAAAGGAAATGCATGGTCATAAAGTTGGCATCTAAATTCCTCGTGAACATGATTAATTTGCCAAATCCTTGTTTTGTGAAGCATCTTGGGGATGCTTTCTTTTGATGAACCTTTCCTGGATGTTTCACTGTTGCACTGATCGTCTTTAGTGGACCAAGCATGCTTAATAGTGTTTGCCATCCAAAAGGAGGATTCGTCTGTGAACACCACTTGCCTCCAATCTTCATCCACATGCTCAGTTGCCCACTCTTGGCTTTTTTTATTTGCTTTGCAGTTAGTAAGGGTTTTACCGTCGTTTCTCGAAATTGGATCTGAAACTCTCAAACGGTTTCTTATTGTATTCAGAGAGACATTTATGACCTTTCGAGCCAATTTTTGTTTAGCTGCTTTCAAGGATATGGCTGGATTAGCTTCGAAAATCCTCTTTATAACCAAGTCCTCCTGTTTCGAGGTAGCTCTGCAAATGCCGCGATTTGGCAAGTCGTCCACATTTTTGTGCACCAAAAAGTGTTGGTTCCAATGCTGGACAAACGCCTTCGACTTTTTTAAGTACTTCGAATCACTCAAGTGGGACATCTTGGGACCTTTTGGATGGGAACAAAGAAAGTCTGCTTCAAAACGTTCCGCATATACGGAACTCATTTCTTAAATATGCCCTTGAGACGAAAGAATATAATGGACTGTTTCTACAATTACATTGCAAAATTTTCAATGAAATCAAGTTTTTTGAAAATCAAGGCCTACTTGATATTCAAATTATTTCATGCGAAAAAGCCGATTGCTTTCTTCTTGAAAGTACTGTATATTCAATTTTCAAACGTCATATTTCCTATTGTTTTCATGTTTTTATCTTTTATTTTAAAAAGTATTTTTCAGATCTATAAATATGTGAACGTAATTATCTTATTAATTATTTTTTGACTATGGTTGTGCGAATATTGAAAAAAGCAAATGCGAATACTAATATTAAAAAACCTAAATTGGCAAATGCAAATAAAATAATTTTTGTTTCTTAAAAAAAGAAACAAATTAAAAAAAGTCAAAAGCTTAAGAAAAATGCAAACTTAATTACAGTGATAACAATGCGAATATTGAAACTTATGCGAATTATTCGAAAATGCGAATGCAAATTATTCACACAACCTTAATTTTAACTCTTTAAATTGAAACGTATAGACCTTTTTTATAACTACCATACTTACATACACTTTCCTAACTACTTTTCACTTTTTATCATAAATTAAGAATTTTTTTAATTTCAACAAAAATTTTTATTATTTTTTAAACCTTCTTTTTTAATTAATTTCACTTGAACTTTTTATGTTTAGTAGCAGCTACTTTGATTTATGATTTCTCAATTTTCTTTTCAGTTCCTTTTAACTTTTCTGCTGCGCCGTATTCTACTAATGTCTGTTGTTTTATTATTGTTTCGCCATTGGCCAAAAATGTAAATATATTTGGGCAATTTAGCGTGTGTATGTGCTTATGAGCGTCTAAAAAGCTTTTGCCTTGCAATGAAGCGCGATCAAATATTGCATACCTTACTACAGTGATAATTATGTTATGAGTAGTTGTATTCTTTTGTTCTCTATTCTGCTCTATTTTTTGATTTCCCTTCGATTTTGTTAGCTTTCCTTTAATATTCCATTTAGGAAAATACAAAGCAATTGTTGTTCTCTATCTCTCAAAATTAAATACAATTCTTCAAACAAAAAAAAGAACTACAAAACAAAATTTTTAAATATTTAAAAAGTTTAATTAAATATTTTTTAATCTGTTCACTTAATTTGTCAAATTGATTGTTAATTTAATTAACAATCACGTAGTATTTGTTCTATAATAGTTACCAAATTGTTTTTAGAGTTCGTGAGAGCTGAAAATTTTATTTAGAAAGTTTTATATCCAATTGCAGAAAACTCCAAAATTTTTTAATCTTCCATTTGATTCAAATTTCAGTTAAATTTTTTATTTTTAAATTTCTAGTATTAGTTAAAGTGTAAAATTTTTTTAACGAAACTTTGTGGTTATTAAATTTATATTGCTTCTTTAAAGATTTCATGCTCTCCAATTTTCTTTAGTTAAATGAAATCGTTCCATCAATTATATTTCAATTGTTGGGAAAAGTACAATATTACTAATTAACTAAGTATACCAAAACCTCTTTTTTTTTTGGCAAAAAATTTGACTGTAGTATAGTTTCAGGCTTTACAATTTTTTTTGGTTTTATTTTCCTTTTATTAAATTGCGAATTTTTAGGCCAAACATAAGTTTTTACTTTGCACCTTATTTTCTTTATTCTTTATGCACTTTATCAATGAGAGGAAAACAAAAACTTATTGCATGCCACTTTTTATTTAAATTGATAATAAAAGCAAACAAATCTTTATTTTAGTGCAATATCCTAAAAGTATGCTATAATTAAACTTAATAATTTAAATTGGTCATATTATATCAAAATAAAACAAAATCTCTACACTAAATGAAAGCACCGAAAAAGGTAAAACTAATAATTAATTTTATATCGAAATATTTGTTTTTCTGTTTATTTTCTTCATACAATAAGGTTCAAATCTATTGTTTTTTTTCGTTTCTATTTTTTTTTAAATTATATATTTCATTTCGTATGCAATTTAAAATTGTCTTCGTTTCCTAGTAATTTGAGAATAAAAAACCAAATATCGTTATATTGTCTTTATTCACTCTCATGCAAATGCTTTTGAATTTGAATCCAAATATTTTTTAACTATTTTTGGTACACTTATTAATTAATTTCTGTGTAATTTTGAGAAAATTTCAAATATTTAAAATAACTTAAACCAGTTTTAAAATCTTAATCACTTGACTTATTTACCGTCGACTGGGCGAAGTTGTTCTCGTTCTCAGTATTTTTGAGTACCTATATTAAACTTGAGTTTCTATTACAAATCTTACATTTAACTCTTTACTCTACAATTATATACATAAAATATATACGATATATACATATACTTAGTAGTTTGACTTAAATTTTTTTTTCCTAATTCTTTTTTCAATTACAACTTCAATTTGTTTCAAAAAGAGATTGTATTTTTCCAATATTAATTTTATTTTCAGACGCGCTATTACTGATCAACGTTCAATATAAAAAGTGATTATTAGAGATATCAGTTTACCTAGCAAATATTTATGTCTGGTATTTGCTAAGCTAGTATAATGTGCTGGCCTGGTTAGCACTAAGTCGTACAAGTTCGACCACGGTTTCAGCAAAGAATTAAAAAAAATCAGTATGAATTCACTTTTCGTTACTTCCGGTTTCGGCTTAAAATTAATGTTTAAACCCAAAAGAGTAGAAAAGAGTATGTGGAGTAGATGAATACATTTTCTCCGATTTCTAGGTTAGCTAGATAAATGTTTAATCTAAGTTAATTACTAGTTCCATTAAACACTCCTCTATTTGAAAATTATGCACAGTACTTAAAGGACCTAAGCGAAATGTGACTGAATTTTGGCAACTGACTAAATATTCCACAACCGTGCGAAATGTTTCCACAACCGAATTTGGAAAAAAATGCTAATTTATGGAAAGCTATCAACAACAGAAGAAAATGAAGACATTTTGCTTTTGGTTGTGAAATAAATCATTAATGAATGCACGGAAACAGTTCAATTGTTTCTTAATAATGTAATTTGTGAGTAGATTATCATTTTTTATTCTGGCTTTTATTCCTTCTGTTAACCTTTTGCAATTAAGAAAAAAAAAATTTTTAAACAACATAATCGGCATTTCTAGCATTGCTAAAATTTAGTCACACTTCACACAGGCATTAAATTGTGATACTTATTTTGAAAGAATAAATCCGTTTCACCAACAGCGAGTAATTTCACTCGCAAATGACGCAAAAGCCACCGTGAAATCTTCTCTTTCATAAACGATCCAAAGACATTTACTCATTTCTTCATCTCGACTTTTTCTTAAACTATGCATTAAGCAGCGATAAGATAAGTACATAGTTTATGTTAAGTACAGCAGATCACCTTAACTGCATTTACCTTGTTCTGCTCTGATATTGTGTTGGAATCTTCGTGTTAAGTAAATTCAGTATCAGACGTTTGCTGAAATTGGCTTCTAAGAATAATGATAATATTTATACACAATACTCAACCTCAACAACCTCTCCAAATTGCCTCCCATATTGACCATTGCTCATGGATAGTGTTAAGCAAAATTTCTCAATTGTGCAAATTCAGTTTTCAATTAACAAATTCATTCATTTCAGTATTCATTGATATATTTTACGTTTCATGACATAATTATTATTTGTTTTTATGTTAGGTTATGTTCTCAATTTTCTAATTTTGCTTTTATGCGCTACATATGTTTTTTTCGTCTTTTATTTTACTACTATATAAATTAAATCGTTAAAAAATTTAGTTCAAAACTAAAACATACTACAATACGACGAAATGTATCTTTTGTAACTTTAGCTATCCCCTGGGCGTGAATGTTCCGACAC
Organism: Palloptera scutellata; assembly: GCA_958295655.1. Taxonomy (NCBI): domain Eukaryota; kingdom Metazoa; phylum Arthropoda; class Insecta; order Diptera; family Pallopteridae; genus Palloptera; species Palloptera scutellata. Next base: position 113,268,171 of record OY282449.1, on the reverse strand, counting down.
CGATATGGAACCACAAGCATCACAGAGTCAAGATTGTGAGCCAACACCGCCACTACAACGACACAATTCTAGTAATTTCTATTTGCCGCCAATGGAGCAAATTAATAATTTGAACAATGGCGGCATACCAACAGGGCCAGGCGGCGGAGGTGGAGGAGGTGGTGATTCGCCACGTCATATGCGCATGTATCATACGCGACATAGTCCACTGGCGCGACAACGGTGAGTGGAGTAGGCATATCTTTAATTTGGAGTTATAAATATTTTGTAATCTCTTTTCCTCTTTTTCGTTTTCTGGAAACAGTGGTTTAGAACCTCAACGCGGCTATAACCCCGATGCACTCTCGCCCGATCATCCTGCACATCCGAACAATCAGGGTATGGTTGCACAAACGCGCAGTGTGACAACTGCGACGCCTACAATGCAACAACGAATTAAGCCACTGGGTGTGGCAACGCCCCTAGTTATGGCAAGTCCAGTGAGAAGGTGAGTGACGCGCATAGTTACTACACAACTGACTACTACATATTTACCACTATTTGTTATTATTATGACTACTACTACCTTCTTTATTTTGTTTTTTTCTTCACTTTAGTTAATGCAAAATTTTATTTTAAAATCAAAATTTATGAAAAATAACTTTCTTTTTTATGTTTGCACATATTTTTTTGTTTTACCAAAATATAATTCTATTTTAGTTTGTGTCTTATACAAAAAAAAAAAAATTAAAACAAAAAAATTGTGCTCTTTTCTCAATTGAAATCTTTTAATTAAGATGGACATAGCTGGAATTAGCAACTTTTAATTTGTGCCAAAATCATCGGTAATTAACAAACTAAATTTTGTAGTCTAGTTGAAATTGAAACGGCACATGCTTCTGTAATTTTTTTGTTACTTGTCTGTGAGAGAATAAATTTTGAGAGTTCAAAACGCGAGATGGAAATATGTTGCCATGTAATTTGTAAATGTTTTTAAAATAATAATTAGTACTATTAATACTATATAGAAATGCATTTATGCTTTTGTGGTATATTTTTAAATAATGAAACATATATACATATTTTTAAAGTTGTTGTAAGTGCAAATGATAGTAAGATGACAGTGTCATTTGTAATCAAACTATATATAAACAGAATGTAAATATCTTCACTTTATATACTTATATTCATACATACATACATATGTAGATACTTTAAGCTTTTTGAAGCATTTCTGGAAGATCATAAGAATAAGCCTTTGAAAAGCTAAAGCTATGAGGAAAGGCCGAAGTTCATTGATGTGAAAAATCCATTTATTGAAGCCACATTTTAGGCAATAAATTCAGTCTCATAATGTGTAGAAATATTTGTTGGTTAGGAATTCAGTTAAAGCGCTTAAAGTTTATACTAATTCCGAGTGAGTGTGTTAACTTCTTGGTATATCGAATAAAAAGTTTTACCTACTTACAGATAATAAAAATTATAATTGTTATTCGAAAAAATTTGCCCAAACTTTTATTGAGCGTGACATTAAATAATTCAAAGCAATTGATGAATTCCATTCTTAAAGGCAATGAAAAACAAATTTGGTTTATGGAGGCATCGTCAAAAGCGAGAAATGCTTAGTGCAGCAACTGAATAAGTTTGAGCACTGTTTAAAATATGATAATTATTAAACACTCAAGCGCACCACTAAAATCTTTATTACGAACGAAAAAGTTAAACAACGAGCAGACTGAACTAATAGAATAGCAATGAGTGAATTTATCGCCTGGGAGCTTCACTCCATCTCTGCAATATGAAACTCGATGCTTGCCTCATTAAGTATCATAATTTGCAGCCAAGAAACATATGAAATGAAGTGGGGAAAATTATAAGTAAAATTTCTTTAGCAGAAAGAAAATATTAAGGATTTGTCTATTCAAAAATGTTTATCCAGAATTCACTAAACTAACATATTTTCTTTTATAATTTCTATCAATTTAGAAAATACCAAAGTTAGTTTTCTTTTCATACGTCATGCACAGAGCAAAAACATTTGCATTCTTCTCGCCTACATACATATGTACACAACTAGTATCTATTATTTTGTTTTACTTTTGATTTATTGTATTTATTGTTCTTGTTCTTGTTCTTTTTTTGTGTTTTCTTTCCGCCAGTCAATACTCAAATTCTGATACCAACCAACCTAACTATTAAGCTAAGTTTACTACAACTTATCAACTTTTACAAAAATATATTGTACTTCTTCAACCCTCCTCCTCCTACTACTTCTTCAACCAACCATTTCTTCTACTACTACTACAACTACTACTCAACCTCAACTGTGAGCGCGTGCGTGCACACTTAAAGAAACAATGCCAAAAAAAAAAAAAAAACAAAACAAAAAAACATGTACCTCAGCCTCCTTCATATTTTCGTTTCCGTTTCCGTCCACAATTCTACTTCTACCACTCTGTTGTAGAAAATTGGAGGTGAGTTTTACGTTTATGTTTACGTTGTTTTACTTATGTACGTTCTAAACTATGTACTACAACAAGAAATCAAGAATTTTTTTTTACTCATTTCTCCTTTTTACCTATTTTTTTTATCATAATTAATTGCTAAATAAAATAAAACTATTTCTCTCATCTCTCTCATAATGAATAAAAAAAGCAATTGCAATTAATTCTCATTCGTATTCGTTACTCGCTACTCGTACATCAGATTATTTTCAATGTAACTCGTTAATTCGGATCAAGTCTTTAAATAATTATAAACCATATTAAATAATCCAATAATTTGGTACTTTGGGTTCTTGGTGACTGATTGATCTTTAAATATATAAACATATTTAAGTTAATTAAATGGTTTTAGTATTAATTTCAACCTCGATTTCTTCATATCACTAGAGATTTAATTCCAAGTTTATGCATGTTTTCTGAAAAATCAACTGGAGTGTTACGAAACTTCTAGAGAAAAAAATGGGGAGGCGGCGTTCACATATCGTGAAAAAATCTAAATTTTAAAACGTCAATTCAATTGTTTCAGTTTTTCATATATAAAAAATTGTTATAAAAATTGCTTAAAAAATAGTCAACGAAAACACAAAACTCATTTGACTGCAAATACAGCGATGAGTGCACAACAAAGGGCAACCATGTACCGGTTCAATGCTCCTAGTGAAGGCGCCGAGGATCGATTGCATAAGAACAATGGCGACGAAACGGCTGTGTCCCAACAACAGCGCTGCAAGCGAGATACTTTCAATGCAGAAACTTTGAATTTGAATTTGAAATGGAATAAGGCACCTGTAGCCACCATACCCAGTGATTCTGGCGATGGTCGACGCAATTTTATGGCTTCGCTGAAGAATTTGCAGAGCTTTCAGAAGCACGATAAAATCGATGGAACCGGAACAATAGGCAGCGTCCTTCATCCAGCAGTCATTGGCACGGGCAATACACACAATTGGAAAGTGGTTAGCAAACGACTATCGGCAGCGACTTCGCATGTGGTCGATAACGAAAGCGACAGCAATGATACCGATATCTTAAATTCTGATCGTGCTGGACCACCGCAGAAATTCAAAGCCTTGTCGCCCGCCAATGATTCCATCTCAAAGCCATCTTCGCATTCGTTTAACGATGATATCGTTTTCAATGACACCTCTGTAACGTCACCGTTCAATATTACACGCAGAAAGAGCTCTACAATGATATTTGACACTCAGAGCAAATCTTCAAATGTAATGTCCGAGGACTATGTGCATGCACAACACATGGGAGGAGGGCAGCCGCCTCCAGGTTGGACGGCGCACGAAACCGAAATGAATCTTATTATGCTTGTTGGCTACATTCTGGGCCTGCTCATATCGAAAGCTCTGCAATATCTGCAATCGTACTTCAATTGGTTCCAGAATCAAGTGCTGCAAATACGAAACGCTTTTCTTGGCCAGTGCACCATATGGGAATTCTGCAACTTTGATGACACTTCACGCTATGGCATGCGCACCAAACTTCTTCTGCTTCCTATTGTCGGTACTTGCAGTCTATTATACGGTCTTTTGTCTCTACTGCATATAACAGTTCGCTTCATGCTTACTCAAGCACCAAATGGCTTAGTCGCGTTCATACAAAAAATATTTGCTGAGATTTGAAATTTCAATGGAAGTTATTTTGTTTTCAAAATCAATGATCATTTTTTTTTTCTTCTGTAATAAAAGAAGTGGTTGAAAATTTCTCCAAAAACAACAACAACTTTTTTGGATGCTTCACGAGTATACTTACACAGATCGGAATAGTTCAGATATTGATTTCATATTTTCTTGGTGAGATAGTTTCCTATGGATTTGGTAAGGTATGGAGTTAGTTCAGATTAGAACCAAGAAGGTTTGGTCACAAAAGGCAAAAAAGAGGGCAAATCTAAGTAAAAGAAAAAAAGTATGTTATTCTGAAAAGATAAAATATTTTTGAGTCTAGCAATATTGGCCAATAGATAGGAAGATTCAGCCTGTAAATAGGTAAGCAAAGCTAAGATTTCCCTTTACGAATTTAGTTGACATAATGCCGCGGCTGTACATAGGATGAAATTCATGTCGTTATAAATCAGCAAAGGAATTCAAATTTGTTGCAAGGTATGAATATGCCAGTTTAACACCAGATAGATTGAAATATTACTTCTTTTTTTTGGTATGGGCTGCTGTGCCATTAAAAGAAAGAAGAAGAAGGTTACTGGTTGATCGCCGTGGTTTAGTTAGTAGTGCGCTGGCCGGTTACACAGAACATTTAGGGTTCGAATCTTGGCACAGGCAAAATCAAAAAGTTTTAGAAACTAATTTTCCACACACTCCACCTCTTGGCAAGCAATGGCAAACCCAGAAGAGTAAAAATCGCCTAAGAAAAGCTTTTCACTTCGCCTGTTGTCCTGTTAAAAGAAGAAAAGAAGGTTATTCTTCAAATGTTGTTCCTCTCTGTGCAAAATGTGCGCTCATTCTCTCAAAACAGTTTCCACTTAAAAATATTGCATGCAAAAAAACAGGAAGTATTAGGAGTTGAGCTGTGCTCTGTTAGATTGAAGTAATTGAATAGCGCTCCCTACTGGCAGTAAATTGAAGGCTCCATAACCTCTGTGATTAAAAGGACTAACCGGTTAAGTGCAGTTTTTTGTTAAGTAATTTAGATAGCTTTGAAAAGAAATATTGTACACAGGTCAGGGCAAATACTATTCTTCAAATTATGTGTGATTCCAAAAATTATTTCAAAATTAGCTTTTTATGCTTACAAAGAAATGAAAGAAAAGAAATGTTCTATCTTAAGTTGGATTATTATGAATTGGAGAATTTAACTTCTTAGGCTGTAACAACTTTACAAATTTTAACATTTGAACAAACAAAAATGTTGTCAACATACCGAGTTAAGGAGTTGGGTGAAAACATCGAATTGTGTTTATTAAAAATTTCTGAACATTTTAGCTTTCGCATCAAATTTACATAAATATTTTTTTTCTCACACATTTCGAACTCAAACTTGTAACAGTGTGCAGCACATTTTTTCTAACATACTCGTATTGTAGCATCTACTTTCATTTAATTTCCTTTTTATATTTCTCTGCTCTCTGTGTTTGTTGTATTTCTCGTAAATTTTGTTCTTTTTATTTTAGTTGTTTTTTTGTTGTTGTTCATTTTCTCAACAATCAGATGCTTTCTAAATATGAGCTTCATTTCTGTTTCATTTAACATTATTGATTTGATCAGTTTTTTGCCGTAAAAGCAATGCTTCATATAAGAAATATTTAAATTCATTTCATCAATTGTAAACGTTTCTGATGTTTACTCTGCTTTGTGTTTTTACTTGAATGCGATTTAGATCTAATCCGGGCACACCCACACAACCGCGACGACCCGATTTCATTGGATTGAATCAACAGCAACAACAACAACAACAACCGACACAAGCATATTACGAATATACGACAGGGCTGCCACCACAACATCCGCAGCCACCAACTATACAACAGCAGCAGCAACAGCTACTGTTGCAACAGCAACGTGCTATGATGCAGCAATTACAACAACATCAGCAGCAACAGCTGCAACAACAACAAGGTGAGAAACAACAATATAATATTTCAGTAAAATAAAAGGGAAAATACCAAAATCGTGACAGTACACATTTAAATAATCCTTAAATAAATTATATATACTTAGCATGTTCAATATGAACCCGCCACTCAGTTACAAAGTACGATTGATCAACTCCCAGCATCCTGCCTGTCATTCTTAAGCACTAATCACTGTATTTGAAATATATTTTGCAGGTGGAGGGGGAGCAGGAGGATCACTGCAACATCCGCAGCAACAACATATGCTTGCGCAACCCTACGGCGGGAGTCCACAGCGTCGTTTTCTATCCGAAGGCGAATTGGTGCGACAGGGTGGAAATGAACTCTCATATGCACGCTCCAATAATACCGTCGACAATATACGCGAACTCGCAGGCAGTCCGCAGCGTGGAGTCTTTATTTGGAAGGATACATCGCCTGGATTTGGCAGCGGAGGCGTAGGACCCGGAGGGGTCGGTGCTGGTAGTGTTGGCGTTCCATCATCGATAAGCATTGGCAGTAGTGCGGGCACTATGCCGAACAGTATACATCACACCGCTCAGTATATTACAGTAGGCGGAAGCGGCAGCGGCAGCGTTCAGGCTCATCCATTGATAATGACACATTCGCGTGGCATGCATCAGGCTGCGGCGGCAAGTGATTATCCACAGCAGCAACAACAGCAGCAGCACCCACAACAGTATCATCGCTCAAATCCTACCAGCCCAACGACCATACCCTCCACGTCAGCAGCACAAACGTATATGTTGCGCTATGCCGTCGGCAATTCAGTACCACCTGCTGCAGTTGCAGCATCGCAACCACAAGTAAATAATTACATACATGCAGCACAAACAATGACCGCAAACTCTGGCAGCGCTGTCGCAGGAGCAGCTGGCGGCGGTGGTAGCTCCGGTTACCAACCACAATTGCGCGGCGGTGTTGCTGTGTTTCCACCCATTCCGATTGGTACTAATACAACTGTAACAAGTTCATCACAACCCTCACCACAAATCAAACGCAAACAGCCGCCCACACGTCCCATGTCATTTGTGCGTGCACTCGAAATGACGGACTCAATGGAAATGCAATCGCTCGAGCAACAACACCAGCAGCCACGCAATAATGGCGGCATCCTCATGCAAGCGCCAGTGTCGTCTGCGTCAATGGGGGGGGGCCAAACGGCACAGCAGCAGCAACAACAGCAGCATATGGGCGCTAGTGGGCGCACAACCACACCCACGCCTGACCGCGCCAGCGTCTACGATATGAACTACGAGATTTCCGTATAACCCGTGGTTGTACCTGTTGTTGTGCCACCCGCCTCTGCAACAATATCAGCTGCGTATGCGCGCAATAGAGCGAATGCGGCAACTGTTTGCGGCGGTGCTGCTACAGTAGTTGCTGTCAACCATAAGTCCATCACTAGCAGTGAGCCTGCCGCTTACGCCTCTGTACCCGTTCTGACGTCATCGTCGTCGACAACGGCGCCGGCGGCGATAACGGTTGTGACAGCCACTGCTGCTACTGCAACACACACGCCCAATAAACGCAAATTCTCGACATTCTTTTAAGGCGCCGCTGCGCTGCTATACGATGATACCAACGTAACATCACACCATAACATCCCAATCCATGTACCACACCAAATCAGATTCAATCCAATTCAACTTTTTACTACTAATACATTACACTTGCTAACAATTCTAAAAAAAAATATGAATCCTTATCGCCAAATGTAAATACATCTTAGCATTAATTAATTAATTAATCGATTTTTAATTTAAACAAAAAACAGCAATATGTAAATTTAATTTTAATTGTAAAAGTTTTTAATTAGTTATATTGTTATTGCGCTTTTTATTGAATATCTAGAATATTTAATTATCCAAAACATCAACATTTGTGTAAAATATTACATTTTTGTAACTATTATACATATTTATGCTTGCTGAAATACATTTACATACATACATACATACATACATACATACATACATACATACATACATACATACATGCTTACATCAATACTTACCCATTCAACCTACACGTACATAGACACAATACATAAATATGAAATACATGCATATACCGAAATATATATGGTACATATATACTATATATTTACCTACCTACTTTTAAGATTGAAGAAACAAATGTTAAGTAAATGATGTATTTATTGTTTTAGTTTTTTTTTGCTTACTTTCTTTAAGTTTTTTCAATACTTCAATCCATCCCAGTGGAAATGTGCTTCTCTTGAAGACGACGATTTCGGTTAAGGACTTTGTACCCCTTCATATTTATTCTTGTTGTTGTTGTTAGCCGCCCATTTGTATAGTTAAAAACGACGAAACAATCTAATTTTATTAAATTCTATTTATTTTTTTATTGTTGAGTTTTTCTTATTACATAAATAAAACTAAATTAAGTTCATATTCTACACTTCTCTGTGTACATTATTGAATAGGAACACAAAAAAAAAAATAAAATTTGAATTTATTCGGAACCAAAACCAGGGCAGATGATGTAACTTTTTGAAAAGCAAAGTAACTGTTGGAAAATCTGCATATAATCCATTGAACAATCATTGCTTCCTCTATGATAAGAAATCATGTGATCAACGAATTTGTAATATTTTCCCCTTCCACAATTCGAATTAATTAAAATTACATCTTGGAAATTATGACCATTTCATATGTTGTTGGCTTTTTTCATACATTTCATACATTCAAATTTTAAAATAAGACCAGGAAGTTTTTCTACTTAGATCGCAGTATATGTTGAATGACTATAGCTAGTATTACCTGTAAATATCTGTTTTATTACGATTTCAATTTCGGTATAATTTGAAGAGAATAGCACTAGTTTCGTGTCCAGTTCTATGAAGCTATTGTATGTTTCTACTCTTCAGTGAATTAAAAATTTTCAGTCTTCAGAAGTAGCCTAAATTAACTTGAACTATTAATTAAAAAATTAATACTGTTGAGATACAACTTATTAGGCATTCAAGTTTTCAGTTTCCATGCATGGCAAGACTGACTATGCTCTCCACATGGCATGACGCTATGCTCCTCACATGCTATAAAATCTATAAGATTATCATCGACGAAGAACAGATGGCATTTAACATTAATTAGAAAAATATTGATTGACCATATTCAATTTGATTAATTAAAGTTTAAAACGGAAAAAGCAACGAATTTATGCGAATGAATGCTCCCTCATCTTTTCTTCTCCTTTTAATGGCAAAATAGCTTAAGGGGAGCCTAGGCCAAGCTTTTCGCATCCACGCATGTCTTGCGTGTTATATTTGTACATAAATAGAAAGACCTACAGAATCCGAACGCGAAACGTTTATCTTAAACTAATTTTTACTCTTGGAGGTTTGCCCTTGCCTGTCAAGAGGTGGTGCCTTTGTAGAAAAAAGATTTTTCTACTTTTTAATTTTACCTGTGCCAACAATTTATTAACACCGGAAACCGTTCTTAGCAGGCCAGCGCACTTTCAATTACGCCACGACTCCCTCATCATCACATTGAAATTCACGAAAAAAAACGAATGATAACTGTTTCAACTGTTTTCTTTGCTGGTTCATATGGTTTGCATTTGTTTCAAATTCATTGATATAAAAAAGATTTCAAAATCGCAATATATCAAGAATGTAGTGGGTACTTATTTATAGTTGAACTTCGATTATCCATGACTCCATTAACTAACAAAATCTATTATTCTATATATTTTACTTTGTTTCTATTAACCGTGATAGACTCTGTTATCCGTGATGGAAAAAATTTAAAATTTTTTGTGTTTTTTGAATTGCTCCATCACCCGTAATGCAAAACAATCTTCTGATTATTCTGTAATAATAATAAGATACAATAAAAATGGCAATTCGATTATGGTAACCGGGATTTTCGAATTTCTTTGATGAGCTCGGTCGCACGCATCCCGGTTGATCGTAGTTCAAATGTATATGAATAAAAGACTAAATTGTTATGCGAATGTATTTAATTGTATAGATATAATTTGATAAATTACATACCATAATTTTTATGCACACATTAATTATACACATGCAAAATCTTTTATGTTTAATTTAAAATATGATGGATTGTAGAATAGTGTAAATACTACTAGTTAATTATGTTTTTTTTAAAGCTATTTCATAATGAATGCACTTATGATTGATGTGTTTAATGAAAATTAATAAAAAGTTATTAAAAAAAACTTTTTAAGGATAACTTAGGAAGGTTTGGAATGTTTCACCAGGAAGGTTTGCCGGCTCGATTTTCGTTTTGGTCTGTTGGTTTAATCTCACAATATTATATTCCTTCTGATATGAAGCGAATGAAAGAATTAAAAGAAAGCATACAAGTGCACCTCTTAATAGGGAATGGCACACCCACCAAGTGATACCGAAATGGCTACCTGCCGTTCGGAGCCGTCGTTAAACTATAGGTCTAACAATGTGCTTTTATAATGGACCATTTTCGCGCCCGTGTGTGCCTGGGCACGCACTTAACCTAATCTAACTGGGTTTCTTTCAATGACGTAATATGTAATTCGCTTCCGATTGAGCTTTTCGTTTTGGACAGATTCTGATATAGGAGTGCGAGTTTATAATTACTCAAACTTGTGTCAAACTCATTTCCAATTAAATTTTTTGTGTGAAGAGGACTGCATTTGTTGTCTGCCCTAATTAACTTATTTTAATTGCTATTTAACGAACATTACAAGGGATCATATCATTTCACTAGCTTTAAATAACATACAAATAATTTTAAATGAATTCAAAACTATTTCCATTACTCATTATTTCTTTGAAATACCAAATGAATCCAAATTGAATCGAAGCTAAAACATTGTAGCAAAACCGTTCACACAAACTTAAATTGAAGAGTAATTTCAACACTCTCAGCAATGAATGGAAAACTCATGAACAATTTTTCATACCAATTATCAACATTTACTTTGGTGATATCTACTTTTCACAAATGCTGAACTAAAATAATCGCATATATCGTGAATGCATTCATTATAAGTGCTTTTTCAATTTTCTTTTATCACTTAGCTAAAACAAATATGTTGTATAAAATCAAAATGTGAGTGTAAATCATAGGTATTAAGTATACCCGAATAAAGAAAAAAAAAACGGTTTACCAAATTTTAGTACATAGTTTCGATTTTGAAGCGCAGGAAATTAATTTATGTTTTAAAATTTCTTAGTATATTAGTGGCATTTAAAAATTATATTCAAAATTAAACAATATACATATTAAAAACATAAACATTTAATTAAAAAAAATATATATATAGAAAATAAATATTTAAAAATAATTGGTAACTCAAAATAAAACATGTAAAACGAAAATGTCAATGAATGTGAATGTAGCAATTAAAAAAATATATATTCTCATAAAAATTGCATGCAAAAATCTTTGTATGTATACATTTATTTATATTATGCATAGATACGTACTACATTTGAAGAACATATTTTAGACTAACATGATAAGCCACATAATTCTCAGAAAAATATATTTCGCATATTCTACACATTAGCGTTTATCAACAATTTCTCAATAGCAAACTGTGGGAGAAACTTGATCGACTTTGCAGGCCTGTCTCTGGTAGGCGGCAAATTACTTGGCAGGAATCTTTTTTCCCCCAACTTAAGTCATATTCCAGGAAGCAAACTTAAATGTATAGTTATGTTTATTTTCGAAATAATTTTTTTATGACAACATGTGCGATCATCTAACAGACGCTTAAGAATTAGTACAAATAAAAGAAACTGCTTTGAATTCATTTTGAAAACCTCTTTTCAGATTTCATGCATACATATCTCTTTTAAAAAAAGAAAAATTATCTAAATTCTATTGAATATAGGTGAAATATCACAAAACATTATCGAAACAATGTGCAGACTCTAAATAATAACTATTTTAGGGAGCGATTCGCACATTTTCAATTCCCATAACACGCATGACATACTGTATACGCGACGTCGACACACATATACTATAAGCTTCTGTGTGTCGCGTCCGGTTGTTGCTTTGTTTTCATTCAGGCGTAGCAAATCACATCAGTTGCTGTTCAGCACTTGCTGAAAAGCAAGACTTCGCTGCTTAATTTTTTTTCAAATGCAGAGAATACGTCAAGTTGAACTTCGTTTTTCTCCGATTGACACACAAGCGCAATATGCGATAATGTGAGTGACCCTTCACTGGACTAGAGTTAAGCAATGGCATGTGCATCTACACTGTAAAGCGTTTCGTTGGTATCCCAATCGATGTAGGCTGGCTTCAAAACTTTTAATGCTACCATATTATTTCGATGTGTGCATTTTTTTGTGGCTTATCACATTTTCAAAATATGCCCTGCATATACGTAAGCATTCATAATCATCACAATCTAATCAAGGCATCAAGAGTTCTTTATATAGTTTTCGTAATACAATCTTATGAAATAAACATGATGTAAAAAAGAACACGTACTTGTAAGTTTCAAAATTTATAAACAAAAATCATTGCATCGAAACTGTGTTTTCTCGTAGACTTATAACTACATAAACGTGAAGTTGTCATTGAAATGTTTAAATGTTATCAAAACAGAAAATGAAAAATAAAACTCAAAATTATCCATTTCGTTATTTTATTTTTACACAAATTCCAAAGAAACAATAATTTTAGTTTGTTTTCTACATTCGGCGTTTATTAATATTAAATTAAAAAATCCAAAGAAAAAACAAAAAAAGGAAGAAGAAAAGAAAGAAAAAAACAGTGAAATGCAACTTTAGATTTTTATACCAAAATTATATTATAAATATAAGGTTTATGTATGTTATATATGTACATATATGAAGTATTCTAGGAAAGTATGCATTTTGATGTATACCTACCATTACTTACTTGTACTCCCATTTCTTTAAAACTGAGTTCTAAACTCTACTATTAAGTTATTTAAGCCATTTGTGTGCGAAACTGCAGAGTATGTATATTTTACATAAATCAATAAGTTAATAAGTCATTAAATTAATGTTAATTTAATTAAATTTACACATTGTAAATGTAAAAATTATCATAAAATACAAAACACAAAAAAAAAAACATAAATTATTTTGAAAAGTAACTAGATATAAACTTAAAATAACTGAAAAAAGAAAATGAAAAGGAAAACTTTGTATGTAACAGTTGTAAACTAATAATAAGTTTAAAATAAAACAGAACCCATTCAATTGTAATTATTACAACATATTTACAAAATATGCTTGCAATGTCATTTAAATGTGAGTGTGTGTGTGTGTGTGTGTGTGTGTGCGGTTGTATGAAAGCGAGCGTAATGCATTATGTATGCCTGATTCTGAGGATGTGTCACAATGGGTAGTTATGCATACGAATGACAGAAATAAAGTTTTCTTTTTTGAATGAACAAAAATTATATCATATTTTTTGTACCGTTTTATTTCTTACTTATTCTCGCCCTTATTTGGTTAATTTTCCAAGTCTTAATTGTGTCGATATTTTGAAACAAAGAATTTCCATCTTATTTTTGAGTCCCGCTTTTAGATCGGCCTTGAACTTTAATTGCGAGCGCTAAATTGATGTAAAAGTTCGATTTGCTTAGACTATTTCTGAGATTACTCAAAGCAATCCAAAGCCAGTTTGAATCTCCATATCAAAAATTCTATCGGACCACGCCTTTTTCCACCATATAGCCAAAATGCTACAATTTCAAACTCATTGCAGTTTTTTCAATTAAATTTATATCGATGACCAACATTGAACACTCGCCATTCAAATCAAAAAAAATAAAACAGTGTTCGTCAATGGGACGCCTATTCTATTGTTGTTCTATTTCTTCAGAACGTTTACGTTTTGGGTTTTCGGGTTGGATTTAGTAATATTGTCTATTGCAGACATTACAGGCGTGGCCGAAGGAATTTTTAACGATGTGCTGATTTATGCTAAAGATAAGTCTTGTATAGTTCAGTTTGATAACTCTCTGATCCCAGGTGTGCTACATTTGGATTAACTTCATTTTGATGGTTTGCATTCCCAATTCATGCATTGCCCTTAGCAAAATCATCATCTACTCAAAGCATGCTACATGCTATTGCTACATCATTATAATTATAATCTTACCATCATCATCATTATTATCATAATTATAATAATAATCATCATCAATATATTCAGGTTGTATGATTTTAACAGGTGCCGGTCTGAGAACTCGCGAACGTTATGAGGTTGACTAGAAACTTGGCAAATCGCAACTATGTTTTGTTGTGCTGATGCGAGTTGTTTTCTTTCCACGGAGAAAAGATTTTCAGGCAAATTTTCAAGTAAATCTTCTGCCCTTTTGTTTTGTTGAGGACCTTGGCATTCGGCCACCTCAATGACTGCCTGATGCTGCATTAGCTGAGGACCTTCGTCGGGACACAATGAGAAGAGTGTTGATTCAATTATTGGTTCTAATGAACTCATTTGCCATTCATGCTATCTCTCCGCATTAATCTTTGCGAGTTGCTATTCAATGAAATTCGAATTTTGTTGTGCCTCAAGTTGCTTTCGAACTCTACACTCTAGTGATCTCTCGGTACTGGGTTATGGGTTTTTTCATGGAGCAGACTTTGAAATGGTAAATTTTACTAGAAACTGATGGGCAGCACCCTCTATCTATCGCGTATGAATCATATGCGAATCAGCGCCTTCTATCAATCGATATAAGGATAAAGGGCTCCTCTCATAGTGTATGCATATGTGCTGCCCATCATTTATATACATATACATATGCATCCTAATTTTTTTCATATTTGACTCATAGAGGGCGCTGCCCTTCGCTTACCTTTTCGTAGATATAAAAACGATTCTAAAGAAGTAAACTTCAAAAATCAAAAAAATGGGATATGTAAATGGAATTTTCAGTTGTTTATTAAACATGAAGAAATTAGCAGAAAACAATTTTTTATTACTATTTTACTAATTTTTTTACTCGCTGCCTCAGTTTTCTTTCAAGCAAAAGACCTAACATTGAATTATTCAAAAATCGAGTTTTTGAAAGATTATGATTAACCGTACCCGTACACCAAAACTTACGTCTTTTTTAATTTTAAATTACAATGTTTTGAAACAGTACTGAAGTTATTAAAGTTTCAAAATGTTTTTTGCTTCTGAATAATTTGTTCAAATGTAAGTGAGCGCATAAATCTAGGATAAAAACTTGCCGGTATGATCAAGCCCCTCTCGTCTTTCCTCTATCGCCTATAAACTTAACTTCCTGTGTGCTTGTAATTAAGTTGAAGGAACACTAAGAAGAAACACGCCGAGATTTTCACCATGTTTGTAGGCAAAAGAAGCAAGGCGAAAGGAGGAGAAAAATTCTGCCTTACCGATGCAAGAGAAATAAGAGGAAATAAAAATATTGGCGTGTGTAAATCCAGACTTAAGATACAGCGATTGATGTGACAGCGTCATTGAATGATGACAACAAAATGACGTCTGCAACAAATTTCGTCATGTTGCTGCAACTGGAACACAGTGAACGGGGCAATGACAAATTGTATTTAATTCGAATCTTCACAATTTCCACACACTATTTATTTTATAGCGATTTATACCGAACAATTATATTTAATAGAACACTTTATTAATTTATTTATTTTCAAAGAAAATAACATAAGCAAGCAACATACTCCCAGTGCATTCACATCGACAGCACACAATTCTATATCCGCGGAGGCAACTGTTGGCTGTGTGATATCGGCCTACGATTGCTTCGGGATGACACAAGGATGAAAACAAGAAATTTACCTAAGGGCTGGATAGCGCTGTTATATGTACATAAATATGTAAAACAATAGAGGTATTCACTATCCGGAAATGATCTTGTATTTCGTATTTTTGATATGTTTACAAAAACAAAACACATGCGATTTTCAAATAATGCAAATATCAAAAAATACAACGGCGAGAACCATTTTAACTTTTGTATAGTGTTTGTGTGTTTCCCAATCAGTTGAAACGAAAATGTAATGCTGCCATATAATTTAATTTCCGATAGATTTTTTATATTTTTAACAGTCAAATTTTATATAATGGGAAATAGCTCTTCATTTCCTTTTAAAATCGATCAATCTTGCCCTATTTTTTCACATATCTTTGACAAGAAAATTGTTGAAATAGTTTTAGTTTAAAAAAAATATTTAATAAAATTACGTGGATTTAAGTTTTATGCTATGGCAGCACTTCAAATTCATTGCAAATAACCATATTATAAATATGGAGGACGATTCCGACTGCATTGTAAGTTTTTTATGTTCTTCTGCTGCTAAATAATGCAAAAAATATCACAAATATGGACAAAATTTCACAATAACAACGGTCACAATTTGTACTAAAAATAGTAAATTTTTTAGATAAATAGTATAAATACTTCAGATTGTGAATACCGCTAATAATTTGAAAAACCAATCAAAACTTTTATTTAACTTAAGCAATAATTTTGCACGTAAAATTTAATTGAAACGAAAAAACCTCAACTTTTTTAACCAAATTATCCATACTTAATTATCAAAACAACCGAAATCTTCAATGCGCGGCTCACCTACAATTTCCATGATGTCATCAGTCTTCTCGATACCATAATGTAACTCTCTGCCTCGTTGATAAGCCCAGGACATTCGATGCGAGGTGAAATAGATGCCCAAATGGCCATCACGATCGATTGTTATAACGCCTGCTGTCTGATTGAAACGGTACAACATTTCGTCGAGCACTGTTGCGGAAGCCTGTTGAGCGCCCATACCTGTATACTTAATGAGCGCGAGAATACGGGAAGCTACATTGTAACGCATAATAGTCTCCCCTTGACCAGTCGAGGAGATACAACCTGATTGATTATCAGCGTAAGTGCCGCCACCTCTGAGAAGTGAAATTTAAATAGGTACTTACATAGATTGTATTTTCGTTTGTACATGAAGTGACTTACAAAATTGGAGAATCTCCAATGCGACCTGGCATTTTGCCCGTAATACCGCCCGTTGAAGTAGCCGCCGCCACATTACCATATTCGTCAATAGCCACTGCACCTACTGTTCCTGGTGAACCATATTCTATACGCAGTTCTTTAGACCGCTTTTTCTTATTTCTTTGTTTAGCTGTACCCCTCCTGTTTGATGGCGCTGAGGTGGCACTTTGCACTGTTTCGACGTCGGTTGGTGTGTCTGGAAGCTCTGATATTTCCATGCTATGGGGCTGTGGTGATGCTGAGGATGTGATTAGTAGAAACGGTGGAGCGGAGCCCTGTCTTAAACCAGAGCCACTTTGCCGCGAATTAGCGCTTACACGCGAGCTTGTTACTTGTGGCATTGAGCTGTTGTTTTCTCGCAATGTGGGAGTTGCTTTCCCTGAAGGGGTGCTCAATCTAGGTATCGGATTCGAAGCAATCAATGTTTCAGGTGATGAGGTTTCCCCACTGCTAACTGCAGCCATTTTGGTTTCAGTTGGATTAGGTAAAGATGACACAACATTTGATGAAGCAGACACATTTCCAAGTCTAACACTAGTCCTTGCACTAGGCCTAGCACCAGCGTTAGATGTAGTAGACGCAGCCGGCGATGTAATGGTTGCAGGTGCATTTGAATCAGCAGTACTACTGTTATGGTTCGAAGGTAAATTGTTGTTGATAGCGGGTCTTCCAAACATCGGTGATGCTGAAAAATTTAAACTGGCTTTGTAATCTTCAAGCGATTTTAATGATTTCGGTGTAACTAAAGAGTTCTCGGGCAATATATCGAAGTTTTCCTCCACTGCAAATGCCATCAGCCCATCGCCGGCAAGATACTTGTGGCGAGTTTTCTCCATAACTCGTCGCGCCAATGCAACCGGATGCAGAACATCACGAGCAATGGACACACAGCCGGCATCTAGATTTTCTCCATTCATAATGGCCGCATCCATTTCAACCTTGCCATCCCATGTCAACACTGAACCATAGCCAGCATTGAAAGATGGATCCATTTCCAAGGCTCCAACTGCTTCTTGTACTGCATCAACTACGCTTCCAGTACTGCGTAGAGTCGCATAGCCAATACGTGCAGCCAATTTGATGCCTTTCTTTATCGCTGGTACATATTCATCAGCGACCGTTCCAGCCCCACCGTGCACCAAAACTGTAGCTACAAGGCCCGGACATGGTGACAGTGTACACTGCGACGTACATGGTACATTCCGAGACGTACATTGATGCGGACATCGGTGTCGACAAGGGCGTTGGTACATCGAGTGCATTATGTGTTTCGTTATTTTCCAAAATTTTGTTTTTTTTATTGTTTAAATATAAAATTAATATTTATTAAAATAAATTATTTTTGACGTTATTCAAACTTCGTGAAAGTGAAAAGTGAAACTACAGGTATTTTAACAGTCAACTCATTTGAAAAAAATTGGGAAGTAGACGGACGAATATTATGTAAAATGGTACTACATAGATGATATCCAGCAACAAATGGTAATTCCATGGATCCATGGTATGGATGCCCGTGGATAAATGAGTTTTTGGATTCCAGATTTAAAATCTTATCAAAGTAGAAATTAAGTAAAACAAACATCATCGGTCGTTTAAAGTGTATGCATGTATGTAGTACAATAATATTTACAATAGTACAAAATATGCTTTCTACATTGCAAATTATGTAATTTAATTTGGTATAAAGCAAAACAGTGTTTTAAAAAATAGACTGACTACATTTTTCTACATGGTACATACCTATGGCCTTTTGATAAACAGCCTATCTCTACATACAAGGCTTGATCTTTTGTTTAATATTTAATGTACTATTTCTTGTATTTTTAGTTAAAGCTTTTTAGTTAAAAGGACTAAATATCGATGGTTTAAAGAACAAGCAGTGCACAGTGCAAATACCAAGTTTATACTTACGTAAGTTATTTCTGCATTTAAGTTAACGAAAAGCCCAAGTAATAAAACCTGAAAATATGCAAAAGCGTACACCGTAACTGGAATTAGATCTTTACTTAATATACTATTTATCGCTCTATAAACTTGATAGTGCTGTGCTACAATATTCGTTTATCTCTTGTTAAGCAATTAATTACTCGTAATTTAATAAGTTGTAATTAAGTTTTATTGAGTGATAAAATAGCACAATAGTGGTGCAATAACATACTTTTAAAACCCTCATATTATGATATCGAAAAACTATTTACTAAATTAAATACCAATAATTTAAAACTAGCACCTGCTACGAACAAGAGTTGAATGAAAACTGAAGCATTGTGAACATTTAAATCGAATTTATACCAATATTGCTTCAATTACTCATATTGAGTCTCCGTTATAGAAATCGTTTATCTTTATAAAGAGTTTTTCAATAGCGACCTAAAAATTTATTCCATCTGTAGTTCACATGTTACATTTAAGTTTCTTTTTTTTTTTTTTTTTTGCTATCGATATGAAGGAAGATTGATAGGTGGGAGGAAGATTGGAAAGGGAATGCAATCACACAGGGCACCGATAAAGACATAGACCGCCATTGTGGCAAGTGTTATGCCTTTACCACAATGAACTTCAGTTTATTAGTGTCGACTATGACCACATGTACCGCAAAAGGCCAAACTTTTCGCATCCACTCATGTTGTGCGTGTTATATTTGCACATGAATGGAAGGGACTTACAGTTTGATGCCGAATCCGGACGGCGAAGTGAAAAGCTTTTCAAAGGCAATTTTTACTTTTGTAGGTTTGTAGTTTGGAATTCGATAACCCTCTTGTGAACACCTTGAGCACATTTGCAGCGATCGATTCTTTAGAGAAAATTTTCCACCACCCTTCCACACATATCGGCCGAAACGGTGGCAATTTGGCGTTAGATATTATTCCTGAGCTCCTCTGACGTTGGTGGCTTGTTGGCATAAACCAAGGACTTAATGTAACCCCATAAAGAAAACTGCGATAAATCGCTTGAGCGAGGTGACATTTCTCAAGAACAACACGACTACCGAGCTGCCCCTTTAATATATAAATTGTTTGAGCAACTGTGTGAAATTTGGCAGCATCTTGTTCGCACCACATATCACTGATCTCAAGTGCAACCAATTCTAGTCAATAATAGTCTTCCAACATGGCACTATAGCGAACTCCATTGAAAGTGACATGACATTATTGACAAAGCCATTGAGCATGAAATTAGCTTCATCGCTGCAGATGATTTTTCTTCAAAGTTAAAGTTTCGGCCACCCACTCAGAATTTCCATAGTAATTTTTAATAATTTCCAAATGTTGCTCGTTCGTGAACTTCACCATGATAAAAATTTAACCCTAGAGTAACGTTTTGACGTTGCCAGATCAATAAAATAAAATTAAGAATACAGTTATTCACACATTTATTATTTCTTTTAACAATTTTGCCTTATTCATTATGTCCGTACCCGTACTACAAACGCGGGTGAACGCGTTCACCGAAAGAACTTACAAATGAGAACGACGATGAGAGAGTTGTCTTGTTCTTCTCGTATGAAATAAATAGCCTGTACTTTTCCTTCGGGTAAAAACGTTAGAAGTAGCAAATTATCACTTCAGTCCGCTACAGTGTGGACTATTTATAATTTGGAAATTGATTTTTGTAAATAAGAAACAAATATTTTTTTTTCAATGTGGTTTATAGTATTTAAATTTAATTCTTGACTTAATGACTTCTTCTGCTGGACTTGCAGTAGTCCATACCATCAACCTAATATTTCAGGTGTACTTGACCGATGGCTTCACCAATTTCGTCCTTAAGACCATCAATCGTTGCTTGATTACAAGCGTGATACTTATCTTTAACGGTTCCCCACAAATAATAGTCCAAAGGAGTCAAATCTCAATTGCGTTGTGGCCAATGCACATCACCAAAACGGCTAATAGCGCGATTTTCAAACTTCTCACGCAAAATAATTTTTCTGTGCAACATGGCTGTTGGAACCAAATGTTGTCCAATTACATATCTTCTAAAATAATGAGTTATCATCTTGCGATAGCGCACACCATTCAACGTGTTCGGGTTCTGTACAAACTATTTGTAAAAAATTGAGTATATTCGAAAGAACTCAGAATTACTCAGTGCGACACCGAAAATGTGAACGGGATATTTCCAAGCTAAAAAGTTAGAGGTCTTCTTGAATTTTCTCTAAATCGTCTCATTATTTAATTTGCATTTTATTCTAGACGTGACATAGGTTCAACAAAAGAAAAAATTAGTAAAATTAAGCAATAGATACCTATTTCGGAGTATTTTTTTGTACCAAGAATCCGAATCTAATGCTTTTTTTTTTAGGAAAATTAATTGTGGAAGAACTTTAAAAATCACATGTTTTTGTTGGAGAAACCGCCCTTATTAACAAATGGTCAAGTAAAAATTGTATTGATGATGAAAGTTCTTGAATAAAAAAGATGGGATCACTAAACAACAAAACAATAATTTGCTTTAAACTCGTGTTTCACTATCAGAAGTTTCCAAAAATTACCAAATTAGAAAAATAATTACCAAGTTATCAATACCTAGCAAAGCAAAAGTCACCAATTTTGGTGAATTACCAAAATCGGCAATCGTGATTGCAACTGTTTACTTGCACGTGTTTCTAAGAGTTGGCAACTCTAGGCGAAAGTAAATGAGGAAAGAGTGAAAAATATCTGGTAAAGGAGAAATGCGCTGTTTTATGGTGAAAAAATAAAATAATAAACGCTGGATCTAAAATAAAAATATTGAAATTATTGTGTAAAATCATATAAAATAAAAGGAATTGAAAACAAAAAGCCAAGTGACATTTCACACGCAGCAAAACAATCATTTATCAATTATAGAATAGAAATTGGGAGAGACATAAAAGTGCAAACAAAGAGCTACAATAAAAACAAAAGAAAAGCATTTCAACATTAAATATGGGTCGAGTTTTTCTGGAACACCTTGGCGGCCTTAAATTGTTCAATTGTGCTCAATGTCAAACAAATCTGACCAATCGGAGTCAGTTGATTAGTACGCGCTTCACTGGAGCAACGGGTAGGCTAATACCATGGCGGTTTGTCATCGCATATCTATTGCAAGTTAATGGATTTTACTTTTAATTGCGTATTTACAGGTCGCGCCTATCTCTTCAAACGCGTTGTGAATCTTACATTTAGCACCGTTCAGGAACGTGTGATGTTGACGGGGCGTCATATGGTGCGCGATGTTATGTGCAAGTTTTGCAGTGCCAAATTAGGATGGATGTACGAATATGCCACGGAGGACTCGCAAAAGTAAGAAACTGTCCATATTTATATTAAAACCATAATGTTTTACAATGCTAGATTCTATGAAATCACAATTTTAAGTAATGACGTAACTAATAAACGTAGTGTTTAGAGAAATATCGGTATCAATTTCAATTTCAGTATCAATTTCCAAACACTTCCCGGCCAGCTCGCATATGATAGTGGTCTCACTATAATTAATTTCAGTATCATTTCAACATTTAGTGTTCATCCATGTTTAATAAGGAAAAAACTTATATGAAATTAAAAAAAAAAAATGCAAAAAAGATGGAAATATATGTAAATAAGACTAGATAAGGCAGATAAGACTTGAAATACAGGCATGGCCCATGAATTAATTATCACTCGGGACTTGGTTGAGAAATATTATATTTAGCCTAGATTAAAAATACATACATATAAATAAATCATCCTAGGCTTATGAAGTAAAATATCAGTAAAAATACGAGTTGATATCTGTTTTGTATAAGTAGCAGATATTATAATCTTATATTTTACTTCAAAGCTTTAGAAATTTCTTCACAATGGTCGCATTTCACAGACACAGTTTTATTCGCCACAGCTACGTTTGTGATCAGCTGTTTTTGCTACCGTGAAACGGCTTGCTACATTTGAACGGAATGATTTTTGACAACTGCTATTGTGAAGAAAGCATACTTATGTGGTGAAAGAGTGGTAAACTTATTATTAATTTTTATTTGTAGTAAATTCAATTACTCACAATTTTTTTTGCTGCTGTTTGAACTGAAAAATTAATTTAAAAAACATGTTCTGCTAAAGTTCCAGAAAAATAATTGCGCTCGAAAAAATTGCGACCGCTCAAGCAATTTTTTGTTGAGCACAAACTGAGCGAAACTGCTGGAGCAGTGGTGTACCATAACTAAAGCACTTGCGTCTGCGAAACGCGGTCAATGCTATTAAGTTTTGGGAGCTTGTTAACGATGAAAAAGTTCAAAAATAAACAGACTTTTCTGTTTTCTACTTACCTATGTTTTTTTTTATTTAATCAAATGCATACCCTCATGCATACCTGCATGAATTTTTATTGTTCATTTTGCGATAGAAAAAGAAGAGAAAAACATGGACCTACAAAATGCCAATAATGCTAAACATATTAACTTATCTATTCCACAGATATAAAGAAGGTCGAGTTATCTTGGAATATGCATTAATAAGTGAAACTGAAGGTTTTCCAACAGAATCTAGTGGAGTTTCTCAGTAGCAGCAGCAGTACTCATTATTCATGAATTAGTACATTATCACTTGAAAAAATAAATTTCGATAAAAGAATATATCATTTTATTTAAACATTAATGCAAAATCTCTATCAGAATCGTATCAATCAAATACATTTATTTTATAGATATACAATTATTAATTAGCTATTAAGCATCGACATACGTTCATAAATTATGAGGAAATGCAAACAAAATGTTTAGTTATTTTTTTATTTTTGTTGTATTTTAATTAGAAAAAGTGTAAGAACGAGACTTAATGCAAGATCGTTTTCATGTGAAAATGAGGCTTTACTTAATATTTACTTTCATTTACGATTATTGATATTTAGTTTTCAAAATACTTGTTTTTTTCGACAGTAACATTAAGTGGGGATCTGCATTACTAATTCTTCCCTTGTTAAGCTATTAAACTTTAAATAATTATCCCAAAAATGTAAATTCAATATATATTGTTTGACGTATCAAAACAAACAAAATTTTCAAATAAATTCTTTGTGAATTACTTAAATTGTTTGATTTGTGTCCAGTACTTAAATTTGTTGCAACATACTTTTAGGGCTGACCCTTAAAGGTATGCTAGATACTTTTAAATCAACCCAAACCAGCAAAAATAAACAAACATATTAAAAATGGCTGAAAACCACTAATTGATTACCAGTTTTTGGAAAAATCTATCCATTCTAAGGTATACTTACAAATACACGATTTTAACCGGTTTATCATTCCCAGAAGAGTTTTGTTTGCTAACTCCAAATACGTGTGCTAAATGGATTTTGAACGAATTTACCCTGGAATATTTTACAAATGACAACTTTATTTAAATCTGGAAAATATAATTTCTATGTTATTGATCTATAAAAAGGTTTTGTTAATTGAAAGTTGTGTTATTCTAAAATTTGTAAAAACAATTTGTGTCCAGTTTGAATGACTTTGAAGTGAAGCTATTTACAACAAGTTTTGTATGTTAAATGCAAACACTAACTTCAAATTGTGTATGGATAAGAGCGCTTCTCCTCTTTTTACAAAATAAATTGCTTTATTTTTTATTTTTGTGTGGTATTAATTACAAACAAATGCATGGTTTTTTATTGGTGTAAACTAAAACTACTTCTTTTATTATTGCCCCCATTCTGCGTGAATTACAATTTGCCTGTTTTTTGTGCCATTGCCAAAGCATTTTCATTGGCAATCATTTGGAACTCTTGAAAGCGTTGCGACACACGTTGATTCATTTTCAGATATTTTTCCATGCAATTCAGTGAGCATTTCTCCTGTAAAATGTAGAAGTGTTAGCAACTCGTAATGCACATTTTCTAAGTTATCATCTTACCTCACTATCTTTCACTAACCGTGATGTGAAATCGCGCACACAATCTGTGAAACACATTTCCGATAATTTATTGTAGGACATGAGGAAATCAGAAAACTAGAAAGTATAAACAAATTACGTAGGTTAAAAGTTGTTCGCGTGCAGTTTTATGTACTTTAATTACTGTTTTCATTTGATCCTTGTTTAAGGAATCTAAGGAGACTGTTTGTTCTGCATCTGTCATTTCAATAATTTGCTTTAATTTATTATTGTTAAAAACCGGAAAATTAAAATCCTACTTTTTCTCCTTCAATATGTAATCGGCAAAATTGTCCAGCGATTTTGACAATTTGCTCATGTTTCAAAGAATTGTACCAGAATGAAGAGCACATGTTTGTAATAGATTAAAACATTAATAACGTTAACCCTTATGTGTGTAAGTTTCACTTCTTAATTTCCTTAGGGAATGTTGCATACACTAAGACTACTTTCTATATTTCTTCTTTAATAGCACAACAGCCCATGGAGGGCCAGGCAGCGCTTTTCGGGTCCATTAATGTTGTGCATGTTGAATTTGTACCCGAATGGAAGGAACACCAAACTAATTACACTGAAACACAGTAAAAAAAGCGCAAGCGATTTGTTCCATGAATGTGGTTATTCTTGCCATTAATGTTGATTAAGCCATTCCATTTTAATTTTAAATAAATATATAAAAATATGAACTGAGAATATGGGAAAAAATATTTTCTTAATTTTTTTTGCACTTATAGATAGAGAACAACTTGCGATTTGTCAAGCCGTTAATTATTTTAAATTATTATTAAAATTTATTTAAATTATTTATTGTTATTGACGCACAAAATTGCATTATTTACACTGATCAAAAGCTCCTAATTTTTGCGTTTCAACAGAAACGAGAGAAATTTTCACCACGACAATTACGTCACCTTGATTTTATAAGCCAATTTTCAATTGATCTACGACACGTGTCTGGCAAGGACAATATTATCATAGCGTCGTCTCAAATCAACAACCTCGAACTTGAACAAATTTTAAAAGACCCAAGCTCGTTGTTAAAGATAACAAAAATCTCGTTGCTAAATTCCAACCAACAATTGTACATATTGTGATACGTCCACTAACAACATTCGTCCATTCATTGTTCCAACATTACGAAAATCAATAAACGAATTGTTTCACAATCTTTCACATTCTGGATAACAAGCAACAATCAAGTTCATCACCGAGTAGTATGTGTGGCAAAATGTGAAGTCAGACATTGCAAAGTGAGCAAGTGGATGTATTCAATCCCAAAAATTCAAAATCAGTCGTAATAGCAGAGCCATTCTTGACCCTTACAATGTTCCGAATCAACGCTTTCAAAATATCATCGGACCTTTGCCACCTTCAAATAATTTTCGGTACGTTCTAACAAGCATCGATCGTTTTTCTCGATGATTATCATTCCAGTCGAAGCTATGACCGCTGAAACAAAGTCTCTGATATGTAATTGGATCTCGCACTGCGGTGTACTGCAACGCCCTACTACGGATCAGGGTCGGCAATTTTATTCAATTTTAATTAATGAACTCAACAAATTTTTCGGCAGTAAACATATTTGAACTTCGGCATATCATCCGCAAGCAAACGGTATCAACGAATGATCACACCGAACAATTAAAGCGGCCATAAATTGTTACTCAAACACATCAAATTGGTCTGACATTGTAAATTTGTTGTTACTCAATCTGCGAACAATTTACAAACGAGATATCGACGCATCACCAGCCGAAATGATATACGGCCAAACTATCAAATTTCCAGGAGATTTTCTCAACAATACTCCGACAAATAGAATTACTACGGATTTCGACACTCAACTCTGTTCTATGATGGAGAAACTGAAACCTGTTAGTACTTCGAATCATTCAGTATTATGTGCAAAAGCAACTAACGGATTACACACACGTTTTGATTCGCAACGACAAAGTTAGCCCGCCTTTTAACGGTCCATACAAGGTAATTCGTCGTTCTAATAAAAATTCCGACTTATTAGTTGCGGGCAAACAAAAATTCGCCTCAAATTCGACAAATTAAATGCAATCATCACTGAAGTCGGCGAGGAAAATGCTTCTGCCAAATCGTCGAAAATAATCATGTACCCAAAGAACTACCAAAGCAACAACAATAAGGAAGGCAAACAAAATCAGGCGGAATCTAGTCTAGTCAACGAAGAGATTTGTTCACTTCCTAACGTGATCAACTCATTGGTGGGGAGAATAGCATTGAATAATACTGGGAATACTTAAATTCCAAGATTTACATACAAAAAATTTGTATTAAGCAAAAACAACTTTTGAAATTAAAAAATAAAAATAAAAATTTCAAATGTAAAACAAAAAATTTTAATAAAAAAAGTTTAAAAGGCAAAAGTTGATAATTAATTTCCACAGTTTCTAAAAAAAAAAAATAAAGTAAAACTATCAACCATCAGCCAAATAGGACTTAACTTGGCTGCAACCCGATATTTGGATTTTTTTTTTATATTGCCTCACTTTTGGATTTACTTGGCTTAAATTTTGTGGTGTTTGTAGCAGCTTCTCACAATCACTCCTTAGCGGGTAGTTCAAATTTCCGTGACTTATCCGAATAGATGAGATGAGCTAGAGAGCTTTCAGATATTTTTCCCGCAAGGATTATCCGCTACTTATTTATGGTATCTTGTTTCTCTCCAATTTCTATCTTGCTCAATTACTCCAAAACTAAAAAGAATGATCATTGTGAATGATCACCACTAGTTGACATTTCATGGTTATATATGGTATTTTTCTTGTGACAGAGAGCGGCGGGTAAATGTTTTATATATTTGAATAATATATTGTTTTCTGTTTAGTTCATTCGTGCTTCTTGCCCCCCACTTAATAAAGTTATTTGTAAGTAAATTTAAAGCAAAAATTAAAAAGTGATCCGTGATTTTTTGGGGCGCCAAACTGTTCTGTACGGTTTTCTACAGTTGGCAATGTAGTTATTTCTAAAATGAATTAAAATGGTGACACCTAGTTTTGATAAACTGTTAAACGGCTCCATCTGTAGTAAAAGATTCAAATGGTTTTGCTCAAAATATGTTTCTTCTCTCAATGCAAAAATTCTGCTTTTGATAACTGATGACAAGCTACATTTTGATGAGAACTCGCACTACTGGTGGAAAACTTCTCCTGTGAACTACAGTACTTTCAAGAAGAAAGCAATCGGCTTTTTCGCATGAAATAATTTGAATATCAAGTAGGCCTTGATTTTCAAAAAACTTGATTACATTGTAAATTTTGCAATGTAATTGTAGAAACAGTCCATTATACGCTTTCGTCTCAAGAGCACATTTAAGAAATGAGTTCCGTATACGCGGAACGTTTTGAAGCAGTCTGTCTTTGTTCCCATGCAAAAGGTCCCAAGATGTCCCACTTGAGTGCTTC
This sequence comes from Palloptera scutellata, assembly GCA_958295655.1. Lineage (NCBI taxonomy): Eukaryota > Metazoa > Arthropoda > Insecta > Diptera > Pallopteridae > Palloptera > Palloptera scutellata. The sequence continues at coordinate 113,239,778 of OY282449.1, read as the reverse complement.
GAAGCACTTAAAAAAGTCGAAGGCGTTTGTCCAACACTTTTTGGTGCACAAAAATGTGGGCGACTTGCCAAATCGCGGCATTTGCAGAGCTACCTCGAAACAAGAGGACTTGGTTATAAAGAGGATTTTTGAAGCTAATCCAGCCATATCTTTGAAATCAGCTAAATAAAAATTGGCTCGAAAGGGCATAAATGTCTCTCTGAATACAATAGGAAACCGTTTGAGGGAGTTTCAGATCCAATTTCGAGAAACGACGGTAAAACCCTTACTAACTGCAAAGCAAATAAAAAAACGCCAAGAGTGGGCAACTGAACATGTGAATAACGACTGGAGGCAAGTGGTGTTCACAGACGAATCCTCCTTTTGGATGACAAACACTATTAAGCGTGCTTGGTCCACTAAAAACGATCAGTGCAACAGTGAAACATCCAGGAAAGGTTCATCAAAAGAAAGCATCCCCAAGATGCTTCACAAAACAAGGACTGGGCAAATTAATCATGTTCACGAGGAATTTGGATGCCAACTTCATGACCACGATATACCGGCGTGGACTTCTGCCATCAACGGATATGTGGCTTGGGGCAGGAAGCCGAGATTGGGTTCTTCAAGAGGACAACGACCCAAAACATCGCAGTCGCTTGTGTAGCAGTTGGAAAGAGGAAAACGGCATAACTTCATTGGATTGCCCCTCACAGTTGCCAGATGCGAATGCGATCGAAAACGTTTGGGTTCTTATGAAGTTAAACTACGTGGGCAAAAGATATGTTCAATAAATCATTTGAAATGACTTCTTAGGGTAATATGGCGAAGTTTAACACGGTCATATGCTGAATAATTAGTCGATAGCATGCATTTCCGTTGTAATTACAAAGAATGGTGGCGACTGGACGCTATATTAATATATATGCGCAATGAATAATTAATCATTTCAAGATGCTGTGGACTTTTTTTTTTAAATACCTTAATTTTTTCAGTGACTTAAGCCGATTGCTTTCTTGTTGAAACTACTGTAACTAAGTTGAAAGAAAGTCTTAGTTAGTTCTCATCACGGATGATCAAAATCTCACTCGACAGAACCACACCTCACGCTTAGATGCCTACAACGCCTACAACTCGTTAGGTACACACATACTTTGAACCATATTGCATGCTTCCAGTTTATTTTGAAAGACATAGGCATTTGTTTAAGTAAACAATTTATTTTATTTATTTTTATAGTTAATTTAAACACAAAATAAATATATATATTTTGTTCCCAAAAATGTGTTTTTGTTTTTTACATCTTTCTTGTTGTTGTATATATATGTAAAGCCTAAATATGAAATTTCTCCTGTTGAAAATATTTAATAATTTAAATTATAAATTACAAATGTTATTTGCTTTATTTATGCTTTTCGCGTTTCATACATAATGCACACATCCAGTAGAGAAAGCTTTATACTTTTTGTTCTTATTACATAGTCGAATCTGGTTCATTCAATTTCGTTGGAAATAATTTGTTTTGCGTTACACATTTCAATATTTATGCATTTTTAATGGAAAATTTAAAAGTAAACTCTTACTAAAAAACACTACGTACAAATGAATAATTAAATTATTTACATTTAAATGTAATTTTTGCCTTATATAACTACAATTACATACACATTAAGAATTAGTGAATTGTTGGTGTTGGGTGTGTGCTTGTGTGCGGGGGTTGATTTTAAGCTAAAATATTTTATAATGAGTAGAATTTAATACTATGTAAAAGCATAAGAAAATATTTACTTTTATACGATACAAAAAAAAAAAAAAATATAACATTTTTCTTTTCATTTTATATTATAAAAATAATGTGAACGCAAAAAGTGCGCAATTAGAAAACCTTAGATTTAATTATTCCACACATATTAGAAGCTAGTAATTGTATAGAAGACTAAAATAAAATGTGATTTATGCAAATAAAAAACAAAAATACAAACTAACAATTATGTAATAGCAATAGTAGAAGATAATTTTGTTGGTGTTGCGAACACCAGCGAATGCAAAAGTATGACATTAAACTGAATATACATTTCTATATTATTAGATGTAAAAGCTGCTTAAAAACATTGCAATTATCTTTGACTGTAGGTTTTGTACACGCGTGGTGCAGAACTGCGCGTTACTGCGGCACGCGATGTGGATGGCGCATCATCTTCGGTTGCTGTTGGTGCAGTTGTGCTGCCGCTAGTGTTGGCAGCACCGGCATGATGCGTCTCCAAGTTAAGCGGAAGCGCGTTGTCGTTCATTTCGTAAATTAAATCACGTTTTCTGAAGTAGTCGATTACATCTTGCGTGGATTTCATATGACCCACGAAGGAAGCTTCCGTCTGGAGAGATATAATTTGTAAAAAATTTATTGAATTTCTTGTTTGTGTTGTACTTACGTTTCCTGTTAAAACCATGAACTTATAATATTTCTCTAGAATGCTAACGATATCCTTGAAGCCAACAACAGGCAAATGTGTGCGCATAATCGCTTCGTTCTCCTCGCTGTCTTTGATCAAATGCCCAATTAGTAGACCGGCATAGCTGCCCTTGAGTGTGTGCTCCATGTGACGATCTGCACCTTGCAACACTGAAAATAAAAATGATGAATAATGAATTTCATTACAATGAATACAAAATCATAATTAAGGGTTTACTGCTTACAAATGAGTGCATTTTCATCGACGGCCTCTTGCCGTTTTTTGGTTTTTGCAGTTTTTTCCAAATTTGCATCAGTATCTTCATCCACCAATCTAATGAGAAAAAACAAACATTGGATTAAAATAACTTTTGTAATTACAAATGTGGATTTATAAAACATACCTTGCCATTTCTTCGCACTTGTAGAAGTATTCAATCACAGCCTGTACCGCAGTCACCTTATTTTGCTGATGACTGCTGTACCCGGGTGGCGCATATGTTTTCATAATTAAAGCGCGACTTGATTTTGAATGCATGGCGAGATTGTTGAGCAGATTCAGTACCTAATTTAAAAGCGTTTAAAATAATCAATTGGGAATATATTTACATAGACACACACACTCACCAGTATGCTCATATCGAAGACACAGCGATCAGGAATGTAGTTAGGCGCTTGCAGTAGCAAATAGAAACTTGTTTCAATCACATCGACACGTTCGCCCACAATTTCAGCACCGAGCGGATTGGCTGGATTGAGTGTGTACGTCAGTGTGTTAAGCACCTTCAGCACAGCCAGCAGCAGTTCGCGAATTACAACGCCCGGGTGCTGTTTATCAGTGGTGTCATCCGTGGTCGGGTGCAACACCAGCTCACGATCACATAAACAATACAGCGTACACATCGTATTCACACAGGTACCATCCGCATATTTCAGCAAGTATTTTTGATTCTTCACATTTAAATGTGTGACGTTCTCCATGGCACGCATGCAACGCTCTACTGTTTTTATGTTATCTAGTAGCAATTGCGTCCACGCAATCGGCGTCGTTGGCTTGCTAATGCCCCCACCACCGACACTGACTCCGCCTTCCAACACAGGACGACAACAATCGGAAATCAATTTCATAAAATGCTCCAAGCCGCCCAATTCACGCAATGCTTCTTTGAACCACTCACTGGCACATTTCGAGGTGAGTGCGAAGAGGGTTTCCATGGCCAGGGAGCTTGCTGTAAGTGAATCCATATTGAGATATGACGGTCGGCCAGGTGTGCTCATCTCTTCGCAGAGTATGCGTATCTTTTGACGATTGCTCTCGTAGCAGGCGCGATCTGAAGGTGCAGCGTTACCATCTGCTTTCAATAGATTCATCATGAGCGCGAAGGAATCACGATCCAGATCATTGCTGAGGCCTTCTTGTGACAGTATATACATTATGGCAGCGGTGCACAGTCCTAGACTTGCATATTGGTGTGCATCGGTAAGTACCTGTTAACAAATGAAAAAAGAAATTAAATGAAAATCCAAACATCCAATTAGCCGCACTCACCCTGTAGAACTTGTTGACTACACCATGCGCCCGCACATGCATACGGAAATCATGTTTCATGCACTCTTTGGCCAGTCGCACTGCTGAGAGGCACCGTGTTGGCGTTGCATTTGAAGGCTGCAGTGCATCCATCACGTAACGCACATTGTCATCCAATTCCAGTGTCTCGCCCATTTCTTGCATCTCATGCGCTGACTTCACATTGCCCACTCTAAATGGATTCGCCTTGAATGCAGGTACAGCATCACGTGAATTTGTATTTGTTTCAGCATCGTCGTCGAAATCATCAAAGATAGCAGCTACTGCCGCTGCAGGATTCCGCGCTGATAATGTGGCAGGCTCTGGCGTATCCACGGGTTTATGTGCTGCTGCATCGTTAACTTGTTCCCCGCTTGCTTCCGCATCCCAGCGATGCTTATATAAATGACGTTTGGTTGCTGCCGTCTGTTCTGATGGGTCGGCAGAGCCAAGTGCACGACTCTTGAAGATGCTGCCCTTCTTTTTGGAGATTACAAGTTTCACCGAACCGCGTTGCTTTTCCTCATTTCCTTCGTGCGGTTCAGCGATGCATGCAGCCACCAGACCCATTTCGTCCGATGTTGAGGCCGTCGGCGAGGCTATCACTGCATTACAGTTAACCTGGCTGTCTAACGTCAGTGTTCGTTTGAATTTGTCTTTAACTTTGTAGTCGCGACGCGGAGGTGATGAGTTTGTTGTGCTGGGAGGACGTGTTAGAGAATTAGAATTATTGGAATTGGTATCGTGCAAATCCAAATTCGGTGTGTGCTGTTGCCTTTGATCGTAATTATTAGACGGAGATGGTGTAGTAGCCGACGTTGCTTCGTTATATGTAGGCAAATCAATGTGTAACATTTTAGAAGGCGTCGGATGCTGCTGTTGTTCCTCCAACTCTTCTGCGGATGGCTGCAGCACTTGAGTGACCTGTTGATTCTTGCGTTTTCGGCCATAGCTCCGTGGTGTCTGCGTAGGCGGCGTAGTAGTAGTGGTGGAAGTGATTGTCGGTGATATGCTGCTAGTGCTTTTTGCCTCTTCGGCGGCCCCAGCCTTGGCCGAGAGATTGGCCGCTATTTTATTAATGTTACTGTTGTTGTTGGCATGATGGTTTTGGTTGTTGTTCGCATTGCGAGTTGTGCGGCCCCGCCTCGTAACTGGTAATTCAGCTACCAGCTGCAGCTTTGCAGGATTTACTTCAACAATCTTTGATGGCGTTGTTTTTTCTGCCATTGTCGTAACAACCAGCAGTTTCGTTGGAGAATCATCCATTTCCATTGTCGTAGTTGCTGTTTCATCTGTCTTTTTAACCCCACGCCTAGTAGCACGTTTCGGCAGCGACGCTTCCTCAGCAGCAGCAGGTAGCGCAGCCACAGATGCAACTGCTGTTTTTCCTCGACCACGCGTAGTTCTCGCTGTTGTTGCTGCAGCTACAGTTGCTATTGGTATTGCCTTATTCGGTGAAGCCATATCTTCTTCTTCGGCATAATTGGTTTTTGATGAGGCGCCACGTGTGCGTCCACGTGTTACACGTCGCTTTGAAGTTGTTTCTTGATTTTCCTTATCTGCCGGCTTATCTCTTATCTTTTCCACCGCCACATCATTCATATTTACATCACCATTGTCAATAATGGCGCTATTGCCCATTACGCTTTCATCTCCGATTAGCACTGCAAGTATATCTTCTTGCAGCGGTTCTTCCACCACTAAATTTGCTGGCTTTTGACTGGCTTCTCCGTCCATCATCATCGATTCGAGACGCGATTCAATGTCTGATGGCGGTGCAACTAATGATGAATGCTGACTTGTTTCCAGATCACTTGTGATGACGCTAGATCCACGACTGTGTATAACGCAGCTTTCTTCTTGCACGGTTTGTGCCAATGGCTGCGGCGTGCTATTACCTTTCGACGATATGCTGCCGAGAACTGAAGACTGAGAGTCGAAATCACGTTCTGAGAGAGCTGGTGGTGAGATAATTGTACGTGCAGTCGATGCATGCTGTACGTTTTGCTGCTGCTGTTGTTGCTCACGTTCTCCCGTAACGCTTAAGCCCAACGCCAAATGCGGTGATGGTGTTTTAAATTCACTACCGGCTACTGCTGTTGGCATATGTGCTGGCACTAACAGCTCTATGGCTGCATGTTTTAGATGTTTATGTTTTTTACTCTTTTGTTTCTTCTCCTTTTCAGGACGTTCAACACTATCAGCACCCGAAAGAGCTGCCGCTTCTGCTGCAGCTTGCCTTTGTGCAGCAGCAGCTGCTTTAGCTGCTGCGGCCGCAGCAGCCGCTGCGAGTGCGTTACGAATTACGTCAGTTTTTATGATCAACTTGAGGCGTTCCTTGGGGGGCTTATCTGGAGATATTTTAACTGTGGAATAATTGATTTCTGGCGGCTCGTCGTTATTCAGTAGCGATGTTGGTGCTGGTTCTGGAGATGGCGGTTTAGGCGGCTTTACAATAATCTTGGGTGTAGTTAATGTATTTACAAGTGCGGCAGGAGGAACTTCTTCTGTGGAGGCGTGTCGTGATTTTGCTAATTCGGTGTCGTACGCTTGTGCCGGCGAAGCGGCTCCATTATTCGGAAGCTCTTCACTGTCAGTGCTAACAAGACGAGAGGTGCCCTAAAAATAATGAATTATCATTAATTATTTTTGAAAATATAATTATTTATAAATCTTTACTTGTTAGATTAATTACTAATACATTCTATTAAAATAAAAGATATAATAATAATTGAAGAAATATAGCTCAAACAACTTTCTAAGCCGATAATGCTGTTAAGATTTTGGTTAGAGTTCCCACTGCACATAAAATAATGTAGAAAATTAAACTAATTTTAATTGTATAACAATGGCAACACTAATAGAATAGGATACGTAAAAAGCGCGCGCATCTTTTCTCAATTGTTGTTGTTGAATAAATTTTAGCTTATTCTCTTTTATCTATTTTCTCTGTTATTTTCTTGTTTCCTGCTCTCATTCGTTCCATTCAATGGATATTTGAAACAAATTAGAATCTATTACTATATTTACTTAGAATGAGAAATGCAATGAAGAGCAGCGAGTAAGAAAACGATATAAAGTAAAATTGGGAAACCATTAAATAAATGCTTCATTGTAAAAACGTTACTTTTACAATGGAAGTGTAATAAACAAATAAAGAAATCCACAAGTGGAATTTATAAATTAATTATTATGGTGGGATTGAGAAATACTAATGACTGTGAGTGAGTCTTAAATAGTTGAAAATATTTTCATTTGTATCTTATGACATAAAAATTAAATAGGATAGGTGGTATGGTATAGCAAGACATTGAAATATAAGAGAGTTTTTTTTAAACATTGGTCGGACTCAAAATAGTTATATAAATACCTTTGAAATGCGTAGCACGATTGGAGGATGTTCAGGTGTCTTTGATGTCATATTTACAGTAGAAATAGAAGGCGTTGCACCAGCATTTGAAATAACAGGCACAGAGGAAAGAGACGTCGATAATGGAAGAGCAGCAGGAGGTGGCAATTCCGGTTTGAAATTTACAGGAGACGCAGCAGGAATATTCTCAGAAGCAATAGTCGCTGGTGTTTTTACCGCCTGAGTCCCTTCTTCCACTGTGATACTCGGTTTATCTTTTGCAATAATTAAATCTTTTATAGGTGTAGGCATACGATCGTCATCATCATCCTCACAATAGTTGACTGCCTTGCGTGCACGTGATATAATACGTGATGGTGGTGCCTCTGGTTTTAGTTTCTTTTCCTCTTTTTTCTTTTTAGATTTTAATTCAACGGGTTGTTTGGGTATCATGTCATCATCAGCATTATCTATAGCCCCTGTTGCTGCAGCTGCCGCTTTCAATGATTTTGATGCTTTTTTCGGCGATTTCTTCTTCCGCTCAATTGTATTATTTTTAGCTATTTTTAGCTTAATAGGTTCACGTCCATGCACTGGAGTCATAAGATAACCTGGTGTAGCAGCGGCGCCAGCATCACGTATAGGTGATGTTGGTGCACGTGGCAGGTGTTGAATGATTTGTGCAATCACTTCTGGTGGCGCTGCGTTTCGTGACTTAAAGAACTTTTTCGGTTTTGGTGGTTCTGGTGCTGACGGAGACATGTCATCGTCTAACGCAGAAGCTGGACTCTGTCCAGGACTAGCTGCAGCAGCGGCGGCGGCTGCTGCAGCTGCCACTGCAGCTGGAAGTCCTGAAAGTGTGTATGTGCGTGTTGAAGTAAATCCCATTTTGCCCCATTTTCCAACGGTACCAACTGATCGGGCGACTGTGGGACGGTTTGTATTTTCCTTCTCCTTGCATAGTGAATCAAGCGGAACGACGATATTTTTGCCCCAACGTGACATGGTCGCTGTATCGCTGTAGTGAATTTCTACGTGAAAAAATTGGAACAGATTTCTGCGGTTAGTAATGTTTCTCAACGATTTGTTTTTTATACAGACATAAAAACTTTGTATTGAATTTGAATTTATTTAAATTGTATTTGTAATATTTTCTTTGTAGTTCTTGCGTATTAAAATCAAAACAATGCAAAAGTTGAAATGTCAGAAAAACTACAATATGGAGGATCAGAAGCGAATAATTTACGAAGCGGGAGGGAACAGGGTAAAGTAGCATTGATAAGGATTATTATTTATAACTATTGCAATTTTAGTTTTTAAACTGATTCGCTTTATAGAGCAAACTTGCAAGTAGATATATTTTATAAGAAATATAGCAATAGCCCTGGTAAAATCGACTTGCATTCGTCTACCAACCGCCAAATTTAGAATCTCAAAGTGTAGGTATTTTTGTTGTTCGTTTTTCGCAATTCATTTACAATTACAATTTGTGAATGCGTAATGCAAATCAAGTTCAAGCGAACAATTATTTGTAGGTAATTCATTCTTTATTCACTTGCATTATGTATGTTATTCCCAACTAAGCGCACAGTAAAGTACCAAAGTACAAATGTAAAAAAAGCTTTTGTTGTAATTTTTTCGTTTTTGCTTTTCGTGCGACATTCTACATTTCTTTTGCTACCATTTTTACGAACTATATGAAATGTAAGAGCAAATGAAAACAAATTGAAAATTTAGTTTTGCGACATATTTAATGATGTTTGCGAATTCAATTGACAAATATATATTGAAAATGTTTTTATTTTAATACTGAACTAATTTCCCGGTCGTTAAACTTTAATAATTTACAAATTTTTCAACTTGCTTTCATGTTACGTTTTCTTTTGTGCTTTTCTTTCTTCATACGCTCATACGTACTTTTAGTAGGACAAGAGACGGTAAATTTTCAATGGTAAATATTGCTTATAAATTCACATCCTTCACTTTTATAATATTTATAGATGCTGCGTTACACTTTATTTTAAACTTATTTTATTGAATTGCATGAAAAATATCAATTAATTTATTGCAAAACTGTTTCTATTTTTAATGGAACGAAGCCATTTTTATTTTACTCGCTCTTCGTCAAACAAAAAAATCTATTACTACCAGATGTCAACTGGCAACATTAAGAAATGATTGTAAAAGATAATTGAAGTAATTTTGGAGGGAATCATTTTACACTAAAAAAAATATTCGGAGAATGAATAATAAAGTGCCCTTGAACATAGTCATACGAAATGTTCATACTCGTTAAATAATGTTTGTCGTAACTAGTGCTGTAATGGTAAGGGGGAAAAATACACACCCTCTGAAATAAAACACCTTTTTACATTCAAAGTTGTGTTAAATTTGTATGATTTTTGGGTCAATTTGTTTTTATCACTGAGTCACTATATGCAATATTGTATTACAAGTAGGCGTTATTATTGCTTAGTAATGATAATTCGCATCAGTGATTTTTGAAGTTACTTTAACTGTGTATATCAAATTTGGTTCCATTTGCTTACTATTTCCTTTGATATTTCACTTGTATTGAAAAAAAAAGCCTACTTTATTGCTAATTGTTGTGTTTTGTACACGCAAGTGCTTAGGTTATTAGCTTGAAATTGGATTTACTAGAAATAAAACTTAATAATAAATTTATCACTCTTTCATAACATTTATTCTGTCCATAATCCCTAATTCTTTTGGTTTTGCTAATTTTAACTCTCACAATCGCAGTTGTCAAAATGTTTCCCCCCAAATATAAAAAGCCGCTTCGCAGACGCAAAAGCAGCTCAAGAGCGCAAATCTAGCAGAAATGTAGCTGTGGCAAATTAAATTCCGTCTGCGACTAATGTTGACAATTTTCAGAATAGTTGTTTATGATACTACTATTTCAATGATATGTATTTAGTTTTGTTTAATTTGATTCAGAATTTGCACTTGACCGATTTTGCCCATTTCAGAACTGAACCTCTGAGCTTTACAAACATTCGTTCCTCGATTAAACTGTTAGGAGACACGGTAATATCGCATTCTCGACAAGGAATGTTACCCATTTATATCATTTCGCCGTGCAGTACTTGAAAATATTTGAAAGCATTTAAAAGTACTTGAAATCAAAATACTGAGTACTGGTACTTGAATTAGTACTGGTACTTGGTTTTTTCGAGTTTCAGTACTTGTACTGGTATTTGAAATTTTACAGCTCCGGAATTCCGTGGTCCCGGACCTTGGAGCTACGGGACCCCGGTATTTGCTTCTTTAATTTTTATCATAAAATTAAAGTTTTTCACAACTTATTTCTATTCGTTCATAATGCAACCCTGAACTTTTTACATATCTGTGGCCACAAGGAATAACAGCTAAAGTCGAATTAATAAAAATAAAATCTTATTTTATATTTTCCATTATAAATCGAAAAATATTGAAAGTTCTTAAACAATTTTTAGAGTTTAATTAATAAAAACTATGGGAATTGCTAAATTGGAAAATTTTTTCAAGAACTCCCAATATTTTGGTATTTATGATGAAAAATATACAATAAGTTTTAATATTTCCTAAGTCGACTTTAGCTTTTATTCTTTGTGACCAAAGATATTATTGTGTTTCATTTCACGAATTCTCACTTTTTGCCAAACTATAATCTGTAATATAAGAGTACATCTGATTTAATTTTTGTGTGGTCTAGATTTCATTTAGTTATTTATTTTAATGCCAAATAATCGGTCAGTCATTGTGAGATTGCGCGGGAGCTTCGCATTGCTCTTTCTCGTAGTTTCTCGTGCAGTTAAACCGTCATGAAGGTGATCGTCCAGGAAGAGCAGAAACCCCACAGTCAATACTCAATAATTCCCAGGAATCGTTCAATAGCGGTTGCAGCGTAATTCAATGGTTTCCATAAGAAAAGTTACTCACGAAACTGGCATCAATCGCGAATCAGTTCGACTCAGCAAAAAACGAACTAGGAGTCAATGATCATAAGCTCCAAAAAGGCCAGTTACTTACAGATAAAAACGATTCCAAAGATGTCGCCTACTTCAACGAAAAATCGTCTTCACAGATGAAAAACTGTTTACTGTTGAATAAGCGCATAATCATCAAAATAACAGAAGCTGGTCACCAGAGGTCAGAGGCTTCTTGACCATCATTCGTCATTCAACATCGTCAAAATCCGCAATCCGTCATGGTGTGGGATTGGCAAATGGGAAGACACCCTTGATTTTTATGAAGCAAGGAGTCAAAATCAACAGAAAGCGATAATGATTGGACGTTCCAGTAAAACTTTGCGCCAACTCCAAGAGCCAAAACAATACAAGAATGGTACAGGGGTCATTTTCCTGATTTGGTTCAAGAATTGCCACCATATTCGCTGGATCTCAATCCGATGGGTTGCAGCGTATGGTCAATTTTAGAGGCCAGGGTCTGTGTTAAACGTCATAAAAATATTCAGTCTCTGAAACAGTCGTTGAATAGGACCGAATAACGATGGAGGAGCTGCGGCCCATAGCCGAAAAATTTTCCAAGTGTTTGACGATGTGTATTCGTGCCAATGGTGCATTATGTTATATTTTTCAGCGGGCTGTTTTTCGTTTATATTTATGCACTTACAATACAATACAAAATTTAAGAAGTCGAAAAACAAACTTTTTTTAGCAGAGATTTTCGGCGGAGTTTAAATTTGTTTTTCTTAGCCGAATTTGAATATGCTAGCTTAACATATAAATACTCGTACATAAAATTTTTTTTGTTATATTAATAAATTAGCTGGACCCGGCAAACGTTGAAGGCTATACTTCAAAGAATTTTTTATTATAAAAACAGACGAAAATAAAAACAAAATTTCATAGTAACGTAAAAGAATGAATTTTTTGTTTATTGTAATGCCAAAGAGAAAACAAAGTTTTTTGTTTCGTTATTCTCGCAGTAAATTATTAAGTCTGCTGGCTTCCCGATACAGGAACATCCCAAGTAGAACTGACCACGGGAGAAGCATCAGTTTTCGAGGGCCAAACCACAGATTGTCCTTGTGATTTGTTTATGGTCATGGCAAAGGAAATTGTAATCGTTTGAACTTTATCAATGTGTCAGTAATAATCATGGTAATTCTTATAAGATGTTCCCTTTAAAGAGAAATTTAAAGGACATTAGTCATTATTTTTTTTTAATAAATAACTTAGTTCCATGACATATTCTCGGAGCGTTGAGGTTTTTGATCCCAAACAATAATATTGCAGTTTTTAAGAACTTTCGCCAAACCAGAAAGTTTTTGATAATATATACCGCATTTTCATTTGTTTGGATGTTAACGGATGGCATTTTTTCGACAATAAAATATTCTGAATTAATTTAAAAATATCTCGACCCTACTGGGTCCATTTTTTGTAAACATATTTCTTTCTACATATTCTGAATATGAGCTAAATCGGATTATAAATAGAGTTTTTCAAAATATCTCGACGCCAGCGCCACTGGTGATAGTTTTTATGGTTCCGGAGCTCTTTCGGTACTAACAAGCGGACAAAGGATTTTATATATAAAGAAGAGATATAAAGATCATTTATATGTATGTATTATATCGACATGGGAATATATGATAGAATTATTGTAAAAATATGTAAATAGAAATCAATTTCAGCAAAATAGTTAATCTAAGTATATTCCAATAAGTTGGTAGTGTGTTGGCCTGCTACACCGAGTCCGGGGTTGAAATCTCGGCACAGGTAAAATCAAAATGTAGAAAAAATAATTTTTCTACACGGCACCACCTCTTGGCAGGCAATGGCAAACCTACAAGAGTAAAAATTGCCTATGAAACGCTCTTCACTTCGCCGATCGGACACGGCATTAAACTATAGGTCCCTTCCATTCATGTACAAATATAACACGCACAACATGAGTGGATGCGAAAAGCTCGGCCTAGGCCCTCCATGGGCTGTTGTGCCATTAAAAGTAAGTAAGTAAGAAAAAGCTATTTTTCTACCCGTCATCAGCTCTTGGCTGGCAATGGCAAATCTACAAGAGTAAAAATTGCATATGAAAAGCTTTTCAATTCGCCATTCGGATACGGCCTAAAACATTAGGACCATTCCACTCATGTTCAAATATAACATGCACAACATGAGTGGATGCGAAAATCTCTTCCAATAAATTTGGCGCTAAGTCAAACGCCTTGACAAAAGCCGTATTTTCTATATATTTTTTAAAATTTCAAATACTTTATCTCGACATTTTTATTTTATGACTTATTATGTTTTTACATTCTATATTCCTATCATGTAAATCTACATTTACATTACAGACTGAACTAATGTGATTTTTTATTTTGACTTATGTTTTCGATTCAAAGAAATAAAAGTTTAATAGAGGGATTCATATAAATGCCTCATACCACAAGTTGTCAAAATTTGTATGAAATTTGAAAGTTTACTTACGATTTTATATGTTTATACGGTTTGCGAGTCATTTATGAGTTTACATGAATCCCACTGATATTTACAAAATTTTGGATAATTCTTTAAGTTGGTATATTTATAAAAAGCATTCATACATTTGAAATTTTATGGTTTCAAAATCACTTTAAACATATTTTTAGCATTTTTGCGACCATTAACAATGTACGCCAGTGGATCATCATTTGGTGACTCCATTAAATTATCACAAGTTTGATTAATGGCGAACATAAAAGACAAATCGATATCATATCGTGGCAATTTTTCTCTAGAAAGTAAAGATGTAAAGGGATTTTATTAAATAATAAAGTTTAGAATTTCATAATTTAATTAAATTCTTTTAATAAGTAACCTTAAAAAGTTTATAACATTTTCGCCCAATTGCGGTTCACGTGATAGCAACAATGCAGAAAGATAACGTGGCGATTTCTTCTTTTCAGCACAGTGCATAATAAGACCCCATGATTTGTAGTCTGTATCGAGTACGTAAGTATTGTAAATGATGCCTTCATCTGTAGAAAATATAATGAATAACAATAATTCAATCGATTAGTATTGAATAAATTAATTTAACGAGTAACTTACAAATATCTTCAGTGTGTGTCCAATGTGCTGGAGCATCGAATTCTGGTATTAACCAAGTGATGTTTCCTTGTAATTGCTCCCTTAATGGATCTTCAGCGAAAATATATGTGAAATTCATTGTTATCTAATAATATGTATGAAAAGAGAATTTAGAAAAGTCTTTGAATCTCTAAAGTTTTTTTTTGTAATTTTTCTAAGTACATGTTTGCCTTCTTCCGAGAATGTAAAATGACTATGCATGCAGGCGTATTCCGGTAATTCCTCTGTTGATGCATAATACTGTACAACATACCAAAATCCCATCATTGATTCTAGATCGAAATTACGTATGGCCCTCACCTGTAAATGCAAAACAAATGTGAAATTACAAAAATAATCGAAATTAGTGCGACAAAAAAGGTAATTTTCATTAAATTCTTCTTTTTATAAAGAAGATAGATAAGTTATATGTAAAGAGATATGCACATAAGATTACCAGAGTAGTACAATATAATCTCAATAATTCAGAGGCTTGCTAATTCGGAGCGTGGTAATTCGGATACCGAATTGCTTTCTATTACAGGCTCTGTAATCGAACACCTCGCTTCTTGGTTACTTTAAAAATACGGACACTTTTTTAAATAATTTTTGTATCTTATATATAGTATATAAATTGATTGATAGGGTAACCCTTGTTGTTCGCTGCAATGCAACGAAAGAACATAAACTTTCATTACTGATAATCGGAAAAGCCAAAAATCTAAGGACATCTAAAGAAGTAAACCTGTTTAACTTCTGGTGGCTTGATGGCAGGAGAGTTCGAGGGGGGTAATTTGAGTGGAGTAAAATGAAATACCGGGAAATCGGATATAGGAAATTACGAAATTAATTTATTGGAAAAAATGAAATTTTACAATATACTTTATTAAAAATGAAAAGAGCGAAAAAAAAATGGAAAATTACAATAGATAAGGAGCTGGGATAGACCGTAAGGTTATTGGTATTCGTAAGGAATGTTATATATAAAGAAGTAGAAAAGGTAGGAATAGAAAAGAAAAAATAGAAACAGAAACAGAAAAGAAAAAGAATACAAAAGAATAGAAAAGGAGAGGGCCATTAGGGTGGTTTAAACAAAACCTATGCTTGGATGACTGAGCTACTAAGTTTAAAAACTGGTTTGAGAAATCATTTGTAAAATAGATAAAACTCTACGTAAATGAAAATATTTGCCAACAAAGCACTTCTATAGTACTGCTTGACAATGCGACCTGCGATCATTAGACGTCAATAAGGACATATGTATACGATATGCTTTTGCCATCAAACAGCATAGCTCTTATTCAACCTATGGAAGAAAATGCTATTTGGATTTTAAAAATTAGCTACAGTAAAAGTTTTTTATCTCTTCTTTTGTTCAGCTCAACAAATAAGGAGTGAGATAATATTTTACAAATTACAGAAAAATATAACTTTTATAGTTCTAACCACTATTTATGAACTCGTGGACCTTTTTTGGTAAGCCTTCCATTAGAGATTTGATAGTTGTTTCAGACACCGTTTTGGAGCAGTTTGCCCATCTTCTTTTAAAATCGTCGATATTTTGGGACACCTTTTTGTGCCCTTTAAGTTTCTTTTCACAAGAGCCCAATATCTCTCCACTGGTCTTAGCTCCGGACAATTTGGAGGATTGGCCTCTCTTGGTACAAAAACTATGTTTTTACTTTGGTACCACTCCAGAACTTTCTTGCCGTAGTGACATGCTGCCAAATCGGGCCAAAAATATGTGGACACATTGTGCTCATCTCTTGTGGAAAAAGCCTTTTTTCAAACATTCTTTGATGTATATTTCGGTATTTATAGAGCCCACTGTAACAAATGACTTGCTTCTTTTGCCGCAACTGCATATAGCTTGCCATACTAGGAATTTTTTAGAAAATGTTGTCTGCTTTTGGATTCAAAATTGTTGTTCGGCATTTTCTCGAGCATCAGCAACATAAAAATTTTGACCCGGAAGCTGCGTAAAATCTGCCAGTACATACGTTTCGTCGTCCATTATGCAACATGAATATTTTTGCATGAAATTCGCTTTTAATTTCCGAGCCCTACTTTTGGCGTCTAAATTTCTTGCAGCATTCCTGTCTGGAACTTTTTGTACTTTGTATGCTTTCAAACCTGCATTGGCTTTAACTTTTCGCACCAAATAGTCAGAGCACTGGGCTAACCGGGCAGCTTTTCTAGCAGATGTGTTTGGAGATCTTTTCAATATGCTTTCTATTTTTTTGGCTTTCCCAATATCATGTGTGGTCGCTGTGGCGTAGTGGTAGTGCGTTGGACTGCTGCCCAGAGTGTCCGGGGTTCGAATCTCGGCACAGGCAAAATCAAAAAGTAGAAAAAATAATTTTTCTACACGGCACCACCTCTTGGCAGGCAATGGCAAACCTACAAGAGTAAAAATTGCTATGACAAGCTTTTCACTTCGCCGTTCGGATTCGGCATTAAACTGTAGGTCCCTTCCATTCATTTACAAATATAACACGCACAACATGAGTGGATGCGAAAAGCTCGGCCTAGGCCCTCCATGGGTTGTTGTGCAATTAAAAGTAAAAAAAATATCATGTGGTCCTTGTTTTCTTCCCGAACCAGGTTTCCTATCTATGGTCAAATTCTCCTGAAACTGTTTAATAACATTGGAAACAGTTTGACGGCAGACCTTCAATTCTTTGGCCAATATTTTTTGAAAATTTTTAATAATTTTAAGACACTTCTTTTTCTTCACTCATTTTGATCAAACTCACAATAAATCAACATGTTTGTCATTAAAAATAATAACTGGCATATTTTTCAAAGGTAACTAGATCAAAGAAATTTTTAAATTTTACACCCAAAAAAAATTATTAGGTAAAACGTGTGTTATTGGTTCATATAATAAAGTTATATAGTATAAGGAGAAGAACATTTACCACAAAAACCCTCCATACACTTGTTGGGATGCTTAGAATAGCTATAGCGCAGAATAATACTCTCAAACAGCTAAACGAATGATAAAAATACTATATTATAGGGGGTTTGGGAAGAAACTCCCAAAAAGTGGGGTTAGATAGAGGGTTTTTGTGTTCACATAAAATATTTTTTCTTTATAAGTATTAAACAACTTTCCTATAGACACCAAAAACGATAAACGTCAAATCAAAGATGTGCAAGTGCAGCCATTTTTCGTTTTTATGATTTAATGTACTGTTACCTCGAAAACCTAAGATGATGCAGCAAAACGCTTCTCATATTTTTAGATTCAGTAAAAATAAATTTTATTCAATAGTTCAGTAGTAGTATTTGGTAATCCGAATATTTCTGTAATTCTGGCACTGCCTGTATTATCGAGATTATGCTGTATTATGTTTCAAATCGGTTCCAGCTTATAACAATTGTAATATGTTCTTTCATGTATGTAGGTACGATCTCATTTCAAATCATAAGTTATTTACGAATCTCATACCAGCATAGCGGATTGGGCTATAATTAAGAAATTAAATAACTTGTTAACAAATATCAACATTTTTGAAATGTACCATTCGCGAAAACTAAAAATGATACATACTCATACCTAAGCTATGTATATGTAAAGGGAATATAATTTAGATTTAGCAGCTATCAAGAGTTTGCATCCATTGTTAGTTAAGTACGAGTATATACAAAAATTCGTTTACAAGTGAATCAATTGATTTCTGCTGTCGCTACTGATTTCTTATTTTAAAATCATTTCACAATCGTCGTTATAAATGATTCAGAGATAAAAATTAGATTTGTGCTTTGCGCTTTCCAACAAACACATCATTGGCAATTGTGAATTGAATGTGATCGGTGAGTGATCAGAGTCAGCCAGCCCAGTTTGTGCCTGGAGTCTAGACCAACTGCGACGACAACGACGACCACTTAGAAAGTGTGATTGATTTTGGCATAAGCGCGAGAGTGCGCCCATTTCTTTCCGTCATTCTGATAAATGTGCGATGTCACATGCGCTGAATATTGATGAGATTTCATTTGATGGACAAAAATATTTACATTTATATTTTATCTGCGAGCGTTTAGAATGCGAGCACACTCACACACATACACACACATACACACACACGCGCACGCATACACACACACACACACACACACATACATAACGCAAACACAAACACAGAGAGTCATAAAGGCAGACACACTGAATGAAATGCAGTACGAGTATACTACATACTTATACTTATTGGGTGCCAATATCAAGTGGGAAAAGAAAGTGTATTTTGGATTGTTTTCTGGTGGACGATGACAATGTTGATGATGAAGACGAAGTCAACGATGATGGTGATCTAGTTTGATGAATGTTGCACACAGGTAGCCTAACTTACTTGCTTACGTTCAAATATGCCGATGCGAACTTTTAAAATTTTATTATATGAAACTATTTATAGATTCCATTGGATTTTTTCTCATAACAAAAGTTATTAGAAGCATTTTCGATCTTTGAATAATTTATTATGTATGTATGTATCTTATTACTGTGTATGAGTGTATTGTTTCAGTTATTTTTATATCAAAGTGCACACATTTTGTATATGTCTTACAACCCAGCGGGCAAAATCTGCAGTGAAAGTAAATTACAAAGAAAAAATGCAGTATAACTGCTTTATAAAGGAGAATTATGCTTTTCCTGCAATTTTTCGATAAAACTCACTGTAAAACTCTTTAGAGAGCAGCTCTTATTCAATCTGGCCTTATACGGCAAATATGCTATATAATTTACTTAAAAAGTATTATAACAGAAAAGCTGAGCAGCTCTTACACAGTTCTGCTTTATACAGCAAATACTTATTTATATGACGCATATATCGCTTTATAAGTAATTATACCGCAACGTGAATAGCTTTCACATAGCTCGGCCTTTACCGTATACATCGCTCAATAACTATTAATACAGCTGGTATAGAGGCGTATACCCAAAACTATAGAGGACCGTTGCTGCAATTTCTTCGATTCTAGCCTTATATACTTTTGGCGCTCAATAGGCATGTCATTGTGATAGCCGAGCGGCAAAGTGTAGGACTAGGCATCCAAAGGTAGCGAGTTCGAATTCGGAGTTAATAAAATGAAATAAATAAGATATAATAATAATAATTTAAAAAAAATTCAGAGATACATACATTATACATTGATTAGATTAATTGAAACAAGTGCTGGGCACAAGGCACCAAATCACTGTGGCCTAAAAAGGCCTATTGTGAAGAGCCGTAAGATACTCTTCATAGGCTTATGGTATAGCGTTTAAAGCATCCCTGGGAGTCATATTCCCCACTTCAATCGTAGTTTGGCATGCAATAGTACCTAAGATGACGAAGTCTAAGCTTGTCACAATATAAGAAAAAATTGCAATAATTTTTTTTTATTTTGACCTGAAAATTGCAGTATAATTAGTTAGAAACAAATTGTATACAAACTTTACACGTACTTCCTGTTGTTTGTATAAGCCACCATGAGTGATACCAAAAACCTGCCGTAAAGGTACTGTATAAATGCTTATAGAATAGGCATATTTGACTTTATTATTTTGTAGTGTAAGTGATTTTCCGGTCAAATTTTGCCGGCTGGGATACTTACATAGAAGTAAAGTTGACATAAATATTGTATGCAAATTTCCATATTATTTAAAAGAAGTGACTAGGGAGACTGGTATTATATTTGTTATCAATTAATTTAGAAAGAGAAATTACTCGTAAAATTACAATTCTATAAGCGTTCATGAGTGATCTCATCCAATATTTGTATGTATGTGAGTAGTAAGCTCCAAAAGTTGAAATACATTATTCATTGTTTGAAACAAAACCACAGAGCAGAAATTTTTAAATATTGAGAGTCATGGGGAACATTCCACATAAAATTTTTTTTATATACATAAGTATATTCGTATTGTACATTGTACTAAACATCATACAACAACATATTACATACCTAAATATGTATGTATATACTTTTGAATAAATAAATGTTTGTTATTTTTAGTTAAAAAAAAACAGTGAAAATGAACTTAACGGAAGACTTAATTTAGAAAAATATGCAGAAACCTTCCCATTTAGCTAGGCTTTAATCGTAGTTGAAAATAAAAATCGTAAAAAATTTAGTTAATTTTTAGAAATTTTAATCCTTCCTTTTACTCTTCTAGTTTAATTTTTAATGTACTTATACATAATGAAGCCAAACTGGTATTCGTTGATAAAAAAAAAATTTATGTAGGTCTTAGAATATAATGACTTGGGCAAGGAACTTTTCATAGGCTATATTTACTCCTCTATGTTTGCCATTGCATGTCAAGAGGTGGTGCCATGTAGAAAAATTGTTTTTTCCACTTTTTGATTTTGCCTTTGCCGAGATTTGAACCTCGGGCACTTTTCCTAGCATGCCAATGCTCTACCAATTACACTAACGTTAAAAGTGATCGCTGTGTCTCATTAATATAAATGTAAATAAAATATTAAAGTTATTTGAGAAAACTTTCTTTTAGAAATAAAAAATATTTCCAAGTGTTTGAGTTCAGCCGTGATCGTCGGTAGTCAATACCAAAAAAAATTTATATGTACAAAACTCTTAAATCACGTTTTCCCGTTCGTGACTCCATTTTAAATTGCAATATGGCAGGCTCGTTCTTTTTTTGGTTACTGATTTTACTGTAAATTAGCATGACAGTGACAGTAAAATCGGTAAATATTGAAGTCTTCACTTTGGTAGAATTTTATGCAAAAATATTAAATATATAGTAGTTACTTAAGTAGTTAGTTTCTATCTAGTTAGTTAGTTTCTGCTATCCAGGGATACGCGGGGGCCAGAACGGTCCATTACGATAGCACATGGTAATAGTGAATACTATAAAATAATATTTTGATGAATGGGTTTCAGCGCGAAATTTAAATGAAAAAGTCTTACTACTTTTTGCCCACAGTAGTACTTAGCGGTATCTAAACAATCACGGTATTTATGTAACAGGAAATAAGAATAAATCCAAATTAAGTCAAATTTATAATAAATATTTGATAAAATGAATGAGTTTTAGTTTAAGGTTCTGGTACAATAAATAAAACTCGTTGAAATTTACTGGTAGTTTTTAATTAAACCATAAAATAGCATAAAAAGTAGTAAATTGAGTGAATTTATTATAAGCTATGAGAATGAGAATTTGCATAATTTTAATATGATAACAAATTTAGTGGCACGGGAAAATGAGACCTTGACCCAAAAACCCCTATTGTGCTATAGTATTGTAGTTGTGTTAGTTATTTATTCTTATGACACAATTATTTCAGCAAAATTTTAGATGAAAAGATGAACCATTTTTCAGCTCTGTTCGACCGAATATTTTATAATTCAAAATTCAAGTTTTTCCAAAAAAGTATTTTAACTTTTCAATTAAAAAATATTTGGGCAAAGCAACAACAATATTCACTCCTCCGACATGGAGAGAACAAAGATAGGTTTTCGTTATGGTAGAGTGAATGACTTTCCAATTTATTTATTTTTTTATTTTAAATCAAGTTTCCAATTGCAATACAAAATAAAAAAAGGTGTATATAAATTTTGTATTGATTAATTAGTTAATATGCATGTAATATGGGAAATGAGCTGAAATTCAGTTATGGCTGAGTAAGTTGATTTCAGTTGATAATCTCCTTGCTAATTTTTGTTTATAAAATTTCCTTTCGACAGCACTCAAGTTAAACTCACATTTGGGCATCGTCTCTTCAAATCGGTGCGCTTCTTGCCACTATAACTATTAAAATTAACATATGGTGATGCAAATTCAAAACAAAAAGTCAAAAACAGCACAACAACTAAGCCACTTTTAAGACCCATTTTGGGGCGTTACACTTTTCACTTAGCAATTTGTTTTTACGTATTTGATTTTTAATACTTTTTCGCATAAAATTTTAGATTTCATAGAAATTAAGAAATATGTGCTTTAAAAATTATTTCGCAGCTGTGTTCTATGCGGATGAAAGCAGAAAACTATTTGATATTTTATTTGAGAAATGAGTTTTCGAAATTGCGGATAAGAAGAACGAAAATACTGAATCAGAAGAAGAGGAAGCAGAAGCAGAAGCTAAGAGCGAGTGTAAGCATGTATTTCTGGTGTAGGAGAACAGCATCACCCATCGTCGCAATATTGTTTTTTTAATTTTTGTTTTATTTCTTTATTTTTGTAATTGGAATTTAATCATTGAGCAATTTCAGATGACTTTCCAAGCGAGTGTTGGAGCGCCGTAGAACTCTACAATTGTAGCCAGTTAGTCAGTTAATGGCAAAGGGTGAGTGAGGGTGAGGGTGCGAATGTGATGGTGGGGCGAGGAGCTTGCGATTTGTGTGCTTTCGTGCTTATCTGAATGCTTAAGCGTACTCGTACTTAACTACAATTTTAATATTTATTGAGTCTTATGTCACTGGACTGTGAGCATTTGGTTTTGGAGTATGCACATACATATGTACATATGTATAATATGAGGAGAGGAGTGTGGTGAAAGGGGTGAACTGTGTTCATAGGCATGTTGGCGCTACTTCCGTCGTTGTTGTTGCAGTTTTTTTTTTTAGTTTTTTTTTTGGGTTTGCTTGTAGTTCGTTGTGTTTAATTTTGTTTTGCTTCCAGTATTTTTAGATATCGCAAAGTGCAAAGAAACTTTATGCTCTTGATTTTGTTTGGATACATTTTGATGGTGAATGCATTAAGGGAACACAGCTATAAAATTTTTTAATTTCATGTTTTTCCTTATACCAGATTTAGATGTTGACACTTTCAAGTTGTCACTCACACTTTTCGTTTTAATTTTACTAAGAGAAAAATAATTTAATATTCATAAATATATGCGGATTATGTAGAAGAGTTTGTCTTTGTTTGTTTTCCTTTCTGTTTTTTGTGCTTTCGTATCTTTTTTCTTTTCTATTTCTTAGTATTACTGGAAAATCGCATTTGACTTAAGTCTCATCGCTGCAAATGACAGGTTCAGTGATGATGTGCGATATCACACACATCCATTTGGCAATACAAAGATATGTACATATGTATTCGGATACTTGCGCCAGATGGATGTGAATGTACAGCGCCGCCATTCGTCACAATCACTCATGATGAAATCTTAATTAGCAATGCAATTTTTGACTTCTTTTTTGTTTGCTTGTTGATCTGAAATTTTATTAATTTCTTTCACTTTCTAATTGTGGAAAATTACGCATTTCAATTGTCAGGATTAAGTTTGTAATAAACTACATACATTATTATTACCTACTTTTAGTTTAATGGAAATTATTTGTTTTGATTTTCAAATGATTTTCCTTTTCTGAAGAAGTCTTTAAAATTTTTCTTGTGATGGAATTTTCCTTTCAAATGGAAAAAGTATACAAATGTATGAGCTATGTACATACATAATAAAGTATGCGGATTATATACCAAGGATAAATGGCAGAACTAATTGTTTCACTTTACACAAACAGCATTTACAGAAATTATAGAGAAAACGTAGTTAATAAAGTCTTAGATGATATGATAAAAGATTGAAACGATAAAAATCGAAAAATCTAATAGAAGTTCACTTCGCGAATATTAAAGATTTTTTCGCTTAGCAAATATTACAATACTTATACACCATAACATGCAAATAATAATAAGCCAAGTAGGTACACAGGAGAAAGTCGAAAGGAAGTACTGTAGAGTAGAGTAGAGTAGAGTGGAGTAGAGTACAGTGAAGTGGAGTAGAGCAGAGTAAAGTACAGTAGAGTAGAGTGCAAACTCACTCTGATCCAAGAAAGGGTTTGGGTATAATCATTGGAAATAGATGAACTTTTAACGTCTAGGGTTCGAGCAATACTATCGATACTGTGTAGTATAGACTAATTTTAATTCTGCTTTTATACATATAAGATCCGTTAATTATACATAGATCCTTTAATTGGATTTCACTCTTAAACGATATATCTAGAGATACGAATTACCATTGACTATATGGTAGTACATTCCTATTTGCACAAATGAGAACTATGTACTTTTAAAGTCTGAATTACTCATATGGTATGATAATCAATACAGACATAGGTACTATATAGCTATCTATACTCTTCAACCACCGTTCTTCATTTTAGGCGAAATTGAGAGTTTTGCTTAAGTATATTGCACAAGATCACCTAAGAACACATATAGAAATATTTAAGTTATCAAGGAGTTTGAATGAAAAATTTTTATTTTTTTTTCGTATTCTGCAAAATGGTACTTTTAGAGATACGTGGTTGATGAATATAGGTAGCGATATGTACACATATGTATGTACAAAGGTATACAAATTACAATACCTTTATACCCAAATGGTCTAGATGTTTCTAAGTACATTCATGGATGCATATTTACATACTAAATATGCAGGTTGGTATGTATTATAAAATTTTAAATTGTACTAAAAATTTATGTATGTCAATTTAATTATTTTCGTCTGCTTCTCAAAAAAAAAGAAGAAGAATTCCAATTAAAAAGCCGCATCGAGTCACCGTATACATACACACACATATTGACATTGTGCAGAAAAACAGTCAACAAAAAGTGTAATGTAAAATTGATATTTTTGTAATGTCATTTTCAATGTAAAATCAAAAACGCTGATTTTTTTCTCCACTAAAGTGGAGTTAGTTTTTTTTTGTTTTCTGCAAAATGGTTCTTTTGGAGATACATACGAAATTGAAGAATAGAGGTAGCGACATGAAACGACAAATGGTCTAGATGTATCTAGATGTATACATACATGTATATTTACATACTAAGCATGTTTGTCTGTTTATTAAAATTTTAAAATGTACTAAAAATTTATGTAAATCAATTTAATTATTTTCGTCTTCTACGCAAAAGAAGAAGAAACTCCAATTAAAAAACCGCATCGCGCCACCACATGCATATGTATGTATGTAGAAACATAACACACATATTGTTATTCTGTACATGTACATGTACACTCAAAAAAAAGGGCAATGTAAAGTTTATATTTTTGTAATGTCAAATCAAAAACATTGATTTTACGTTGCAAAATTTCAGACTGTTGTGCTTTGTGTTGAATTTACATTAAAACTATCAAATTGATCATTATCCGTTTTACATTGTATAAGTAATATCAAAGAATGTATAACAGGCGTATTTCTTTTGACGGTTATACACACACAACTACAATAGCAATGCGTGACACATAACACATGCATCCATCAGCTGTTGTAATAAATATATTTATATATTATTTATTTACTATATAAGTATGTACAAGTGCTGACCGATTATTTGACATCGTAAAATAAATAACTAATTGAAATCGAAACTACACAAAAATTAAATTGGATTTACTCCCGATTACGTAGAATAATATAAGAATGACAAAAATTGCAGAAAAAACATGTACAATACATTTTCTGCAGCGTGAAGAATGTTGTACACACTTATTAATTGTCACCCTGTATATACATTCGTACATGTTTAAAGCGAAATTATTCAGCGATTCTTCTTCAGCTGTTTGCTTATGCTTGTTCACCTACAGGCTCCCTCAAACGACGGAGGTAATTTGCCTGCCCCTCAGCCCGTTAAACTTCTTTCCTTACATTTTATGCGCGTATTTGCGATGAATGAGCTCTTTGCGTAAACGTCGTCATATTGGCTGCGTGCCAAACCTGTCATCATCATGTATATGTCAGCTGCACTCTACATTTGCGTTTAGTTTTCTTTTTGTTTTGTTGTTGCTGTTGCTGTTGCTGTTGTTTTGATTCTATGTAGTGCTCCTGAGCATGCGCGAATTTCATTGCCAAAGTAAAATAAACAGACTTACGAACGGACAAGACAGACAGACGGACGCGGATGGCCCCATGAAGAAAATGTAGCAAGAGAAACAGCAAGCCAAGAAGATGCAAACGCAAGCGTTTGCTTGCATTCCATAGGCCAAGGGGCGAATCACATATGAGTTGACACAGAAAGTGCGCAGGTTATGCGTATTTATCACAGGAAAACTAACCTTGAGGTTTATTTACATAAAGAGACTAAACGTGGAGATATTACAATGTTTCTTTTGAGGAGTATACATATTTACATATGGTATAAGATGACTCTCGCAGGCCAAAAGAAACGCTCATCCCTGCTTAACTTTTTGTGGACAAAACTTGGCAGCATTAAGTTTAAATTTAAATAATTTTATAATTTTATAACATACCATAAATAAATACAATTTTGACCCAGAAAACACTGCAAAATTTAAATGGGAACCTTTTTCTTTCCGAGGCATGATTTGGTTTTTCTGTATATAAAATGTGGTCGCTGCGACGTAGTGGTAGAGCGTTGGACTGCTGCGCAGAGTGTTCGGGGTTCGAATCTCGGCACAGGCAAAATCAAAAAGTAGATAAAATAATTTTTCTACACGGCACCACCTCTTGGCAACAACAGCCCATGGATGGCCTAGGCCGAGCTTTTCGCATCCACTCATATTGTGCGTGTTATAAGTATTTGTACATGAATGGAAGGGACCTACAGTTTAATGCCGAATCCGAACGGTGAAGTGAAAAGCTTTTTTACTCTTGTAGGTTTGCCATTGCCTGCCAAGAGGAGGTGCCGTGTAGAAAAATTATTTTTTCTACTTTTTGATTTTGCCTGTGCAGAAATTCGAACCCCGGACACTCTGCGTAGCAGTCCAACGGACTACCAATACGCCACAGCGACCACAGTGCCCGAACCTAATAACCTATTATACAACATTGGCAAATGTCTGGCGCAATCCACTTTATTTATACGAACAAAATATTTGTAATAAGGTTGTTCAGATAACGAGACGATATCAATATCAAGTAAGTTTCATGCCAATATTGGTTAAGGAGTAGTATAATTAGTATATATCCCTGCCATATTCATTCTCAGGCCAATAATCTTGGGCTTCAGATCAATTTGACCGTTGCTTGATAAAATTATTTGGAAAGCGAGCTAAAGCTGAAGGTTAAGTTATTCATCAAATTGTTAAGGCCGATAAATAGACTTGAAACGTCCCCGTTCGCCCGTCTCCGTCCATTCGGTCGAAATGCCACTTCTATGCGTGAGTTAATTTTTGATATTTTATATTTTACGTGTATTTGCTTTGCGCAGTTTTGATTTTGCTTCTTTCTGTTGCACCATAGCGATTGCGCTACGCAGGCGCAGAATATGGGTTATGAGGTCTCTACTCTTCGTCGTATTTTCTCCTAGAACAGCTGCGACTACAACTACACTGCACTACAACTACACAGCGCAGATTATTTTGACTTTGGTCCTAAAAAATGTTTACTATCTTAGATGATGTGGTTGTTGAGATATGGTCGGTTGGTTGGGTTAGACTCTGGCTGTGCACCTCAAACCCGCAATGCGCAAAGAAGCAACTTTATTGCGATATTCATTGCGACACAGCGTTACTTAAATTGACTTTTGTTTTTGTTATTACTTTTGTTGTCGTCTTTTTAGAAGCCGGAACTTGGTATTGCGATACTTAATTTTGTTTTTTTTCGCCTTGTTACTGATTGTTTTTGGCTTTGGAAAATGCCGATGACGACAACGATGGCGCGATACTGATGCGTCGAGTCGTTTTGTTGGAGTTGCTGATGCTGCTGCTATAGTAGTCGTCCTCTTCGTTGTCGTTGTCAAGAAAGTTGCTATTGGTTTTTGGCAACATTTTTTCATTCGCATTTTAGTTTAATTGTGGATGAAGTTGATGTCGTCGGCAAGAAGCGGCTGGAGATACAGACAGCCGTAGAAACGTACTATGTATGTAAGTATGTACATACATACCAATGCAAGCATATATGTATGTATGTATGCAAGTGTATTTGTACTTATATATACACGATGCGGATAATGTGGAAAATGCTGCAAAACCACAACGAGTTTCAAAATAAAGAGAAAGTGTCCGTGTTGGTGTTCTGGTCAGGTTAGGTCTGATCTGGTCCGGTATGGTCTGATCATAAAGAATAAATTTCCAAGCTTTAATATTGTTTCCTGTTTACTGAATGGACAAAAAACTGAAAAAAAAAATATTTTAAATAATAAAATGAAAAAGAAAACCAAAATTATCAGATAAGTTTGTCGATTTTATGCTTTTTCATGTGTGAACGAAATTGCGCTCATTTTCATTATTCTGGGAGGTTTCGAAAGTCAAAATGTTGCGAAATTTCGCAATCGTTGCATTTTTGTTTTTTGCTTTTGTTTTGTATTATTATTTATTTTTTATTTTTATTTCTTGTTCTTTTTATCGTTAATCACTTTTGAAAGCTTGGGAAAAAATGTTGAGTATAATTATTTTTAGTATACATTTTTGAGAAAGGTTTGATTCATGCAGATGCCGAGATTTCTGTTTCTGTATATTAATTCTTAAATTTAGGACATACTGTTTTGGATTTAATTGCAATAAGATTCATAAATGTTTTACATTTTGATTTTTAGCAGTTTGAGTAGAAATTTGAAAATGCTGTTTTTCTAGATTAATGTGTATTCTCATATCCCTTTTAGGTACTTACATACAAATGTATGATGGATTTTTAAATACTTATTTGCTTCTGTTGAGAATTGTTGATCGCTAATGCACGGAGAGGTAACTGGTGGAAAACTTATGAAAGCATATATAGAATACATTCTATTATTGAAGCCTCAATGATTGTTATAAAATATGGGTTTCCTACGTGCTCGGCTTAAAATCTAAACAGTATAAACTTTCAAGTTGATCCACCCTCGACACCAAGAAAACGTAATGAGGTATTGTTGGTTCCTGAAATATGTAAGGGCGAATAAATAACAGACCGTTCTACCATTGGCTTAAGTTGGTAACACTTAAACCAATTTATTCTGAAAATTTATTCCGCCACTGGAATGCAATCTAGACCCAGCTACTATTGTATTATTGGTAGTAGTTATAATTAGTCTAATACTAAATTTACAATTTGATTTTTTAACTCAAAGTATGATCAGATTGCAGCCTCGAAAAAATATTCTTAAGCGTAATCTGAAATATGCTTGTTGGATCTAGCTTGCTGTCAGTTCTCCTCTGTTCATCGACTGCTATTTTATGTTGATGCTCATATACTCATACATTGGTCATAGTGTTACACAGTGTTACTATACTATGTAAAACAAATATATCACTTTGAAATGTAGAAATGTATCAAAGTGTATCATCTCAAGAAAAAGAAACATCAAGTATAAAAGGAAAATGGTTTTTGTTAACAATTAATAAGTTGTTTTATCAATAAAGAATAAAAAGGAATACTTTTATTTCAATCACATATTAAAGATAAATTATGTAATACATAGGTTTAATACAAGTTTACTTAAATCAAAATACTTAATTAATGTAAGAAGATCAATTCTGCGTTATCACTTTTGACCTGGAGCAGATCAAAGAAAGTGTTAACAGTTTTTTGCCGCAATTTATCGTAATATCTGGCGAATTAGGCCAATGCTTTGGATGAATGTTGGTTGTTTCGTCAATAATCAACGAAAACTTATTATGTAATTGGTTTGCTTACATGTAAAAAGCGTGGCAATTTTAGAATCCCGCAAGCATTTCGAAAACAATTCCAGAAAATTATCAAAAATTGACAATGTTACATGATGTACTAGCACAAACATTATTAGCGAAAACTCATCACTGTGTGCTTGTTTCGTGAATTCGTTTTCAGGCCGGACTGACAGCATCTCATCGACGCGAGACTGCACCTTCAGGCGTTCATGATTTTTATGTAGCGGCGTTTCTTACCTAGTGTTTACACAGTTTTGAAGAGACAATAGCAATACATTCAAATTTTTTCGCTAATACACTCACACAAAGGCAATTGTCTTTGTCTTTGTCTCTGATTGTCTCTGATCCGTGACTCTCAAACAACAAGTCACGGCGTCTTGGACAAAATGTTGCTGTTGACAATTATACATTTGAAGTCAAGGATTTCGTTTACCTAGGATCCAGCATTAATACCAATAATAATGTCATCCTTGAGATCAAGCGGAGATTAATCTTGCCAACAGGTGTTAAGTACAACGGGCTCAGTAGGCAGTTGAGAAGCCGAACCCTCTCTCGACCGACGAAAACAATAATTTTGACGTTTATTGACGTTTCGAGAAAATATGTGAGAAAAAAACAAAACGCATATAAAATGTACCACCCAAACAAAACATTTGACTTACTTAATCGGATTTTAGTACGTTTTATAAAAATTGTTGATAATACATTGTATTATATATAAATATATATATAATCTGCAGACTACGTAGAATGGAAAAAGAGAGAAAAGTAAACATGTAGTTTAATTTAGAGATTTTTATTTATTAATAAATGAGAAAGAAAGTGTCACTGATACAATTGTACCAAAGTGATAACACTTTTCGTTGGTCTAGTGGCAGCATGCTAGACTATCAACTATATCTATTAACTTTATTTCTTACCTATCTTTCTTTTCTTATTAACACACATAAGTTTATATGAGTCAAAATTTGTATGAAATGTGACAGTTTGCTTCCGAGTTTATTCAGTTTATGAGGCATTTACGACATCGATAGTCTAATGGGCAGCACACTAGACTCTCACCAGTGAGGTTTTGGGTTCTATACCCGTCTTGGTGAGTGGGTAATTCTCATTCATAATCCTCTTACATTCCACCGATATGAAGTTAATGAGAATTATAAGAAAGTGTACAAATACAAATTGCATATGAAAAACTTTTCACTTCGCCGTTCGGATTCGGCATACCACGGGACCTACAGTTTTATTCCATTTATTTACAAATATAACACGCGCAAAATAGGTAAATGCGAAAAGCTCGTTGTGCCATTTAAAGAAGAAGAAAGTACAAATACACCATTTGGCAGACAAATGGAAAAACCACAAAGCGGTAACAAATCCATAAATCAACCACCCCGCCGTTCGGAACCAGCGTTAAACTATAGGTCCTAATTGTGTTCAACTATACCACAGCCGATCTAACCTAAACCTACGAGGTTCTTACGAGCTTACATGAGTTCGACTAATATTCTGAATTTATAGGAAAATTTTAAATTATAATATTGATATTAAAAACAACCTTGGCAGACGATCATCATATCCTTTATAGATCGTAAAATTTAACTTGACTGCTACGGATATGATTAAAAATTAATGTTAGTCCAGCTGAGTTTACTTACTTCCTTAGCTGGCACTACAACCGATGATCGGTCTTGGCCGCCTCTCTAAAGCTTCGCCGGTCTCCTCTGCTATGCGCGTCAGTTGATAAGGCCCTGTACCTGATCTTTCCAACGGAGATTAGGTCGTCCTCTTTTGCGTGTTCCTTTCTAGCCGGAGCGAAATCTTCAATTCAACATGGCCCAGCCAGCGAAGACGCTGGATTTTTATACGCTTGACTATCAGCGTACAGCTCATCGTTCCATCTTATTCCATGCACGTCATCCACTCATATTGGACCGTAGATCTTACGGAGTATCTTCCTCTCGAACGCTCCTAATAGCCTCTCATCATTGATGGTCAATGTCCACGTCTCGGCGTCATATATTAGGACGGGAGTATGAGGGACTTATAGAGCGTTATTTTCTTCGGTCGAGAGAGGGCACTGCTTTTCAATTGCCTACTGAGCACGTAGTATTTCGTTTTGTCCTTGTTCACCACTAGACCCACTCGGTTGGGGAGAAACCCAATACGGCTGAGCAGATCAGTTTCGCTGTAATAATATCTGAAAATTAATTTAATCTATAGTGGGCTGCAGTACTCATAAGTACCAGTAGAAACCGGAACAACTGTCATTGTCTCGCTGTTTCACTTAAGAATTACGTGTTTGTGTGTCAGTTCAATAAAATCACATGAAACCGAAACCGAAAGATAATCAATTTAAAAAAGAAAACACATCACATCTCATTGAAAGTATCTATGTAAATAAAATTTCACTTTCCATCGAAAATGCCAATTGAACATCAGTATTCAATTAGGCTACAACAAATACTTATGTACATATATACATACAAACATATACACATACCCATCCATTAACAGAAAAATTCTATTCACATCATAAGAGTGAAAAAGGTAATGAAACAGGTGAGTGAGCTAGAAGATGAAGGTGGTAGTTGTGATAGGACGGCAGAGCGCCTGCAGAAATATTTTCCATTTTTGGCATTTAATTGAAATTTCAAAAACCCCACTCCTTGTTAATAGCGCTTTTGAGATTGCGTTTGCGCATATTTGAATTTGCAATTTACAAATCTTGAAACTTTCTTCGTACGCAGCAGCGTCAGCAGCAACAATATCATCAACAACAACAACAACAACAATATCACGACAAACATCATTCTAAATAAATTCAATGTGCGCATGAGCAAATGCCAAGTACTTACACATACTATACATTACTATACAACACCCACTTTCGAATTTTGAAAAAACCAACACAACAAAAGTTCCAAAAATGAAAGAAATGAAATGTGTGTGAATGTTTGTATGTAGCCATGCGGTGCGGCGCATAACTTGACATGCTTCAATGAGATATGGATACATAACGAACAGACATACATACATACATATACGTATGTATGTAAATACGAGTATGGATGGTATGTATGTACGTACATTCTGATGGATAGATACTTACTATATTGTTGTTGCAATTGACTATATGGTATATTTTTATTTGTATTTGTGTGCATTAGAGGCCTATTTGCTTGGCTGTTGTGGCTTATAGTTGTTCGTTGTTGTTGTTTTTTTTGTTGCGGTTGTTATTGTCAATATCTTAAAATGCTTCAAGAAAGCATCAATCATTCATCAAACATTCATTCAAATATGTATATAGAAAACGAAATCACCATTTGCTTGCGTATTATTTATTGAACGCATTTTATACTTAGAGATTTTTACTTAGCAATCGAGGTAGGGATAACGTTGGAGAGAGTTGGTGGGGGAGGAGTAGAAGTGGATAAATTATAAACCGCGTGGGATAGTATCTGCAACTGTATAAAAACTTTATGAGTAATACATCAGAAAATCAGCATCTCAAATAACATTTTTGGGAAAATTGCTTTAACTTTTTCTATACTCTATACGCAAGTAACAACAGACCAGTTTCGCCCGGGAAGGGCGGTCATAGTCGAAATTGATAAACTAAAAAAAGTACATTGTGGTAAAGGTATAACACTTGCCACAAAGGCAAGTCGGTGTCATGTGATTGCATTCCCTTCTCATTCTCCCTCCTTCTTCCTTCCAATCAACACAATGCTCTGCATTCATAGGGTTACACCCTGTGTGTTAAAAAACACTTTCATCGTCATTGATCTTTCAGTAAACTTTGACCTGGAATTCATTTGGAGATTCAATTAAAGGAGTGGAATGAAACCAATTATGGGTGATTGTGATAGTGACACGAGTAGTTAACTTCCTGTTTTCTATGGGGGGACTTTTTGAAGAATGCAGCACATGTATTTCGTCCATTGTACTACTTATATCCTGTGTTCCCATTTGATATTCTTTAAAACTAAGTAGATCTTGCGATATCACGGAGCTAAGGTGTTCGTTTCTCAATACTCCATTGCCATATAGATACTAAGAAAGTGATCTGCCGGCTCTTCACAATCTTCCCCCGAACAACAAGCAGCACATAAAGCGTAAAAATATGGATAATGGGCTGATCTCACTTTATTTTCCTTAGACTATACATGCAGGTAATTGACAACTAGCTGTGGATACTTATTTTCAAATAAATGCCTTTTTCAATTAGCTAGTCATGTAGTATTCTCATAATGTTGTAAGAGTTTGTATGAAAAATAAGAGAATTTACGACAATTGAGAGGATACGACACTGAATACAACACGGTGTGAATCAAATAATTTTTTTTAAGGACTTTATAATACACAAGACAGTTCAGGGGAACTTTTAAAAAAATGTTATAATCCGGTCGAAGAAATGTTGGGTAAAATTATGTTTTATATAGAAAAGGGAATTTATATGGGCATGGGTTTCGTTGAAAACGAAAAAAAAGAATAAAAAAGAAGGAGACTTTCATTCAGTACCATATACGAGTCTCTCAAAAGACATTATCGCCCCCCAAACCCAGGAAGTCCTGACACTTTTTAAAAAGCAAACAAGCCACAGCCTGATTATTCTCATATTTGTTACAGAAATTACAGGTGCTTCCCATTGCCATTGAGAAGTGCAGATAGGTATTGGTGCGACTCATTGCGGGATTGGAATCTTAAGGCCTTGAATTGCAGACTAAAGACTCCAATGCCCGACTCACTGATCGTAGCGTAACCAAGTGACAACAAATTATTAGCTGTAGGTAAAGTATACGCCATGCATGCATCAGAATCAGTGTAGCAGGCGTTTAGTGACACATGTTCATTTTCATTACTTTGTTATTGTTTGGTTTGAGGACGGGCTCTAAATTATGTTTGTTTGTTACTATGTAGTTATGTGTACTTTAATGTCTTTTGACGCATTTTCTGCGTATATTTCATTTTCATTATTTGCTGCTATTGCTGTCGATGCTGATGCTGATGTGGAACGTGTCTGCCGTCTTCTTTTTCCCTGCTCTTACTCAATAGTGGCCATGTTTTCTCATTGTTGATTTATTCATTTATATTCATTGAACTTTTTGTTCGTTTGCGCGCCACAATGCGCACAATTGACACATGCGCTAAAAGGCATATGACACGCGCGATAGAAAGTGTTAAAAACAATAACCACTGTGCTCTGCTGCACAGGAGAAATTTAAATATGTGTGAAATTTAATTACCACTAGGGTGTTTGACAATTGTTCGTTGCGTTGCCTCTCAGGGTGGGGCTCTCAATGATGCTGTGGTTACTTATTTTCAAATAAATGCCTTTTTCAATTAGCTATTCATTTTTTAAATAACTATAATTAATTATAGTTAAAAGGCTTCTTAAAAAATGCTGTTTTAATATACTCAATTGATGGTTTAATCTTGGTGTTTGCCAAAAATAATTGAAGTTTGATTTATCGACTGGCAATGGCCAGCGTTTTCACTTCGATCGATTTGAAACTTAACAAAGGTATAGAAATTATCAGATTTTCAGCGTGCTTTCCGCATCACTCGAATCCTTTTTGCTTGTTGCTCAGTACGAGCTCGAGACATTTTTGGAGACCTTTTCAAAAGCTGTGGCTGGCACTTTTTTTCAGGTGCAGCTAGCTGAGTACGAGTATAACAAATACATTTAGTTCATTATTCTTGAATAGATCTTCTTTTACTTTTCTTTTGAAGAATGAAACTAAGTAAGAGGAGAGAAACCTTGCCTCTCATTTTTTAGCATTTACCGAGCATTTTATTTTATGTTTATGTTAATTTTAATTATAAATTTGTAAATTTTGATACGCCTAAATAGTATCTTAGAAAAAAACGTTTCAAATTAAAATATTTTTCCCAGTTTTCCATTTTCTAACAAACTATTTGGGTCACTCTCATAATTTATAAGTTTATTTTTCATTACATTGACACTTCATCATCGTCGTCGGCGTCGTCGTCGTCGCAGTCATCGGCATCGGCATCAACATCGACAACATTGCTGTTGTTATTGTTGTTGTCATTGCTGTCGTTTGTCATTTCGATGGTGACAACCATCACTCGCAGTTACAGTTGCTGTGTTGTTGCCATGTTAGTTATAGTAGTAGTAGTTGTAGTATGTATGTAGTTGCTGATATTACAGTACTGCAACAGCAACAACAATATGTACATACATTCATACATTGCATGCGATTTCATTTGTTATACACAATAACCTTCGTCAGTGACATTCATGCGCTACTTTATGCATACCATACAGCAGCAGCAGCAGTGGGTAGTTGAATCAACAACAGCAATTGAAGCAATGACAGTCCGCCAGTAGCAATTGTGGCAATTGAGAAGGTGGCAAAGTGAAAACAAATGTTCAAAACAATTATAGCAG
Source organism: Palloptera scutellata (assembly GCA_958295655.1). Lineage (NCBI taxonomy): Eukaryota > Metazoa > Arthropoda > Insecta > Diptera > Pallopteridae > Palloptera > Palloptera scutellata. The sequence goes on along the minus strand of OY282449.1, from coordinate 113,203,416 downwards.
CAACAACAACAACAACAACAACAGCAGCAGCGGTAGCAATTGCGAACGGAACAAAAACAACAACAATTGCTATTGTTATAGCATAAAAGATTAGCAATTGCATTTTAATCTCGAAGAACATTTTCCCATCAACAAATAACTGCAACAGCAACAAAAAATCAACAGCAACAAAAACTACTACAATTTAAATTAATACGGAAATAAATGTAACGAATTGGGGTTAAAATTGTTTTTGAGAGAGCGAGAAAAATATAGACTAGGTCGATTGGGTGCTACAAGAAAGTAAAGGAAGAGGGAAAACTGTAATTCATTATGTCCAAGAAAAGTAACAACACAAACAGTAACAACACATTAACAGTAAATCAAGTAGAAAGTGTCTATCGAATTTAAATGTTGCTGCTGCTTGTGCCTCAGCATTTGCCATAAGACAATAACAACAGTTGCATTACCCACCCGCTGTCGGTGATTATTGCCACTGCTAGTGTTTGCGCACTTATTTTTCATTGCATATTATTTAATCAATTTAACACAGAGAGAGTGAAGAAAATTTTTTCATATCCGTCACTTGGAAGAATTCGGGATATTTTTTTTGGGAACATAAAAAATTTTCGATAAATTTTCTAAAGATTTTCGGATGTTGAATTCAAAACTATAAGTATCTTATCTATCGCGGTTTGCTTTTAAGATAAATTGAGTTGGAAATCCGCAAAACGCACCTGAAAAATCCGAAGTCATAAAACTTTGAAAGGGTACATACGAGTACATAATAAGTACATATGTATCCCAGGAAAAGCTAGACATATCAGCTATTGATATAAAAATCTTAACTTTTTCTTTCATTTGACGTATTTAAGAACTTAAGGACATAGTTTATCAAAAAAACTAAGATACGATAAGTGATTGGTTATGTATTACATAACACACCATACTTATGTATGTAGATGTTGTTCGATTGATTCCTATGTATTGGACCACACTTCTTTGCCATACTATTCGATCAGACTGAATAGAATAGAATAGAATAGAATACACTAGAAAACTAATCGGGCTTTTGGGTGCCAATAACTATCTGTTCTATGCAAAGACAATTCCTAGTCCTCAGGTTTCTTCACAAATACCTATATTTAACTATGTATAAGGATAATTGCAAATTTTTCTAATTTCTACAACAACGACATGGTCCACAGTTATGATTTGAAAAATAGGTTTGATATTTGAAAGACATATGTATGCCTTCCAACGTATGTAAGTGTAAATAATTGTATTTTCCTTGAACTGATGATCATTGGCTCTGCAACTCAGCCAGAAGAAGAAAAGTTTACTTATATTTATTTCTACGAAAACTCATTTCCGGGTTCATATAACGCGACGTCGCCTATTTGCAAAGCACAGGGCATCAGTTATGTTGTTTGACTCCTGATTCCGGGATAGTTTACAACTTATTTTTGTACTACCAAAACAAATTGGATTATTATCTGACATCACAGCATATCTCATTGGTACTTATACATTAGCAATATGTAAACAAAATATTAAACGGAATATATGGAAATAAAAGCACCTTATGCCTTATGCTGCAACAGAATTAAAAGACAAACATAAAAGACAAACACATATACAAAACACACACACACACAGAGAGACATGCACACGCACGCATTTCTCATTATATGTTGACGCGGTGAAAGTAATAAGATACTTACCTGCACATTTGCTTGCCCCGTTTGCAATCAGATACCGCTTTACTAACCGCGAGCAGAGCAGTTGTATCTGTAACTGTGCGAGCGCATGAGCCGTGCCACAATGTAAGCTTCAAGATGCGTAATGCATTGGCATGGAAATTATTCGTTTATATGCGAGAGATGCTCGATTTTTCCATAAATACTATTGGTAAGAAATTTAAAAACATATTTTTAGAAATTGAAAGGACACGTTAAGAATTTTTAATATGAATTTCTAATGCAACACCACGTTTGATGTTGATGTTGATGTTGATGATGATGATGATGATGATGATGACGAAGAAGTGAAACTTTATATTCATATTATTTACTGCTCATGCTTAGAATTGAAATAATGGAAAGTTTAGTTTTTGTGAAGATGTGGCAAAATTGTAGGTCTTTCCTTTTCCCTTTTAAAATGAATTTAGCTAATAAATTTTTATAATAAATTATTTAATTTAAATGTACATACGTATGTATGTATATACGAGCATTGTTAAGTATTTTTAAATATTATTTCATTAAAACTTTAATTTCTGCAAATTAATTTCTTCTTCAATCAACTTTTCCTTTAACATTATTATCTATTTGAGAAGACGAAAACGATTTATTTTAGCGCAAAATTCCAATTAAGGTAACAAATGAGTGTGTCTGGCTTTTCGAGTCTGTGTGTTGTAAAAAAATAGTTGTTATTGTTGTTTGTTGTTTGTTGCTATTCATTTATGTATGTAAGTAGTAGTATGTCTATCCTAGACCACAACCACAATCAAAGCCAACATCACTGCCACAGCCGAACATGACTTTGGTCACAGCATTGTATTGTGTATCTATGATTAAGTATGTATGAATGTATGTATGTATAATGTAATGTGATTTAGCCAGTCTATCTATCTGCGTGCCTACCTGCCTGCCTGCCTGCCTGTCTGCCTCTCTATCTTCTATCCAACTACCACTATCGTTTTTGTGTTACTTAATTCATGAATAAAAAAAATTACGCATGGACAGACAGACAGACATACTCGTATTCAGACACACGACAATCGGCGGCAGGCAGCAGCGAAGAAAAGGAAAAAAGCAGGGAAGTAACAGTAGAGACATCGACATTGACTTCAACATCGACGACATCAATCGACGACATCGATTGAAATGAAACGAAACGAGCAAATGAAATTACTCCAATTTCGAACAGGCTTGGTCATTTTTAGCAAACAGGAACAAACTAAAAAGTGCAAAGAGTTGACTTGAATGGCGATGAAATCGATGCTGTGCATGTTCGTTCGGTCCGTCCGTCTGTCCATTCATTTGTCCGTCTGTTTGCCAGCATGCCTGCCTGCTTCCCCAGCTCAGCTATCTATCTGAGGCTGAACTGAAGTCTGAGCCAGTTGCAATAGTTGGTTGGTTGTCGTCAGCTATATGAAATTGTTGCAGCGACAGTTTTTGAGCAGCAACAATATCAACAACACAAAAAGTCAACAACTACTGTACACACTGCTAAATGTGGAAAAAACGTTTTGCAAATATTTTATGGAAAAGTGGGACACTCAATAAAAATCACAGCAAATTGCATGAATGAAATCTGATCGATATTAATTTGTGGCTTTTTATATCACAATCAATGAAGTTTTTTCAATTTTTTTCTAATATTTTTCATTGGAAATTTAGTGCTACTTAAGTGATAAAATAAATAATAAAGAAAAAAACAGAAGAAATTTTGTTAATTTGATTTCTATAACATATATCGTACGTTTTGTGTGAATTTCGCACGATTTCTGTACACGTTTTAAGGGCTTACATAATGCCCTAATAGTAATCGAATGATGACGATGTCCTTAAATATCACCTCAAAAGCAAGCAATCTACGATTGTAAAATTGAAAACTTGAGATTACTGACAGGAGTATTGCAAGCTATTTAGTTAACTTTAGATATTTTAGTGTCAATTTTTTTCCAAAACGTAGACGAGTTGGAAATTATACTCTACGATTTTGTACTTGCTCTGACCTCCTCCTCTTATTTCCTCCAGCATTGCAGGTACCTATTGTGGAGAAGCACAGGAGTAATTTGTTCTATTCTCACTTAATTTATAGAAGTGGATTTATACTTCTAAATGTACTATAGGATATATATATAATAAATTAGACATGATTATTGTACCGTTGACCATTGATGGAGCAAGTTACTTTGTGATGCGAGTTGCATCAAAAACCGGCAGAAAATTTCTGGGCGTAGAACGGATCGGCTGAAATTAAAAAAAAACAGCAGTGGTGTAAAACGAACATCAGAAAATCTTGATTTGAATTCCTGAAGAAACATTCCGAGGCAATACTAATGAATTATTTTTAATGGAGCGATGGCTGCTAATATAGTAATAGTCGGGCGTAGGTACTTCCACACTGTCATTGATTGGGATTATTTCCGTTACCGCCATTACCGCCACAGTTGCGAGAAGTGTTCCTTCCATAACCTAATACTGCTCTTGACATCTGTCAACAGATTTCCGTTTTCCGAAAGAGATCCTAGTCTTCAAACCGTTAATCAGTTGTTTTATTCTTTATAAGGGTTACGGACCTCTTTTTTTCCCCCATACACCTCGTTTTCCACTTCAGTAGAAGAAGGCTTCCTCTGTGCGTTGCGACAGCAGTTTTTTGACATCCAGCTTTCTCTTTGCTGTACTTAGACGAGTGCGAACCTTGGCTAAAACCAAGTATTGGTTTGAGTCGATGTTTGTACCACGTTTCGTACATACGTCTAGTACACTGGAAGCGTGCCTTCTGTCGAGCACAACGTGATCTCTCTGGTTTCGTGTGTTTCGAACGGTGACAGTCAAGTGGCCTTATGGAAATCGAGATGTTGGAATCTCTGTCATATTTTGTGCGGCCAAGTCTATCAGCCCCATACCGTTGCCAGTAACTTCATTGTGGAGATTGAATTTTAAGATCGTCGGACTGAAGAGACTTTTCTTGCCCACCTTGACATTAAAGTCGTCTAACACTGGACTGCTACGCAGAGTTCAAATAGATAAAAAAAATCGAGATCATCATACTGAAACGAATAAATAGCAGAGTTGACTTGTAAATACTTATCTAATCTAAAGTATTCGAATCCTTCGAGTGTATATTTCCGACTGTCATTATTGGGACGGTCCTATACAGAAACGTGGCTTTAACTTAAACACTTAGCAGAAGACGAAAGTTTTTCGCCACGGAAATGGGGACGACATCATCTTAACTCCAGAATTATATGTAGTCAGTACTCCTTCTTGAGAGTCATCAGCTAACACTAAGTTAAATTGAAAACAAAATAAAAAAAATAAAATATTAACAATCTCAACAATCTGCCTCAATTGTAAGTCCAAGTGCAATGCCAACGTTAAAATTATGCGGAATTGGAAGTTTATTATGTTGTAGAAATGAAAAAAAAAAAACAATATGAAGATGCGCTTAGAGCCAAAGCAAATATTCATATTTAGTTACTTACTTACATACTTATTTCACTCTTGAAACTGTTCAACTGAAAGTAGTTTGTTGCATTGACATATAAATTGAGAAACAAGTCGGCACACATACAAACAGACATACAGACATACATTGCAGATAGATAGACGACAGACTCAGAGACGAATTAATGGGTGGACGCACAGACAGACAGACAGACAGGCAAACAAAAAGTGAGTACACGACGAGACAGAAATGACAAAACAAATAAAAATATATGCATTTGTTTTTCCAAGCAGCAGCAGCAACAGCAAAAGTCAAAGAAACAACAGCAATTGCTGCAAAAACAACAACAACAGTAGCAGTAGCCGAGCCCAAACAGTAGGCAACAACAAGAGCAGCAAACAGCAAAGTGGAGTGTATTCAGTTCACAACAAACGATAGCGACATTTGCACCAAACAGCAAGCAGAAGCACTAACAATATCTTTAACCGGCAGCAGCAGTAGTAGAAGCAGCAGCAGCAGCAACAGCAGCCAACAACAACAACTAACAACCATCACTATCACAACATTATCGTCTGAATGAAAAAATTTCGCCGAGCATGCGCGCATGCGAAGTGTTTCGCTACGAGAAAGCAGGTGTATTTACCATTCTGCGGTTACCCACGGCACGGACCAGACGCGCTTAAAAATTTTGTCGCGTAAAAACTTTTTGTGCTTTTTTCTTCATCATTTGTATATTTCCTATTTCTACAAAATATAAAAAATTGTTTTCTTTAAAACAAGAACAAAACAAAAAGAAACACAAATAAACATCAAACAAAAGTGGAAGTGTTGCTTGAGAAAAGAAGAACAATTCAAAGTCACACATTTGAAACGTTCACCCGCAAAGGATATCAAAACAAAAATACAAAGACTAGAAAGGATTATGCAAAATAAGTACATCATACACTTTTAAATTGAATGTATCTAAAAGATACATTTGTTTATTATTGTGAAAAATTGCTGGAAATTAAACACAAAACCAAGAACTAAACGATTATCAGCGGTCATAATTCACGCTATCAATTAGTGTTACTCACCTGCTCTCACTGCTATTGTTACCACTTCTACTGCTACTACTTTATTACTATTTTCTATTAGTACTTCCTGTGCCTACATTCGCTTTCATTTCTTCTACAATTTTTATCACAACTTTTATTGCTGATTTGCTGATTTGCTGATTTTTCGTAAATTTTTTGTTGAAAATTTCTGCGCATCTGAATTTTCTTCCTTTTTGCACATTTGCATCTATTTCTCACATATTAATAACAAACGTATCTGTGTGTGTCTTTGCTTGTATGCGCCAGTGTGTGTGTGTGCCAGTGTGTGACCCACTTGCAACAACGACGACAAGAAGAAAAACTAACAGAAAATAAATAAACAAACGAACGAGTGAGCGAGTGCAACAATTTTCACTCAAGGAATTCTTCGTATGTAGCAGCAGCAGCAGCAGTAGGAAATATCTGTGAGATACACAGCAATAACAACAACAAGCACATCTACTCTTCTGTTGAAGTGGTCATCATCATTATCATTCATCATTATCCAGCATCATTATCATTTTAATCATTGCATAGTGTTGTCGCGTGTTGTGCACATAACTTTTTTTTCTTTGCGTTTTATTGAGTTTTGAGTGACGGCGCCGTATTCGCATCTATCTATTGGATACTTTTACTTTGCAAATACTGTACTGGGTATAATCAAAAAAATCGTTACAATTAAAAGCAACTCAAAACGTGAAAAGAAACAAACAGAATTTATATGACAGACTTTAAAGCCACTTTAGACATTTTCACATCAGTGCCACCATCATCATCATCAATCGTTAACGATTTTTGTTTTTGTGTGTGCGTTTGTGTATTTCTGAACTGAATTTGAATTTTCCTTCGAGCATTTTTCTTGTACGTGAAAATTGAAAGGAGCATTCTCGGTATAACGCTTTTAAGTGTGCGCGAGATTTTGTACCGGCTGCGATAGTGAATTTGCACAAAAACTAAAATAAAGTTTATTGGAAAATCTGCTGAGATTGGTACATTTTTGCAAGGTGAGTGGTAAATTCTTATGTTAAATGTAAAATACTAAACCCCAAACTGAACTCTCCAATTTGATGGATATCAAACTTATTCTCCAGCCCAAACTCATACCTTGATTTATGTATGTATATTTGCGTTTGTTGTCATATGTGGAACAATAACTTATGTCAGTCTATTGTTCGTAGTAATTTTAGTAAGTGAATTCAATATTATTTATTAATAATATTAAGATTCAGTGAAAATGCCACAAAATTCAGCAATGACAAGGAAAACAAGTTGAACGTAAAATAATTACTTCTTCTTCTTTCTTTTAATGGTACAACAGCCCAAGGAGGGCCTAGGCCGAGCCTTCACAACCACTTATGTTGTGCGTATTATATTTGTACATGAATGAAAGGGGACTACAGTTTAATGCCGAAACTGGAAAGTTTTTCATATGCAATTTTTACTCTTGTAAGTAGTAATTATTGCCTGCAAGAGTAAAAATTGCCGTTTGATTTCGCCGGTTCCAAAATTCGAACCCCGGACACTCTGCGTAACACTATGCCACAGTGACAACAAAAAGAAACATTACCTAAGTAGTTGTTGTAATGATATAAAGAATGTTACAAATACTTTTAGTATGTTATTTCTAGGTACAAGAGTATTAGCAGCAAAAATTATGGAGAAAAATTTTCAATGACGATTGTGCTCAACAACTGCTAAATCATTTGTTGATCCAAATACAAAATAAACTTTTATGTAAAAATCATTTATAAAAAAGTTGAAATTGCTGGATATGAACTCATTAGTTTATAAATCCTATATTAAAAACAATCAGGACGTTAAGTTTCATATTGAATATCATATGTATTCAAGATGAGCGAGAGATTTTGTCTATATTTGTCAACTATATTTGTCAACTAAAACTCAAGTCAAAATATGCTTCAGTTTCATGCTGGACATTACATTTGAGATACGCTGGAGAATTGGACTGGATCTCAATATTCCTTTTTCCTTGAGAATATATTGATTCTTCACTTGGGAAAACTTGATGTCCAGACTGGTTAAAAGAGGGACACATGTTCCCAAAATACTTATATTTGGTAATATATGAATAATAGTGTTTTTTTGATTGCCATCTCAAAGAACTCGGAAGACTACAGCTACAAAAAATACATTTTTTTTTTATTATTCATATTTTATAATTTATATTTCTTTTAAATCTTGCAATATTTTCCTTCTATATCGTAAATGAATGAGGTTGGTAATGTGTTTATATCTGACAAAAAAACACATTTCACATTTGGTTTTTCAGTATAGAATTTTTGATAGTTCCCTTGTGATACGTGAAGTGACGTGTCAGAGTCAAAAATGCTCAGTTAGCAATGACATTTCATCATGAAAAATCTTACAACGCTTACAAATCATTGAATTTTATTATCAAAATTCGTGATCTATGAGAAATATTTTCCGCACACTTCGACCATTTGATGAGCAACCATTTAGCCAATACATCCAGCGAAATGGTGGGCCTGCAAAATCATCGGTCTGAATTTATTTTCCTTAAAGATCGCGTTACTGTCATTAGACCCCGTTATCGTTCGATGGTTTAGTGCTTTTTTCCCCCAAAATGAATGAGTCGAAACTGGTGGCCTGCGTTATCAACCAGAAGGCGCTAAGTGCCACATATAGCATGTGTAACAATGGTCCTATTGAGAGTTGAGTTTGATGAACAATACATTTCACGTTGCAGGCCAGTTAGCTCGAAAAGAGGAATTCTCTCATGGATCACAAATTTCATATACTTTTCTGCTCTGCTTGTATTTCCTTTTCACCCTATAATACACCCTATAACAAAGAGAAACTAGACTATTCTGAATGGTGGAAACTTTAAAGCTTTTTTAAACATTTATGGATTAGTTTACTTTTCTTTTAAATTAGAATTCTTTATTTGGAAATATATAAAATAGATTTTCAGTAGGAGTAAATGAGTACAAAGATTACAAGTATGTAAATATTTAACCATTGTTCTTCATACTTAACCATTGCACCTAACCAAATCAAAAGATTTTTTGAAATGAAAACTCAATTGAAATTTGATTCGTTTTCGAAATGAATCAAATAAAAGAGTGAAATCAATATTTCAATGAAATTTCTACATACAATTTTTTAATTGCTTGCATCATCATAAGAAAGTCTCAGCAATGAAACAGTTTCAACAATATGTGTTTATGTATATGCATACTTAAATTGACTAAAAACATTTCTTTTAATATTTTCCTAAATTTTATTACTAACAATACATATACATGCAAATTTTCATAACTCGCTTTCTTTACAGTCACTTCAGAAATCTGAAAATATTACTTATACCATACGTATTATGTAATTTTTATTTTTATTGTAAAGAAAATTCATTTTCTTTATTTTAATTTTAATTAAATTGGTAATTTTTTGTAGTTAAATTTACTATGAAACGGTAATATTTATTGCTAAAAAAAGGTTAAATTTAGAAATTTTATTTAGTTAAATTTACCTTGAATCGGTAATATTTATTGCTAAAAAAAATTATAATTTTGAAGTTAGGCCGATCAACGAAACCTTAACAAGTGAAAGAGCCTCAAGATAATTGAATTTAATTATACATAAATACTAATTTAATTTAATAATAAATTAGTTAAAACGTTTCAAATTAAAAAAGAAAAGTTTATGTACATACATATGTATTTATTGTATTTCTTTCCCCTTTACTCTTCATCTGTGAAATATGTTTTTATATTGTAGATACCATATACTATTTTTATACAGAAGCGGTGAAGTGAAATTAATGATAGATCGCTTAAGCGACGCATTTTCAATTGAAAATATAGAGTCCCGAGTTCACATCATCAAAACATGAACTTTTCCCCACAACAACAAACATGAACGAATTTAATTTCATATGAAACGCTAGCAAGTAACGTTATACAATTTAGTAGCATAAAATATTTAGTTACCACTCGAATGAAATTAATGAAAATTAAAAAAACGACGACAAATGCCGCTTCTTTTGTATATTTTTCTGTTACTCTGCAAATAACCTCTGCAAATGAAAATAAATGAATAACGTTAACATGCGACCGGCACATTTGTCATGGGCAAATGACCAAAAATGCATTTCTCTACACGAGCCGAATGAAATACTAGCATTGATACTATGGAGATACTGCGGCTGACATACTGTGAGATACCGTCATAATAGATAGAGATACACATCACAACTTTGTACGACAAGTACTTTCAAATGCTTAAAGTTATTTAAGTATGCTTAAATCAGCTTAAGTGCAGTTATACATAAATGTACATATTAGATATGCACGCATGGTATATATGTATGTATATGTGTGTGTTTAATCATGCATTACAGTGTACCATAGTAGTAATTTAATATCACATCATATCGGATCATAAAAACGCCACGCACCCTACATGATATTGTTTACATTTCATTAGCACCTTTAATCGTCACTGTTATTTCTTTCATTTCATTTCATCTTCTACTTCTTCTTGCTTTTCTTTTTTACAATGATATTTCTGCTACTTACATATTCGTTTTACCAGACTCACTGACTTGTTCACTGATCCAGCCAATACCACTGGCCTTTGAAACTTGATTTCGGTCACGTCCTTTCCATACTAAGAAAGGATTATTTGAAATTCATAACTAGTTCATGTATGGCGTGGCACGATTAGTGCAAAAGTTTATATTTTTGCCTAAATTTTAAAGCCTATGGTGTATAGCAAGCACCATACATATAGCGCAATAACTACAAGTCCATGTGGGATATACCATATATATGGTATATTTATTTGAAAATTAAGGTAAGCACATTTCGAATACTTTAAAAAAATTGTATGGTTTTCTGTCACGCTCGTGCAGAATATCAAACTACAGTAGAGGTTTGATCACTGAATACCAGTGTTTAATTTTATTTACTAATTTTTAAATGATTTCTATATATCTAGATTCGATAAAATATCACCACCACTTGAAAATATCATCCCGAAATAAACCAATGTCAAGGCTTTTGATTTTTTGCTGTGATAATATCTTTACTGGATGGTATTTTTATAAATTTCCACACTTTTTGGTCATCTTGTTTCCAGTCAGACTATTTTTTGCTGTTTAGCGAGGTTGTGAATCGAAAAGTTTTTAAAATGAAAAAGGTTTGAAGTAACACTACTACTCTGTTACTATTGTCTTCTACTACTATTTACTACTATTATTTCCTACTACTATTCTACTGCTTTTTTTACTTATTCTTTATACTACTTTTCTACTACTATTTTCTAGAACTATTTTCTACTAATATTAACCGTTACTATTTTTGTCTACTTTTACTATTTCCATTCAACTAGTATTTTCAATTATTTTTCCACTACTATTTTTACCTACTTTACTCTTTCTAACACTTTCTCGCTTACTATTTTCAACTCCTATCTCTACAATTGGTCTTTTCTACTTTTTTCTACTACTTCTCTACTATTAATTTCTAATACTCAGTTTTATACATAGTTTTAGATACAATTGCATGTGGTTGAAATTCTCTTAACTCTGCCACAGCCAAAATAAATACAGACATTTTTGGATAAAATTAAGTTTAGAAATTAATAATTTTAAAACTCACGGGCAATGCCGGGATTCCAAAACATTGAATTATATGCATCGTCACTGTTATAAAAATATTTTGTTTTAATTTTTCTGTTTGAATGTATCAATGAAAACATTTTATAATACATACATAAGTATGTATGTACATGACAATTTTACGTTGCACTCGTAAACACGCATTGATGATTGCTGGTTGGTCAACGAAACAATAAAATTGATTGTAAATTTATGATGTGAAAATTTATTTTAAACGTGTGTATAATTTATTTAACCTCACTTAACCTCACTCACTTCCAAATAAAAGATTTCATTACGTTTCCCTTTAATTGTACTACATATTTACATAAGTACTAGCATAAAACAATGTTGATTGATATTACTTATGATGTCTCAGTGAATTGGTTGAGGTTATTCGCCAATCTCATGCTTTATATTTCGAATGAACACTCTATAAGTCATTCATAACAATAATTACCATCACATCTAAATATACAGCTGCTTATTGGATCAAATACTAAACATGATTTCTTAGGATTAAAAGAACCTTAGTCAGTTAATAGATTTCTTTTCGGAAAACGTGAACATTTGACTTGGAAAAAGCGAACCTTGTGCATTAGTAAATATTGAAAAACAAAATATATTATAAATAGAAACATTTTTCGTACTAAATTAAAATCAAGAATAAGGAAAACCAGGAGATATTGCAACGGAGTATTCTCGAAATCGTATATATATTAGCTTAGAGATTAGCAGCTATTCACTGTCAACATCATTCGAATACTTTGCCAGTAAAGCTCAAAGAAAAACAAATTTCCATAAGTGAAATTAATAACTTTGACTCGTGAACGCCCCTTTTAAATAGTTTGTTAAATTAAGTAAATAGTAGTTAGTGAAAATAGTGAAGATTTTATTGTTTTCGTTTATTTCGACTGCAAGTTCGTTGCTTAAATCTTTTGTTTGTACTACATAAATATACCTACTTGAGTAGAATTATAGTTTATGACCATTTTACAGCAAACATGCTTCCAATTAGCATTTGAAAATTATTACAGCAGAATAAGGCACGTAGGTACTCGTCCAACATTTTTCTTGATGGTACACAATTTTTCTTCTTCGTTTTTGCATATACGATGTATGTAGTACTTATACATATCTAGGCATGTATGTATGTACATACATATGGATGTATGTATGTAAATTTAGCCCACTTCAATTATGAAACCTATTAACACTTTTCACCTTCAGAAAAATGTGTCTACTCGCTGCTTCGAGATTGTGGAGCATCATAATAAAAATATGCCAGCACAAGTCGCATTTGTTAATTAGAAAAATAGCAACAAAGCTTTTTCTACATACTTACTACTTAGTTACGATACTTGTATGTATGTATCTATGTATGTATATGTACTCGTACTTCTACAGCTGCTTCTAGGTAGTACCGAGTTATAGTTGAATATAAATGTTATGACTTTCATTCAGTAGGTTCATGCGAACATATTTACATGTGTAAGTATTTGAATACCTTCTCAAATTTGTTTTCACATATGCTTGCAACATTTTTTTTTTGTGTGCATCTTTCTTTGCATAAACTATATGAAGAAATTTGCGCAGATTGAAATGTGAAATGTGTCAAAATAATAAAAGTTTCGATTTTAAGCATTTTTTTTTCTCCATTTGCAATCTTAATGAAGTATTGAACTCGAATTTGAGTTTGTTTGCACGCTAGTGCCATAATATTTTGTTGCCATTTCCATTGTTGTTGTTGTTGTTTTTGTATCAACCAAACTGAAATTTTATTACATTTAATTTTCAATCAATTATATGACTACTTAGTGATGAATGCATGAATGAGTGAATGAAGTAGCCGAAAGTAACCGTCATCAATTCATTACTGCGCGCGCGCAACTCATCAAAAGAACGTGAAACTTGTTAAGTGTAAATAATAAGCAAAAAAAAAAAAAGAAAAAACATAAAACGTTTTGTTTGGCTTCGATGGTCGTAGAGCCTGGGATCGTGGTGTTATTTGAGTATCTCAAAGATACTCGTGCTTGGGTATATGAAAGAAATACACACTTAAAAATTATTTTCAATTTCATTAGACGATCATTTGGCAAATATCAATCGTAATCAGTTGTAGAAAAAGATAAAAAAAACGCTGCCGCTTCCACAAACTAATTGAATACATAAAAAATTGGTTTCCAAAAACAAAACAAAAATGAATAGAAGACTCTTTTTTCACATGCCTTGATTTTGCTTTCACTTTGTTGTTGATGATAATTTAATAGCATTTATCTATACTACATATGTACATATGAGAAACAATTACCAAAGCAAAAGTTTATTAATAGTTAAAATTCTTTCAATTTTCATTTTGTAGAGAACTCATCATCGTCTTCATCAACGTCATCATATCATAGTTTTCCAAATCACTTGACAGTGTCATCTTCATAATATTCAACGAAAACTATACAACAAATCATGCGAAAGATGAGAATCAAAAAGATTTGGGTGACATTTGCGATTTTTCTTTCACTTCAGGTGAGTTTCTGTGTTATTCTTCAATTCAAGTATCGAAAGTTGTACACCTAAGTAAGGGCTGCGTGAACTAGCGATTGTGGAATTAGAGAGGTGGACTAAGGTTTTCCGATCTTCCAAAGACGTTTTTAATTAGGGAGCAAAGATCATATTGATTTGATTATTCTTTATCGAATAACCGACATTTAGGCGATTTGTTGCATTTGAGACGAAAATAGTTATTGTACATATACAGAATCACTGCGACTTTAGGAACACAATGGATACGGCCACGGAAAAATGCCTTTAATTTTATTCCGCACATTTTTTATTTTATTCCGATAAAAAAACAATAAATTTTACTAGAAATAATGTAAACAAGCAAATTGTATTAATTTAATTTGGCTCATTAAAAAATATAAATTTTTTGAAGTCAACGAAAGCGGCAATTGGCACGTTGTCGCCATGATGCATTGTCGCAGCTATTATTTTTATGTTCATAAGGAGCTGTTTACACTAGTATGAAGTGACTGACAAAGCCAGGCAGTAAAAAAGGCAGTAAGAAAAAGACCTAAAACTTATATCTCTTTCTTGCATGCTTGCAAGAAACACGGGCAAATAGCCTCGAAGAATACATTGACGCAATGTTGTTGCCGCCTCCATTGTGTTCGTACAGTTGTTTGAAGCAGTATGGCAGAGAATAAATAAATAAATAAGTAGCAATGATAGTAAATATTTTTACCGTGTTTTGGAAACGCGAATTAATAATTAAGGCGAAAATTGGTAGCATCATAAAGCCAAAAGAGTTTGCTATGGCACAATAATGCAACACTATATCTACATATGTAATCTATTATAAAGTTTTGTAATAAAGTAAGTCAGCCACTGTAGTGTATACGATTTGTTTCCTCCATTTATTATTCTTAAAATAGACTGATAGTTCGACAGTTAGTTAGTATCCCAATAAATTTCTTCATCATTTGCAATTTTTGCCCGCTTGTTGGCATAATTGGTACAGATATATTTTTTCTTTCTTTTTCTCTTTATCTAGCCCAAAATATATTATTTGCCTCGTAATGACATAGCAATAAAAATTGTGTGTGACGGTGGGATGCCCTACAGAAGTTTACTTCTTCAGAACGTTCGCGTTTTGGGTTTTCAGGTTAGGTTAAGTAATCTTATAAAAACCAAAGTCTGTCGCAGACGTTACAGCCGTGGCCGAATGAATTTTTAACGAACATGTTTTGAAATTGTATATGTGCTGATTTCTGCAACGATAGGCTCTGTATAGTTCAGTTTTTATGATTCTCCGATCCCAGGTGTGCTACATCTGTATTAACTTCATTTTCATTATTTGCATTACCAATGCATTCATTGCAAAATAATCATTATCATCAAAATATTCAGGTTGTATGATCTTAACAGGTGGTAACTCGCGAATGTTATGAGGTTGACTAGAATCTTGACAAATCTCGTCTATGTTCTGTTGTGCTGATGCGAGTTGTTTTGTTTTCACGGAGGAAAGATTTTCAGGCAAGTTTTCAAGTAAGTCTCCTGGCCTTCTCTTTCGTTGAGAAGCTGGGAATTCGGCTACCTCAATAACTGCCTGGTGCTGCACTGAGGAACTTCTTCGGGACTGAATGAGTGGTCGCTTTGGCGTAATGGTAGTGCGTTGGACTCTTATGCAAAGTGACCGAGATTCGAATCTCGGCATAGGCATAATCAAAAAGTAAAAAAAAAATTTTCTACACAGCACCGTCTTTTGGCAAGCAATGGCAAACCTACAAGAGTAAAAATTGGCTACGAAAAGCCAAGAGGTGGTGCCGTGTAGAAAAATTATTTTTTCTACTTTTTGGTTTTACCTGTGCCGAGATTCGAACTCCGGATACTCTGCGTAGCAGTCCAACATACTACCACTACACCACAGCGACCACATGGGTACACCCTGAGTGTTAATTGTATCAAAAAACAAAACAAAAAAAGAATGTTGATGCAATTATAGACTCTATGAACTAATTTGCCATTAATGCTGTCTCTCCGCATTAGTCTTTAGAGATGTTTTGCGTGAAATTCGAATTCTTTTGTGCTTCAAGTTGCTTCCGAAGGCAGCACTCTCGCGATCTCTTGGTATTGGTTTTTTCACGATGGCAGAATCTCAATTTTGTTGGGCCTCCATATTTCGATTTCGGAGATTTTATCGTAACACTATTGCTATTTGTTTGTGCCCCGCATTAGTTTTTTTTTCAGTCTATTCTGGCTCATTCTTTCAGCTCTAGAAATTTCTTACAATTTTTGTTGGAAATGTCAAATTTTACTACATAGAAACTGATGGGCATCGCCCTCTATCAATCGAGTAGGAATTATATGCGAATCAGCGCCCTAGTGCTGATGGTTCCTCTATCGATTGAGAGCGCATTGCGGATGCATATGTGCTGCCCATCATTTAGGTGTATATGCACCTGCATCCTAATTTGTTCATACTTGATTGATAGAGGGCGCTGCCTTTCATTTACGTGCCAGTAAACTTCAATAAATATCAAAAATCAAATGCTGAAAGGCCCTAACTAACATTTCAAATTATTTACAGGATAGGCATAAAAGATTATGAAATTAGATTAGAAATATTATACATAAATATGTATGTATGTACCAATCCAGAGCTTTTTGAAAAGTTTCATACAATTGTCGTTTCAGTATGGGATATCTAAAACTTCAAAAAAAACGAATTTGGAAAAAACATTTTAGTAAATATATACTCCTACACATTATACATACCTTATATTCATACAATATCTCAATTTAATAACCTTTTAACAATTCCATATGAAGTGCTTCTGTACCACCCACTAATTTATATCAGGTTTACTTTATACATACATGCGAGTACGTTTTCAAGTAGGTATGCCAAAAATCGTGATTAATTTAACAGCAATAATGTTATTGTAAAAACATCTTGGTACATTTGTATTCGTTTTCAACAAATTTGCGCGCTTCGTAGCAGAAAGATCGTCCCTTTTAGCCAATCATTGACTCCATCTTCAGCTGCAGAAAACCAAAAAAGAAGAAGAAAAGAAGTTTTAGTTTTCATTTTTATATTATCACAATGCCAACCACACTCAGTTAAAGCGGAATTTCACTTTTCATATACTCACAAGAAACACTCTTCCTTTTTTCAACCACCAACATTCAAGCGTTTTCTGCTTTCCTTCTTGGCTTTTGACCTCAACTCTGAATTCTTTGCAATTTGGCATCAAAAGCAACAACAACAACAACAACAACAAAAATCTTCAATTCCAGCATGAATTTTTGTGTTGCCTCGTTTTTGCATGTCTGAAGCATTAATATGAAAATTTTGTTAAACAAGTCATACACAGACAAACCGGCATACAGACAGGCAGATAGACAGACAAACGGGCAGGCAACTGCTAGCGGTGCATCACGTTCTTAACGTTGTCATTGTCGTTACTTTCTCTCAATTCTTGTGGTGCTGATTCGATAAAATGTTGGTTGTAGCTTCGGCTACTTTGGTGATGATGATGGTGGCGTTGGTGTGTTACTTCTTCCTTCTTCTCAATAAGGTCAATATAGTTACACTGAGCGCCGTTCATCTTTATCTAAGTGGCAAAGAAGTTGAAGGTGAAGTATCTGATGTACGAATCTGATGAATCTGTATGGCATGCATTGAAATATGTACTGTAACTTGTTTCCGTTTCGTATTATATGTCGTACCTGTTCTCCTGCAGCGATATTGGCGACATTTGATGGCATTTGTTGCTGGCATTACCGTTGTTCAGCCCGTTGTCGTGCATTTTTTGTAATTGTGTATCTGTATCTGCTTGAGCCAGTGAGTGTGTGTGTTTTGCCTTATTTTCTTGCGCATATACGTCACAGCTTTTTGCTTTATGTGTGGCACATATTTATTTATACAAAATTTTTCACTTTTTCTTTTAGCTTAGCTTGCTTTGTTTCGAAATATCTTTTCGCCAGTTGTGTAAATTCATTGCCTTAAATTAGATTTTCTTTGCTTTTATTAAACTGCAATTAAGTTAGTTTTTTTTGTTTAATTTTATGTTTAAAATTCATAATTTTTGTTGTTATCGTGATTGTCCTAGTGTGCAAGTTAATTCAATTTCCCTGAAGTATATTGTTATACTTATTTATAAAAGCATTTTAATGAATGTAGAATAATATGTAAAGAGAGAAGTCTTAGGTGCATAAGCTTTTCCGTTTTCGGCAAAGAATCCGAATTAGGTTCATCATCATATCTACTCACTCATAGGCATAGCCAATTAACCAACCAAGAGGTCTGGCCTGAATTTTTCAGTTGTAGTCTTTCATTTAGTTGTTGCCTTGCTGGCTATTAGCTTGGGGCTTCTATTCCATTCCAAGTCTTCATCCACTGTCATATTCTTTTTTATTGAGCTCTTCTGGTTAAGAAATGATTCAATTTATGGGAGTCAGTTTATTCCAGAATGGCAAACATTGTAGCAAAAGCTGAGGTACCCAGATCTCTAATACTAGGTTCAAGTCTTTAATAAGTAGCTAAGAAGAAAATCTACTTATGGTATACATACATACATATATAAAAAGCAGATGGATTTTCAGAGTGGTAGATTTGTTGTATACATAGTATATAGAGCAAACATAAATCCTTTACTCAGGGGTCATAAGAAAATTGAAACTGCAGATTGGAGCTAGAAATTAGAGGACATAATATGACCGTGGGTAAGGCGAGGGACATAAGAAATAATATCAGACCTCATAACAAAGCTATAACACAAATTTTTACAGGATTCTGAAAATGTGTCCGTACGTAGTCACAGTCAAGCTTAATTTACAAAGTTATCAGTAAATGCTTATATTTAATTGCGGATGTGCTTCAATTAATATAGAATACGTGAATTGCATAAGCATTGCATTAACTGCACTGTCTCTGCTAAGAACGAACAAGAAAAAGTGTACCAATTTCGCTTTTTTTTGCGACAACACACACACACACACACACATACACTCACACACATACACACACACACAAACACACACACACAAACCATTAAGCATGTTGCAGCAATATTGAACTCAGTGGAGCAGCTCCACTTTAAATTGAGTTCAAGGCTAGAATCTAGAGAGCTCGCTCTTAAAATTATGAATGAGGCGAACAGAAAGCAAGTGACATATTTTCATTCTTCGAAATTCTTATTATTCTTTCTTCAACATTGTAAACCGTTTTCTTTATCTTACTTACTTATATCGAAGGCAATTTATCTATATGTAAAAAGAAGAAGCAGAAAGAAAAATATGGGGGAAAAAACAAGTTGACAACTTTGTTGGTTATTGTTGACGAGCAGCCATTCATCATGATATGTTTGCAATACACAGGCATACTGCCTGCTGTTGCTGTTGTTGTTGTTGGCTACTAACATTTATGGCAGTTTAGCTGCTTGAACAAATGAAAAATGCGTTTGTATAGCGAAAATGTAAGTAAAGTTTAGATTTTTCTTTTGCTTTTTGTTTTTGTTTTTTTGTTGATGGACATGAAGATTGCTGCATAAATCTTCCAACAATGATTGTGCCACGTTGTACCTCGAGGTTACAATTACTTTGTTTTTATGTATGTACATATATGAATACACATGTATGTACGTAACTGTGCGCGTACATACAATATGTAAGTATGTATTTATGTCCAAATGAATGCTGCATATTTGGATTTGTTGGCAATGCACAGCAACATACAAGACAACATAGAAGAAAACAACAACTGAAATGGTAAAGAAAATAATTATATTGAAGTGAAAGACTGATTTCTTTTATCTCAAACAGTCGTACATACATACATACATACATACATATTTATCTATATGTTCATATGTATGTGTTTACTAGTATGTATGTATATGTACATACAATACATAAACGGAACTAAAGTGTTGCGAGTATCTTTATAAGGTAATTGAAATTAAAGTCATCAAATCGCATATCAAATAAATGAAAGATGTCTCCATTTCACCAAACAAACTTAATGAGTTGTTAAATTTAACTGCTGTTGTTGCATACGCCCAACAACGAACCATTGCCTGCTACTAACTAACCTAACTAACTACCGCAATGAGTTGTTTCATTACAAATTAACTAGGTGGGCTCTATTGCCATTGCTGCTGGTGTTAGACTACTGCTGTATGGCTGCTAGATCAATAGGCATAGTTTGGCAACTTGGTGGTCAATCATTCTCACTTCTTCTGCACACTTACACTCCCCATATTGGAATGTATCTACATACATATATATGTACATACATACATATATTTTTTCTATCCATTACCATACCACAATCTGATGATCAATGTCGTTTTACCTGAACACTCACACTCGCACTCGCACTCTTCCCCGAAATATAAACAACTTTCACCGACAGCAACACAACAGCAGAAACCAAATCAACTGACAGCGAAAATTTACTACTTACTCACACGTTTTAGATTACCACAATAATAATAATAAAAAACGAAAAGAAACCGAAAAATTCTCATTTCTTTTGCCAGAAATCGATCCTGTTAAAAGTGAAAAAAACAAAAAAACGGTTGGCACATGCTATCACACGCAAAACCAAAGCCAAATCGTAAAACAGGTTCAGATACGCAATTCGCTCGCATCTAAAACGCTGAATCCGATGATTCTAAAAAGCCAAATTTATATGCTAAACGCAGCAACAGGGCACCAAGCAACAGCAACCACAACAGCGCCAACGACAATTGTATTCATGTTGGTAGTGCGTAAATTTATATTCACATCGATCGATGAAACACCGCGTTACTACCAGCAATGTGCGCTGCTGATGATCACACGACACCAATGCATAATATTGCTTCACCAACCATGGCCACAATGTCTCGTTCCTATGCGACTGCTGCTGCTGCAGCTGCTGCTGACTTTGGCTGGCTCTTAAAAGAAAAAAAGTGGTTGCCCCATTTTATGTGTTGAATGGATCGTGTTGGACGAACACCGGCCAGCCAGACTGCCACCACCAATCCACACAATCAATATGAATGTCGCACGCAATTGCGTTCAATACATTTGAAACAGGTTGTTACGCTGCATTTATTTTTGCTTTGCTCCTTTTTTTACTTTGAACTTGATGCGTTTTAAGAATTTGCAGAAATCTCTCATTGTATGTGAATTGAAGTTAATTAAAATATTTGCAAGTTGTTAAACGCTGCCAACGATGTGCACATGTAGAGGAGGAGTTCATTTGTTGCTGTACGTACCCGCAACTTTTCGCTGATTTCATAAACCGGAATTAAAATTTCGTCGCTCAATTAAAGTTTCCCTTTGATTGGGGCAATTTTTACTTTGTACGAGTACACTCACATATTTATGGAATTGGGTCAGTTATTGTCTGGCGGTGAAATATCTGATTCGTCAATTAATAAGGAAGAAAGAAAAAGTTGGTTGAATTACTTGGCTTCTTAATAAATACATCTGCAGAAGTAAGTTAATTAATTGTGTAGTTATGCATTGTTAAACCTTGTGAAAGTGGAAGACTGACCTGCTTTTACCAATATCTCTAAGCACAATTAAGTAATCCACTTGAGGTTCTTCGGTCAAGACATTGTGTCGTTACATGCTTCATCGTTAGTAGTTATCTAATAATAATTTGATCAGAATCAGTATTAGTTACTACTTATATAATGCCATTTTAAGACAAACGAATGTCATTTATGTTACGTCGATACGAGTAACTAGGAGTAACTATCGATGATTTTTGAGTGACTGAGTATGATAGTACTTTTTGTACTCGATACCTTTAAATGAGTATTTACTTGGAATCGACCAAATATGTAACATCGGAATTCACATGCAACTAATATTATATTTAAATATTGTAGAGTTGTAAAATGAAGAAATTTTCAATACTACTGTCTAAAAATTTCATGTTTTTCGATGCCAAATCTAGTCATTTCATAGTATTGTTATCCACTTTTTTTATAAAAACAGCATATTTTTATTTCTTACTGGTATTTTTTTTTCTTCAGATCGCTCTGGCAGATGAAGTTGATGTAGTAAAGGCCATTACCGGTAATGAAGAAATATCCGATCATGATAATGAAGTCGACCAGGTTGCATTGGAATCGGAACAGGAACCACAGCAACCGGCAAAAGTTCTGTATCAGCAACTTAATATACAGCAACAACCACAACCTGGACCCGCCAGAAGTAAGCATTCCGTTGCACGTTGAAATTCAGTTATTAATTTCTTATTACGCCCTGCAGGTAATCATCAGAGTATTCCTTTGAGTTTGGGTCAACCTTTTGGGCCCCCACCACCACCTGCTCAATTGGCATATCAAGGACCGCCACCACCATTGCCGCAGCAACGTCAATCGCCACAAGTGCATGCACCACAAGTACTGTCCGACCTGAGTGTAGCTGCTTCGAGTACCAATGAAATATGGGCCTCACCGGTACAGGATATGCCGAAAATTATTTCGCTTGATGTGAAATGCGAGAAAAATGGCATGAAAGTATTTGTCCAATTCGATAAACCATTCTATGGCATTGTATTTTCGAAGGGTCATTACAGCAATATGAATTGCGTTCATCTACCGTCGGGATTGGGACGGACATCGGCTACTTTCGATATTGGATTGCACGAATGCGGCACCTCGGGCAACACCGAAAATGGTCTCTACGGGTATGGTCATGAGTCTGGTTCGGGAACGTATTTCGAAAACATTATTGTCATCCAGTATGATCCACAAGTGCAAGAAGTGTGGGATCAAGCACGCAAACTGCGTTGCACTTGGCACGATCAATATGAGAAGAGCGTAACTTTCCGCCCCTTCCCGGTTGATATGTTGGATGTGGTGCGCGCTGATTTCGCAGGCGACAATGTCGGCTGCTGGATGCAAATACAAGTGGGCAAGGGACCATGGGCGTCGGAAGTTTCAGGGCTCGTGAAAATCGGTCAGACAATGACAATGGTCCTGGCTATTAAAGATGATGACTCGAAGTTCGATATGCTGGTACGCAATTGCGTGGCGCACGATGGCAAACGTGCTCCAATTCAATTGGTCGACCAACGTGGCTGTGTAACGCGTCCGAAACTAATGTCACGTTTCACGAAGATAAAGAACTTTGGTGCATCGGCTTCGGTGCTTTCGTATGCGCACTTCCAGGCGTTCAAGTTTCCCGACTCTATGGAGGTGCACTTCCAGTGCACAATACAAATTTGTCGTTACCAGTGCCCCGATCAGTGCTCTGATCCTAACTTACAGGAAGTGCATCATTTACAAGTCGGCCCCGAATCACAGTATGGACCACCACCACAGCTGCATGTGGATACTTACCACGTCAGTGGCTCTATTGGAAAGAGACGCGATGAACGGCGTGTGCAGCGACGGACCCGTGCTGTCGATCCCGAACAGGAAGTTGGACTGAATCGTGTCATCAAAGTGGTATCATCCGGTGATCTAACTTTTGCCATCGATTCTAATAATACAGCCTCGGCGGTACCACAAACCATGGTGTTCCCGGCACGCGAGGACGGTCTCATTTGCATGACCACGCCTGGCTTCGCGATAACTCTCATTATATTACTGGGCATTCTGGTGACCTCTTGCCTCATCTCGGCTTTCCTCTATGTACGTTTGAGACCATTCTCATCATTCACGGAGAAGGAACGCGCTGTAGCTTACACGAATCCACAATTAACCGGTGCGTTACCTGTAATACAAATACCACCACCACCACCTCCGTCGGTTCACGGAACACTCTCGAAGAATCGGACGCTATCATGAGTTAACGATCGCAAAATTACACGCTCGGAATGAATCATATACAAAAATTGGATGATGATGACTTGCCAACCGTGTTGGCGTTGGAGTTGTCTCATACACACTTTCAATAAATAGTCTTCTTTCTTCTGGCAAATCAGAGTAGCTTAAGTTCACCATGTTTAGCGTAATTGTAATTCTTAAGCTATTTTCTTATGAACTACTCTATATTCTGCGAAATTCTTTTTGGATTGTTTCTTAAGCAAAAAGTTTGAATTTCCTTCGTGGCGCTTAATTCCATATTTTAAATGGGCATGCTATTGGTGGAAGTCTAGTATTTTATGTATACATATAAACAAATTAGGTTATGTTTTACTCGTAATTATTTATTTATGATTTATATTTTAATAATACCGGTGCTAAGCCATATTCAAAGTTCAAATCTCTGAAACGCGTCGTTAGTCTTTGGTATGATTTCCATGCAAAATTTCCAGAAAATAGAAAGAAAATACATTAATAACACCTTAAAACGCCATTTACCTCTTTGTAACGCTTTACTTTGTGTTTATTTGTCTTTTTTGTTTTTTTTGTTTTGTTTGTTTTTATTTATTTGTCTGTTTTTTTTAATTCTATGTAAACGTATTAAGACTTTATAGATTCTATACATACAAACATAAAAATTACATAAATACATATAATACATATAATTGCTTCAATTAGTCACTAAATATGTTAAGCGCTTTCATTAGTTTAAGTTTCAATATCAAATATCAAATAAAATTAAATGTTTGCTGGCTACGTATTTACTAGTTAATACCTTTTTTATTTTTCCTTTTTTCTTCTGTTTGACTGAAATCTAAGTAACTTAGGTACATTTCTTATACTTCAACTGTTCAATTATTTATTACTTTTATTTATTGATTGTAAACTTGAATTAAGAATTTTTCAACCTGAACAACAATTGACATTGTGAACTTAAATTTTTTTTATTTTTGTGTTTTGAATAAAATTTAAATAAAATATTTAACATGTGTATTTTCTTTTACCTGAAGCGCATTAAGGTCAGTTCTATATCTTCTTTTAAGTCGTTTAAACAATTTCAATTTGTATACGAATAGTGGCGATACATTATCAGCGTCTTGCATTTTACTACTTATATATTATTGATACTGAATTCTTAGAGAAGTTAATTGAGCAGACAGTGACGGCTGTGGAAAGCTTAAGCTTGAGCTTGAGGTCTTCTTTTGTGTGAATCGTCTCCTGGACTACCAAATAAAGAAACTGCAACTCACGAAATATGGAGTCTCTTTGAAGAGAAATAAATGGCGATATGAAAGTGGATTTATTTAGTAAAGATTCAGAAGCCCAGTTGGTTTTAGGAACTGTTACCGTTCAAGGTAAAAAAAGCTCGGCCTAGGCCCTCCATGGGCTGTTGTGCCATTAAAAGTAAAGTAAGTACCGTTCAAGGTATCTGCTTGATAGCATAATGTATTTTGTCTAAGCCAATATGGAATTGGGGCATAAAATGTCTTCAAGGTAGTGATGTCCGCCTTTAAATCCATTCAATGCAGTTTAATTGTTCAGTGTTTATTTTCTTTTTTTGTTGTGCACTGACGTATTTATATTATTTTATTTAGAATTAATTTTTTTAATACAGTCAACACACAGGGGTACCCCAATGAATGCAGAGCATTGTGTTGATTGGAAGGAAGATTGCTAGGGAGAAGTAGTTATGAGCGTTTGCTTTAAATTATATATATTTAATTTAATTTAATATATTTTTTCAAATATAATAATATAATTATATTTGAAAGGAGCTTATTCCAAATTATTTCAAATACGCGCGGTACGACAGATAAAAGAACTTTCTCTGTAATGCGTAGTGCGGTGTAAAGCGTGAGATCCGCTTGATGTTTGTGTAGTGAACACACGAACTGGCGGTATCAGCTTGCGCATCTCAGCAGAACATCTAACGTGAAAGTAACGGTAAAACAGAGAGACGTAAGACAGGTTTCGACGATTTTTGAAGGACTACCTCCTCGTGACGTCCCCTGGATAGCAATCTGACACCCGTCAGTATATTTCAATTTTATTCCAGACCACAACCAGACCTCACAGAAGCATGATTACAGTAGATGCCACTTTAAAAAATTCCCAATGAACCCTCAAATGAGGCGGCCAATAGAGTTAGAAACTCTACAGTCTCCTATTAGCTTTACCGCTCGATGTAGGATACGGTCCAGGAACTCCAGCTGGATAGGTGCGAATTAAACTCCAATTTAGGACGTATATATGGCGGACACGAGGTAAAGTTCGTGACAGTCGCACAGTGCGTCTTTGTTCGATCCGTGCGCTTCTAGGTTTCACGTCGACCCACAGCCTCCTCCTGACGTCCCCTGGATAGCGATCTGACACCCGTCAGTATATTTCAATTTTATTCCAGACCGCAACCAGACCTCACAGAAGCACCAATACCGATCATCGGTTGTAGTGCCAGGTAAGTAAGTTAGGACGTATATAGGTGAAGATCATGCGGAGATCAGACGGAGGGAAATATTTTTTAAACTGCCTAAGAAAGTTGAGAAACTTGGCTACTTCTTTCGACGCGTCAAAAATGTGTTTAAAGCAACGAACATTACATTGGATGGGCATGCCCAAAACATCAAGAATCGCTAACTCCATATCTAAAGAGTTAACGGGGAATTGAGAAACTGGTTTGTGAGATAACAGACAACATTGGGTCTTTCGCGCATTGAACTCAATTCCCTTCGTGAGACCCCACTCGAAAATTGACTGGATAATTTTATTGAGTAAGCCATTCATAACATGCCTTTTCCTCTCAATCTCCAAAGAGTTAGGGCGTTTTGAAAAGGCATGTACATATATGAATGAGGAATGCTACTGTCACCTGCAAACGAGTAAATGGGAAACGGATAAAGGGCAAGATCTTCCGATTTATACTCCTATACCTCGGATGTGTCTTCTACATTATTATGGAATAAATTTAGAGTGTATGTGCTTTACGAATTATGCTGCTCAACTGGAACAAATGTCGATCATTGCTGTGAAAATTGTATGCAATCGACCTTCAGCACGAAAGCCCTAGAATAATACTGAAAATATTGTTAGTGTATCTGCCTTATGCAATGGATATAAAAGACGTGAGGTGAAGTAACGTCCAGTAATGAAATGTCACTTAAATTTATGTTGTTCGCATAAGGAATAGAATCAGTTATAACAGACGTGAAGTAACGTGAATAAACGTGAGGTGAAGTAAGTATTTGTAGATAATAGATTTCTACACTACATTACGGAAATTCGTCAGTTAAAATTTCAAGGCAGTATTTTTACCAATAAAAAGTGCTATTGTATCCAACAGTATAGTAGAGAAATTCATATAAACTCACAAATGCCTCCTAAGTTTATAAGTGTATGAACTTTTCACAATTTATATGAAAAGTTTGCTTATGAAAGTAAGCAAAATTTTTGAAAGTTTGCTTACGATTTTACTTATAAGTTTTAACGATTTGCCAGATATTTATGAGTTTATATGACTCCCATTAGTAATTTACTTACTTTTTTTGTTTTGCAAATAAAAATAAGCTGCTTGCTTGTATGTGGCCCTACTTTTGTCTACGCCACTGACATTTTATTACTTCACGTTACTTCACCACACGTTCAATATTAACAGATAATTAATATTATTTTATCTGAACAGCGCCATCTAGGAGTGAAAAATATAAATAACAGTTCTTACTTGTGAACTGACTAATGAATATACTGTAATCTACTACAATCTACTATAAACAATCTATTACCACAAATAGTGACAGTGTTGGTGTTGATCGCAAAGGTCCAAGGAAATTTAATGAGCACGTACAATTTTCTTCTTTGTTTTAATAATTTAATGATTTTTAAAACCAATTTAACGAAATGTATAAAATTTGTATTGTTCTAACAACTGTGATAATTATTTTAATTAATTTTACACAAATTTCCAATGGTGAGTGCAAAATAAATGAATTTATGATTAGCAAAGTTCGTTGTGTGTTGAAGTCTTTTGTATTTTTGTTTCATTCGTGGTGCTGTTGAATGAAAGCCTGTTGAATACTTATTTTCCTGTTCTTGTTTTTGTTGTTGTAAATTATATCATTTCACTTTCTTTACTGTTGTTGTGGTTGCTTGCGAGCACTTGTTTGGAAATGTCATGTACTAATTTTAAAACACTTGAAATGCCAAATCTTCATTGCCGAACCTTAAAATTCGATTGAATAATTCTTTTTATTAATGTATGTATGTATGTATGTATGTATGCATATATTATTTTCAGGTCTTCTGCGACGCTGTTATCAGTGCCGTTCTCGTGGAGAATTGGGCAGCTGCAAAGACCCCTTCACATTCAATGCAACGGATGTGGAAAATGAATCAGGATTAGCGGCTATCCCGTGCGCCTCTGGCTGGTGTGGCAAAGTGATTGAGGGTGGTGGTGCCTATGCCGCCGATGGTAAATAAATCAAATAAATTCTGTGAATATAAATTATGGTAAACAATGATTTCAGACTACGACCAAGCAATACAGCGCATGTGCGTACAACGTGGTCCCGATGACAATCAGGATCGCTGTGCCAACACAATCTACAATTATAAAAAAGTCTACATGTGCTTCTGTCAGGGCGACCTCTGTAATTCAAGTAATCAATTTCGTGGACTTGGAATACTTACGTTGTTAAGTTTGAGCATAGGAGCAATATTTTACAGACTTATGACTTGTATATAATTTGTTAAAGTAAAGATTTTGAAATCTGCACTGGATGTAAAATATTGATATTTAGTAATTAAAGTGTGTTCATTGTATACATAAAATACTCATTCAATATTTGTCAGTTAATATATAAATATTAATGTATATTTATATAAATTATATTTATTTACACAAAATCTAATAAACTCTATTAGCTTTTATTTTAATTGTGCATTTTTGATTAAATTTAAGCAATTATGTAGGTAGATTAACTGAATAACACGCTCGCGCATGTCCACGTGGAAATGATTTAATGTACACGCGTACACGTCACGCACCCCTCTCCATAGTTAGTACGCATTTTGAACCCACATTAAATGATCTAGAAACTAATGTTTCTTAGTTCGAAGCGCTTATTGATTAGACCATCTTGGATCTGAGCACCTCTACTCTTAGTCTGAGATCCCAAAAACTGCTAACGGGCTTCTTTTGTAGTATAATTGACGCACTTGCGTGAAAATAATCCATTTCAAAAAAGCAGAGACAGAAATTTCCACGCATTATATCAAAGTCAAAGTGAAGTTATGTGTAAAGTGAAAAAATGACAGCTGAAAAAACAAAATAGTAAACGTTTCCAATTATCAGAAGAAGCTACAAATAATTTTATTTATTCCATGTGAAACACACACAGACAATTGCATAAACTGGCAAGGACTCAACATGGTATGAAAAGTTCTCCAAGTGATTTGAAACTTCCGAATTTGCATTTGTTGAGAAATGATGATGACCGATATTTGCAGCTGATTTTTCGAAGTTGGCGTGGCCAACTGCAATCAGGTCGCCCTGTACCTAGTCTTCTGCGTGTTCCTCCAGCCGGGTTCGAATGAAACACTCTTAGCCGGAGTATCTTCTTCCATTCACTCAACATGACTCAGCCAGCGAGGCCGCTGGATTTTTATGCGCTTGACTATGTCAGTATCGTCGTACAGCTCATTAAGCCCTTGGTTCCATCTTATTCGACGTATATTTGACCATAGATCTTACGGAGATCTTCCTCCCTCTGCGCCATACGTTAGGACGAGGAGGGCGAGAGACTTATTGAGGGTTATTTTCGTCGGTAGCGAGAGGGGTATGCTTCTCAATTGCCTACTGAGAACTTAGTAACACCTGTGTTGGCAAGGGTTCATTTCCACTCTAGGCTGACATTATTGTTGGTGTTAATGCTGGATCCTAGGTGACGAACGAACGACTTTAAAAGTATAATTTTTAACAGTGACATTTTGTCCAAGACACGGCTGGTTTTGTTTGTTAACACAAGGTATTTCATTTTGCCCACGTTTACCACTAGACCCACTCGACGAGACTCCCTTTCCAGATTGGAGAATGCTGCACTGTCTTCTCGCTTGTTGGTGCCAATGATATCGATATCATCAGCGTATGCCAGCAGCTTGACACTATTGTAGAAAATAGTACCAGAGATGTCGATGTTCGCAGCTCGTATTATTTTCTCCAGCATAAGGTTAAAGAAGTCGCACGATAAGGAGTCACCTTGTCTGCAACCTCTTTTGGTGGTGTCGGTCAGTGTCATTTTGCGAATAAGACGAATAAGCTTTGCATGGATACCTAAATCAGACATTGCGGCGTACAAGTGATTCCTAATCGTGATGTCAAAGGCGGCTTTATATACATATAATCGACAAATAGATGGTGGGTATCTATCTGTTTTTCTAGGGTCTTTTCCAGGATTTCACGTAGTGTGAATATCTGGTCAATGATGGATTTGCAAGGCCTCAAGCGTCACTGATAAGCTCCAATCAATTTGTTGACGATGGGCTTCAGCCTTTCGCACAGTACGACAGATATAACCGATATTAAAAAGGCTTATCCCACGATAGTGTGCGCAGATCGTGGAATCACCTTTCTTATTGATTGGGCATAGTACGCTGAGGTTCCAATCACTTGGAATGCTTTCATCCCACCATATTCTGCATAGAAGCTCGTGCATGCGTTTTCTGAGCCCTTCGCCCTCCAGTCATATACAACTCAGCAGGAAGGCCATCTGAACCTGCAGCCTTATTGTTAGACTGCATTGACTGCGATGCGGTGCTAGAATAATCTTCAACGATAGGACAAGGTTCAGATGGACCAGACTATACCTGGCTTTCACAAATGTCGAAATTTTTGAAATCTGTCAAATTCATTTATAACTGAGCTAAGAAAAAATCTTCGCTACCAATGACATTGTCGCATAAGACAGGCTGGCTTTGATACTACTTTTGGAAATGGCACAAGTTAAAGATATTTTTGTATAATTAAAAGAACAACAGAATTTTTGTTTTTGCATATGATTATTATTTATATATACTTAAAGAAATAATATTAATTCGAATTAAATGTATATTATAATATTAAATGATGAGTTAAAGAGAAACTGAGCAAGAACAAGAAATCATGAAACTAAAGATGCAATACATTCTTACAAATCATGAAAAAATTAAACATAATAGAGATTCCTTATTCTCAAGTAGTTAATAAATCAAAAATTGCATTAAGCAAAGATTATTAAAAACTATTAACGTTCCAATACAAAATTATATAAATTTGAAATGATCTCAATGCACTACAGCACTACAAGCTACCCAGAATCACTATCATTCTCGTTTTCTTGATCACTTTTAATCGCATTGACAATATTAAATATATGTAGCATTTGGATTTTAAACATTTTGCTCGCCTCTTGCAAACTTGCATTTCGATCCTTTTCCTTGGCTAATTTCTTTTCTAGCTGATGCGCGGTGTTGTTTAAACTTTGATATTGCTTCGTTTCTGCAAATGGGAGTGAGATAAATGTGTATAATTTATAAACGATCAATGCGAATTGTATGAATGTACCTTCATGCAGAAGTCTAATCTGTCTTCGCTTGCACGCGGGGCATAATTTTAGTTTTTTAAGTTTAGTTAGCTTGTTGAGTCTCGCTGTAGATGTTGGCGTAGCATCATCTTCCTCGAAATGGCATGCCTGATGGTAGAAACCTCGACAATCGGGGCATTGATCCAGGCAGCCTGAAAATATATTTCGACTGAGTATTTATTTATATTTTAATAATGTTTTCTAAGCCTACCATTGCTGCTTTTAAGGCACTCATTGCAGCAGCGTTTCTCATCTGGTGAACTGGAAGTAGAACGCGACGGGCCTGTAGATTCTCCATTATTTTCGGCGTTACGACTGTTTGCCTCCTTGTCCTTTTTAAGCTTGTCCCGTTGTGACAGTAAAAATTTTTTTTTGCGTTTCTTCTCAGGTGTTGCTGCTGCATTGCTATACTGTAAATGTAAAATAAGAAAACTTTATATTATAGAATATATTTATACAATAAATGAATATAATTGCATTTACATCAATGCTTCCATAATGAAAATCAGCTTGCTCATTGCTGTGTACTGTACGCTTTGTCCGTTTCGAGCGGCGATGTTGTAATTTTTCCAGCACTTCATATTTACATAATTCTAAAGTAAGCAAAAATGATTCTTTGGCAGCCTGTTCATCGGCGACTGCTCTAATTTCGCCGATAGTATAAGGCCAAGTCGCAGTTTGAGCTGTCGAAGGTGTTAGTGGATTAGAATTCGAATCTTCGGAGGGATTAGATTCCCCTGAAACCTCCTTATTCAATGCGCTGGTGGTGTTAGTATTAGCAACAACGTTTGCGTTACTGTTCCGTGAAGTTTTCATTTTTTTTGGTTTCTTTTGGGGCGGTGGCGAGGGAGTCTTCGAGTTGGATTTCCCCTTTAGTTTCGCAGTCTTTGATGTTGAGACAATGGCTGTGGATGTGGTTGCAGCTGTAGATGTGGGTGCAGCTGTTACGTTGGTGGGTTGAACATTAGCATGTGCTGTGGCGGTTAAGTTTGCCGCTGCTTTTGCAGCCGATTTATTTTCATTAAACGCCTTATTCAGGGCTTTCTGCAAATTGAGCCGACACATTTTAACAGCAATAGGAACATCGCTACTGGCAGTTGAAGTTGATGCTTCCGCTGCACCTTCATTAAATCCTTTTTCTTCTTCAATATTCATTTGCGAGTACTGTGATGCATCTGTACCGTTTGCTGTATTTCCCACCATACGCTGTGCCATCGGTTTCAGCAACGACATTTGCGTCAAATTATTTCCATTGCCATTTTTTGAAGCTGCTGCCGCACCATCTGACTGTAAATTGTCCGACGGTTCGCCGCCACCCTGAGCCATATCATCATCCGCTATTAACACCACATTACTCTGCTCCTCCTCATCATCGGAATCTATTATCTCATAAGTTTGATTCTCTCTATGTACTACCAAGTATTTTTCAAGCAATTTCTCTTCGCTGTCTCGAAACTTCACTGTCATTGGATAGATTTCAACGCTTTCATCAGCTACATATGGCACAACTTCTCTTGCAATTAGTGCATTCATAATCTTAGGATCAAACATAATGTTATCGCCAAGTGTCTTGCTGAATTCATCAATGATACGCCTCAAGCGCAGAAATAGATACGATTGTTCCGCATTTAATTCGTATATTTTATTTTCCAGTTCTTCCATAATCCTACGCAGATGAGTGGGATCCTGGAATGGATTTAACAAATAATTGAATTACTTTGAGAATTATTTAAGTTCTTAGAAATTTTAGGCTATAATAAAAATATCAAATTTCGAATGACAATCAGTAATTTTTTATATTTTCCTAGTTTGATAATTCAAAAACACATTAGGAGGCATATTGGAATCCCACTATTCCTTTTTTTTTATAGCTGCTCCATTTATAGCTGTATTGAGGGGATATACTCGTAAGTATAGATCAAATCGTGAGCAGAATTTTTGAAGTTTACTTCTTTAATATCATTTTTATATTTACGGCGGGGGTAAAAGATGATCGTCGCAATGTACTATATGTGCAGCGCCCTTTAGCAGAAATAGCGTATGAAAAATTATTAATATACGACGAAGTTGCAGAAAACCAAAATTTTCTATTCTGTTAATTTTTATGGAAACCTTTTATGGAACTAAATGCAACAAAATTCTAACTAACTACACGTACCACTATTTTTTGGGTGTTTTTATATATAACCTACTTTTTGTGATAATCAATCAAAAATAAACAATTAAAAATCTCACATTAAACGCACAGTGTAAGAAAGAGTAGGCAAGAGTTGAGTATGGGTTTTATTGTGGTGTTCGTACCAATGACCTGTTAGACGTATGAAAATGTCAAGACTGCATAAGTAGATAAGTTTGAAAGCAGCTGAAATATATGAATATCGAGGTTAAGTTCAGTTGAATACATTTGTTTTGAAGTTCTTTCAAATAGCGTCTCGATTAGCAATAATTCATGAAAATAAGCATGCTCATGTCACGATGTGTATAGACATAATTTTTCATACGCTACTTTTGGTAGAGGGCGCTGCCCATCAGTTTCACGACAAATTTTTTCATACTCAGTTGACAATTTCAAACAAAAATCGTTAGAAATTTCTAGAGCTGACAGAATGAGCGGGGCACAAACAAATGGCGATTGTGTTACGATAAAATCTGTAGCAAAACCTGCGGCTGAGAAACAGCGAGAATGTAGATTTCGTCGAAAAATGGAGGCCCAAATAAATTCTCAAAAAGCAGCACCGAGAGATCGCAAGAGTGTAGATAGAATTTCTAAAAAATTAGTTTGATTTGCATTTAACTATGGTAGAAACACACCATACCAGATATGGTTTAGTACAACCATTGATGCAATTTTTTCACTATTTGTAAATTTGAGTTCCAATGTTTATATAAGTGTCCTATTTTAGTTACCACAAACCCATTGTAACAATACTTGAAAACAACGTTGTTATTCCAGAAATTAATATTGATAAAGGAAATAATAAATAATTTCTTTATGTTTTTTATGTATGCATATGCAGTGTGTTTTTTTTTTAGAAGTGTTGGTTTCAAGAAGAAATAAAACGCATATAATTTAATGTTATGGCCAAGAATTTAGCTTTATTATAAAGATAAGGATTTGCCATTATGTTTTAAAAACGATTTCGGGCAAGTTTCCGCTGCGGCTGGTTCGAATAAAATCCAGCCGAGAGGCCCAATTTCGGACCACTTTTTGCAGCAATTGGGCCCGTATGTCAGTAATAACGCACCGAATATTCTCTTCCAAGACGTTAATCATCTCGGGCTTATCTGCGTAGACAAGCGACTTCACATAACCCCACAAAAAATAGTCCAGCGGTGTTCAATTGCACGATGTTGGAGGCCACGCCACAGGCCCACGACGCGAGATAATGAGCTCATCAAAAGTTTTCTTCAATTAATTGATTGTTTCGTTGGCTGTATGGCATGTAGCGCCGAATTGAAAACCACACTTCTAAAAAATATATATAAAGAATAAGAAATAAAACAAATCTTGACTATCAAATATTGTCCAACTTTATTTATACTAAACCTGAACCTGAAAACCCAAACAGGAAACGTTCTGAAGAAGTAAACTTGGGTTGGTCGTTGTATATCGTCATTCTGTAAGTGCTGCAGACTTTTTTCAAAATAATCTATAGATTTGAATTTTTTCTAATTCATTGGGCTTTGGCTTAGCTTTAGATTAAGCGGTATCTCTGGCACTAAAGACACTAGATTTAAAATGACAAGCGATGTAAAGACCGACTACCTCTTTTGAAAGGCAAAAACCGAAGAAAAATAAATATGTTGTTCTGTGGGCTGAGTTGCTAGCCAACCTTATTTTTTCCCCTCATAAAATGAAGTAAGACGAAACTTTATAGATTCCTTCTAATGGCACAACAGCCCATGGATGGTAAAGGCCGAGCTTTTCGTAACCACTCATGTTGTGCGTTTTATATTTGTACATGAATAGAAGGGATCTACATTACTTATTATGAGGTTTCCGAACGGCGAAATGAAAAGCTTTTGATAGGTAATTTTTACTCTTGTAGGTTTGCCATTGCCAGCCAAGAGGTGGTGCCTGCAGTGTAGAAACAATGTTTTTTCTACTTTTTTATTTTGCCTGTGCTAACATCTGAACTTAGGATACACATGTGTGCAACCATGAAGTCAATTTAATTGATGATAAGGAATTTTTTTAAGTGTCTAAAAATGTATTTAAGAAAATTGTATGGGCAAATAATGTAGAGACTAATGCTACCTAATTGATTTGTTTTTTGAAAAAAATTAAATTAGTCGCTAGTCGAAGTCGAGTTGAGAACGCGTTATGAAAACAGTGAATAAATATTAACGGTGTACGTGTTTCTAACTTAGCAAAGACAAAAACCAAAAAATGTTAAATAATCAATGTAAACTTAACACACAAAAGTTTAGCTAAAATTCAATGTAAGATTATTTTCTATGAGTATGTCGATAATTTCGAGAACTGAATGGCAGGATGCAGTACCACCATAGGTATCAGTGGATAGCTATTGAATAGTACTTAAATCTTGAAAACACAGAATACTAAATATTTATTTCAAATTATTTTTAAATAATTTCGGATAAATTTAATTTTTTCCAGTCAGGAAGGAGGAATCTGGTCGAAAGATAAAACACTTCCCACATATAACCAGACACTCATGGACGACAGGTATTGAAGAGTAGACGAAATGAATGTTAGATATTTTGAGATCGCAGGATTTATCTACTCCTCGTTACCTGTCCACTGATACCCCTGAGATATCTGGTAATATGTTGAACGTGTTTCAAATGAACAATAGAATCCTCCAATAAACTGCACCTAATATGGAAAATCTTCAAAAATTAATTCGAAATCACTGTTCGATATTTTGAAAAGGCAGGCACTCCTTAATACCTGTCTACTGAAACCATGAGATATCTGGTAACAATTTTCCATCAGAATCATCTACCTAACTGCTCCCAATATGACAAAACTTCAAAAAATAATTAAATAATTCGAATGGTGAAAGCGAAGGATGAGACTCAATACCTGTCGACTGATACCATAAGATGTCTGGTAATATTGTGGAAGAGTTCCAACTAACCATCAGAAGAATCCTGCACCTGATTGCCCCCAGTATGGTAATATTTTGGAAGCGATTCAACTGACCAACAGATTCCTCCGCCTCACTGTGCCCAATATGACAAAATTTTAAAAATTAATTAAAAATAATCTGAAATTAATGTTAGATATTTTGAGAACGCAGGATTAATCTACTCCTCAATACCTGCTCAGTGATACTCATGATATGTCTCGTAATATGTGACAAGTGTTCCAACTTATCAATAGAATCCTCCACCTCACTGCCTCGATATGGCAAAACTACATACGTACATAAATTAATGATAGATGTTGTGAAAATGTCGTCTACTCCTCAATACCCGTCTTCTGATACCATGAGAATTCTGGTAATATGTTGTATTCCAATTGTCTACCAGAGTTCTACACTTGACTAAAGAAATTTAAATTTGTCCGAAATTATTTAAAAATATACTTGTAAAATGTATGTATATTTTGTGTTTGGTCGCTGTGGTGTAGTGATAGTGCGCTGGACTGCTACGCAGAGTGTCCGGAGTTCGAATCTCGGCACAGAAACAAAAATGTAGAAAAAAAAATTTTTCTACTCGGCACCACCTGTTGACAGGCAATGGCAAACCTACAAGAGTAAAAATTGCTATGAAAAGCTTTTCACTTCGCCGTTCGGATTCGGCATTAAACTGTAGAACCCTTCCATTCATGTACAAATATAACACGCACAACATGAGTGGATGCGAAAAGCTCGGCCTAGGCCCTCCATGGGCTGTTGTGCTATTAAAAGTAAAGTAAGTATTTTGTGTTTGCATTTTTGTTTCCCATACGATTGAAAAAGGAGACTTAACTAGCTCTAAGTATATAATTCATACATATAGAAAAAATATCTAATTAAACGCGCTAACTAATTATTCACTAATTATAATTGAAAATGCATAAACGAATAAATATTTTAAGTATGCGTAAGTACGAATAACACAAATATATGAACACAACTATGTTCATATGTATCATAATCATAAGACACTAAGAATTGAACTTAAGGCATAAATTGAAATCAGTGAAAACATTCTGAATAAACTTTTTCTTTTTTTTTTGCATCAGAAGAATTATTGCATTTATAGTGCTTAAAATTTAAATAATTTTTAACCAAAACGCAGCGAGGTGCATTATTGTCGACAAAAGAGCGTTTCAAAATATTTACATACAAGGCGTCCAATTTAAAGAAAAAATTTCAAATTTAAAAAAAAATAAAAATTAAAAAATAATAGAAGACAGCAGAGAGGAAAGTTCTTAGAATAAGTTCGAACCCGACCAGGTCATGCGCCAACTAAAGTGCCCAAAACCATAATTTGGCGCATCCTGCACCGCTGCAAACATTTATCAAATTATCAAAAATGACTAAAGCACGAGCGTCTTCAATTTGCAGAGGAACATCTATACACCAATTGGAACACAGTAAGTTATAGCTATTGATATTAAAATAGTCTGTCTGACTAGGTTTTTTTTCTCGGACTAGTAAACATGGAACCTCGATGTTCCCAATTAAAAGTTTTCAAGTTCATATCAAAAGCTACGCTTGAATTACAGTTCACATCGTCGTGAATGAATAGCAGTGACTACATTCAAGTATTCGAGAGCAGCGTCCTTCCTTTTGTTGAGGCATAAAGGGAGGTGCCACTGTATGACGCTCGCATTCATGTAAGCAATGAAACGAAACGATATTTGACTGATTACTTTATACAAACTATGGACAGACCGAAAAATCGTTTTTGTTCAAAAAATGTTAGTTTACAAAATTATCATTATCTTATGATTATGAAACACACGTCGTTCTACATTGTATGTAATATTTAGCATAACAGCGTACAACCTAACCTCAAATGATTACTAGTCCAAAGTAATATCGAAATTGTAAAATGCCTATATGGATACTTATTTATCTCAGCTTCGCCATTTTCAATCTTTTGGCACACACATACACACATCCAACGTAAAGATAAAAAAATGGCGAGTGGACATGATATAAATGTGCTTACTACAAGCGCCGAAAATTTTTAAAATTTATACTTATTATATGTCTTACCGAATCATCTTGAGTTTCGAAGACTTCAAGCACCGTCTGTGGAAAGAAAATTAAATTATATGTTATTAATTATGAACATTTATGTATGCAATTAACATACTATGGGTATTCGAAGAAACACGTAACTGCACCGTAAGAGACGTAGGTCAAGTTGGTTAATATTCACTCGGAGGCAAATTTGCCCAATGTGATTGCTTACAAAAGAAAAGTAGTTGGTAGTGCATTGGCCTGCTAAGCAGAGTGGCCAAGGTTTAAATCTTGCCACATGCATAATCAAAAAGTATAAAAACAATTTTCTAATCGGGACCACCTCTTGGCAGCCAATGGCAAACCTACAAGAATAAAAATTGCCTATGAAAAGCTTTTCAATTCGCCGTTCGGATTTGGTATAATAATGTAGGTCCCTTCTACTCATGTACAAATATAACACGCACAACATGAGTCGATGCGAAAAGCTCGGCCTAGGCACTCCATGGACTGTTGTGCCATTAAAATGAAAAATAGAAAGATTGCTTTCAAAACAACAAGATGTCTGCATAGTACGCCTAAATAAATTTACGTCGTTGAATACCCATAATATATTTTGATATCATTAAAAATCATTGCATCATTTCGTTGAACGGCCAAAATGATTTAGTCAATTCAATCAAATTTTTATTCTTTTCCACACTTACTTGATGCACTCTGATATGCGCTTTAAATGCACGTTGACAATAAATTATATCATTACGTAGATCCTTTGGAAATTTAAAACAATTATCCAAATAGTATTGGAAAATACGTGGATTATTATTAATATTAGTTGAAGCCATCTTCAGGTTGCCGAAAAGTGCGCTTCTTTTTTAATTTAAAATGTTTTTATTTTCACTCACTTATCTATAACACTTTTTGTGCACACAAATATGTATTAATAAATTTAAAAAAAAAAGATTTGTATTTTTCGCATTTGTCTCACTAAATTTATCTTAATATTTATAATCCATGCCAAATTCCGTCGATAATAACTCTCTGCCGCTGTAAACCGAACTGTTACAAAAATTCACATAAAGCAAAGTATAAATAATTCGCTATTTCGCTCGTTCGTCTATTGTTTTCTTTGACATTTTGACAGTTTTCCAGTGTTGCCAGTTTGGCGATTTTGTAGCTAGATTTAGTTTTTTCTCATTTAGCTACAAAGTTTGAGTTTTAGCTAAAAGCTACTTTTTTATGCTACAAAAACTTGAAAAAATGCAATTACTTCACTTGAAATATATAAATTACCAGTAAAAACTTAAATCATATACAAAAGTGTTTTATTTTTTTTTTAATCGTTTGTTAAATAATTTTTTTAATTAAAAATATTATGTTATTTTGTATATCTTCCTACATATTATTACATTAATGTAAAACGGACGTAACTAAAATTTGTAGGCGGAATCTGGTGCGAAAAAGTTATGATCTTTCTACATTAAGGTAACGATATAAAAGAATATGCCCTGTGTGTTTGTACAAATACAACTCTAAAGTTTAGGTACGTATGTAACTATAAAATAATAATTTTGCTTCTTTTTCTGGCTACAAATTTTATAGTTCTAGCTACAATTTACAAAAATGTCTGGCAACACTGCAGTTCTCCTTTATAAATCGCTACCTGCTACTCGTTGATTTACATGTTTTGTTGTTGGAGAATATTAGTGCGACCGTTTACAAATTTTATTAAAGTTTTTTGATTGAAGTTTTATACAGTACTAAATTGTTTCTTAATTAATTAACTTTTAAGCAATGCCAGAATAGTTTTTCTTCATTATTAGCTTCCAAACGCAACACCAATTTGAAATCACTTTGAAATCACTTTGATCGATGAATATGAATTTAACGAATGTTTTAGAGTGGCTGTTTTTTAACCGTACCTAATTTGGAATGTTAGCATATTGTATTGAGAAATTTTCTTTCACATTTTTCACTTTTTATTCACATTAGACATTTTTTGGCAAACACTTTTTTCCGTTCTCCTTTAAACTTGCATTCGCCTTCACTTTAATCAAGAATTGTTGAAGATAATTTGCTGTTGTTTTTTTGTGCTTTAAAGTTATTTCGGAGGTTTTTCCTAGATTGTTATCTTGCCTTTTTTGTTGTTAACAGCGTTTCTATGATATATATGTTTAACATGTGCGGTAATCAAGTTCACTCTGTCTTGCTTTGTGCGTATAGTATCAAGTGATGGGCAATATACGTACATCGAAAATATCGATATATGGATGTCGATGCAATGTATAATGTTTTTGTTCCGATGCATTGAATTTTATATTATAAGAAACAATGTAAATAAGAATTGGACCAAAAATTTAAGTATCTATATCTTGTTCGCTTATGAATTTAATTGAAACATATTGTAAAAAAAATCAGTTAGGGGGTACAACTCTAAGTTATAGACTCATTGATAGATATAGACTAATAACAGTGAAGTAAATGCATACTCTTAACAAGGTTTCATCTCCTTTTCTCAATTGGTCTCGCTTTTGCTTTTAAGTCTATGTATCTCTTATCCTTTTTTTTTTTTTTTTTTTTGGATCACGGGTTATAGTTTAAGCTGAAAATATGTGCTGTTGACTGCATTTATCAT
Source organism: Palloptera scutellata (assembly GCA_958295655.1). Lineage (NCBI taxonomy): Eukaryota > Metazoa > Arthropoda > Insecta > Diptera > Pallopteridae > Palloptera > Palloptera scutellata. The sequence continues at coordinate 113,161,835 of OY282449.1, read as the reverse complement.
CTTAAATAATAAACGACAAGGATATGTTACCTTAGCAATTACACTTTTATTACAATATGAAACTTTATATAGTAGTCGTCTTGAGTTTTTTTTTTAAATTTATTAAGATATCATTTTACTTAGAGAAAGAAGTTGCCGTGCTTTAGGTTCACAATATAATACAACAATATATTACAAAGGCCAAGCGACGCTATATGCAATAGTTGCCAGATTTGGCTTTTATGCAGAACCCTGATATCTCATGGTAACCGCACAAAAGACACCAAAGTTGATTGCACAAAAAGCACTGTATGTATTACAGCTCGGTCATTCCTGACAAATAATCGACCACAATTGCTTTTATAATATTTGCTCATTATCACTTTCTTCTAAAAACTAATAGCTGGTACATTCAATAGTTAAATAGTCGGTAATGTTGCTTTCTGTGTCCATCTCATTTAATCCCTGCAAATTTAACATCAGGTAATTTACTTTTCCAATCTGAATGACAGCCTTCACAGCTAACACAGCCTTCAATACGCGATTCACCCTTTCTACCTGTTCATTCGATTGTCGTGAAGCATTCACAATATGTACGATATTTTGATCATTACAAAACTCTTCAACCCCTGACGAAGTAAAACACGAGCTCCGGTCAGACACGATTGTTTTCAGATGACTGTACTTACTTACTTAACTGGCACTACAACCGATGATCGGTCTTGGCCGCCCCGGCTCAGATGTCTGTAATCTACGAAATATTTTCGCAACGCACAAACACTTTCTTTAGCACTAGTGTTTAAAGCATACGGGTTGAAAAATTCGTAAAGGCATCTACCACTACCAACACATGCTTATGTTTTGAAAACACTGTCAATGGACCAAAATGATCAATGTGCAAGGTTTCTCATGGCTCCGGGTTCTTTGGTATACTGTATAGATTACGCTTATTTCTTGTGGCAGGTGTTAAGTAATAAATACTCTTCAGACAATTTCTTATAAAACGACTTACTCTTTAACACATACCAATCAAGCTTTTGAATCTGATTTACGAATTTATCCACGCCCAAGTGACCATAAATGCTTCAATCTCATCACGCTTTCCGCCATTTCATAAGGCACGTAAAACTGTCGACAGTGTCCATTAACATGAAAAACTTTCCCATTCTCAAGCTAATAACCCGGTTTTTCTTCACTCTCTTACCTTTTGCTTTAACTGCTGATCTCGCTTCTGTACCATTTGGATATTCAAATCAACTTCCCCTTCTATACTACATATTATCATACACAATCTACTCAATGCATCGACGTGAGCCATCTGTACAACAGGTCGATGACGAACACTGAAATTGAAATTAGAAAAACCCAATGTTCAACGCGCTATTCGAGCATGTCATTTTTTTCCAAAGCCTGTACCAAAGAGTGACAACAACAAACGGAATTCCATCCAAAAATGTTCTTAACTACTCTAATAGCCAGTGCTCCCAATTCAAAGCTAATGTATCGAGATTCTGGATCAGTTGTTGTCTTAGAAAAATATGCCATGGAGTGAAATCTATCATTATCTTGTTTTTGCACCATATCCACGTGAACTAGCATCTGAATGCAACTCAGATTCTCGCTTTGGGTCAAACACACTCAAAATCAAATTTTCCCTCAATGCCAGAAGAGGTTTCATACATTCATCTGTCCAATCAAATTTGACATCCTTCTGTGTACTGTAATGGTTGTAGAATTCAAGAGAAATCATGAACAAAACGTCTGATATACGAAAATAGTCCCACACATCTTTGCATCTCCTTTGTATTAGCGGGCAATGAGCTTCATATGCAAATTTCCATTTCTTCAAATTCAAATAATCTCAAAACAACTTCCAGTACTTCAATGTGTTCTTTTAATTGCAACATTTATGTCATCCAAATAAACAAAAATTTTCCTTGCTTCAATCAACGTCTTCAAAACCAAGTTGATGAATCTTTGAAATACGGGAGGGCCACTTGTCAATTCAATTGGCATGAAAAGATACTCGTATTGGTCCATTGGCATCACAAAAGCTGTTACCGGGTGCATCGGAAACTCATGAAATCCATTCTTCAGATCTAACGCACTGAAAAATTTCTTGTTTCTCTTAAATCTGACATTTGGTTAAATTTGGTTGCTTTGACATAAATGAATTCGCATCCGTGCTAATAGTTTTCAGCTAATCAAACCGCCTCTTTATCTGGCAATACAACGAAATTATGAATTACTAAAGACAATTTTACATTTCACAAAACCATACTTACTCAATCTTTTATTGCCAATGCCTCTGTATGGTGTCCATTTCTGATTACTGTCCACTTCAAATGGTACATATGACGGACGCAAGAAACTAATTGTACTACCAGCATCAAATAATCATACAATATGCATGAAATCTGTGCACTCATTTTGCGTCAAAATGACAACACTTTCCAAATTGGCCGAAGCCAAATGCTTAACCAAACATTCGGTTTCTCCCGAGGAGCTGCAACTCCCGGGCTTCTGTCCTTTGTTACCTAGGGCAGTCTTGGCGCGTGTGACCAACCTCAAAACATACAAAAGAAGAGTTTGGCATCTGGCTGCCGTACACTGGCTTTGGTAATGTCCGCATTAAAACAATTATAACAGCGAGCGGTTGGCAATTTTTTTTCGGCTGGCACTGGAACTATTAGATTGTGCTATCCAACATTTGGTTTCACTTCAATACACGGATTAAGTAGCACCGTACAGCATTGACACTTGCATTGATTTGTCACTTCAAACCTTCAATGATTACATCAATCAAATCTATTTATGAAACGTTGGCACTGATAGAAATATATTGCATCTAAACAACATATTGGCGTCATGTCTCTTGTGCGTTCATAGTGCGCGCGCGCCTTTAACTGATTGAACACGTATTGAATAGTAAACGCACGCTTGTATTCACTCGACAAAGCTTGTCAATCACCAAATAAAGCACAGCAACAAACTGGTCACGCTCACTATAACGAAACATGGCAAACACGTTTTCCAAATCTTCGATCCATTTCACCACATCTTGTGTAACGGAGGAATCAAATTTTGGAACCATGGCGTTAAGTACGGCTAAGTCGATGGGCTTATTTTCCAGCTGACACACTTCAACTTGCAACTCCAACAATTCGCGTCTCTTTCGTGCCAAAACTAGTTGCCGATCAATTTCTGTTTCTTCTACTCTCCAATCAATACGATTTAGCTGATGATCTTCACGTACCTCTAGCAACTTTACTTCTGGTGCATTTGTCTGCTGTTCACGTACCTCTGGCAACTGCACAACTCGCTGTCAGTCGGCTGTTGCAGTGCATCTGTTCCATGACCCTCAGCTACATTTCCTTCGAGATGAATATTTTTCGCGATTTGGGACACAACCTCGACATAAAGTGTAAAAATTTCGTACGAAAAGCTTTTCACATCGCCGTTCTGATTCGGCATAAAACTATAGGTCCCTTCCATTCATGCTAAAATATAAAACGCACAACATTAGTGGATGCCAAATGCTCGGCCTAGGCCCTCCATGGGCTGCTGTGCCATTTAAGATTTAAGAAATAATACATCGTAATCGAAAGAAAAAGAGGAAGAGCAGACATAATTTGGAAACCAGCTATATGAAAAATTTATTTTTTATATTTTAATTTTACTAATTTTGTGCGATAGCAAATTATTTGTTAGTTTTGATAATATTTCGAGTAGTAAAAAATATTTTTGGGAAGAAATTAAGCAGCCATTTATGCGTAAGAAGAGGAGAATGCATCGCAAAACGCAGATGCAAAGTTGAAGCGACGGCTTTGAAGGAATGGACGTAATACATTTGAACTAACCATTTATTCTTAAGATATAAATGGCAAGTAGAAATAAATAAAAGTGTAAGAGTTAAATAAATAAGTGTAATTAATTGATTTGTAAAATACATAAATTGCTACAAGCGAGGTCTGTAAATAAAATTGTTATTATTATTATTTTTTGTAGAAACTCTTCTTTTTCTTTATTGTTGGGTCGCTCCTTCTTCAACATCGCTTGGCTAAGTTCGCACATTTTATTAACTCCTCTGTTGGTTCTCCTTGAATTTATCGAGATTTTTCCTAATTTGTTTTACTGGTATCCTTGAAATTTGAAAAATAAAATTTTATCTGACGATCTCTTTGATATTTCACATAGTTGAGCTTTGATTTCACATATTCTCAGCTCATCGCTGTGGTATCAGTTGCAGTCAACATAATTTCCTTCACCGTGTCCCTTACCTCGGATGCCATTGACGCATCCAAACATACAGACAAGCGTCTTTTCACCAAGTATCCCGCTAGTGTATGTTTTCAAACCAGTTTGCTTAACCCAGCGATGGTGTGATGGAAGTTACGATAGTGGTGGAGTATGTCATACTCCAGAACTAAGTATAATTGCACTTACACAAAAATGTATAAAACAAAAAAACAATTGTGGGGTTTCATTGTTCATTAGTTTTTCAGTAAAATAACATGAAAATCTTTCGCGTGTAAAGGATTATTAATCAATATAAAGAAAACAATATTTTATAAAACTATGGCTCTGGAGTATTTCATACTCCACCTCACCGATGCCGTGTTAATTACTTCGTCGTATACTGCACAAATAGGCTGCAATCGCCAGTTACTCTTCCAGTTGCATTGATTTTCCTTCTGTTACTTACACGTTTTCGCTTTATAAAACAGATAGATTTTATTGTAAATAAAGCTTAATAATAAAAATCAACTTCAAAGATATCTTCCTTTTTTCATATGGAAGGCTCATTTGTAGGTGTCCCAAGACTATTCATAGAAATGAAAAATTTGCAGGGCTTTTGAGCAATCTCTGACCCATCAGTTTTTGATATTTACGAAAATTACTTTTCGTCGTAGATTTACGATTTGTAAGAAAGTTAGGAACCATTTCGTTCACAGTGAAATCAAATATGGCAACACTTTCCAATAGCAATAGTGCCATTCATAATGTCAAATTTTGACAGTTGAGAAAAATTTTTCTGGTAACTTGCACTGACATTTCGCATTTCTGAATTATTGAGGAGGCGAGCGAGGTTTTCACAATTTTAATTGAATTTTCGTGGAATTTTCAACGTAAGGAGTAACAAATAGCAGGTAAAACTTGCAAGAGAAAAGTTAGATCCACATTTCGTTTTCAATATTATTCATATTATGGCAAGTTAGCAATGAAAAGTTTCATATTCTTTAAAATATGAACCGATGTCATAACCTACAAAGTTACATAATTTGAAAACACTGGATTTCTTTTAAAATAAATAGCTAGAAAAGTTTATTTGTTGCAGTATTAAAGTAAAACATTTAATTTACAGATCAAAATGTCACTTGTGAAGAATGCTCGCTTCTTGGCTACACGCAGTGCCCGTCTGGTTCAGTCCCGTGGCTATGCCGATGAAATGAAACTTACCTTTGCTGCTGCCAATAAAACATTTTACGATAATGTGGAAGTGCGTCAGATCGATGTGCCCTCTTTCAGTGGTAGCTTTGGTATTCTGGCAAAACATGTGCCAACATTGGGTAAGTAAATGCGCGTGCCTGAATTGATTTTATATTCGCCAAAGTTAAAAGCAAAAGCATTTCCCATATATTCGGTTCTTCTTTTGTTGTGCTTATGACAGGGTTAAAGTGAATCTAGGGCAAAAGGTGTCAAGTCAGATAGAATTCAGCAAACATTCATTCAGGATATTAAATTATTCAAATCTCGGAACAGGACGTTCAAGTCTTGAAAGGTGTAAATGGGGACAAGCAAACGATTATTTATATGCTCTTCTCTGTTCTGTCTGTTTACCTTTTTTTTTTTTAAATGAAATTAAGAAACAGGACATAAGCAACAAAAAGGTATTATGTAAGATAGGATCGACAGGCTTTAAGAAAGATACCATCTGAATTAGTAAAATGTTTCGTATCGTTACCGCTCTATTAAAAGTTCCGTTGAGAACGTGTGTAAAATGAATCTGCACGTAGTCGAAAAGGGCTTTATCGTAAAAATACTTGGAGTTGATGATTGTTGGGAAGTAGCATATGGTTGAAAAAGATTTCGTTAATTTTTCGTACATCACTGCTTTATTACTTATGTATATATACTTATAAAAATGACTGAAAACACCATGCATTAAAATTTGGAGTCTTCAAATGTTGTTAATAACACGTTAGGCATTGAAACTCGTATGTGGTTTAATGAATTTTAAAATTTTAATTAAATTATTAAATTTTTATTTTTTCTTAATTATTTTAAAGCCGTTTTGAAGCCTGGTGTGGTGCAAGTATATGAAAACGATGGCAAAACTAACAAATACTTTGTATCCAGCGGTAGCATTACCGTCAACGAAGATTCATCTGTACAAGTCTTAGCGGAAGAGGCACATGAAGTTGGCAGCATTGACATTGCAGAAGCTAAACAAATTTTGTCTAAATATCAGTCACAATTGGCTTCAGCTAGTACAGATGTGGTAGGCAAAAACCAAAATTTTAAATTTAATTTAGCATGTGTGATTAAAACATAAAATTTATTTTTTTTATTTATTTTTGCAGGCTAAAGCAGAAGCTGCCATTGCCGTCGAATGCGCTGAGGCTCTCGTCAAAGCTGCCGATTAGATATTTTATTTAGCGTATTCACAATTAATTCCGAAAACATAAAGCAAACTTTAATTAAATAAATGGAGAAGAAGAATATGATATTTCTTGTTTTAAGTGATAAACCAAAGTGTCACGTTCCCATAACAAACACACAAAATTTCATTTTTAAAAAGAAAATGCAAATATTTACTAATATTAAACATATTGGAATATTATGAAACTTAAATATAATAAAATACATGGCGAAATGAAAAAGAAAACAAATCTTAATAATGTTGTATGTATCATAACAAATTTATTTAAAGAATATATTGTGTAAAACTTTTCTTACTTTTCTTTGGTGTGTAGCGGCATTTTTAAACATCTCCCTGTTGCAATTACAAGTTATGCTGGACTGTTGCTATTGTCAATTTATTTTTGAATGTGCTTGGTAGAAGTTCAAATTTAAAAACTTCCGTGTGTTAATTTTTTGAATGACATTAGTGGTCATATGTAGTTGGTATATGTAATATTTCGAGGCACTACTTCAGGCTAATAGAGAAAGAAAATATAATTTTTTTTTATTATTTATTTAAATGTTTTTTCAAGGTCAATTTAGACATTTCCATACAAATTTTAATGCTGCTACAGTATTTAAAATTATTTTTGGATCGTATTTCACAGTCCGATTTGACATCATGTAAATATATGATTGTTAAATTCCATCAGTTGGGAAGATTTTATTGATGTCAAGATTCAAGTAGAAATCCATAAAAAATAATATGATATTTCTTGTTTTACTTTGAATGCTATTTTTTATAATATTTGATTTATCTAGCGTCTGTTAACGTTTCATGGCAGCGTCGCTTACATACGTTTCAAGTCGTATATCACTGAAAATTTTTAGAGCCGAGATTAGTAAGAAGGGAACGGTAAGTTCGATTCCGTGGTATATTACACTGTACTGCGCCAGGTATTATTTTTATTGAACACACACCCTTGAAATATTTAAACATTTAAATTGTCCAAATGTTGTTTTTTGTAGATTTTAAAACAATTTTTTTTACCATAATTAGTTTTTAACGTAGCACAGTGTAATATATGACGGCCTCGAATTTTGTAATCTTCTTTTGCCGCAAGCACTCTTGACCCGATCTAGCCAATTTTAGTCTATAAAAAAGTGCATTTAACCCATCTTAGATTTGCTTAAATCAATACTTGCGTATTTTTTGTAGAAAATTCAAATATATAACATTTCAGTGGAATTAGGAATTAAGTTTTTGACGTCACTGACGTTTCGGTTTTTAAAACAGCGATTATTCCAAAAATACTTAAATTGTTTAAGGCAAAATGGAATGAATCAACGTAGATTTGAGCTAAAAGAAAATCTAAGATAACTATGGATTCGTTTGATAAATTAGTTTTGGAGTTAAATAACTTTTAACTCTTATGGGAAAATTTAAATCTTTGTTTGTAATTAAAATAAAATGTTTATAAAACTTAAGTTTAATCTATCTTGTAAGAAGCGCTTGCGAATAGCCACACAATTTTAATTGTTTTTTTTTGGAATCATTTTTAAAGTATTTTATGATAGAATAAATTTTTAAAGGGCAAGTTAAGGGGTTTATTAGTTTTATTTATTTTTTTATTTTTAAATAGTATTTATTCATAAAATAAATACTACTGGGCTGTTGTGCCATCAAAAGTAAAGTGAAGTTATTCATAAAATATGGTTAGTTATCTTCCATGTTATTATACTCGTATATTTTTATCACTACTTTGTTTTAATTTTGAAAATGTTTTTTTTCATTTTTCTGGGATGTATTCATAGATAGCTGTGCTTGTCCTGTTCTGAAGTATTGTAGATTATGTATGTAACATCTATTAAAAATGTTGCACATCTTTATTTACTACAACTACTTATTCATCACGGAAAAAATTTAAAATTATTTATGTTTCGCGATTTGCTTCCATGATTGACATTATTAATAATAATAAAAGATAATAAAAATGGGTAATTCTATTAACCATGTGGTCGCTGTGGCGTAGTGGTTGTACGTTGGACTGCTGCGCAGAGTGTCCGGGGTTGGAATCTCGGCACAGGCAAAATCAAAAAGGAGAAAAAGTAATTTTTCTACACGGCACCACCTCTTGGCAGGCAATGGCAAACCTACAAGAGTAAGAATTGCCTATGAAATGGGCTGTTGTGCCATTAAAATTAAAGTAAGTAATTCGATTAGCCGGGATTTAGAATTTTTCGTGAAGAGATCGGTCACGCGCATCAAGAATGACATATTGAAAGAACAATGTTGGTATCAAGTTATATTTATTAAATTTATTAAAACGAAAGAAAAAGCTTATGCTAAAGTAGAGTTATTTGAATTTTTTAAAATAACATGAATGAGCAGTCTCGTCCTTAAAATTAATAAGCCTAATTCTATTATTTGATTAATATTTTGCTGGTGGTCCGTAACTCTCGGCAGCAGTATGTGCACCATGCGTTGGACCATTGAAATTTGGTGCAGGTGCTGAAACTGGAGGTAGATAGTCGTTGGGTGGTGACGAAATCGGATCAGTTTCAGGTCTGTAGGATGGAATTGATGCATAAGCGGGTGCTGGTGGAGACACGGAACCTGCAGAGGATGAACTCGAGGGACTCGATGAATGTTCGTGAATAACACGAATAACTTTGGCGGGGCCTGAAGCTAAAGAACCAGATGAAAGACCACTAGAAAATGAACTTGTGGCTGGTGCCTGATGGTGTACAACATTGATAATTTGTGGGGCAGATTCAATTGTAGATGCAGCAGGTGCAGCTTCTTGATGTATTACATTGATTACTTGTGGTGCACCTCCACCGTGGCTACCATGACCACCACCTCCGCCATAGGAGCCTGAAGATGAAGCTGCTTGCTGATGTACAACTCGAATGACCTGTGGAGCACCACTACCACCACCATCACCACTGCCGTGGCCGTAGGTGCCTGAAGATGCAGCTGCTTGTTGATGTACAACTCTAATGACCTGTAGAGAAGCACCACTGTGACCAACTCCACCATCAGTGCCGCCATGAGAACCCGAAGATGCAGCTGCTTGTTGGTGCACAACTTTAATGACTTGTGGAGCAGAGCCTCCGTGGCCACCACCACCGTGACCACCGTCGTAAGAGCCAGGAGAATCAGCTGCTTGTTGGTGCACAATTTTAATGACTTGTGGAGCAGAGCCTCCGTGGCCATCACCACCACCGCCTCCGCCATAGCCAGATGGTGCAGCTGCCTGTTGGTGTAAAATTTTGATTACTTGTGGAGCAGAACCTCCATGGCCACCACCACCATGACCGCCACCATCGTGACCCCCTCCGCCTCCATGACCACCAGCACTGCCTTCTGAAATTATGTTTACTTTGTATACTTGACCAACATCTCCACCTCCGTGACCACCTCCATGGCCACCACCACCATGTCCACCGCCATAACTGCCGCCTTGGAACCCTGCATTCGCCACAGCAAATATCGCACACATGCCCACAAAGACCTTTAGTTCGAATAAATACATTCACTTAATCTTTCAACCAATTACCATGAATGCTTCGATCACTTACCTTCATTTCCTCCTCAACTGCTGCGCTTGATTTGATCGTAGTTTAAGGGAAAATGTCTCAACGCCGAATGGTGCCATTTCCACTCGAATGACATACTTTTATACCAAAACCCATTTTCAAAATTCGATGTACTCCTAACGCATGCCACTGATCATTTGGTTGATAGCGATCGTGAACGGTTACGTGTCCCCCACTTCGCTTGGTCATTCATTCGAACTTGTTCACCCATTGTTGCATATTTTATGTGATTATTATGCAGTTACGTTGGTGTTGCATCTCCAAATCCATCCATACCATTGTTAACACTTGCAGTAATACATTTGCATATTGTTATATATGGTACATATGTAACTTATTAATATTGATATTTTAAAAGTTACTCTGCCCGGATAGTTCGTGTATTACGTCGTTGATCTTAAGTGTTCAATTCAAAACTTGCATATTCCTATTGCATCAATGGAGATATGAGCATTTTGAAACAACTCTAGGCAGGTTTTAATTTTGTCAAATGCCGAGAAACGTCTCAAATAGCGTTATATAAACTGCAAGATTAGACTATTAAATTTAAGTAGGTGTAAAGGCGATAAACAATCGACTGCACTACGTAATATAATGACAAAGGAGGAAGTACCCGTAAGACTCGCAAACGATGATTGCCAATCAATAGGAATTTAGGTACCATCATAATTCGCAACTCAATCGAAATCTCATTAATAAATAATAACCGGAGCAAAAAGGGGGCATTCCTGACTTTCTCTGTGAATGGCTTGCTCTAGGACGAAGTAGGATGAAAACTCTGGGTAAGCCTATAACCTCGGAGAACTGTGTGAAATAAGTTTAAAAGAAACTTCTAAAACTTTATCCCACACAAGCAAAAGAACAAGAAAACCACTCAGGATGTGGTATCAAAACGGCGCACTAGAGCTAATTGGGTTCGTGGTACGAGCCACCACCATAAGTTATTTTGACAAAACAATCTAAGGTAAGCTTAGTTCTAAAGTTAAAGCTGAAACTAAAGGCAAGGCAAGTTATTGAGCAATAGGAGCAGTAAAAGTGCATTGTAGTGCATGACATAAAAGGATATACTTTTTATATTGAGCTTGTTCAAATCGACCCAACATGCGATATGCAAACCTTAGGTATTGGAATACGGCTTTCACCGTTAAAGCATGGAGACCCCCCCCTCCCCCCATCTTTCACAAGCAATGATTTGCTTTAATTACTCAGTTTAAGAACACTTCTTTCTTCTTTTTTTTAATATATTGCTTTATTTTCTGTTAGGAGTATATGGTATGAATCAAATGTTGTTCATCACTCTACTTTTTCTTGTTCCAACCGCCATAAGATGGCACATGTTGAACCTTTATAACTTTAACGACCGAATTCCCACCTCCAAGTCCTACACCATGTCCTCCACCATATCCTCCACCATATCCTCCACCATATCCTCCGCCATATCCGCCACTAACAACAACAGGTATTGGTTGAATATGATGCACAACGGGAGCAGCCTGGTGAATAACTTTTACAACTCTGGTTTCAACATGTCCACCGCCATAACCGCCACCGTAACCGCCGCCATATCCGCCACCGTAACCTCCACCATATCCGCCTCCGAGATTCAAGATTCCGGCATTGGCTCCAGCAATAGCCAAAGCAAGCAAACATAAAAAGATCTAAATAATGTGATGAAACATAAAATGGCAGAAAATTACGAATTTTTGCGTTTATTTTTCACAAGTTGAATATTTGAATATTTCGCATACCTTCATTGTTCGTTTGTTGAGAACTGTGTTACTAATATTTTAACACATCGATGACTTTAGCTTATATACCCAAAACTAGCCATCAATATTTCAATATTTGATTGAATGCGAGTGTAAATAGATTGGATGTGATATGATTTGCAATTTGTGAAAGTAAAGTAATAAAAATTTGCACTACAAAAAGGCTTAATAACGCTTATGGGACAAGTTTGAAACAAAAAAAAGGTTCTAAATTTAAGAATTTACTCATTAAAATGTCAAACCATAATAAAGTGCTGATTTAAACTAATTTTATTATATTTATTTAAAAAATAAATCAACTTGTTTTAGTTGTTTTTAGATTTCAACTGCAACAATCCGCACAGCATTGCTTTTTATTCTGTACCCACTAATTATGTAAATAGATTTTGTTGTCGAAGATAGCAATATTGCAAGTTAAATATTGCAAAATCTGTTTATCTAATTTTTAAATTTTCATATTTAATTTAATTAACACTCTCAAATGCCAGGGTCCGAATCTCACTCAGTCATAATCAAATCATTGTTGAGCCTACGCTTTCAATGACTTGATTTGTGGTGAGTTGAGAAGAAGCTATTTCTTATTTCTTACTGCCTTTTTCCATACTCCAATTCCATGGTCTTCAACTTATGGTCCATAGATAGGTTAAACACAACCTCTGTGAAGTGATATCGGACGCTCTATAGAATTATAAACAACGGATAAACTCTGTTAAAATTGGCATTTACAATTGGTAGAATTTGTAAAAATTCTATTGATTTTGAGAATCAAATCGGCAACTGACCTATTATGGGCTGAGAGTAAAATAATAAAAGCTTCGAGCACGACTAGTAAAACAATTATAAGATTTATTTCTATACCTATTTTATAGACGGTACCACATGGTTTTCTAACCTGCTCGGGTATACATAGGAAATTACTAGTTGTGTTTTATCCTCTATCACCGTTGCCATGAGAACCTGAAGAGCTGTTTGTTGATGTATAAATTTGATAACTTGTGGAGTACCACCACCGTGACCACCGTCGTAAGAGCCAATAGAACCAGCTGCTTGTTGATGCACAACTTTAATGACTTGTAGAGCAGAGCCTCCGTGGCTACCACACACTGCCTCCCTCATAGCCAGATGGAGCAACTGCTTGTTGGTGTTTGTTACCATATATGGTGTGCGTCTTATATTTGTACATAAATGGAAGGGACGTAAGGTTTTATGCCGAGTCCAAGAGGCGAAGTGAAAAGCTTTTCATAAGCAATTCTTACTCTTGTAGGTTTGTCATTGCCTGCCAAGATTTATTTACTCAAACACACAGTGTACAATAATAAAAAATATCGGATGCGCTGAAGTTTGCTATAAAAAGTCACAGCATCTTGTTTATTACTATGTATTTATCATTTCGAGATCTACTTTTCATTTCATTTCGAATTGAACTGTTAATATTCATTATTGCTGACACAAATTTGTATAAAACACCAAATTAAGTAGTGCGTCACTCATCAATCTCAATCCATCTTGTGCTAACTGATTTATTTCAAAAAATCTTACATACAGACATATGTCAATTAAATTTTGTTGTCTCATAAAAATTATATAAGTTTCATCGAATAAAGGTGTGATGTACTCTTTCAGGGGCATTTATTTTTATCTATGCTATGGACTAGAGTTGTGCGAATAATGAAAAAGCGAATGCGAATGCAAATACGAATACGAATAATAAAAACCGAATAATTTTTGTTCTTACAAAAAGATAAATACAGGTAACCCTCCTACAACGCGGGTTTCTACAACGCGGTTCCCAAAATGCGGAAATTTTCTTACAACGCTACTCCTACAACGCGATTTTTACGAAAACTTTCTATGTAACGCAATTTTTTTCAAATAAAAATTTACTAATTAATATTATAATAATATAATATTTACCATTTTAATTTAAAAAAGCCTTTAGATCAGGGCATACTACATGCTCAAATCCTTTGAGTTAATATTAGAGAAGATGGAGCCAGCAAATATTACTGTCAAAGAAGTCTGGAAACAATTCTCAATTATAAATTTCGTCACTTAAAGAAATTCGTCGTTCAACACTAAAAGCTTGTTGGAAAGCACTATTATCGGAAATTTACGTTCAGGAAACTGTTGCTACACCAATAGAAGATGAATATAGGAACATAGTGAGATTGGCGCATGCAGTAGAAGGCGATGGATTTGATGAAATAACAATGGATTATATTCAAGAATTGTGGTCGCTGTGGTCTCTTACATTCATGTACAAATATAACACGCATAACATGAGTGGATGCGAAAAGCTCGGCCTAGGCCCTCCATGGGCTGTTGTGCCATTAAAAATAAAGTAAAGATATTTAAGAATTAATTGCGGACGACGAAATAAACGAAGCAGATTTAGTGGCAATGACAAATGAAGAATCGGTTGGCGATAGCTCTGACGATCTTTCCGATGTAAAAAATAAAAACTTTTCACTAAAAAGTATCGAGAAAGTTTTAAATATGGCAAAGCAGTTGGAAGAATACATTTTGGAGAACGATCCCCTAAGGGTTAGAGCAGAAATATTTAAAAGAAATCTTCAAAACAGCTTAACTCCCTATCAAGAAATTTATAAAGATTTACGAAATAAGAGCAAACAAACTTCATTAGAAGATTTTTTCAAACCAACAATCGTCGAAAGGATCCCCGAATCTGATCAAGCTCACATTTTGAACTAGTACGAACAAAACGATCGCTACAAATCATACTAAGTGATGAGAAAGAGTAGAAAGTTATGGTTCTATTTTTGCTTTAATTTATTTCAACTTGAATATGTTACGTAGAATTGAAATTTTATTTAATTTTTTTTTTGTTTAAATAAAAGAAGTCTTATCAATCGAATTTTATTATTATCCAATTTTTTATTAAAAAATTTTTTAGTTTGGAATCAAAATTTGACTCTGAATTTTGTATGGAGTTCATATCCCCTAAAACGCGATTTCTTACAACGCGGTATTTTTTGAGAACCTATTCCCCGAGTTGTAGGAGGGTTACCTGTACTTAAAAAACAGACAAACTTAATTTCAGTGATGATAACTTTTATTATTTCTTTTTTTCCGAACACGTTAAAAATTAGTTACAAAAATTATTCGCATAACAATTTGCGAATCCAAGTGCGAATATTGAAAATTTTGCAAATTATTCACACAACTCTACTAATTAATATTATATTATCAATATTTGTATCAACGCAAACATATTTCAAGTTCATTCATTTTTAACTAAGGAAATTTAAGAGATATTCATGCTTTGTTTACTATGGGACTCGTTAGCAGTTTTCGTGCAAGTATTGTTTCCACTGCCATTGATGTAAAAACAAGGGAATTGGACAAATATGAATTTCATCTGAAAATGTGTTATTCCAAAGAGTGCCATATTACCCAATCAATCTATAATATCCCGTCTCAGATTTAAAAATTTGTGTTCTCCAAACGGAGGCACCAAGAGAATACCAGCCACGTGATTTCATTTATTTTCCTCAATCCACTACTAGTGATTTCTGCTTCGCGACTAGTGATTTCTAATTGTAACAAAATTTGTTATGCTTTTCAAGTTTAATGACATTGATGCTTTGACTCGATGCATTTTGGAACTCAACCTTATTCTAGGTTTCTTTCCAGTTACTATAAATTAAGAGATTCATAGAACAATACGCATCTATGACTTTTCTTGCTGGAACAGTTCCAGTCACTATGTCACAAGAATACCAGATCATTTTTAGACACTAAGGAGTCTGGTAGAAATCGTATAACTAAATCAGTGGAGAATCTAGGATGATTTCACAATGGGGTAGAGATTTACCATAAATTTTTTTTTTTTTTGCGTTCTTTTAAAATATTTTTTACACCATCTACCCACCAAACAGCATAGCCAAGTATCCCCATGTTTTATTTTTTAAATAAAATTTTAATTATAAAAGCCTAAAAGTTTAATATTTATTAGTTTTTGTTTCCTTGGCTAAATTTAGAGTAGAGCTTTTCACCCAATGTCTGCTTTTTTTCTTTCTTTCTTTCGACTAATCCCGAGGGACACTCTTACTGGCCCATCCGCACAAGGTGCTCATGGGCATAACGACGTGACACGTGAATGGGTGACGTAACTATCCCATTGGTTTTCAAACAACAACTACAGATTATACACTTAATCCCCTTTTTACACTGTTGATCTTTACTTTTACTTACTTTTAATGGCACAACAGCCCATGGAGGGCCTAGGCCGAACTTTTCGCATCCACTCATGTTGTGCGTGTTATATTTGTACATGAATGGAAGGGACCTACAGTTTAATGCCGAATCCGAACGGCGAAGTGAAAAGCTTTTCATAGCAATTTTTACTCTTGTAGGTTTGCCATTGCCTGCCAAGAGGTGGTGCCGTGTAGAGAAATTATTTTTTCTACTTTTCTTTATTTTGCCTGTGCCGAGATTCGAACCCCGGACACTCTGCGTAGCAATCCAACGCACTATCACTACGCTACAGCGACCACACTGTTGATCAGTTCCTGAAAAACACACAAGGATATTTATTTCATAGAAAAACCTGTAATATGTTCCAAGTAAAGAAAAATTATAGTTTCTTATATCTTTATAAAAAATAATCTTTTTAATTTTGACTAAATTAAAGAAACTAAACATTATTAAGCCTCAAAGAATCACAAAGTTTCGTTAAGGCCTTTTGGAATAGATGAAAATCTTTCGTAGATGCAAGTCGATCTAGAATTTGAATTTTTGCATCGAAACTAATCGGTTTTCCTTTTACCTGATACCAATAAAAAAACATTTTAATTAAAAACAACTTGATGGCAACAATAATAATGGCCAACTGATGATTTGCACCTCTGGATTTTAGAAGGTTTACTTAAAACGTAGGTTAGCTTCGCTGTGCACAATGGAGTGAAAGAATTTAAGGTGACAACAAAAGATGTTTCTTTATTTCTAAAGATGACTCGAAAAGTGATTGAAAACAATCTTTACTTTACTTTTAATGGCACAACAGCCCATGGAGGGCCTAGGCCGAGCTTTTCGCATCCACTCAAGTTGTGCGTGCTATATTTGTACATGAATGGAAGGGACCTACAGTTTAATGCCGAATCTGTTGTGCCATTAAAAGTAAAGTAAAGTAAGATACAAAAGTTAAATAGAACAAATTTGGTTTATCGTTGTTTGAATGTTTGACTCTCACTTTTGTAGAAATATGACAAATGAAACTCTAATCCAATCTAGAACTAAAATTAATTACGACAGAAGTTACAATTTTCGTTTTTATTTTCTTGTTTATAAATTAAATTAAATCTGAATGGTAAAGAATGCATTTTCTTAAATAAAGAACAAATGGACATGTACGAGTATGAATACATTTTAGCTTATGTAATGTAACTTAAATATAAATCTGCCTAAACTACAAACTATAATCACATGCAACTAGACACACTGCTACTTTACTATTTAGACCAACCCGACGACCAACCGGAACTGACTGGCGGATGTGAAGAGTGGCCACCTCCATGTCCTCCGCCACCACTACTGTGGCCACCACCATGAGCACCATCGCCTTCGACACGTGTGTATGTTAGATGGCCCTTTGATATCACATGACCTTCACTGAAGTAACTATTTTGAGAGCCGCCTTTACCTTTGCCATTGCTTTGTGTAATTACTGCAGAGCCTTTGTGTCCATAATGGTCGATTAATTGAGCGTTAACAGCTGCAACACCACCACCGCCTCCTCCTGCTGCGAAAGCATCATCTTGCAGAATAATCTGAAGAATTTGTGGCAACAAGGCGTTAACTTGTGCAGAAACACCATGGGAACTATGTGAGTGGCCGGCAGCATATGATTGGCCATAAGAGTGTGCACCACCATGACCGCCACCTCCTATATATCCACCATGCCCACCTGAAGTTGACTCTTCTATAACTTTGTAAATTTCGCCAATGCCACCGGATGAAGCGCCGCCATAACCATGACCACTGGCATAGCCACCACCATGTCCACCAGCACCGTAACCGCCATTGCTATAACCGTCACTTTGATCGAGAATTACTTTGAAGTTTTGTGCAGCGCCACCGCCATGACCGTGACCACCACCATACCCACTTCCATGTCCTCCACCATGTCCATGATCGCCATGCCCACCATGACCGTGATCTTGAGCAGCAATAATAATTTCGGGTCCGTGTCCATGATCTCCACCATGACCGCCGCCATGACCGCCGCCATGACCTCCGCCATGCCCACCACCATGACCATGATCTTGAGTAGCAATTATAATTTCGGGTCCATGTCCATGTCCGCCGCCATGACCGTGACCACCACCATACCCACTTCCATGTCCTACACCATGTCCATGATCGCCATGTCCACCATGACCGTGATCTTGAGCAGCAATAATAATTTCGGGTCCGTGTCCATGATCTCCACCATGACCGCCGCCATGACCGCCGCCATGACCGCCACCATGACCTCCGCCATGCCCACCACCATGACCATGATCTTGGGCAGCAATAATAATTTCGGGTCCATGTCCAGGACCTCCGCCATGATCTCCACCATGACCGCCGCCATGACCTCCGCCATGTCCACCACCATGACCATGATCGTGAGTAGCAATTATAATTTCGGGACCATGTCCATGTCCTCCGCCATGACCGTGACCACCACCATAACTACCTCCATTTCCATGATTGCCGTGTCCACCATGACCGTGATCTTGAGCAGCAATAATAATTTCGGGTCCGTGTCCGTGACCTCCACCATGACCGCCGCCATGACCGCCGCCATGACCGCCGCCATGACCTCCGCCATGACCACCACCATGACCACCGCCATGTCCATGATCTTCAATTATAATTTTGGCTGCCTGTGCATGACCGCCACCATGACCAGTACCGTGGCCGCCACCACGACCTCCGCCATGCGAATATTCGTGACTCACAATAATTTCGGGGCCGTGCCCATGTCCTCCACCATGACCGCCATGCCCGTGGCCGTCGTGCCCACCATGTCCGCCACTATGCCCATGTCCATGTTCGGGTGTGGCAACTACGTTATATGTTATTCCTCCTCCTCCACTCCCACCCCCACTACCTCCTCCTCCGCCCAATAGTGAAAGCAGCGTTGCATTGCAAACGTAAATTGCAGTTAACAGGCAGATAATTATCTAAAAACAAATAATAATTTTTAGTAAACTCATTTTATTTTTCGCCGCTTTCAAAATAAACTCAACACATACTTTCATATTGTCCCGTCCACTTTTTAATCCTCAGTATTTGACAGCAGACTTGACCTCGACGTCTATATGATTTTGTTGCAAATGATAGCACTTTCTAACAATATTTTTACTTTTATACCCATATTAGGGCCTTTGGCATTTTTACTAATCTCAAACTCATCGCACTCATCACATCAACTCTCAGAGTGTGCTCAGATCGAAACACATTCATACATACGAGTACATGGCTACTTCCTCTGCAGCTGCTATTGCTATGGTTCATTGAAAGCTCAGCTCTTGTTATTTCATCAAATTTTACTTAAAAAAACAAAGTCATTTCATAATTTTATCTTCAACTTCCATAATAATCAAATTCCTTTACTCTTCTTTCTCTCATTTCATTTGTTAAAAATGCAGAAAACGGTAAAATAAAATTCCGGCTTTTGCCTAACATTTATTATGGATATGTAGATACTCAATGTATTTGAGTTTTTATCAAAATACAAAAATAACTACTAGTCGTTGCAGCATCACTAACCTATCTCTCCTCTCATGCGATGACCCTCTGCCTTTCACTCCACACACTCGCTCAACAACGCTCGCAGTTGCGCCTGTTTCGCGTACCATTTTATAAAAATAATTCAGTTTATTTGAAGCATTAAACATGATAGCAGAAACCCGATCTGACGCAAGCTTTATTTCTATTTTAGGTCAAAAAACATGTCATCAATTATTGGCTATTGGCGCTTTATCACCTCTTCATTAGAGTATGCTCATGTTGTCTGGTTTAAGTAGGTTTTTGTGGTATTCACATGTCCACAGTGGGCTGTATTTAATGATTTGAGTTCAAATATTGATGTGCATTATTAAATACGAGTATACATATACATACATACATAACTCTATATAAATATTTATTTCTTACCAATTTCATTTAAAATTGCCGAGAAGAGAAAATTTGGTTTATTCTTAAACAAGATCAGTGGCGTAGAGGTTAGAAAAAGATTTTGGAGAGGGTCTGCAAATAAAATCTTTTACTTACTTACTTACTTACTTAGCTGGCGCTACAACCGATGATCGGTCTTGGCCGCCTCCACAAAGCTTCGCCAGTCACTTCTGCTATGCGCGCGCTGGCGCCAGTTGATAAGGCCAAGTGCAGTCAGGTTGCCCTGCACCTGGTCTTTCCAACGGAGATTAGGACGTCCCCTTCTGCGTGATCCTCCACCGTGGTTCGAATAAAACACCTTTCTAGCCGGAGCGCTTTCTTCCATTCGCTCAACATGACCCAGCCAGCGAAGCCGCTGGAGTTTTATACGCTTGACTATGTCAGTGTCGGCGTACAGCTCATACAGCTCATTGTTCCATCTTATTCGAAACACGTCATCCACGCATACTGGACCGTAGATCTTACGGAGTATCTTCCTCTCGAACGCTCCTAACAGTCTCTCATCATTGATGGTCAATGTCCACGTCTCTGCGCCATACATTAGGACGGGAAGGATGAGGGACTTATAGAGCGTTATTTTCGTCGGTCGAGAGAGGGCTCTACTTCTCAATTGCCTACTGAGCCCGTAGTAACACCTGTTGGCAAGAGTTAGTCTCCGCTTGATCTCAAGGCTGACATTATTGTTGGTGTTTATGCTGGATCCTAAATAAACGAAATCCTTGACGACTTCAAAAGTGTAGTTGTCAACAGTGACATTTTGTCCAAGACGCCGTGACTCTTTGTTTGTTGACACAAGGTATTTCGTTTTGTCCTCGTTCACCACTAGACCCACACGACGAGACTCCCTTTCCAGGTTGGAGAATGCTGCACTGACTGCTCGAGCGTTTTTGCCAATGATGTCAATATCATCAGCGTATGCTAGCAGCATGACACTCTTGTAGAAGATAGTGCCAGAGATGTCGATGTTCGCAGCTCGAATTATTTTCTCCAGCATTAGGTTAAAGAAGTCGCACGATAGGGAGTCACCTTGTCTGAAACCTCTTTTGGTATCAAATGGTGCGGAGAGGTCTGTCCCAATTTTCACTGCGCTGGTGGTGTTGGTCAGTGTCATTTTGCAAAGACGAATGAGCTTTGCAGGGATACCAAAATCAGACATTGCGGCGTACAAGTGATCCCTAATCGTGCTGTCGAAGGCGGCTTTATAATCGACAAATAGATGATGGGTGTCGATCTGTTTTTCTCGGGTCTTTTCCAGGATTTGGCGTAGTGTGAATATCTGGTCGATGGTGGATTTACCAGGCCTGAAGCCACACTGATAAGGTCCAATCAGTTTGTTGACGATGGGCTTCAGTCTTTCGCACAGTACGCTCGATAGAACCTTATATGCAATATTAAGAAGGCTGATCCCACGGTAGTTGGCGCAGATCGTGGAATCACCCTTCTTATGGATTGGGCAGAGTACGCTGAGATTCCAATCACTTGGCATGCTTTCATCTGACCATATTCTGCATAGAAGCTCATGCATGCGTTTTTTGAGCTCTTCGCCTCCGGTCTTAAACAACTCAGCAGGCAGGCCATCTGCACCTGCAGCCTTATTGTTTTTCAGCCGAGCAATGGCTGTTAAGACCTCCTCATAGTCAGGCGGCGGTACTTCAACGCCGTCAGTGATTGGGGTTTCCGGAGTGGGTTCCGCAGTGGCGGGATTATTGCCGTCTTCGCCATTAAGCAGCTGCGAAAAGTGCTCCCTCCATAATCTCATTATGCCCTGGATATCTGTCACCAGATTTCCATCTTCATCCTTGCAGGAAGAGGCCCCGGTCTTCAAACCAAGAGTCAGGCGTCTTATTCTTTCAAAGAATTTTCGGACCTCGTTCCTGTCCCGCAACATTTCGATATCATTGAACTCGCGTCTTTCTTCATCTCTTTTCTTGCGCCTGAAAAGACGTTTCTCCTCCCTCCTCAACTTTCTGTATCGCTCCTTAGCAGCTCGCGTTGCAACTGACTGCAGGGTGGCTCTATAGACTGCGTTTTTTGCTTCAGTAGCATCGCGACACTCTTGGTCGTACCACATATTTCTCCGTCGACGGTGGTAGCCTAGCACCTCTTCGGCAGCCGTACGCATAGAGCGGGAAATGTGCGTCCACTGTGCGCATATATCATCAAGTTGAGGGGTGTTTTGCGAAAGGAGAAGTGCAAGTTGGTTGGCAAAGACTTTGGCTGTCTGTTGTGATTGCAGCTTTTCGACATCCAGCTTTCTCTTTGTACCTATCCGTATACGATTTGCTACACATATACGTGTGCAGACCTTGGCTGCAACCAAGTAGTGGTCTGAGTCGATGTTTGCACCACGTATTGTGCGTACGTCTAGTACATTGGAAGCGTGCCTTCCGTCGATCACAACGTGATCAATTTGGTTTCGTGTGTTTTGATCAGGGGACAGCCAAGTGGCCTTATGGATATCCTTATGTTGGAATCTGGTGCTACTAACTGTCATGTTTCGTGCCGCGGCGAAGTCGATCAGTCTCATACCGTTATCGGTGGCTTCGTCGTGGAGACTGAATTTTTTAAAATCTTTTACTACAATAAAAATCGTCGTCTTTTTATTAATGAATTTATTCAGAATTACTTCGTCATAAACATTTAGCTAACGGTAAATTAATATTTAAGTAAGACCTTTTAACCTTTTAGAGTTCGACTGTAGCCTATGTGGTTCAACAGCTAATGTGGCTAGTATTTGGAATAAAATTTATATAATGGGAAAGAGATTGCCATCACAACACCGCTATGCTTCAACTGCAATGTTTGGAATTCCATTTTATCCCTCTCAACGTTACGCCATTTGGTCAGCCATAGTTCAAACTCACCCAGTTGAACTTCTGTGTAAAATTCTTTAAATGATTTGAAATTTTCGAATCCGCATTTCTTTTTTCTTTGATTAAAAAAAAATAACCAGATTCGGCAAACCCAGAATATACTCCTTATGACAGATGAAAGGTTCGTGTAAAGACTCCAATGATAAACAAAAAGAATGAAGAAATCGTCTGATATCTAATTTTCTACGTTAAATTTTTCTTTTTATTGATCCTCAATCAATATTTTCATTGTAATAATATTTTTTTCGTTGCATACATTTTTTATTCATGAATTTTTTGAGGAAAGTTGCTAACTCGTGATCGTTAATTATGCAAACACTGTTTGACCTTTATTGGCAATAAACTTTCCAGCCTACAATTTTGTACAAATTTTTTTTATAATCTGATGACAAGTAAGTGAAATCTTGCTTCCTGGATAAGGGTTTCAATTGTTTGTAAGCAACTCGATAAATATTGATGTGTAAGTAAAAAGTTATTAGGAGAAATGTTTTACCCATGAAGCTTGGTTTTTGTTTCTTTCCGTTGTCAATATAGACCAATTTGAGATCAATTTACGTAACCAGACTGGGTATAAAACTGCCTCTACATGCCTACATACATATACACACATCCATACTCATATATTTGAAAGAATCGATAGTTAGATATACGATCCAGAGCTTGCGGAAGAAGCGAGACTTTTGAAGATTCTCATTCCTGTAGAAAGTATTTTTATTCTGTAGCAACGATCATAATGTTTGTTAGAATGTGTAAGGGTTAATCAGGGTTATGGCTTGAATGTGATTAAGTGTTATATAAGTACACATAGAATGTAAGTTCTGCTGGGTCACAAAAACAAAAATATTTCATATTTTCCAAAATTTCATCATGATCCGTGCACTAGAATTCAAATTACCGTAATTTATAGAGCTACCTCTCGATCGCTCTCGAAGGCAAGTGTGGACGCGCAACGTGGTTATCTCCGAGTAATTTATTTTGAGAAATGCCATTGCGGTTACCACAATTCCGCGAGAGCCTATTTTCCGATCAATTTGAGATTTTGAAGTGTTGTTTCTAATTGAATCGATAAATGCAGAAACAACCCAAGTCAAAAATTTATAAATCCTTTTATAACACCTAAAATTTAACTTCACTTAAACCATACTTACCATACACTTGACTCAATATATATTTATTCCGTAGTCAACTTAATAAAAAAAAGAAAATATTGACTAAAGTTATTATGGAATTGCTTAACGATTGTTAAGCAAAGTCAATGAATGTGTTCATTAACAAACGAATTAAATCATATCAGATGAGTTTGGTGTAAAAACAACATGATTCTCTGGATTGTGATGTTTCTGCATTCATTCAAATTATTGGGAGTCTGTTATAGTCATTTGTAAAAACCAGACGCGCTTTAATTTGCAGAAATTCTGTAAATACCAGTGTTGAGTATGAATATAGCATAAATGCCATTTTGAACAAAAAATTACTTACTTATGTTGTTTCTGCAGTCAACGAGTCAGTTACAATAGCTAGTTCGTGAAATTGAACGATTTGAGTTTTTCAAACATTGAATATCGATGTTTTCAGGAAAACCAATGCCTTTTTTTTTGCTGAACCCTTCGTTTACGAAGAAGGAAATACTACTTATAAGTATATACATAATAATTTATTTTTTCTTTATTTCCGTTGAGTAAGAAATAAAGAGTTTCATGGCAAGGGCCGCAGTTTCCCCAATTTTCCAAATATTCACATGAAATATAATTTACAAACGCATCACAATAAATTCTATTCGATACTTCGATAAAATTATGAAACGTATATATCCTCCTAATTCACCTAAGAATTAAGAGTTATAAGAATTATTCTGTAAACCCCAAGATCCCATTTCAGAACCTTCATATGATATTTACTTGATAGTCTGCAACTTCATCACAGCCAGCAGTCGTTCTTTTATTGGAAGTGGCAGGGTACACTAGAACATTATAGAAATAGAGGCTGTTAAGTTGCATTGGAGTAGATGTAGAGAGAAGGTAAAAAGAAATTGCATGATTTAAATTTTTCGGGTTTAGAAGCTTTAAATATTTCCATATTCCATATACAGCTTTCTATAATCCTCCCTCAAAACCCCCACTCAATGCGATATAAGCTCAAGCAACAGTACATATTGCTTACTAATTTTTCTCATGCATAAGTACATAAAGATTTCATTTCTCAGCCCACTGTACTTTCACATAGAAAAAAAAAACGTTACAACAATTTGGCACATCTGAATTTATTAATTTAAAATTATATCATTAAATAGTTGTACACAAATTTCAGCAGCACTGGCGTTGGCAGCAACAATTTACAAATACAACTGTTATATCATCGCGGTAAAATATACATAAGTATGGTATATATGTATGTATATAAATATGTAAATATGTACATATGTATGTATATATGTATTTCATTCATAAATATTGGGCAAACCTAAAAGTAGTTTAAGTTTTATTTGGAAAATATGCAAATCATCGAAAAGAAATAGAGGCAAATGAAAACTAAAGAAATAAACTTGAAATTCTTCTGCATATATCGCAGAGGTTAATCTTGTTATTGTTGTTGGTCATGTAATTTTGTTTTCTTCCTCCTTATTTGTTTTAATTGTTGCTGATGATGAATCTTGACCATCGGCAATATGCCATCGATTGGTAGCCAACAATATAACATTTGTTGTTGTAGGCTTATTTTATTATTAATATTTTGGTTTTATAACCTCAAAAGATGTTCGTATCTCTGCTACAAACAGACATACATACATACTATACGAAGTACATTATTTATATGGCCTAAACACGGCATACCTTTATTTATACTGTATATTGGGTGCGTTTTTTTTTAAGGTGGACAACTTTAAATTGACATAAAACACAGAAAAATGTTTTTAATATCCATGAAATTGGCTTTCTTTTAAAGATAATTTGTTCACATTAATGATTTGAAAATGATTTCGGGTATGTGGTCGCCGCAGCTGATGCGTACTCTGGAGGCGCAATTTTCACACAAGTTGAATCTTGTAAGCACGTAAGCCAAGATCTTTATGCTAAATTTTTCATAAAGTGGATGGACACAAGCTAAATTGTTGAGCACGCTGATACGCCATAAGTCATTCTCGAACCACCATTACATCTAGAAAAAGTCACCGTTTGGTGCGCCTTATGGGCCGGTGGAATCATTGATCAATATGTCTTCAAATGTGATGATGGTCCGAACGTTACAGTCAACGGTGAGCGGTATACAAACACGATTACTAACTTTTTCGTTCCTCAATTGGAAAGCATTAATGTAGCAGACATGTGGTTTCAGCAGAATGTCGCGCGCCACATGCCACACAGCGCACGATACAATTAATGTACTGAAAAAAACAATTGACGAACGATTAATTTCACGAAATGGACTTGTTTACTGGCCATCTCGTTCGTGCGATTTTACGCCATTAGATTATATTTTTGTGGATATATAAAGTCGTTAATCTACGCCGATAAAGCAGAAACAATTGTGCACTTGGAAGCCAATATTTGACGCGTTAATGCTGAAATACAGTATGATTTATTGCGGAGAGGGTATGAAAGTTGGACCACACACATGCTCGAAATCATATGCAAAAATTATCTTTAATATAAAGCCAATTTCATGGATATTGAAAACATTTTTCTGTGTTTTATTTCAATTTAAAGTTCTCCACCTCTAAAAACAAAACACATCGAAATTCCAAATTCAAAATCCACAAAATTAAATGCCCAAACACATTATCTCTAATATTTTGTGAAATATGTCTGGAGCTTATTGAGGAATAGGGCCATTCCTTGCTTTGTGTCATGACGATTAATTCTATGTACTCTTACACCAGCTCTCCATTTTTGAAGATTTGGAGGAAAAGGCATTTTAGCATAAATGACACTGACAAAAGAAACCCCCTTGGATGCGCTAGTGCTTTAAGTCCCTGTGCATTAAAAATGAGCAAATATGTTATTTCTGACGTACTACATGCACATTAACTATTGCTAGTAAAGTAAATTGTTGGAAAATAATAAAACTTAACATGAAAGCTTATTTCTGTTTAATAAATAAAACGAGATAGTTTTATTAATTTTGTAAGTGGTATTTTATTTACAAAGTTTATTAGTTTATTGATAAATAAAACGCGATAAAATTTAAATTAGACATAGATAATAATATTTATTTTATAAGATAGCAATTTAATAGAAAATAACAATTAATAAGCGCAATTATTTATTTATCTATCAATTCAATCAAAATTCAATTGGAATTATCACAGTGATACTGAGGTGACTTTTTAACAATGTAATTGAATTAGTTTAGAGTCCGTCCTAATTTAGGCTACATTTCGAGAACAACAGCATCAGCATTCGCATGCATGCAGAAAGCCAAGCCCACATATTTATGTACTCGTATACTAATGGGTAGTGATGTACAGTCCCAGACGGATAGGATGAAAGTGCTTTGCAGAGGAGTGAAATGAAAGACCCGAAAATCCGATTTGAAGTTCGCATTATCTGTTTTTTGCATTGTCTCTTGTGCGTTAGACTAATCAACACTCTTTGTGCTGCTTTAATTTTTCAATTAAAATAATCTAAATATATAAAACTCTTAAAAATGAGCATTGTTTTTGTTTACCATACATACATATAATATAATATTTTATTTTATTAATTTATTTTTCCATTTAACCTCCCCAGTAAAACAAAAGCTAAGCTACTTCAATATTCTTCAATCGCTACTTGCAGTGAGACAGTGCAAGAGAATAATAATACAAACCTCAAAAGTTTGACTTCGAATTATCGGTTCCTTACTTTGCCTCACTGCTATCAGTATTTGAAAAATGAATTACTCTAAGGCTTTCTACGGAGGTTAAATGGAATAAAAGCTAGTACTGGCCTGTAAGAAAAGACTCTTGTGCTGATCGGCTAGAACATGCAATGTAAAAAACGTAATGGTAAAGCAAAGAAAATTTTGTTTTGCAGAAAGGGCTTCTGGAGTGCTTTATTGTCGACTGACGTAGTATACATACATTCATGTGTAGATATTTACACATCTACGCCATCTAGCGACTTTAGAATGTATTAGAATAAAACTATGAAAAATCGCTTGAGGTTCGTGGCCATGCTAATTGTTCGTGGCTATGCTATCTAATGACAAAAAAAATATAGTATCGGCTGGAACGTGATGGCGTCGACATCTGTAAATACGACTGCAGCAGCGGAATACAGTCAGTCACATTTTGCCAATCCTTTTTTATTCAACATTCTGGCAAAGCCTACTTTGCATATGTTTCTTCAAATTGATTATAAGTAATTTTTGACTCGCAAATATTACATTTGGCATCAGTAACTTCAAAAAAAAACTAGCCAAATTTCTTTTTACATTTTTATATATATTTCGTTGTAGGCAACCATCACAATTACAAGGGAGGGTCAATAAGTCCCTGAAAATTAAAAAAGGTGTCAAATGCCAGCTCAAATCCAACATTTTGCTTATCACGAAGCATCTTTCAAACGATCGTATCCAAATTTTCACATTAATCTGTCAAATAGTTTTATTGTGACAGACGCTTATGAGCTTTTTCGTGAAAATTAAACAAAAAGAATTTCGTGTGCTCTCTATTCTCTCTCTATTTTTTTTATTATGGGACTCTTCACCACCGATTGGAACAATCCAACACTGGTTTACTCAATTTCGGTGCGGCGTACCAGCACAAAGTCATACTGATGCCGAAAGTTACGGTCACCCAATTGAGGTCATCACATCAGAAATGGTCGATAAAATTCACGGTATGATAGTGGACGATCGGTGAGTGAAGGTGTACCTACTTGAAGAGGCTACCTCTTATCACATGGATTAGTGATTTCAGTTTTGCATAAATATTTAGATATGAAAAAGCTATCCGCAAGATGGATGCCTGGTTTGCTCACAATTGACGCAATCCTTTGACAACTTCGAAGGAGTGCTCTGTTTATCGGAACGAGTTTTTACACCGTTTCGTAACCGTGGTCGAAAAATGGATTCATTACAATACACCAGATATCTAGGAACAGTCGGTTTCTCCTGGCGAATCGAAGCCGAAGAAGGCCCATGTTCGTTTGTCGGCCAACAAGGTAATGGCGATCGTTTTATGGGAGCTGCAGAGCTGTTGGATCGATTCATCGCCGAGTTGAAGCAAAGACGACCGCATTTAGCGAAGATAAACTTCTCTTCCACTAGGACAACGCACAAGCGCACAAGTCTGCAACGGCAATGGCAAAATTGAATGAATTATGTTACGAATTACTCCCTCATCCAGTATATTCTACAGATTTAGCACCCTGCGACTATTTTCTGTTTCCAAACATGAAGAAATGACGGTAAGAGATTTGGATCGAATGAAGAGGTTATCGATGGTGATCCGCCTATTTGGGAGCCTCAGGAAATCGTATTTTTTGGAGGGCAGAAAAAATTTGGAGAAAAGTTGTACGAAGTTGGAAAGTATTGATCGAAAAGGAGACTATGTAACTATAAAGTTTTTTGACGGTTTTTGAATAGTAAAGTATTTTAAGGAACTGGTTCGGTTAAATTTCAATTCTAACCGGTTAACCGGGACCAGTTTTGACCACTTTTTCTCAATGACAACCGTGAATATAGAAATGAATAAAAAGCACGGTAGATCGAATTTATTCCCTCAAAAGAATTAATTGAAAAGAAATGCTACATTTTAAAACATTCGCATCGAAGGTTAGAGTTAAAGGACTTAAACTTATAATAATTTGTACTATTTACTTAGTTACATACAGTGAATGTTAAATTTATTATACAAAAGTACAACGAAATAATTTCAACCCACATTAGTAAAGTTTTTTGTTTGTGCTTACCAGTTTACGTCATATTTTTTTTAATGTGCGTAGCATCTAATAATTGTAATAAGGCATGAAATCTCGAAAATTTTTGCAGCCCGGATTTTCGGGATTGCAATCCCGGGAATTTTCGTTTATTTTCATTTTTAAATATTGACTTTTCAGGGCAAAGCAGAAAACTTTTCTAAGATTTTTGAATATACATATGGTAGGAATTTAAACAGGCTCTTCTTTTGAGTTAGGTTTGTCATAGAGAATTTTTGAATTTTGTTCTTTAAAAAAAAATATAAAACTAACAATTGTCATATAATTTTAACCGTCTATTAAATTTTTGTGCAAAGGTCTGAAAGTAAAGATATTTTAAGGGACCTTAAATCAAGTGATTTGAGACTTCAAAAAAGGACCGGGATCCCGGTATTTTAGAATTCGGGATTACGGCAATGTATTCCTTAGTAAGTAAATGCAATCTAATAATTTCATGCATGAGAATAAGTTTCGTGATTTAAATTGAAATCATTTAATTCAGTTCGTGCGTGGAGAGCAATTCAAACAGTTGCTCTATGCATTTCAGCTGATTCGTCTGAGCAAGCAACACACACAATAGAGAAAACAAGAAACACTGATGTTTTCGTTGTTTACGCTAGCATTATTGGCTTCAGTGCCCCTACTTATATATATATTTTTGATATGGAATTTTGATTATTGGCGTAGGCGTGGCGTGAAGAGTGCAAAATCGAAACCATTACTGGGTTCATTTCCCAGTTTAATAACGCAAAAGCAACATTTCGGCGATGACATCAACGATATTTACAAGTAGGTATTGATTGGTACATATGTCGTACATACATACAAACATACATACACACATACATACATACATACATACATACACACATACCTACATACATACATACATACATACATACATACATACATACATACAAACATACATATGTACATTTTAATAGTTATCAATTGAACATCATTAAATATTTTATTCACAGACATTATAAGCACAGTGATAAATTTGTCGGTGTTTTCCTAATGCGCACGCCGCAATTGATGATCTTGGATCCCACATTGGTACACGATATTTATGTTACAGCTTTCAAACATTTTCAAGACAATGACATTGGCAAATTGGTAAAACACATTTCGACGTCAACACAATGTGACAAGTTTAATTAAGTAATTATGTATGTAAGTATTTAAATACCATATATGTTTTAAGGTCGACCCCAAAAAGGATCCTTTGATCGCCAATAATCCATTCATACTCACGGGTCCAGACTGGGCAATGCAGCGTGCTCTTGTATCACCTGGCTTGACAGGCAGTCGCATTAAATTAGCATATTCTGTGACACAAGGTGTTTGCCAAAGCATGTGCGACTATATTGAACGTGAATGTAAAGCAGCACCGAATAATGGAATAAACGGAAAGGACGTTAGTATAAATTTGTGTATCTAAAATGCCCCTAACCTATACATAGAAGCTACGAAAATATTCAGTATGATTTGTAAGTGCAATGTGATCCAAGGGAAATTTCTAGCACTTTAGTCATTATTACAATAACTGTGGCTGCTACTCTCAGAAAACCTAAAATTTTTTTAACGTGAGATAGAGAGAAGAATATACTATAGTGGTATAGTAACTCATTTGTGTGATGCCTATCCCAATGAGCCCTATGCTCCGCCTAGGAGTCTCAGGACAAAAGAAGAAGAAGGACCCAACACTTTAATAGTTGTCGTGTCGCGTCTTACGAAATATGTTCTTCAAATCAATTTCAAATTGGGAATTTCTCAAGTGTATTTCAGAATTAAGAGCTATACATGTCGTTATCATCATTTAGAAAAACCCTAACTGATATTTTGGTTTTTTTTTTTATTGAGGGAGAAGCAAAGTCTTAAAAACAAACATCAAAACCTTAAAATTTAT
Source organism: Palloptera scutellata (assembly GCA_958295655.1). Taxonomy (NCBI): domain Eukaryota; kingdom Metazoa; phylum Arthropoda; class Insecta; order Diptera; family Pallopteridae; genus Palloptera; species Palloptera scutellata. The sequence goes on along the minus strand of OY282449.1, from coordinate 113,129,989 downwards.
TTTAAAACAGACCCATTAAATTCTTTTGAGAATTGTGAGAATCCAAAATAGTATACTTTCCCATATTGTAATATGAAGGGAATGAGAAATATAAGAAAGTGTACAACTACACAACGTGATAGGCAATACCAAATCCACCACATTGCGCTATGGAAGCGCAATAGCCCTTCTGCCCACATCCATAAAATAAGTGTTATGAGTCTCTGTTATGAGCCTACTACCATTCGTAATATTTGGTACAAGTCGGAACTGGATAACACAAAATCTCTATTACCAAAATATCAACATATACTTACGAATTATTTCTGATATAAACTTTCCACAATATAATATATTTCAGCTTGCGCTACGTTTTACATCCGAAAATATCGCCGATTGTGTTTTAGGCATCAAGGCGAAAAGTTTCACCCAACAACCAATACCAATTTCGGAAAATGTCAAAATGTTCTCCGAAAATAATAAAATTTTCCTAATCTATTCGCTAATGGCCGGCATATATCCCAGCATCATTAAATACTATAAAGCTAAATTCTTTCCCAGAAAATGTGAGAATTTCTTTTTAAATCTTATCAAAGGAGCATACAATTTACGCCGCGTGAACAAAGTGGAACGGCAAGATATCTTGAATTACTTGATAACACTAAGTGAGAGAAAAAACCTCAATGAAATGGAAATAGCATCACATTCGATGACTTTTCTTATTGATGGCTTAGATACATCCGCAGCTGTCATTTCACACTGTTTACTATTGGTAAGTGCATATCGCTATCTCTATTCTTCAAACTCGTAACTCAATTTTAGACGAAATTATTTTTATTTTGTTTTTGCCAACATTGTATACGATATCCTAAGAATCCAAGTAGAAATAAGTATTTAGCGAGTTTGTATGAAAAAAAAATTAGGGCCAACTCTTTAATCTCGTATCTCCACTGAAACACTATAATTTATCGAAAGATTTTGGTATTTTTTTAATTTCTTTAAAATGGTACTTCTTTGATACGTGGTTGAAGAATAGAGATAGCAATATGTACTTAACGGTATTTTATCTACGCCCAATTTCTCTTTCAAGCTGGCACGTGAACCACAGACACAAAAGAATTTACGCGCGGAAATTTTGAAAAATTTAAATGAACATGGTGAATTAAGTTTTGAGAAATTGAATGAGCTGCAATATTTGGATGCTTGTGTACATGGTATGAGCTTATAATTAATAATTAAAAGTCAAATCAAGCATTTTGACATTTACAGAAAGTATACGCATATTTCCGCCTGGTATATGGTCAACGAAGATATGCACTGAACCTTATGAATTCACAAATACAAATGGCCATCAATTGAAACTTCGAAAAGGTGAAGCAGTTATGATACCGATGTATGCTATTCATCATGATCCCGATTATTATCCGAATCCGAGCAAGTTTATACCTGAGCGTTTTATGCCCGAAAATGGTGATATTAAAAAGTTCCGCGATATGGGCCTTTTCCTAGGTTTCGGTGATGGCCCCCGAACCTGCTTAGGTCAGTATTCCAAGATCAACTTCTTCATATATTTTATAATTATGTATTTGCAGGTATGCGTTTTGCTGTGGTACAAGTAAAAGCGGCTGTGTCTATAATAATACAAAACTTTAATGTACGCGTTAATCCGAAAACCAAAACCGACAATAAATTAGATCCTAAGTCATTCTTGGCATTACAGCATGGAGGTGTTTGGTTGGATTTTGAGAAAATAATCTAGTTCAAAGTTCAGTTACTAGATTCTTTTATTTTATTTCATTCTAACAATAACCATATATGTATAACGCTCATTTGCTGTAAGACTGACATAAGTAGAAAAAATAAATTTTATGAAAAACGTAAGTATATAACCTTACCAACGTTCCATACAATTAGTAACGACCAAAACTCTTCTCACGTGAAGAGCAATTATTTCAGTAACTCGAATTTAATTTTGATTTATGACAGTCTTGCAGCAAACGAAACATGAATGTACATATAACGAAATTTGGGAAAAATGGGAATTCGTGGAAATAGCGTTAAACTTATTAATATTTGCTACCTTCTAAAAACATTTCTTTCGAAATATCTCTTAAGAAAATTAACCCAAATAATCCTACGATATATCGACTCGTTTCTGCGTTAACCGCGAGGAAGTCAATCCAAATATTAAGTGATAAATCTCAAATGAAAATGTTGTTCAGGCGCTACTAATCGAGTGTTCGAGTCATTTTAAACAATAAACACCCCTAATCAGTTATGGGACCAAATATTTTTCGACGTTACTAGATTTGAGAAAAATGTGGCAGATTAAACAAAATGTATGAGTTTTATTGTATTATTTAATGGAATCAAAATAGTAAAGAAAGTTAATAAAAACATCAATTCATTTATTTGAACAAGTTTAACAGAACACAGTTGTTATGAGATCCAACATAAGCGATTAACTGGGTTTATAATAGCGTTATTTCCATTTTGGAAAAATGTTTCTTATAAAAAAATATTGTTGCGATTATGCACTTTCTACTCTTTATATGATATATTCTCAACAAATAAAAAGGTTCGATCACTGGTTTGTGTATAAAAGCAAATTATTGAAACTTTATTTAATTATTTTACCACTCTCAAAAACACTTAAAAATATTTTACAATTATTTATATTACACACTCTGTGTTTTCAGTACCATAAGACTGTTGAACTGTAACCCCCTGTATTACGCTTCTGCTGTCGCAGAACTTTTCGAAATTGTCAGACGATGCTATGATTTATGTCATTAGGTTGCATAGCCACGAAAGATCGACTTCTAGAGATTTTTTGAATTATCCATTCTAACACATTCCGAAGTCGCTAAATGGCGTAGATGTGTAAAAAAAAAAACTGCATATGTATGTGTGTATACTACTGTAGATCACTACATCTATACATAAATATTTGAGCTTGTCCTTACCCTGCAGTGCAACCAACTAGTTCAAAACCTAGTTAATTTTTGAACTAGTTTTTTGTAGTTTTGTTTGTTTTTATTTATTACTTTGAGACATTTAACAATAGATTTAAAAATAAATAGAATTTAAAAAAGAGTTAAAACAAACATGCATGGTGAGTGTTCAGTGACACTCCCATATTTTACAGTATTACATTCACATATTTATGTTTCGCACCTTTTTTTCACCTTAAATTATGAGATTTTGAGGGGCTTTACGTTTTAAGTAGTCTGGAGAAAGTCCACTGCGAATTCATCAACTTAGATGCTAGCTGATTTTGATCGTTCAACACTCGTATTTAGTATGTATTAGATTAAGCTTTAATTTCATCTTTGGCGAAAGGGACTTGTAACTCACGATGTAGTTGTAAGTTGGTAACATACCAAGGTGCGTTCACAATCATACGAAGCATTTTGGACTGATAGCGTCGCAATATTTCGACATTTGAATTGGCGGCTGTACCCCACAGTTGTGTGCAGTAGGTCCATAAGGGTTTAAGGATCGTCTTGTAATGGAGAAGTTTGTTTTCGCAACATAGTTGCGAATAACGATTGAGTAGCAAGCTGGTTAATTAAATTTAATTAAATTAATTCATCGATTTCATTTACACTCAACATACTGGTTTTTTTCACGCTGATGCATTCCAAAAGACAATAGAGCGTAAGCAGCGAGACAAGATGACGCAGTCTCTTCCCAACCACAAACCCAATGCTAAATTCATGTGTCAGCTGTTATAGATGTCATAGGATGGTTTTTTGCAGCAAAATTTCCCCGTCCATCGCATTTCCTATAAAGCGGTCATGTCAGCTCGATATCTATGAAGACATCTACGAGCTGGATAGAGAAATTTTTTCTGTGAAGGTTTCGAACATTCCATACTCATGTTAAGGCGGAGAATCACAAGGATCACAAACTTTACCTAGTGCTCTCCTCCACATACCCCTCTATTCTATATTATTATACATATATTTCAATAATATCTTATTATTTTCACAGTCTTTGAATAAAAACAGAATCTTTTACCTATTTACAATGTACATATATCATATTTTGATATTTTGTTTTTCATATCTAACATATTGATACATTCATACACCCTATTTGCACACCTGCCTGCCTTTATCTAAAACTACATAATTAGAAATGTGTTACTCCCAACGGAGTATTCCAGAGTATTTCCAGCGGTCATTTTCATTACATACTCTTAGGCGCAACAAACAATACTAAATTTGCCTGTCCTTTTCATTCATTTACTACCTTATACACTGCCTGTGAATATGCAATAACAAATTTAAAAATACGAAAACAAATTAGAATTTAAACTTTACCCATAACTCTACTTTTTTTCTCAGTGAAAACAATTAATCAAGAAATATTATACATATATATGTTTGATCAATCAATTTTGCTTAATTTATATGAAAAAGAAACACAATAGAAAGATCGAATCGATTCCCTCAAAAGATAAACGGAATTAATTAAAAGCGTATCCGACATTGAAGATATTTAGAACCAAAGAACTTAAACTTGATTAAGCTCTGTGCTATTTAATTAGCTACTGTGACTGTTGAATTTATTATACAAAAAAATAACGAAATATTAAAGTTTTAAATTTCTGCCTACTAGTGTTTACATACTTACGTCATATTTTTTGTAATATGTACTATGTAAGTATACTTATCCCTCGATTTACACGGTAGCCGTGTAAATCATTTATACGTTTATAATAACCGTGTAAAATGATACAAGGTTTGTTTGGAAAAATGCCGATTGGTTCATTTGAGTGCCTTAGTATATTCATAATACAGGGTAACAGTAAATATGCGCCCCAAGATTTAGATTTAAATTTGGATGTGGTCAGGAGGGCCATAGACCTTCAATAGCATTCAGTCCCGTCGATCATTGTACTTTGACCAGGTAAGGATAGGATAACTTTTATGGCGATAAGTGTAAGGCAACAAGGTCATTTACACTGGTTGGACCTTTAATTTCATGCTGTCTCCGAACGGCGGGGTGGCAGTTTTTTATCACTTGGTGGTTTGCAATTGGACTATCAAGATGCTCGTTTGTATATAAGAAGTTTCATGAGAATTAACCAGCAGAACAAGACCCGAATCGAACTCGCAACCTCCCGAGTCCCGAAGCTGACGTTGAATTTGCTAGATTGTTCTACTTTTCGGAAAATTTCACTGAACCGTTACTTGTGTTGAATAAGCTAGCTATAAACTTGCATATTTATCAACCGATTTTCAAAAAATACTTGTATTATTGAAGAATTACGGTTTATTATTAGTGATGTAAAAATCTTTAGTGACCAACGACTAATTTTGGAATTATAGCTGAAAAAATGAAGCACTCCCAAAATTTTGTGATCATTGTTAATTTTTAACAGAACATTGGTGCTTCATCTTTTCGGCGGTAATTCCACTTGAGAATCAAACCCGTGGCAAGTGGAGAACTCCAATCAACTAAGTACTTATGCATTTATCAACTTTAGCAATTTTTTATTGTGTGGGACTCGATCCTGAGGCTACTGCATCTTCAGTCTAGCACTCATTTACTAGACCATCGAGGTGGGCAACTCCATTCGTCCAAAGATTCATAACTTGTTTTTTTGTTACTTTAAATTTTCGACTTTTCTTCCTTCTTTGGAGGATATTTCTAGAAACTTCTTGATTTTGGCTTAAAATTTGAAATCCGTGTTAAAACGAAACTGTGTATTTCGATTACCGTACAAATCGAGTGACAGGTGGGTGTTTCTAACTTCTTAAAGGCTATTGAGACTTTCACGAACTTTACCTTGTGTTGTCCGCCCCCAGGTCCGGCATTTTTTGTTTGTTTTTTAATTAAGCAAAAGAAAATGTGTGGGGGTTTATCTAAAAAAATTCATACTAACATTGTCAACATTGTTTTAATCGATAGCGAAAAATTAAGGCGTGGTTGTTAATAAAACTTGACCTTAACCACGTTTTAAGGCGGCTGTGCTGGTTAAAGAGTACATCAATACTGTCAGTGCTATTAACTCCCCAGTTGGCGTGTTAAATTGCAGCTAGCTATCAGCAATGTTGCTTTTGCAATATTGCACATTGCAGTTATATTGAAGAAATATAACAGGTATATTGCTGATATATGCAACAATGCTTCCGCTTTTTACGTTGTTGCATTTGCAATATTAGCGAAATATAACATTTTACTTATTTATTTTCTCAAAAGTTATAATATCATAAATGGAAATACAACAAAAGATCAGAGCACTAGCAACGAGGCCATCGTCTGTAAAATATAACATATTTGCGCATACTGCATTGGAATATTGCAATAATATTGCAGCGTGTTGCAATATTCCAGGTAGCTTCAAGTTATGTATATTACTGGTACATGTGAAGGTAGGATATTTAACTTGCATTTGCATATAATATGGTATCGATGTAAATAAATAAGATTTCATTATGATGCAACAAACATTTTATATGATAAATTTTGTTCGCTCTTGATGCTGTTGTTTCTTCCAGTTCCAGTCTGAAATTTTTATTATTACAATATTACCAAAACAATTTTTCTTAATTTTCACAGCTATCTCGGAAGTGGACTTGCGACAACCACTGGGCTATAGCCTTCTTCTTCAAACTTCCTCGTTTCTTTTTTGAAGCTTGTCATATTTTTAAAATATGCATATAACAATTTTAAATAATAATAATATATATAAAATATAATAATATAATGTTTCATTACATAATTTTGAGTTCTATCAAATTCATTATTTCACATGCATTAGTCAATGTCCGCTTCGTTTTCGAACGAGAGATACTTTGTCGTTGTTTTTTCTTTTTTAATAATATTTCTCTCCTACTCGGGCAATTTGGTATTTTGCACTTTTGCAGAATAAGATATAAAATTTCGTATTGGAAAAAAATTGTTCAATTGCAAATGACAATGTATTGCTACACAATTTTTATCCATCGCCTATTAATGATAAATATTGGTAAAATATTCAATACATAATTATCATTATTATACATACTCGTAAATGCAAATTCATCTTAAGCGAGTTGCACTCATTTTAAATGGGCGCGACATTCCAAGTTAAAGCGTATATCATCTATGTAACTAAAGTAAATCAATCTTGATTGAATCATTTTTACTTTTTTTACAGCAATTAATTGCCACTTTAACCCTAATACTCTAAAAAATATAAACACTAAAACAAACAAAACTTGAATCAAGACAAATTTTAGTGGTCTCTAAGTTTTCAACACTATAAATTTAGTTAGTGATGGAAAGTATAGAGTACTTCGGAATCGATACTTTTAATAATCGGATATTATTAAAATGAATCGGTTACTTTTTCTTACATTAATTTATTTATATCCGCTTTTTACTTCTGCAAATATTTACCTCTGGTACTTTTTCACTTTTGTCAAACAGTTGATTTTTTTAAACACATTTTAGGGAATTTGATATATTGTCACATTTTGACGTGCAGATTTCTAGGCGCTTCACAAATACTAATTCAAAATCTTCTAGTGAGCTTTTAGTGCATCAATCTTTGGACTTACCCTATGCCAAAAGATTGGAAAAACCGCAAAAATACACAAAGATTATTTTCCACTTTTATGCAAAGTGGTTGCAAAATATTTTGAGTTCCTTTAACTTCGGTGCCGTCCGAAAGAAATTTCTCAAACACAGGCCAGATAGCTAATCAAAGAAAAACCCATCTATTACCAAAACACTTAAATATGTTCATATTTTTGAATAACTGCAATTTGTTAAACTTTTGCCCTTGACGTTTTTTTTCTACAAGACTGAAATGCTGCGATTCCTTTTTTGCTATTTTATTTTAATGAATTCAACTACGTATAAAACTTATTGCTTATGGCTTGAAAAGAAATTAGTATCGATACTTACTGAGTACTTTTGAGCACTGCTGCCACAACCGAAAAATATGTTATATAATATATTATAAAAGAAACTTGCAAAATCTACCAAAACTGTTTCATACAAACAAAACATATATTTGAATGCTTGTAATTTATAATATATTTTTTATTGTTCGTTTTGCAACACCACTAGTGGTAAAATGGAAATTTCAGATCCAGATGTGTAGTGCCTTGTGCGGAATAATTATTGCCAACAACTTCAAAGCGTTATCAAACTCAAATTTCGATTTGGTTTCCTGCAGCAAATCAAGTTAAAATAATAAAATGTATTGTAATTTCGGAATTTTGGAAATATTTTTCAACTTTCCAATAAATGCATACATAACTATATTCTGGTTTGATAGGAAGTTATTTTTTACAAACATATATCATAAAATTTCTTAAGAATAAATTGAAATTTGTTTCAACATGGGAATATAAATAAGGCAGTGGATTATAACGCGTTCATTAAATTATTAATTGCATTTAAAAAATGAGAAACAAATATGGTAAATAAATTTATTTGTTTCCAGATTCATTGAGTTCGCTAAGTTAGGCCGTGGTAATTCCGCCAATCTCTGGTCAAGTTTATTACTGCCTCTAGAAAAGAAGCACTGTTTGTGTTATGCCAAGAACACTACCGTGCTCCTGAAATGTTTTAAAAGTATTGATTCGACTATTACATTAGCGTCATCAGTGGCGAGGCCGATTAAATGTGAGATGGGGATTACATGCAGTGGCGTAGCCAGGTCGGGTGACACCCGAAGCGGCCTTAATGGTGTCACCCTATAATACCCATCTCCCCTCTTCTTTTGAAATAATTATACTATGTATGTGTAGGTATGTACGATTATTTTTTATTTAAAAGTAAGTAGATAATACAGGAATTCATAAAGATGAGTGAACTTAAATTAATAAGTACTTAATTTAAGTCACAAAATAGTTAAAACCTCTACGAGTATGAGACCAATAAGGGACATTTTTATTTACAGCATGTTCTTCTTAAAGATCTTGGAAGATATTTGTTTACATACAAATTTTTTTTTTAAATGACTATTTAATTGCTGTTGTAGGAAATTGATGTATCTATGTGAGTACATATTTAAAGTACCAGATTTACATTGCGATATATGAAGCTTTAAAAAAATATTTTAAAAATTTTTCATTTTTTCGCAGCAAATTCTAAAATAACTTTGCGAAATCTGATTTGCTAGAAAATTCGTTTTCTACTGATAAAATGTCTAGGTCGCATATCCTAGATTGACACATAATTGAGCGTAAATATGATATAATTAGATTTAACTGTGAAAAACTTCTTTCACATGAAGCCACATAGACACAAACTGTTAAGAACAATTGAAGAGCTAAAGATACTCTTGAAACAGACTCTATAAGGTCCCATTCTACAATAAAAGTTAGAATATCAAGCGTAGTCCATTTACTTGCGACTTTAAATTCAATGTCTTGATTGTCTACTAAGTCTTTGTACTTCTACTTTATGTTCTTCTTCTACAACTTCATCGTAGTGCGACGCCAACTTTTTTGCATTTATATCATTGAATGCCATGGTTCGAGACCTTAATTCTGTCGAGAAACGATCGATGCATCGTCCTCTTGTTTTCTTCTTTAGCAGTTAAACCAATATCTCGTTCCGTTTTACCCGGCATTCTTTTCTTGTACCTTATGCGCCGGCTGATGCTTATTCCGAGCTTTGAGCAAATAATACTAGCCTTCTTAAATGCACCTTCCACTAAACATTCCCGCTTTTCTTGTAAAAAGAGAATTAGGGCATTCGATTTCGCTATTATTTTATCGACAATTAGTCCTGGAGTTTGTAAATATTTTTGAGTAGCATCCACTTCTTCCAATACATCGTGCAAAAAACAAATGAAAGTATAATTTTAGACATTTACACCTACTTAGGTAATTATAATATTTTTTCCGCTTTTTGGACATTGCGGGTGTCACCCCAAAAATGGAGACACCCGGGGCGGATCGCTTTCTCCCCCCTGCCCCCCTGGCTACGCCACTGATTACATGATTTAAGATAACTATTTTAAATTCAAGAAAAGTGTTTATTCAATCACATTTATCTAACCCGATCACGGTTCCAGTTATCTTTCAGATTGCCAGCAATTCTTTAAGTTTGTTGGTGAGCGGGTGAAGAAAAACGGGAAAGAGTACAACAAAGTTCGTACCAGCAACTTTACCGAGTTTCTGTTTCTACTTTTGCCAATACTTTTCACAATATTTTCCTGCTAGAAGGGTGTTTTATTCGAGCCACGTTGGAGGAACACGCAGAAGACGACATCCTAATCTCTGTTGGAAAGACCAGGTACAGGGCGATATGACTGGTGTCCGAAGTTTTTGTTGTTGATACCCATAAAACTGGCAACACTAGTCCGATTACGTCACACGAATACATGTTTGAAAGGTGGCATTTCACACAAGCAACATTTTGTGTGAATACAGTTGTGTAATTCGTTGCTAGTGTAGAAGTTACATTGATTTGAAAATAAATTAAATATCTGAAGAAATACGCTATGTGATGCTTTATGTGGTCGCTGTGGCGTAGTGGTAATGCGTTGGACTGTTACGCAGAGTGTCAGGGGTTCGAATATCGGCACAAGCAACATAAAAATAAAAAAAAGGATAAAAAAAATAATTTTTCTACAGGCAATGGCACACCAGCAAGAGTAAAAATTGCTATGGAAAGCTTTTCACTTCGCTGTTCGGATTCGGCAATAAACTGTAGGTCCCTTCCATTCATGTACAAATATAACACGCACAACATGAGTGGATGCGAAAAGCTCGGCCTAGGCCCTCCATGGGCTGTTGTGCCATTAAAAGTAAAAGTAAGATGCTTTATTACTATGGAAAAGGTAAAACCGCTGTGAGGATGCTGTGTGACTGAACGCCTGACCCAGGAGTGGTTTGATTGATTCCGTTCCGGAAATTTCGAAATCAAAGATGCACTGAAAGTCACAGAAAAAGCCAACGAAATTTTGCTTTGTCTGTTGGAGCAAGATCGACATGCAAACTACCCGGATATAGCGAAGGCACTTAACATCAACCACATGACAGATTTGTGGATACCAACCGCGGATACTTTGTATATGAGCCAATTCTTGCATAATGTGAAAGAGCACAAAGTTAAAGCAGCAGTGATGCAGTCTTACCAGACTTTTATCTCTTGCCTGTGAATTTTCTCAAATAAAAGAGTACAAACGAATTTGACTGGAAATCTAACAAATCGGCGACAATTCTGCCATTCTACCAAAAATCTCTTAAAGTTTAGTAGAATTCTACCAAAGTGGCAACACTTCTTTCGAGTACTCAAAATCGATACTTTCTAGAATCGAATACTTCCGATTCTTTTGAGAATCGAGTATTTACTACTTCAAGTGTCGATTGTGCCCAACACAAATTTTTGTATTGATTTAAATGTTTGAAGCTCTTCAACTATTTGTTTGTTTAGAAAAGCCATTATAATACTACTCGTATTATAATATGTTACCTTTTATTTTAATATGTAATAAAAAAATAAAACTGTTACTAACTAACGTTACTAAAGTTGCTAGTATCTTCAAATAATTATTGTATTATATACGAGTATAATGGATTACAAAACATAATTTATGCATTATACAATATAAGTATATAAGTAATATGTATTATAATTATTTCTATAGACACGCGAGGAGCCATAGGAAATCAGCCGCACTCACAAATGCAACAGTTATGACCTTTAGCCCATTAACATTCAAATTAGTTTAATATAAATGAGCAATCAAAAATGTTGTAACTTATTAATAATGATGAGTTAATGGAACTGTCAAATATTGCTAGCTTGAAGATGCCTTTATTAAACTTATTATTATGCGTTATTGCTATTTTCAAATTATTTTTAAAAGAGTTTCTACGTTGATAGATTTGCTGGTCCCAGCCTGTTGGAATATTTTTTTGTGCCTGACATAACATCTACTTTACTTTTTGAACACTAAACATTCATATCATTTTTTGTACACTAAATATCACTCTCAGCCAATTTTTAAAATAAACTTCATAACAAATGGAAAAGGAATTCGACAAACGCTAACTGGAACGCTTAAAAAACGGCAAGAAAGTTTTCAATCTCCTCCATAAGATTGGCTAAGGCAAGGAAATTTAGTACTAATTACCATAACTTCTTCCAAAAATTCTCTGAAGTATTTAAAAAAAAAAAAATGGTCGTATATGAAAATAGAAATTCTGATCCGAATGTATATTGATCCGAATGTTGAATGTTGAATCTTTAATGTCTAACGTACAATAGAAGATGTAGATTTTATATAAAATTGTCCATCTAAGTCTGTTTTAAATAGTTCTTTTGGTTTTTGTGTAGTTGATGAATGCGATGTTGCTGGATGTGTCATGAAACTTGGTTCCAATGCAATGGGCGAAGATTCACAATTACTTACTTATAAACCATGGTAAATCTTGTTTTCCGAATGCATGGAAGATATCAACTATAAGCCTGTTACACGAAAAGTCCACAGCCTCTGCACCCAATGATTTCAGATCTAAGTACATATCAGCATCATTTCGTCGGTTTCCAAAGTTTGTAAAATCATAATGGCTGAGCAAATTTTAGCATATTTCCGTCTAAAAAATCTTTTATCACCATTCCATTTCAATTTGGTTTTAGACCTGGGCATAGCTGCTCTACAGCTATGATGAAAATTATGGATCATATAAGATTATCTTATGGCAAAGAACTTCTTCTGTTATTTCTTATTTTAATGGCACAACAGCCCATGGACGGCCTAGACCGGGCTTTCTATGTTTTTCATAAATGGCCAAATCTAAGCAGCGAAGTGAAAAGTTTTTCATAGGCAATTTTCACTTTTCTAGGTTTGCCATTGCCATGTAGAAAAATTGTTTTTTCCTTTTTTATGAGTGTGCTGAGATTTGAACCACGGATAATCTGCGTAGCAGGCCAACGCAGAACCAACTACGCCACAGCGACCACATGTACATAACTTTATTATGCTTAATGGATTTTTCAAAGTTTATTTTTATTGAATCTTTCTATACTAGATAGAAACTAACATCAAGGTTTTCAAATCTTAAATCTAAAATAAATGTCAGTTTCCATGCCGGTGCGTGGGTTTAGTGCTAAATTAAAATGATAAAAGATATACTTAGCCTTTTTACTTTACTTTACTTTTAATGGCACAACAGCCCATGGGGGCCGAGCTTTTCGCATCCACTCATGTTGTGCGTGTTATATTTGTACATAAATGGACTGTAGGTCCCAGTTTATTGCCGAATCCGAACAGCGAAGTGAAAAGCTTTCCGTAGCAATTTTTACTCTTGCTGGTGTGCCATTGCCTGCCAAGAGGTGCTGCCGTGTAGAAAAATTTTTTTTTTATCTTAATTTTTTTTTATTTTGCCTGTGCCGAGATTCGAACCTCGGACACTCTGCGTAGCAGTCCAACGCATTACCACTACGCCACAGCGACTTAGCCTTTTTAGTAGACTGAATTTACACCGAACAAGTATGTAGTATAAAATTGATATCAAGAGCTATGGTAACTTTACTTTTCAACCGCTTGCACTATTGGCGTTGTAGTAAGCTTCTTGCCAGATTATTAGGATGTGTCTTCAATTTCAGAGTAGATTTTTCACAAAATATTTATATTTCATCAACAACCGTGGGTATATTAAAGTCTTTATGAATATTGATATTTCTTATGTACCATGGAGCAACTGTGAGGGTTCTGACCATCTTGGATTGTATTCTTTGGAGTTTTCCCATGTTCGATGGCGACGCAGTTTCCCACAGTTGAATGCCATATGTCCAGATAGGTTTACTTTTACTTACTTTTACTTTTAACAAAAGCCCATGGAGGGCCTATGCCGAGCTTTTCACATCCACTCATGTTGAGCGTGTTATATTTGTCAATGAATGGAAGGGACCTACAGTTTAATTCCGCATCCGAACGGCGAAGTGAAAAGCTTTTCATAGCAATTTTTACTCTTGTAGGTTTGCCATTGCCTGCCAAGAGGTGGTGCCGTGTAGAAAAATTATTTTATCTACTTTTTGATTTTGCCTGTGCCGAGATTCGAATCCTGAACACTCTGCGTAGCAGTCCAACGCTAAAGCACTACGCTACAGCGACCACCGTCCAGATAGGTTTAACAACCACTTTATGAAGAAGCAATTTGTTGTCCACGCTCAGCCTGGAGTTTTCATGTAACACCCAGTGTAGTTTCGATGCTCACATTTTTGATCGAGTCTTTTTGATTCAATATGCTTTTTTCCAGGTCAATCTTTTATCTTTTTGGTACAATTATTGGGGCATAAAGTAAGATGTTCTTAGTGGAAAAGTACTATGGACGCTTTTTGACCAATTTTCTAAGATTTCTATCTTATGTACTTCTTCTTCTTTTAATGGCTCAACAGCCCATGGAGGGTCTAGTCGAAATTTTTGCATCCATGTTTTGCATGCTAAATTTCTACATGAGTGGAAGGGGCCTTCAGTTTAATGCCAAAACTGAACGGCGAAGTGCAAAGCTTTCCATAGGCAATTTTAACTCTTGTAGGCAATGGTTGGCAAGAGGTGGTGCCGTGTAGAAAAATTATTTTTATACTTTGCCTATTCCGAAATAAATAAATATTATATTTTTGCCAACTAGTAAAAAATTTGCAATACAATAAATTGGTCCAGTGATAATGTCAGTGATAACAATTAGTTAAATGATGAAATAAAAACTGATTTATTAAAAGCGAATTTGCCATGATTCTAAGCTAACAATTATAATAGGTTATTATAACTAACTAATAAGAAAATTAATAATGGCGGCGGCTCACCGAGCGGGCCTTAAAAGTCTCACCAAAGCAAATAGTCTGATTTTCTTTCTTTCCCTGTTCTTAGCTTGAGACGATTGTAGCGAAGTAATTACCATAATCACCTTTGCTTCCTCTTTGTGCGTATCGAGCCATAACCGCCAACTTATCGACAACAGGTAAATGCAGACATATTTACATAAATAAATACCCACTGTACATAAGTATTGCCCAATATTGCATAGCATCAACACGAATCGCATTAAATTCCCGCGAACCAACATTTCCTCAGACCGTATTCCCAGCAAAGTCGTAATTCCCACCGAACAAATACGAAACAAACAATTAATTTCTTTAAATATAAGATTAAGTAATCGTAACCTTTTTGTATTATGAATAAATGCTTAAAAATTGGCACAAATAAAAATGTCTCGAAGGCATTTCAAACAAATAACAAATAAACAACATAACAAAAACTTATAAAATAGTAAAAACTTAAGAAGGCATCAAAACAACCAACAACAGCAGACAAATTATTAACAACAAAAACAACAGAGGAAAATGTGAAAAAGAAGAAACATTAGTTAGAAGGAGAAGGAAGAGGTTTAATTGAATTGAGGTTGGCGAATGAAAAACAAAAATAATGAAGCGGTGCCTGAAAGTTATGTGAAATACTTTGGAAGAGCGATTAAACCTAATCAGTTCTGCTTTAAAAACACGATGCAATATCACAGCAGCAACAAACAACTATGGTAATAGTTACAGTCGTTGGTGGCGCTAGATTGCATTGCTAATAACGATGACGGCCCTTTCCGGTGCTAAGTCGTCAATGTTTGCTATTGCTTCCATTTTTATTTTCTGGCGTCGACGGAGATGGGTGTCGTGGTACAAGCACTGAACGTTTTGCCGTTGCATGTGCTACAGCAGTTGGTGGCAAATATGTTGCCGAAGCCGTATCAATTGGTATGGCAACTTCCTGCTGATCGTTGTAGATCTTCACTGTCTGTACGTGATTTTCATTGATGCCATTTCGTACACTTTGGCTAACCACCTTGACGATGTGGTGCTCACCGATCGGATTCTCATTGCTAGCACCGAGAATTTTGATAGTCTTGACCCCGTCCCGATCAGAAGTCTCAAGCACTTTAAGCGTTTTCACTGCATTGAGATTGATGATTTGCACGGTGCGTATTTTACCAGACGTTGGAAGAGTGGTAGCTGGCACCGTTGCGCCGGCAGTTGAGGGCGCTTGGGCTGTTGCAACTTGGCTTTGAATTTGGATATCTTTGGGCATAAGACTTTGCAGTGTTTGCTTTGTCTGTTTGTTGAAAGAAGACGGTGTTGGCCTACGAAAGGACTGCTGCTGGTTACTGGTGTAAGCATTGGCATTGTAGGACATACCGGGCGCATAATATTGGGAACGTGTAGCCTGTTCGCGATACATTGGGGCAACAGAGACAGCTGTTGTTTGTTGTTGGACGATAGGCTGAGATACAACTGCGTGTTGTGCTGGTGGGGGCCCGTACTGCGCAAAGGGCTTCCGAGGTTCTGTGAATTGAGTATCGCCGTAGCGATGTCCAAAGGGTTGCACTGTGGTCATGTAGCTACTCAAACTGTGCACCTGCGAATATTGTTTCTGATGATGTTGCGCGGGTGTTTCTATTACTGGTGGTAGATAATCAGGAGCTTTATACTGTTGTTGCACAGGTTCGGACGACGGGATCTGTTGGTATACAATTTCGGAATGTGTAGGTGGTTTTCGATATTTTTGTGCACTTACCGTTTGTTCGAATGTATTATAATTCGATATTGCTTGATGGTCACCTTGTCCAACTTGATAACTTGTCTGTTTTTCACCTTGCAAAATGGACGTAGATTTCCCTTCGGCATAGCCAATAGCATCGAAATGAGCTCCAACATGAGAACCACTTTGCTGATTACTACCATAAATTATGTTTGGCACCTGCTCACGTTCGTCAACTGGAATTTGTGTTCCCACCACTACTTCTTGGTGGCCCTGCTGCTGATGTTGTTCTTTCGCCGGAGATGATGTTGACTGACTATGTAGTAGAGCTATTGCCTGCTCGGAATTAGGTGGCTTAGTGAAGTCATAACCACTTGGCAATAGCCCTTGCTCTTGATGTATTGATTTCTCCTGTGTAGGTGTTGCCTGCAGTGGTACTTGCTCCTTTTCGGGGTTGGAAAAGTCATATCCTGGTGGCAATTGCCCAGGAGCTCTGTTTTCTGCATCAGATGCCTTGTATTCCTTTTTACCAACGGAAACAGTATATTCATGATGAGGCGGCAAGTAATCTGGCCCCTTGTAGTTATTTTGATCAGCAGCAATACTGTTTTCTTGATGGGGTGGTAAATAATCCGGCGCCTTGAAATTATTTTGTGATTGTGGCACTTCCGCATGTGGCGGCAAATAATCCGGCGCCCTGAAATTATTTTGTGAGGCTTGATGCGATTGTGGCACTTCCGCATGCGGTGGCAAATAATCCGGGGCCTTGAAATTATTATGTGAGGCTTGATGCGGTTGTGGCACTTCCGCATGCGGTGGCAAATAATCCGGGGCCTTGAAATTATTATGTGAGGCTTGATGCGGTTGTGGCACTTCCGCATGCGGTGGCAAATATTCCGGCGCCTTGAAATTATTATGTGAGGCTTGATGCGATTGTGGCACTTCCGCATGCGGTGGCAAATAATCTGACCCCTTGTAACTCTCTCTGTGTGGTGGTAAATAATCCGGGCCAGCAAACTGAATATGACTACCACCATTTCCTGTTTGCGGTGGCAAATATCCTTGTGCAGGATATACTTGATTCCCACCTACGCTCGTACTTACCTGTGCAGCTTGCGCGTCAAAATGCTGTCCATGATTTTGATCCTTACTGCCTTTATGTGGTGGTAAATAATCAGGTCCTTTAAATCTTTGCTCGTTTTGCACTTCATTGTTGCTATGATGATGTGCATCACGTTGTGGTGGCAAATAATCGGGAGCACGGAACTCAGCTTCAGATTTTGCTCCGGGAGGTGGCAGATATTCAGAAGCTCTAAAATTTGATTTTCTGGGATCACTAAGCTGTTGATTTCCTGATGCATGCGAGGGATACACATGCTCTATGCGAATTTCTTGTGTTGCTGCCGAAGGCTTGCGATTCGGCGGCAAGTAATCTGACCCTCTAAACACAGCCCCTTCTAATTGTTTGCCACTACGAATATCCGTCCTTTGGCGCTCATGTTGATACGACGATGAGAATGGTACTGGCGACGCAGTTGCGGCTTTTGCTTTTGATACGTTTTCACTAATTGTCACTTGATGACCGTCGCTGGTATCCTCACCGGCGGAAAAGCTCAAAAAGGATACATCCAAATTATCATCATTTGCGTCGTGAGCTTGATTGACATGTTGTATGTGAATCTCCTGTGTTAACGGTGGTAAATAGCCTTGGGCCTCGTAGTTCGATTGTGTTGCTGGATGTGGCTGTTGTGCCTGTTGCTTCGATGATGGAGCAAGATGATTGTGCACTTCGAATATTTGGTAATGCGCGTCTCCAAAGTTGGACTCTTGGAATGAATGATGCTGTTCGGACGACGCATCCTGAACATTGAACTGTTGCTCGTTAACGGGTACATCTTGTATGGGTGGTGGCAAATACGATGGCCCACTGCCTGCGCCGCGCAACCTCAACGAAATGTCGGCTAATCCATTATGTAAAAGTAATCCAAATATGAATAATCCAATAAATGTGCAGAGCCGCTGCGAAATGAAAAGAATATTTATTTTGCGTGTTTGTAATCCAAAATTATGTACATATGTAATCCAAATAGTCCATCATGGGTAATCGACGTTTTGGCTTTAATAGTCCTTTTAATGTTATGTGTGTTCTACATACCTTCATCTTGACGCTGGTTGTGCTTATAGTTTCGGTGTCCAACAGCTAATGAAAGGGCAGCGCAACCCGTTCACACATTTTATACTGAATTAATAAAAAGATCATTTCAATTCGCTCATTGCGCTGGTTGCTTGGTTGGTTTGACCGATTAACCGACCATATGCGAGCGATGAGCTGAGCGTGCAAGCGATTATTTTAATTCGTTACAGTGGCTAGTATAATTTTTCCAGTTTCAGTCTTTAGTTATTAGGGTTTTCTTTAGTGTTTTGCACCTCTTCTCTGTATCGTGCTGTTGCATCGCAATGAGTGTGTGTTTTGTGAAAACCAAAACCAAACATTTTGATATGTTGATTTTTTTATAATTTTAGTTGATTGTTTTTGATCAAAATGAGGCACAAAACAACAGTAGCCCAAAGAAACTGTGTTAAACTGTGTTAAAACGATGTAATAAGTATGTTGACCAGGTTAGGTAAGACTTTTTCAATACAAGAAGTCACATATGACAAAAGTTAGATGGATATATTCATATTTGGTTAGGTGGATATTTGGCGTTCTCAGAAATGAGTCTTACAAATGTGTAAGGCCGCTCAACAAACGCTCAACAAAATCTGTAATTTATTAAAAGTTGAGCATTAGAGAAAATGCTTTATTACATACTCTCAATTTTAGTTCCTTTAAGAATACATTCGAGAAAGTCTAACGATTACATGGCAAATCAAAAATTGTTTAATTTTGGATCAAGCTGCAAAGAAAGCAGTGAGAAAAAACCTCGCCCAGCCCTTGCAGCACTTGACTTCGTCTATTGCGAAAACCGTTTTTCATTGATTTGAAAGATTTTCCGTAGTAAATTTCAAAGAAACCATTATGTTTTAAATCAAACGAAATGGGTTTAAGCTCGATAGCAAATCTTTATACAAATCAAACAATTCGCGCGAGGGTTTTGTGTTTTTAAAACCGCACTAACAGTGCTAATTGGACAGGCCCTTCAGGTCCTGCGCTTCGCTTGATAACAACCTTAGCCAATTTAAAAGTATTTTAGAAACTTAAAGCTGTTCACGAGCCGCACTTTAGAATTGACTTTGGCAAATATTGCCGAAGAACAACAAAAATAAGGCGGTGATTTTTAAGATTAAACTACGATTTTGTTGATGTATATTGAAATTTCGATAGATACGCTCCAAAGCAGTGTAACCCGTGATGATTTGCACTTTACAACATCTCTGTTTATGAAATAGAACGAAATTAACCAAAAAGGTACAAAATATAAGGAGAAGCATTAAAAACTTGGTCATAACTAGCTCGTTCACTACCTAGGCTATAATTGTTCGAATACCACATCGCCCGAGGATTTTAAACATTTCACAGATAAGACAGCCTTAAACAGGTACGGAGTCAATATGTTTTATTCTGTCAGTTAGTTCATTTAAAATAATTCACTCCCTCGCATAACGTATTTATTGAAGCTTCACCGCGAAAAACATATAAGGGACAATGAAAACAATTATGGCTTGCAACTTCTTCGCGACACAGCTATTTCTATAAGGACTATGGTCGAACAAATTCTACTTTTCACACATCAAAACTGATCAAACAAGAAAAAGGCAATGTTCGTCTACTTTATCAATAGTATAACATAATCAAATTTGTTGTGAGAAAATTTCTTTCTAATTATGGATTTTTTGGTACCATTTACCACGTAAAGAAATATCGACTTTACTGTTGTCATCACCATGTTAGCAAAACACATTCAAAATACATGAAATTTTCCATAGAGCAAAGAAAAATATAGAATGTTTTCAATTGCAAAACTTTTAATCTTATATGGAATATTAAAAAAGAAATAAAAGTTGGTGGCGTCTGCAGCGGAAGTCCATAGAAATGTTCTTCTTACCAAGACCATAAGCAATTTCCTTTGCTCTGGACTGGCTCCAAAAAGTACGTCAATGTTACGACAGATCACTGAAAAGTACGCGTTTCGTACTAATAAGTACATTCTGGCAATAATGCACAAAAGGAAACTGAATTTTTACATATATTCAAGGAAATTTATATTGAGGGAAAATTATAAATTGAGCTCGCACAAAGAAGCTCAAAAATTAAAAAAAAATCCGAGTAAATATGTAAGTAGGTAAAATGGGCAAAACAATCACAGATGCAAGCATGAAAGTTTTAAAAAACTATGTTCATGCTATTGCCCCATCATATTTAAGTATATTGGGTCATTGTGAGTCTAGCCTACAAACCGTTTTTTAATTGTGAATCCTCCTCGTGAGCTGGACGTTCTGAAATAATTTTACTTTTTCCAAAAAGAAAATTATTTATTGTAGATAAAATTTAGTACTGAAGTTAGTCTCAGATGAAAGAGCATTATAAAAATAATATAAAAGAACTGTATAACAACCAACTTACCCAAGACGATCTCACCAATCTATTGGGTAACGCATTAACTTCTAACCCGTGAAGTTACGTGTTCGATTCTCGCCTTTTGGGTTGAATTTGGATGTGTGTGGAAGATTTTGCATAGCACTCAGTCCGTTAAAACATTATACTTTGCACGGATAAAGATAGGAGAAGGATTAAATGGTTAAGTGTAGCGCAACGAGGTCATATACACTGGTTGGGTCGATTCCACGCGGCGGGTGCAATTTGTTATAACTTTTGCCATTGCCTACCAAGACTGGACCTTGTACACTTTCTTATAATTCTCATTCACTTCATATCGGCCATATTTGGTATCACAATAATACCACAGGTCGTTAGACGTAAGTATGGCCTACTATAGGAAAGCCACTCTAACTTAACCTACTTACCCTGCTTCTTTAAATTGAAATAAAAAATCGAGACAAGGTTCAATAATTTTATTACTAGTACGATCGTTCTCCAACAGTGTCGGTACAGATCTAAGCTACTTAACTATTTATATTCATCTCCTGGCATAGCTCTTTCTGTGATTCCACTCTATGTGCTCTAGTGAGTATATTGCGATGCAGTTTCCTCCTGAGAAAATTAAATATGTGATTTTTGTGGTGAAATCAACTTTAGCGGTTACATTTTTTACATTTGACTTTGTCAAACAAGGGCTCGTTGGAAAGGTCTTCTATTGCAAAATAGTAAAATTTGTGTTTAGATATCGGATAAATAATACAATATGCATGCATATTGTATCCTAAGTAATCCTGAGATTTACATGTTCTCCTTCAAATATATATTGCATTTTGTTGCACACGGATATCACGATTGGAAAACAAATCTCCAGGGAGCCGACAAAATGATAAATTATTTCAAATTAATTTGTCATAAGAGATTGTCGAAGCAACGATATCTTTAATTTATGAACTATGTATAAGAGTAAGTTTTACAAAATATCAAAATCATTAATATTTTCTCACCAAAAGCAAAACATGACAACCGATATCAAGCTGAGAATTTGGATAGTTGAATGATTTTCGTTAACTGGAGGAAGTGGAAGGTGCAATACGGGAAAATAATACCGTCATTTTTGCATCAAATGAATATTGTAAGCTTGCATAAAAGTTAAATCTTCCAGAAATACAAAATTAATATGTATCAGTTTTCATTAGTAATCTGCATATTGAAGTCGTTAACATTTTGCGTATCACCGGCGCGATTCCATCGTTTACCATATTAATTTTAGCATTCATCTTTAAAATTATCTTTTTGTTTGTCTACTGAATGAATTGATTTTTATTGTATTTTATTCAAATAAATAGCAAAGATTACTAAAAATGAACTAACTTTCGGAAATTAACAAATACTTTGCCAATTTAAATATCAATTCAACAGACACATTGAAAGAGACGATGCAACCAACCAGCCAACCGAGCCAAAGAAATCAGTTAAGAGTGGAAGATAAATTTCGGCAAAAGTCTAGCACACGAGTACTTAATTGCGACTCATTCACTCACCTTCTTTGAGGTGGCTGGCGACGAAAGAGCAACTCTTAAAACCCAACCTTACTTGAGGTTGAAGTGATTTGTCTTGATGATATTTTGCTGGCGGAGATGATAATGATGATGATAACGTTTAATACTTACCAATATCGATTACAGTTTCGGTCGGTTGTTAACAACTGCTGCGATAAATTGCAATAATAAATCTTCTTTCGACAAAAAACAATTTGTTACAATATTATGCAAATAAGTATTTTGTATTAATAATTAATAATATTACGGTACTACTTAACTCAGCGCAACACTTCGACTTCTGCGTACAGCGTTGAAGCTAAAGCTTTATTAGCTTAAAATTAGCATTTCGCTCAACACGTACCATATGTATGTTTGTAATCTTTATTGATTTCCTATTGTCATAATTACAGCTCCATGGAAACGCATTCGTAATGGACAGATTTCTATGTCAATGAAATACGAAATAAAGGCAAAACAATGCCTATTTACTTTTTGAAAGGCCCCTCCGATGCCCTCGTTGATTACGATTCATCAACGCACATTCTATTTGTGATATATTAAATATAACACAAATTTGAAATGGTTTATTAAATTTTAGATTTGTAAATTAAATATTCTCAGAAAACAATAATAATAATACACCGAATTCTGCTTGAATTGAAAAAGCAAAACATTGAGCTTAATTTAATTTTTATTGTCATGAATATCCACAACGAATTCAATTATGGCACTCACTAGTTTTTTTTACCTGATTTAATTCCTCATACCTAATACGATTTTAACGCCACTATAAATAATTTTATAAATAAAATAAGTATAATATAAATATCTGAATTTTTATGATTTTATTGTTGCAATTTGATTTATTGTTTGTCAAAGTAAGGTCAAATTGTGCCTTCATTGATTTGTGGAACCTGCCTTAACCTCGACGTTCGCAGCTTTCTGAAGCAGAACTGACTGAAAGAATGGTAGAAACACAAAGCAGCAAAACTCTGGATGACAACCCCTGAGATGGATCAAACAAAAAGTGTATTACAAAGAATACAAGCTGTGGTTTAGCTGGAAATGTGTTGGCCTGCTACGCAGAGTGTCCGAGGTTCAAATCAAGGTAGAGGCAAAAACAAAAAGTAGAAAAAACAATGTTTCTACACTGCACCACCTTCTGGCATGCAATGGCTCTTCTCCCTCGAGAAGAGTAAAAACTGACTATGAAAACTTTTTCACTTCACAAAAAACGTAGGTCCCTTCCATTCATGTACAAATAAAACACGCACAACATGAGTGAATGCGAAATGCTCGGCCTAGGCCATCCAAGTGCTGTTGTGCCATTAAAAGAACAAAGTAGTAGTAGTAGGGGGGCGGGGGGGGGGCTGGGGCGTAGGACACAAGGTAAAGTTCGTGACAGTCGCAGGTGCGTCCATGGTCGATCCTTGCGCTTCTTCGTATCAAGTCGACACACAGCCTCCTCGTGGCGTCCCCTGGATAGCGATCTAACAACCGTCAGTGAGTTAACTAATGTGTGCGGCTGGCTTCTCCATGGCCTTGAATGAATGGTTGTGCGCCGGGCTTGGAACCCACCACGTCAAAATATTTCACCAATGAATCCTCAAACGAAGCCTCGGATATTTAACCCCCCTAATGTTGATCTTCCTGCAAGGATGAAGACGGAAATCTGGTGACAGATGTTCAGGGCATAATGAAATTATAGAGGAAGCACATTTCGCAGCTGCTTAATGGCGGTGTCGGCTTAATGGCCGCCTGACTATGAGGAGGTCTTAACAGCCATTGCTCGGCTGAAAAACAATAAGGTTGCAGGTGCAGATGGCCTGCCTGCTGAGTTGGTTAAGACCGGAGGCGAAGAGCTCAAAAAAAGCATGCATGATCTTCTATGCAGAATATGGTCGGATGAAAGCATGCCAAGTAATTGGAACCTCAGCGTACTCCATAAGAAAGGTAATTAAACGATATTCGCCAACTACCGTGGGATAAGCCTTCTTAATATTGCATATAAGGTTCTATTGAGCGTACTGTGCGAAAGACTGAAGCCCATCGTCAACAAACTGATTGGACCTTATCAGTGTGGCTTCAGGCCTGGTAAATCCACCATCGACCAGATATTCACACTACGCCAAATCCTGGAAAAGACCCGAGAAAAACAGATCGACACCCATCATCAATTTGTCGATTACAAAGCCGCCTTCGACAGCACGATTAGACATCACTTGTACGCCGCAATGTCTGATTTTGGTATCCCTGCCAAGCTCATTCGTCTTTGCAAAATGACCATGACCAACACCACCAGCGCAGTGAAAATTGAGAAAGACCTCTCCGCACCATTTGATACCAAAAGAGGTTTCAGACAATTTGACTCCCTATCGTGCGACTTCTTTAACCTTATGCTGGAGAAAATAATTCGAGCTGCGAACATCGAAATCTCTGGCTCTATCTTCTACAAGCATTCTCAAACTTGGAAAGGGAGTCTCGTCGAGTGGGTCTAGTGGTGAACGAGGACAAAACGAAATACAAACAAAGAGTCACGGCGTCTTGGACACAATGTCACTGTTGACAATTACACTTTTGAAGTCGTCAAGGATTTCGTATATCTAGGATCCAGCATAAACACCAATAATAATGTCAGCCTTGAGATCAAGCGGAGACTAACTCTTGCCAACAGGTGTTACTACGGGCTCAGTAGGCGATTGAGAAGTAGAGACCTCTCTCGACCGACGAAAATAACGCTCTATAAGTCCCTCATCGTTCCCGTCCAGAGACGTGGCGCAGAGACGTGGACATTGACCATCAATGAGAGGCTGTTAGGAGCGTTCGAGAGGAAGATACTCCGTAAGATCTACGGTCCAGTATGCGTGGACGACGTGTATCGAATAAGATGGAACGATGACCTGTATGAGCTGTACGTCGACACTGACATAGTCAAGCGTGTAAAAAAACAACGGCTTCGCTGGCGGGGTCATGTTGAGCGAATGGAAGAAAGCGCTCCGGCTAAAAGGCTGTTTTATTCGAACCACGGTGGAGGAACACGCAGAAGGGGACGTCCTAATCTCCGTTGGAAAGACCAGGTGCAGGGCAACCTGACTGCACTTGGCCTTATCAACTGGCGCCAGCGCGCGCATAGCAGAGGCGAATGGCGAAGCTTTGTTCAGGCTCCAAGACCGATCATCGGTTGTAGTGCCAGTTAAGTAAGTAAGTAAGTAGTAGTAGCAACAAGTTTAATACAAAATAGTAGCAAATAGTTTGTGAAAATAGTAGTAGAAAAATTAATAGAAAGTAGTAGTAGTAAAGAAAATGTAGTAGAAAATATTGGGAAATTATGAGTAGAAAATAGAAGTGGAAAAAATATTGGGAAAATTAGTAGAAAATATTAGTAGAAATAGTAGTGAAAAAATTAACAGAATATGCATTAGAAAATAGTAGAGGAAACAGCTATTCTATAGCATTTGTGTAAATAAAAAAAAATTTAATATGGTAATGCACTTATGGTATACCACATATCTGGTTTAGAGATGGTATTTTTATTGGTCAATTTCGACAAGAAAAGCAAACTACATTTTGCCAATCCTGCTTTTTATCCACAAGTAACACTTACAAAAGCTCTCCATAGAAATATATATGTAAAGGGTGTTTTTTTAGAAGTGGGGTTTTCAATCTGGCAATACTTTTTTCGGAGTTGCTCTTTTTGACAGCTGTCACTTGATTTATGCTAAGTTTGGTTTGCCATTTCATAATGAATAGACTTACTCATGAATAACGTTTGCAAATCGTGCAAATTTATTACCAAAACGAGATGGCCACCGATCCCGATTTTCACAAGAAAATTTTGTTCAGCAATGAAGCTCACTTTTGGTTGAATGGGTACGTTAATAAGCAAAATTGTCGCATTTGGAGTGATCATAATCCACAAGCCATTATTGAGAAGCCTTTACATCCTCAAAAAGTCACTATTTGGTGTGCTCTATGGGCAGAGCGAATCATTGGTCCATATTTCTTCAAAGATGAAGCCGGTCATTATGGTACAGTCAATGGGGAACGCTATAGAGCCATGATTAATGACTTTTTCGTGCCTGAGGTTGGAGGATGGTGATGTGGACGACCTTTGGTTCCAACAAGACCAAATTCATAACATTGTGAATTGAACATATGTACATATGTATAATTATCTAAGCCATAAAACGCTTTCAAACATGATGACTAACAAAATCAAACGATGGCACATGTTAAATTTAATAATTCCAAAACAAAAATTTACATAATACATATATATAATAATCTCCGACTACAAAATGTATCATTTCAATTAACCTTGAAAATTCAGCTTATATTGTACGTATATGGTTATGCTAGTAAAATATTTGTTTGGCACAATGAAGTCCTACGGTTGGGGAATAAATTTGACTTTCAAGAGAAGGAACTATGTGCTTATACATAGTGTATGAGTATTAGGTACAACGTGTATACGGTGACCATTCGTCATTTTTTTAAGAGGGCATTCCTATGGGATTATTTTAACAAAAAGGGGACATTATATTTTTATCTTTTAATAAAATTCCTTTTTAAATACAATTTTTTCTATCATTAAACACATTTTATCTGGCTACGTAATAGTAGCCAGCTCGTTGTTGAATACACTCCAGGAGCTATAGTTTTCAAGTAAAAGTGAAGGAAGTACTCAGATCAGCTGACTAACAAAAAACTCTATTAGTGATCTTACCCTGACGAGTCGGCTATGTTTTGTAAAGTTCCTTCTCATATATGGACTTTCTTTTTGAAGGAGAGAGCCATTTGATTTTTGTCTCTTTCTATGTGCATACATATACTCGTACATATGGACTTATGGTACATACATATGTCCGACGATGGACGGGTGTCAGATCGCTATCAAGGGGACGCCACGAGGAGGCTGTGTGTCGACTTGAAACGTTGCAGCCCAAGGATCGTACATGGACGCACCCTTAGTGTGCGATTTTACCTTGTGCACTACGCCCCCATGTCCCCCGATCTTACATATGTACATATATGCGAATGTTGTATAATCAGTTGTCAGTCAGCAATCGTTGACTTTTTTTAAACTTTTTATATGCTAAATTGACTAATTAAAAACCTTTCTCATGCAATATAATTTCGGTATTTTAATAATTTTTTTTTAAAAACTTGTAAATGTATTAAAGCAAAGCAAGCATATATCTTGGGAAAATTATTAATTTTGTATCGCTCGACATTTTTATAATTAATTTTATGGTCGTTTAGCTTTTGTTTTAATTTAATGTTCCATTTAATACTAAATAATGAATAATGAGCATAGTAAATCGAACTTAATTCAATCTAAAATGCAGATGCGTATTATTATTAAATACTATTGGTTATATAATTATCGGTTAATAGATTTATAGACATGTATGCGATAAGTTTATTAACCCAATTTTATAAACGTCCTTCATTGGAAGTTACATATTTTAGTTTTGTTTTTCCATTTTGTTTTTATTTTTATTTTTTCCAGCATTTGAACCTTTCACCGATTCGTTGAAAAACCACAAGTAAAACAAACAAATTTCGTCACAAAGAAAAGCAAAATATTACAATCAGCGTACGATGGAACGATGAGGTTAAAACAAATTCAATAAAAGGTAAAATTCATTAATATGCATCAAAAATAAAAATGATAAAAAAAACAATAATTGCATGTATAAAACCAGAAACGGTCTAATGCAACATGAAAACTTAAACTTCATATTGCATTACTGAAAATACATTAATCTTTATACACTGAAAGAAAGGAACGAATAAAATTAAATAAACTTCAATTTAAATGAATATAGTTCTTATGGCAAAATCGAACCTGAGGCTACTGGGCCACAAGTCTAGCATTTATTCACTAGGTCTCCGAAGTGTCCGAATCTGAAAAGTGAAACTAATGAAAATTATGAAAGATGTTAAAACAGATAAAGATGGCATAGCCACTATGGAATAGTCTCTTTCTTTGGGTGTACTTACAATCCAAACTCAACCCAAGAAACTGTGAAGAAATCAGTCAAGTAGTAGTAAATATCTTAAAAATTAAATATGTACGCATTTGTTATTATCGCAATAGAAAAAGCAATGACAGCTCTGACATGATTTCAAACGGGCATTATCGAAATCTGAACAATATTTCGAAAGGTCGATTTTATGCAAATAAAAATTGATATTTAAAAAGTTTGAAATTATTAGGCGTATTGTCATACAAATTGCAATCTTATCTCTGTTTTTTCCGAGCCAAAACAGTGCTCGAATATATTCCTTAAAATATGGTATATTTATATATTTATATATGATCAGGCTTTTGAGGTACATAAGCGGGAAGGCACTTAAAATAATCCCGCTTAAGTATGTACCTCGAGGTACTGACAGACATATTTACTTATGTATTTAGATTACAAAAAAAAAAAAATTTTATTGTATTTAAAATTTGGTTTTCCAATTTTTGTAATCTTCCGCCATTTTTTAGACAATGTAAAAAATATTTTTTGTCAAATAGTCATGGTCGATTATCATAAACTTAACCAGCGGTTCCCAGACTCATTCGCTGGTTGCTGTGGTATAGTTGGTAGTGCGTTGACCTATTACGCAGATGGTCCCAGATTCAAATATCGCAAAGGCAAAATCAAATAGTAGAAAAAGCTTTTGGCAGGCAATGGCAAACCTACAAGAGTAAAAATTGCCTATGAAAAGCTTTTCACTTCGCCGTACGGATTCGGATGCGAAAAGATTGGCCTAGGCCGTCCATGTTTTTAAATTAGCCATAAATTAGCTGGAATGCTGAGAAACTTTTTATTTATTTTGTTTTAATGTAGTAGCAGCACTTTAAGTTAAAATAAAATATGGTTTATTGTTTTGCTTTTCTTTTTTTTCACAGGACACTGATAAAGAGATAGCCAACCTTTGTGGCAAGTGTTATGCCTTTACCACAATGGACTTCAGTTTATCAGTGTCGACTATGACCGCATGTAGTGCCAAAGGCCGAGCTTATCGCATTCAATCATGTTGTGCGTGTTATATTTGTACATGAATGGATTTACGAGGTGTGAAAAGAAATTAGGAAAAGTATCGATTCAATACTGAGTACAAGTATGGGTCGATACCGAGTATTTCTGAGTACTGCTTAATTTTTTGAGTCGACGTGGCGTAGTTGATAGTGTTCTGGCCTGCTATGCAGAGTTTCCGGGGTTTAAATCTCACCACATGTAGAAATCAAAAACTAGACAAAATAATTTTTCTACATGTTACTACTTCTTGGCAGCCAAGCCTCCAAGAGTAAAATTTGCCTAAATAAAATTTTCACTTTCCCGTTCTGATTCGGCATAAAACTGTAGACCCCTCCCATTCGTGTACAAATAAAACACACACAATATGAATGGATGCGAAAAGCTTGACCTAAGCCCTCCATTGGTTATTGTGCCATTAAATGAAGAATGAAAGACATTTTTGAGGAATCGAATATACTTTCGAATACTTTCTAGAACCGTATTTGTATTTATGGTCCGATTATAAATACACATGTACTACTGTGGGCAAAAAGTAGTAAGACTTTTTAATTTAAATTTCGCTCGGAATCAAAAATCATCAAAATATTATTTTTTTAAGGTTGGTATGACTATCGGTGACATCTGTGCCAAATGTCACATCAAAATAATCATTAGTGTTTAGTATACGCTTGTCTTTCTGAAGTACAAAAAGTGCATTCGGCGATTTTCACAATGAGTGTAATTATTCAACAAAGAAGTTCCATTAAGTTTTGTGTGCGGAATCAAATTTCTGGTGCCGAAACATTCAGAATGTTGCAAAAGGCCTTCGGTGATAATTGTATGTCGCGAGCAAGTGTTTTTGATTGGTACAAATTGGTCAACGATGGTCGAGAACGCGTTGACGACGAAACACGTCCAGGACGGCCATCAACATCAACTGATGATCAACACGTCAATAAAATCAAGGAATTGGTGCTCGAGAATCGACGATTAACAGTCAGAGACAGAGACCTTACTGGCATCGTTGGAATATCGGAAGGATCAGTGAAAACCATTTTAAAACATCATTTGGGCCTAAGAAGAGTGAATGCACGATTGGTTCCAAAATCAATGCAAAATTCGACTGATATCGTTCCGCAACCACCCTATTCGCCTGACTTAGCACCGTGTGACTTTTGGCTATTTTCTAAACTCAAAAAACCGCTTCGTGGACACCGTTTTGAGTCAATTGAAGACATTAAACATGAATCGCTAAGCGCATTGAAGGTTATTCCAGAAATTGACTTTAACAACTGTTTCGAGAATTGGAAAAAACGTTGGCACAAGTGTATTGGGGCCGGGGGGTATTACTTTGAAGGGGACGAAATAGATTTGGAGGAATGAATAAAAAAATTTGAAATTATGAACAAAGTCTTACCAACTTTTACCCACAGTAGTATATGTATAATACATGTCAGTCACGCGCGAAGAAATATTCTTACAAAAAATGGACCCGTTTTTTTTGTATATTTAAATACTTCCCATAAGTGACTTTAGGGGTTCATATGTATATTTTTATATTAACATATATTTATTTAACATTTTGTTATTAGATATTGCACATACAAAGTGTTGAAAAGTAAGTAAGAGAACAAGAGAACAACATAAAAGAAAACAAACTTTCTCTTTAGCTTTCCTACTCTTTCGTTTACGAGTATGCAAAGACTATTTTTTATTGTATGTGAATCCGCCTTCGTCTCCCCTCGTCCCGTAAAAACAAATTAATTAATATCAAAGAAAACAAACTTTAACTAACAGTGAGCTGCATCGTTTTTTCGTTTTATACATATGGATGCATTCTTAGTAATTCACAAATTTCACAGCAGACGAAAAACACATAATACAAATTATCAGGGCTTTTTTCTATTAATTGTTTAAATACTATTAGTGTTAATTAATTAAATGTAATTGACTAAATCGGCCGAAATTCTCGACAAATTTTCCACCACAACAAGTGAGTTCAAAGCTAAGAAAGAGCAAGAATACATTTTGCAGAGCAACGTGCAGGAGAAAGTGGCGTACAACGAAGACAACATCTAGCATGTACGAGGATTTGAAGAACAGCAAGTAACAATGGATCAGATGTAAATAGGCTGGCAGATCACGAATGCAAACCGCAGTGCATTCTCACCATTTAATCCCATTGGATATAAGTATGGTTCTCAGACAGAATATTATACTCATGCTACAGTTATGATTGGTAACATGAATGACGAATGCAATTTTTGCCAAGCTCTAAAATTTAAACATAAAAACTTTGGCATTTGTTGTGCATCAGGAAAGGTTGTTTTACCACATTAAAGCATTAAATCCACCATCCGAACCATTGAAATCATTAATTTCAGTAGAAAATGAAGAATCCAAATAATTTTAAAAAAAAATTTGGTCAGTCTATATAAATATGTGGTTTATATTTGGAAAACTCATGCTTCTCCCACGGACATGCTGGATGTAGCCTGCTGCCAAAACAATTTACATAGTATGACAATAAAGTATGTGTTTTAAAATATGTTTTATTTAAGTCGAATAATAAATTGGGCACAGCAACGTTTGCTTGTATTAAATATATGTAAATTAAATGAATTTAAATGAATACAGTGATCCCCGCTTAAGAACCTCCCCTCATAAGTGCCATACCCGCATAACTGCCATAATATTTGTGCATCTGAACATTTTGACATTTTTTTCATATGATATTCCCATTTTAAGAGCACCTCGCTTAAGCGCCATACCCGCTTACGTACCACTGAATTGCCTACGTAAAAAAAATAATTACTTAATTTTCCCCGTTTAGGCACCACTTATTGTACCTTTATTGATTTTGCCCAATATGGCAACTTTGATAAATCGATTTTATCGTATTGCATGTGTAACCGACCAATCCCTATTTGTTAAATTACATATTTCATTTCTTATTGAACTCGTATAGCGACAAAATTTTAAGATGCCACCCAAAGGCAAAAAAGTGACGGCTTTATCAATTAAACAAAAAATGGATATTACTTATTCATCTATCTCAACGCGAAAATAAGCAGAAATCTGAAATCGCAAGCAAATATAAGTGTGACATTTCAACTGTACATCGGATTTTAAAGCACAGTCATGAGATAGAAGCAAACGCCACAAAAACCAGTTTAAAACGGAAGCGCTTGCGAGAAAGTCCTGCAATTAGAGTGGAAAAGGCGTTAGGAGTATGGTTTGACCAAATGAGATCGGCTAATGCAACCATTTCAAGTGCCCAAATACTCCAAAAAGCGAAAGAGTTCGCATGTAAAATGAATTGCTATTTCAAGACAACAAACCGCTGGTTGTGGCGTTGGGAAGGTAGAGAAAATATTAAATTCCGAAAAATCCATGGAGAAGCAGCTGATTCTTTTACTGTGGAGGCTAATATTTACCGTGCTGAGACATTAAAAAACTTAATTAAAGATTACGAGCAATGTGACATATTTAACGCAGACGAGAGCGGCCTTTTTTATAAAGCGCTTCCAAATGGAACATTGAGTAGAAATTAAAGCAGTGGGTGGTAAGTCGCAAAATGCCCGGCTGACGCTTTTGTTTCTATGTAATGCTGACGGTTCATATAAAAAAGTATTTGTGATTGGAAAAGCCAAAAATCCGAGGTGCTTTAAAGGAAAATATCTTCAACTCCCATATTATTCACAAGGCAAAGCTTGGATGACCGGCTTGTTGTGGACCACTATAATCAAGGAATTCGATCTTGGAATGAAAAGGCAAAAAAGAAAGGTCTTACTGATTGTTAACAATGCTGCTCGCCACAAATTGGTCAACTATACTCCTGAGAATGTGAATTTGAAGTTTCTACCGCCCAATACAACGGCAATACTACAACCCCTTGACCTTGGAATCATACACTGCTTTAAAGTGTTTTTCCGTCAAATTATGATTCGGAAGCAGTAGCTGGCTGTGAAGGGATTGCCAATTAAACAATTTCTGAAGTAAATTTCACTGTTTGACACATTACTGTTAATAAAACGGTCATGGTGGCTGGTGAAAATGAAACAATAAAAAATTGTGTTCTGAAGGTGAATTTAAATATTGTGTTTTAAAGTACATTTTGCAATAACAACGTTTTGTTTTGTAGGCTGGTTTTCAAATGAGTGAAGTTGCATTTGAGGATATCTTAGAAGAGGTGGAGGTCGCAATCGATCCAGAAGAATTTGAAAATTACTTCGCATGCGTCAGTAACGTAATCTGCTGTGGGGATCTTAAAGATAACGAAATAGTCGAAGCAATTGAACATAATTCTGACGATTCTGCAGAAGAATCTATGGAGACTGTTAGCATTCCTTCATTTGCAGAAGCTTTAGATGCGCTTTATGTATTAAAAAAATATATGCAAAATGAAAGTGAAGAACTTGAATCTGTAGAGCGCAAGTTGTTTAAACAAAAGTTCACAAATGTCCACCAGAAAAAAAAAGCTGATTTTTTTGTTAAACAATTATTGAAATTGAATTATTCAAATATATGAGCTGTGTAACGAAAATGAGATCTTGTATGGAAATGTGATGTAATGAAATCAATTTTATTTTATATTTTTTGTTGATTAAAATATACATATGTATATATATGTATTTGAAATACAAACGATAATAGTCTTTTTTCGCTAAAAATGTTTCTAAGCAGGTATTTCAGCGTCTATTTGAAATCCCCGCATTAGTGCCGTCCCCTCATATGTGCCATAAAAGTTGAACACTTCTGTATGTGGCACTTAACTTGGGACTACTGTACGAATGCTGTAGATTTATTACTGTTTGCTTGCCCATCATAGTCGTTGTGACTTGCTTAGTTGTTTTCTGTGAAATTGAATGAAAGATTGGAAAAATTTTTGTTTAATTATAAATTAATTTATGCAAATTTTGTGTGATTATTCAAAACACTAAAATGTCGTAACAAAGTTCAAAAGCAATATCAGAAATTTATGAATGAAAAAGAAGAGGAAGAAGAAGCTAAAGAGATAGTAAAACTTGTTGTCATTGGCAAAACATAAAAAAAATTAGTTCAGCTTTCAGCAATTTTATGCATAAGTTTCAAAGGAACAACAACTCAGATAAACAACAACAGAAGGGTAATAAAAATTTATACCTACACAATATCTGGTTTATTAAAGACCACACGTGCAAAAAAAACAAATTGAGCGCTAGACGCTGTGTTATGATGACACATGCTAAGCACATATTTTTAAGGAATATGTTGACAGAAGACTCGAAATGAAAATTGATGTTAATACTGGAAGACCGTAAATTTACATACATACGTACATATGTACATATTAAGTAACATAGTTATTTATTAAAAAAAAATTATAAATTTCAACAAAGTTAACAAGTTAAAGTCATATTTACAAGAATGAAAATGCAAAACAATCCAATAAGAATACCTTATAACAAAATATTTACAAATGTTTTTTTTATATACATACATACATACATACATACATACATACATATGTACATATATTACATAATACGAGTACATGGCAAATTCACTTTTAAGCCCATCCTCCAGCTGGTTGCCAGCCACTACTACCACCGCTTCCCCCAGATGACCAACCACCGCCACCACCACCACCGTGGCCTCCGCCTCCACCTCCGCCTCCTCCACCACCACTACCTAATTTTATTATTTTAATGATTTTGGTTGAGCTACCGCCACCACCGCCTCCACCGCCGCCACCACTCGAAGACCATCCTCCGCCACCACCTCCTCCACCAGAAGACCATCCACCGCCTCCTCCACCACCACCAGACCAGCCCCCGCCCCCTCCCCCTCCCCCTCCACTACCACCACCTCCGCCTAGGCTTATGATTTTTACAATTTTTATATCGCCTCCCCCACCACCGCCGCCTCCTCCACCACCAGAAGACCATCCGCTACCGCCGCCTCCTCCACCACCAGAAGACCATCCGCCACCACCGCCACCTCCACCACCGCCATCTTCAGTAATAACTTTGATTATTTGCACAGTGCCACCACTGCTACCACCACCACCTCCTCCACCTGAAGACCAACCACCACCGCCACCTCCTCCACCGCCGCTTGATGACCAGCCACCACCTGGTTTAGGCTTAGCAGTCACACTGGCTGCTCCAATGATGAGCAAACAAATGAAGGCCTAAAAGTACAAACAAATATGTTAAGTTTTATTTTCATTATTATCTACGTTAAATAGGTGTTGTCTTTGTCAAAACAACAATAATATAGCATAGCAAATTCTTTATTCTTCGTTCCAAATGATTTAAATTGAAGAAAATATTTTTTGTATCCTGTATCCATTTTTGGTGTAATATCTAAATTTCTTGTGACGTAAATAAATATTACATATATCTGTGGTAAAAAACACTAACAGCTTAAGTCGAGTTAGGAATAAAATTTTTGTTCTTGGTTTGATGACTATAAATAATGGGTTGACCAAATGAGGCACAGGAAAGTAAACGTAAATTTGACAGGGACGCCATGTTTGTTTTCTGTCATCTTTACGTCATTTTGTTAGTTAAATGTTTGCCATTTATC
This sequence comes from Palloptera scutellata, assembly GCA_958295655.1. Classification (NCBI taxonomy): domain Eukaryota; kingdom Metazoa; phylum Arthropoda; class Insecta; order Diptera; family Pallopteridae; genus Palloptera; species Palloptera scutellata. The sequence continues at coordinate 113,093,848 of OY282449.1, read as the reverse complement.
GCTATGGAGTCGTATTCGATTGAAGACCGCATTAAAGTTATTAAAGAACACTTCAAAAAAGGTGAAAAAATAAAAAACACGTTTCGCACACTTCGAGATCATGCGAAAAGCAAAGTCTACGTAGATAAGCCAGGCACTATTCAGGACCTAAAAAACAACATCATTACCGAGATAAATGCCATACAAACGTCCCTATTGGAAAATGTCATTAAAAATGTTGACCATCGAATCGACGTATGTAAAACTAGCAGTGGTGAACATTTCAGTGATATAATTTTCCATACATAAATGGCATTGATGAACCTTCAAAATAAATTACCCAGCTTGATACAAAAATAAGATTTTATAGTTTTAATTTGCGTTTATATAATACCGGTACTAATTTTAAAATTATTTTTCGGAATTATTTATACTTTCAAGAAGTGCCTTTGACCTGAATGTAAAGTTTTCTGAAATTTAACTATAAATAACTTTCAATTCAAAGTTATCCATCTCGCCAAAATGAAAATACAATTAAGCCACAGAAATATCATTTCAATTTAATGAGGATTGGTGTATACATTAATTTTTACACAAGTTTGCGGTAAATGTATAAATATAAGGTGGTCCAGCTAACATTTGGAATTGGAAGAACTGGTTATCTGGCATCTCTAATGTCCTTCGTATTATGACAGAAAGTTTGATTTACATTTACGTTACCGCTCGAACAATGTTGGGAAATACTAAAAATTTACTAGAAAAATTTCGAATTTTCTACCGAAAGTGTAAGAAAATAATGTTCAAAATTCGATAGAAGAGAAGATCCTTCCACGCAATTTGTGGATAAATTTGTGAAACTTGTGCGTGAAACTGGATCCTAATTGGATAAAACAACACGTTCTCGTACACCAACAGTGCGCACAACCGCAAAAATGTTTACTGTGGCTCAGAATGTGCACATCAACTCACAATCGTTCTAAGGAATTGAACATTTCACGGACTTCTTTGTTGCGTATTTTGCATAAAGACCGCGGCATGAAGGCACGCAAAGTTCAATTGGTACAACAGCTGAAGCAACGTGACTATCCGAAATGTTTTCTGTTCGCTAATTAGGCTCTGGAACGCTTGGAAGAAGATGAGCATTTTTAACGAACAGTCAACTTTTCTGACTAACCTCAATTTGACCTCGGTGGTTACGTTAAAGCACCCTCAACGAGTAACAGTTTGATGTTGTTTTTGGGCCAGCGGTAATGAGGAAGGTAGATGCATTACAGTGAATGGTGTGCGCTACCACACAATGATAACTGATTATTTGACATTTGGTTTCAACATGATGGTGCGCCGTGTTACACAAGCTCTGCAACAATAGATCTTTTGCGTAGGAAGTTGGAAAATCGCGTTATTAGCCGTTTTGTTGTTGTGCATCGGCCACCACGCAGTTACGATTTGACTCTGTTGGACTATTATATTATCGGCCCTTAAGGACGAATTGGTGTATCCATCATTCAAGTACAGCTCCAAACAGTCGAAAATGTACTGAAAAATTGGGTTGATCGTATGGGCTAGGAAGCGAGGAAGTCATTTGAACGAAATGGTGTTCCACAATTAATCGGAAGGATTGTATTCGTTTCGTATTTACACCAAAATTAGATTCCAAATTATAAATGGTCCACCCTCTATATTCAATATATTCAATGGGAATACCATATTACATTTCTTAATTATCAATGTAAAGTCCTTTCTATTTAGCAACACACACATGCTAAAAAAGCAACAACACATAAAATAAAACGTATTCATTGTTATTCACGTACTTTCATTTTACACAGTGACACTTTTTTTTTTTTTAATATTTTAGGTTTTTTGCGCAACTTTGCAACCACACCAACACTAAATGAACAATAGCGCACTGACGACCTGTTGCACATGAGCCAATTCTTTTATACCAAATCTGTGTAAGACAAACTCAGTGCCACTTGTAGTGCCATACATACAACAACAGCGAAAGCAAAATCAAAAAAACAACAGCGTGTTGCATGTTGCAGCAAATATGCTGAGATGCTATTGCTCTGCAGCCGGAAAACATTTTTTGTATTTTTCTTTATTGTTAAGTTGGGCTAAGTGATTGGGTTGGTGTGCAAAAACAGAAATTACATTTGCTTCATTTGTTGCTGCAATGTACACAGTGAATAGCGTAGACCAAAGATGTTCCCCCATATATGTATGTACATCTTAAGATGATAAGGAGCCCCTGGCAGCAGCATGCCATGTACATAATTCGTGCTCCATTGAGTACAAACTCTGGCAATCAAATTTCAAATGTAAATTGTACAAAAATGAAAGTGGGAATTATATACATAAATACAAGGCAAGACACTCCATCGAAACTCATCTCTTCTGGATGAATTAAATTAAGCCTCTGTTGCTCCTTTCATACACATTACATAACTTAACGGTCGCTTCAAAAATATGAGAGAAGCGCAGTGGAACTGAGTAGTAAAATTACAATAATCAATGTGCATACTTACTCAAATTGTAATTTAGTGTACAATTTACTACCCAAATCATATGGATTTATTTTTTCTAGATGTAGGGTTAAGCTTTTGCATACATTTATGCGCATTTAGCCTATTTCCCCCTTTTTTTCTAATTCTCAGGCTGGGATTCTAAATCTGAGATACTTTACTCAGCAATAGTCGATGAAAAACTTAATGGTAATTCTGTTTTGTATTATTTATCCAGTGTATTTGTATTAACACTGCCGGCGTTGAAGTACCGCCGCCTGACTATGAGGAAGTCTTAACAGCCATTGCTCGGCTGAAAAACAATAAGGCTGCAGGTGCAGATGGCCTGCCTGCTGAGTTGGTTAAGACCGGAGGCGAAGAGCTCAAAAAACGCATACATGAGCTTCTATGCAGAATATGGTCGGATGACATCATGCCAAGTGATTTGAACCTCAGCTTACTCTGCCCAATCCGTAAGAAAGGTAATTAAACGATCTGCGCCAACTACCGTGGGATAAGCCTTCTTAATATTGCATATAAGGTTCTATTGAGCGTACTGTGCGAAAGACTGAAGCCCATCGTCAACAAACTGATTGGACCTTATCAGTGTGGCTTCAGGCCTGGTAAATCTACCATCGACCAGATATTCACACTACGCCAAATCCTGGAAAAGACCCGAGAAAAACTATTCGTCGATTATGACGCCGCCTTCGACAGCACGATTTGGGATCACTTGTACACCGCAATGTCTGATTTTGGTATCACTGCAAAGCTCATTCGTCTTTGCAAAATGACACTGACCAACACCACCAGCGCAGTGAAAATTGGGACAGACCTCTCCGCCATTTGATACCAAAAGAGGTTTCAGACAAGTTGACTCCCTATCGTGCGACTTCTTTAACCTTATGCTGGAGAAAATAATTCGAGCTGCGAACATCGACATCTCTGGCACTATCTTCTACAAGAGTGTCATGCTGCTAGCATACGCTGATGATATTGACATCATTGGCAAAAACGTTCGAGCAGCAGTCAGTGCAGCATTCTCCAACCTGGAAAGGAAGTCTCGTCGAGTGGGTCTAGTGGTGAACGAGGTCAAAACGAAATACCTTGTGTCAACAAAAAAAGAGTCACGGCGTCTTGGACACAATGTCACTGTTGACAACTATACTTTTGAAGTCGTCAAGGATTTCGTATATCTAGGATCCAGCATAAACACCAAAAATAATGTCAGCCTTGAGAAGTAGAGACCTCTCTCGACCGACGAAAATAACACTCTATAAGTTCCTCATCCTTCCCGTCCTAATGTATGGCGCAGAGACGTGGACATTGACAATCAATGATGAGAGGCTGTTAGATCGAATAAGATGGAACGATGAGCTGTATGAACTGTACGCCGACACTGACATAGTCAATCGTATAAAAATCCAGCGGCTTCGCTGGCGGGGTCATGTTGAGCGAATGGAATAAAGCGCTCCTGCTAGAAGGGTGTTTTATTCGCACCACGGTGGAGGAACACGCAGAAGGGGACGTCCTAATCTTCGTTGGAAAGACTAGGTGCAGCGCAACCTGACTGCACTTGGCCTTATCAACTGGCGCCAGCGCGCGCATGACAGAGGCTAAGCTTTGTAGAGGCGGCCAAGACCGATCATCGGTTGTAGTGCCAGTTAAGTAAGTAGGTATTTCTATTAAAATAAATTGTCAATTAATTATTTTAAAAAAGATACTTCAGATAATACAAGTTATATGTTGAAATCTTTTTAATTAGTTGGTCGTTCTAGGAAAATTGGGTAAATTTAAAAAAATTTCTTGGAAAGCCCACTTCTTTATTTTTTTATTGATTATTTGCTGATTGTTAATTAAGGTATAATTTCAATACACTCCCTACACAGAAAAATATAATTAACTTTTCACAAAGCAATGATTTAGAACACACCTAATCAGAATTTTAAAAACTTTCTAATTTTAATCTGTGTATGGGTGGGAGGTCCATCTAACGTTTGCAATTTGAACTACCGGTTATTTTAAGTATGTGTGGAGAATTAGTTTTATATTTGCGGTTAACGAAATGGGTCAATTGTAAAATGCTGACTCTTCTACCGAAAATGTAAGAAAATTATGCTAAAAATTTGGTAGAAAAGAAGCGCCTCCCACGAAATTTGTGGATCAATTTGTGAAACGTGTGCTGTGGTGTAGTGGTAGTGCGTTGGACTGCTACACAGAGTGTCCGGGGTTCGAATCTTGGCACAGGCAAAATCAAAAAGTATAAAAAATGATTCATCTACACGGCACCACCTCTTGGCAGGCAATGGCAAACCTAAAAGAGTAAAAATTGCCTATGAAAATCTTTTCACTTTGCCGTTCAGATTCGACATTAAACTGTAGGTCCCTTTCATTCATTTACAAATATAACACACACAACATGGGTGGATGCGAAAAGCTCGGCCTAGGCCCACCATGGGCTGTTGTGCCATTAAAAGTAAGTAAAGTAGGTGCTTGAAACTGGATCTTAATTGGATAAAACAACACGTTCTCGTACTCCTACAGTGCGCACAACAACAAAACAACAAAAATTGCTGCTGTTGCTCGGAATGTGCAAGAAGAACATCAACTTGCAATCGTTCTCAGGAATTGAACATTTCACGGTCTTCTTTGTTCCGTATTTCGCATAGAAACCGCGTCATGAAGCCGTACAAATTTCAAGTAGTACAACAGCTGAAGCCACATGACTACCGCACCGTTTTCAGTTCGCTAATTAGTCTCTGGAACGCTTGCAAGAAGATGACCATTTTTAACGAAAAATTATCTTTTCTGACGAAGCTCACTTTGTCCTGGTCATCAAAGATTATGTTAATAAGCCAAGTTGTCCCATCTGATGCTGAGATTGTTGAGAAGCCAATAAATCCTCAACGAGTAACTGTTTGATGTGGTTTTAGGACCGGCGCGCCGTTATCATTGGTCCATTTTTCTTTGAAAATGAGGAAGAAAGATGAATTGCAGCGAATGGAGTGCGCTACCGCACAATGATAACTGATTATTTGTAACCTATATTAGAAGATATGGACTTAGACAACATTTGGCTCCTTCCAAGAGGATGCCGCGCCGTGTCACACAAGCCCTGCAACAACCGATCGTCGTTTGCTTGGGAAGTTGGAAATCGAGTTATTAACCGTTTAGGTAATGTGCATTGGCCACCACTCACTTGCGATTTGATGCTAACCATTGGCCCTTAAGGACGAAATTGGTGCAGACATCGTTCAAAGTACAGCTCCATACGGTCGAAAATGTACTGAAAAAGTCCAGCCGAGGAAATCATTTGATTGCAATTGTAATTGAAAGGAATGAACTTTCGAATTACCATATTAAAAACAGTTATTCGATTCTTATTTACACCAAAATCAAATTCCAAATTATAAATGGCCCACCCTGTATATACTAAATATATCAGTTTCAACTTACTAGATAAAGTATTAATAAATTAATAATAAAAAATAAAAAAATTTTCAGGTTCAAAGCTGTAGCCAATATAATTTTCATATTACTTTTACAATAATTATTTGCATTCCCATAAAAATTATTTGCGTGCAGTCATGTATAATTTAAATGCATTTAGTTTTATACATACTTATGTACCATATGTTATATGTAATTGCAACAACATTAACAATTACATTGCATGCCTACCATCTTATCTCTTCCCATAATTTTCGCTCTTTCCTCTCCCATTTATATACGAATATAGGTATACTATTTATTGTTGTTATCACACACATTACAGTTACTAAGTAAAGACTTACTCTAGAGACATAGAAATTCATTTCACATACGAGTACATACATGCCACACATATTTATTTGCAATTAAAAAATGGCTGAAATTTAAATATATATACATATGTACATGCTTACATGTGAGTATATGCATACATACAAACATACATAAATAAATACATACATCTGATATGGGTGACCAATAAAATCAACATCTCCCAACGCTAATCATTCGTGTTGGGCTACTTTTCATTTTCGCCAATAATAGCAATGATTATTGTACAAACAAACAAAAAATTTTTGATAAAATAAGCAAATTCAATGCTTTCATATTACGTTAATGCTCATGATCATGTACATTGAAATGCGCGTTCATCTTTGGATTATTACACAGGCAATGTGATGTGGGAATCCATATATGTATGTAGTATATCGTTATCATCATTTCAAAAGGCCCTAAGTGACATTTTTGTTTTTTGTCTTTTTTTTTATTTTTACAGGAGAAGCAAAAAAAACTTATACTTTTTTAGATGCAGTTATGTACAAAGACATCAATAAATTCAACTTTTCAATCATAAAATGCTTATTTACTTTTAACAAAAGTATGTCACATTTATGCTGCTCTGTGTAGAAAATAAACGAAAATGTAATTTAGGGCCTTTCTAAATGATGATGACAATATACATACATATATGGACAAAATAATAGGTTTTAACATATTTTTTTTCAAAAAAGCCTGGCTTTCATATATTTTTTATTATCCCTCAAAAAATAAGTTAGTTTTCAACATAAACATACTTCAGCGTCATAATAAAACATAAAAGGTTTTAAAAACTCTAATAAGTAACTTAAATTTTGGTTAATTCATGAAATACTCAGACTTTCGATTGGAGAAAATAATAGGTGTGCACAAAAAACTTAGGAATAAATATTGATATTTTGCTAGTTATGGTCCCGTATTTTATTGAATTAGTAAGAACGCATTAATACTTAGAATATCCACCATTATTCGTGATTCTTCTGGGCATTGGGCATTGACGATATCAACTTCCGACAAGTTTCTACAGGAATGTTGAACCAAATTTTTTGAATATTTTCCCATAACTGCGTTTTGTTTTGGCGTTTAAGTTTTCCCCAGAAGTTTTCAATATGATTTAGATCTGGGGATTAACTTGGCCACTCAAGGACGTTTACATTATACTTGGAGCCATATTTTGACAACTCGCGATGAATGTTTAAGATCATTGTCCTGCTGAAATTTCAAAAAAAAGCGGCATATTATCCTCGGCATATGGTAACATTACCGTTTCCAACAAATCCTTGTACACGAATCTATCCATAACACGCCATTAATTTGATGTATCGGACCAATACCTTGCCAAGAAAAACAGCCCAATACCATTAAGATGCCAAAAATACAGACAGAAAGACTTTGATTAACGCAAAGGGCAAAAAGAAATAAACTCATGCATAAAGTAAACAATACCGCAGACAGAAAGATGTACCTATAGATATAGGCAAAGATACAAGATACATTAGGGCAGGCAGCCACTAATGCAACAGCAATCAAGATCACAAAAAAGATCACTTTACATACATACATACATACTTACTTAGTTTGCAAGCATAAAGAGTAGATAGCCGCACGCTCTGTAGCGAGCACAATATGTAAAGTAAAGCAATGTAAAGTAATTTTTATATGAAATACATACAAACTCGCCAAACTCGCACATAAGGCGATAACAACAATAACAACAAGAATCGAGTACTTAGCTTAATAAAATTAAACAAAATCCGTGCTTCAATGTGCTTCCGGCGACGAACGTTTCTTTCCGCATCGTTACCAAACAAATTTATTTTTGTTTCATCGCTCCAGAAAATATTGCGCCAATTTTTTTCTGCTTGTTAACCTCACCACGTTTTATGAACTAATGCAAAATTTTTCCTCTTCTTCAAATTTGCAGTTCTAAGCAGAGGAACCTTGCGAGCAATCATACCGGGTAGATTTGTACTTACTAATCGTCTTGGAACGGTTCGTGATGATACAACATTCCCAATTTCGCTTGCAATTGTTCTGGGCAACTTGAACGGCTCGCGTTTAGCTAATGTAACGATACGATTGTCGGTCACTGAAGTCAATGAAGTTTTTTAGGTGCTCCACGCGTTTCAATAGCTTTTTGTGGCTTGAGAGCATTTGTAACGCAATTCTGAGACCGTCCCATCGATCTGGCAATGAATTTGTAGGTTTTTCCTTTGTCTCGGAGCTGACGAACAAGTCTACTCTCCTCTGTACTGCAATGAACTCCACGACACATCTAATACCTATTATTAAAAATTATAATTAAACCTTTATTTAGTTCACTTTTATCGAACTCTTACCTTCTGGAACTAAACAACGCTTTAAATTTATTCACTTTTAATTTTTACCAAAACACACCTATTTCATTGTCCAGATCAATTTGAAGGTTGAACGAATAAACAAGTTGCAATATTTATCGAGAAGAACTTTTGTTGCGGGAATTCCCACATTTCATTCCAAAACAGTGCCACCAAACCATACCAATTAATTTTTTGTCGCTTAATTTTACAAATTTTTGGGTTCACACCTATTATTTTGTCCAGGTGTGTATGTATGTAGTAGATATTGGTAGAAGAGGTTGGCAATTGTTCATCCATAAGACTCCGATAGATGGCATATATACATATGTACATACATAGTTGTTTTTGCAGCAATGAGACATATGATATTGCAGGAAACCTGAGTTATATTGTACATTAATAGTGTTATCTGTTTTACCGGTTTTTTTTAAATGTATTATTGTGTAGCGAATTCGAGAGCAGTATACTGCCAGGTCACGTATGTACATACTTGTATCTGGAATTTAATTTACTCGTTCATACGTAAATAGTCTTTAACTTAAGTATACCTATACATATGGTGCTCGTAGATTTGTATTGCGCTCATTGGGTATTAAAGATAGTGTGGTCAATATTATAACTCCTGCTGGCGATGTGATAATCTTTGATGACAAAAGTCTTTAACGATCATTAGACAAGATTACTTTCATCATTATGCAAACGAAAAATACATAATACATACATAAATAGTTCGAAATTTGCCACATACCCTCAAGTCCTTTGCACAAATTATTAAGAGCTCCCCTTCACTCAAGGGCTTATGTAATATCTTCATTTTGGAAAACTAAAATTTTTATATCCCGGACATAACACATACTCTCAACCGAATCATAAAAACAAAACTAATAAATTTACGAAATAATAAAATTGAAAAGAAAGAAAAAAACTTCCTCTAAGTATCAGTGAATGGTAACCAGTCTCTACACCAGTCAACATGAGGATGCTTTTTTTGCCAATGAGAAATAGAGTTCATAAAGCTAACAAAGTGCTGACGATGATGAAGATGATGAAGTGCTTCTTGATTTCGCTGCTACTAGAGCAATTGATGAGAAAAGGCATATTATTATTGTATTTTATGATGATGAGAAAATGATTTCGTTTTCTACGCTAACAAAAGAGTAAAATATGTGCGTACAATCAGCATTGGTTGGTTCGTAGTTGACTTGGCGGAGATGATGCACCACAGATGTACGAACAATGTACATTCGACTTCAGTTAGTCACCCCCCAGCAGCTGTTTGTTGTCGTTGCTGCCTGTCTGTTGATTATGAAACATTTGGGTAGTACATACATAGGTACAAAAGTGTGTAGTATTTTATTTAGAGTCTTCAGTTCAACTTCAATTCAGTCTCTCAAGCCTACGTCGGGTCGTGGTAGTGGTGGCGAAGGTAATGGTGTTGGTGTGGGCAAACGCCTGACACTTTTACAAAGTTTTGCCTTATTCATTTTTGATATTTAATTGATAATAGGTAGCATCTAGTGGTATGTTGTCAGTCGTTGTCAACGTTTTCCGTACGTTTCCTTATGATGATGAATGCGCAGAGATGCGATGGATGACTGTGTAATATGCGGTGGTGTCGGTGGCAGCCAATGTTATTCGGGCGGTGCTGCAACAGTGGCCGCTGTAGCTTTATGTTAATTTGTAAGTCTTTAATTGCATCTTTGAATTAATTGTGCCTTTTATGGTTTGCTGGGTCTGTCTGTCTGTCTGTCTGTCGCCCATGTGAATATTTTCCATTTGCACTCAAGTAAAAAAGTGAGAAATCAGCTTTGAGGCAGCAAGAAGTATGGTATTAACATTAACACTGCGCGATTATAGCCAATAATCAATAATTCGACAAAATGGCTATAAAGTATACCTAGCGTTTGTAATTATATCCCGTACATAAAAAAAGCTTTGCTGTGTTGATGCATTTACAAATTTAGCAAACCGTGAATTGCATTAAAATCGTGTTTTTCGTTTTGTCTTTTTCGAATGAGTGAGTCTGTCGTAAATTTGCCTGCTGCCATTATGCAAATGTGCATTCCAATATTTTAGAGAAATTGAGGTATAATATATCGGATTTTATGTTTTACGGAGCAAATTTTTATAAAGTATTATTTTATTAATAAATGTATCTATCCATTATTAATATGGTAACTTGATATATCAGTAAGATTCAACAATATTATGCAACATGTTGTTAAATAAAATTTATTGGATACAGAAAAGCGGTTGTTAAAAGTATAGATTTACCTTTTCAATTAGTTAATCAATATGGGAAGTTACTCGCTTCTTTAAGTCATATGCCTTACATTAACCTAATCTGGAGTTTATGTCAGAAGAATATTGAAGGCAATGAAAGGGTTGATGAATAAACAAAGCAAAGATCAGACATTACTCATTCTTATTCAAAATAAACGAATACTGTTCCACTTCCTCACGCTTGCAGATAATAGATGAAAAAAAGCTTTCTATCTACATTCATACTTTGCTAATATAACACGACAAAAGTGCAACTGCGAGAGCTGCAGCATTTCACCATTGAATTTTCAGAGCTTAGACTTAGGAATTTAAATTCTAAAGTAGCGAAATTATTCGCGATATCTTTCTACGCTAAGCATTCGTATTAACTACATAAAACCATTCCATCGAAATGAAAACGCATTCAAATATAAACAAAAAATGTATTTCTCTAAAACGAAAAAGAAACATTTTTACCTTATGATATTTTCGTTCTTCTTCTTCCTCATTTAATGGCACAACAGCCGATGGAGCGAGCCTAGGATGAGCTGTTCGCATTCACTCATGTTGTGAGTGTTGTTTTGTCATAGTCTGCCTACTACTTTTTTATTTTATTTTAATAACGCCGAGATTTCAACCCCAGACACTGCGTACAGCTCAACGCACTACCAACTACGCCTGCCAAGTGGTGTTGTGTAGAAAATTTGTTTTTTCTACTTTTTATTTTATTTTATTTTATTTTAATAATGCCGAGATTTCAACCCCAGACACTGCGTACAGTTCATCGCACTACCAACTACGCCATATGATATATATGGTATCAAATATACATGAATAATTTAAAGAAATTGCTACAAAATGTGTTAAGTCTCATAAAATTCTTAATTCTATTGTAGTTTGTTTGTTTTTTACAGTCTCTTTTTTTTCAATAATCACTCTCTCCGTTATATTCCTGCTTTTCAAAGTTACGAGGTACACTATCACCGTGCCGTATATTCATGTAACTATTGTTATTTTTCGCTGCAGTAACCATACGAGCTGATCGCGTAGGCGTAGGTATACGTCGCACGCTAGAACGATTTTTTAACGATGCTTCGTGATAAATGGGCGAGGAGGTAAAAGATGATGATGAGTTTGTAGTGAAACGGCGTGAATGATTCAAAGTTGGGGTATGACGCATGCTGTAGTCATTGCTACTGCCGACAAGTTCACGACCAGCATCCGCATCCTCTTCGTCTTCACTCATTTCTTCATGTGTGGAAATAGAGGGCCGACGGTAGGACATTTGATGTAGGCTACGATGTATATAAGTTTTAGAAGCACTAGGATGTTGTTCAAGTATTTCTTCTCCATCTTCACTGGAATCATTCATTTCGTTGTCTTGTTTAAAACTTTCAGAATTGAGTATTTCATCATCGCGTAAATGAGATGCGCCCTCAACAAAAGCAGCGAATCGCATAGGATCGCGTAACTTTGATATTACCTGCAAACGAAGAAGTAGAGGCAATTTATTTTAAATTTTTACATGTAAAAATGATACAAATTGCAGAAAATAGTTACTTTCCACTGCTTGCAATTAGGACTGCTGGCATAAGAGCGCAATTCTTCAAGTGCTTTAGTTGTCTCCCGTACTCCTTCCTCGTAGTATTCTTCACTGGTTAGTAGACGTCGCTTTGGCGGAAAATGGCGCAGATACATTGCACGCATTTTATAAAAAACCGAACGAGGAAAGTAATGCAGCACAATTGTTATAATCATAATTGACACTGCAGCTTCTTCATAATGGCTCGAAAAATATATAAGTACTAATGCCATCAACTGCAGCAACCATTTGATAATATTCTTGGAACGCTTATTCTTAGGGGGACCAAGTCTATAGCAGAAGAAGAACGATACCAGTCCAGTGATGAGTATATACCAGAATACGTAAGTACGATAAGTAAGCACAATCACTTGTAGATTCTCCCATAGCAACTGAATGACATATATGCCAACTGTCCAGCCGCCAATGAGCACGCCATACATCATGGGGCGTCTATAAGTAAATAATCCTTGTTATAATTACAATACGTCATAACAATTTCCCAACAATTATCATACCTTGGCACCAATTTGCTGGACAGCCAAATGACCAGCATGAATGATGAGCAAATGCCCAACGTCACACCAGTGATGTAATAGAAGACAGCATTATGGCTCAGATGCCCGGCATAGATGAATAAAAATACACCTGCGATCAACTGTAGCAAACGCCAGAAATCGAGACGCAGAACCTGCAAACGCACCCGATACGCCTGCATCGTTTCAATTCCAATGCATTTCTGGGTAAATGGCGACAGCTGAAGTCGCGAGCGCTTCTGCGAGAAAAGGCTGAAACTGAAAAGTGAGCGCTGCTCATCATAGTGCTCCCGCACCTCAGAAGGCGATCCACCCTCGTACTGCGTATAGTCATCAGTGTCGATTTCGAGATGAAGCTCAACGCTTTCGAAATACCTTCGCTGTGATTTCTCTTCCCCACTGTAGCAATACGTGCGAAGATCACTCTCGAAAAAACCAAGATGTCTTTTAATTGGACGAAAATCAATTATTGAACCCGCCTCTAAGTAACTAACTGTAATTAGAAAGGAGTTACATTAAATAACTTTAAATACAAATTCTTCCAATTTCTTTCCGTGCTCCAACCGACCTTTGTCAATGCGTTTATCAACTTGAGCACTCGTTGCCGCCGCAACAAACAGCAACAACGCCGCTATTTGCAGCCGATACTTCATTTCTTTACTGAATTCACTGGACGTCAAATAAACATTTATTATGTTTAGTATAAAATTACAGAAATATTTACACAATTAAAGAATTAATTTATAATAATAATAGCAAGCAATAGCAAATTTGAAGAATGACCGCCTAACTACCGCATTTCCATACTTTTTTAAAATGCCAGAACAATGGGAGTTGCCATACCAGTGGAAATACAAAAAGTCAATCACCTTTCCGTCAAATCGTTTTGAATCGTGTAATACTGTTATGCAATACTCTCATAACTCAAAAAACATAATTCTGAGGAAAACGCATTAAAATTCTTCAATTTACCTATAACTCCATTTATTTGATAACAATAATTATACTTCTCACATTAAGATTTCATAAAATATAATAATAATTTTACACAATATAAAGCAATAAGTAACAATTGTGTCTTACTTAACTCATTTATCATTTATGGCAGTGATGCGGCAAACGAGTGATATGACCAAATTATTATCTAAAATGTGAAATATTTCTTTTTAGATTTGAGCAGAGGATGTGGGCAGTCCAAAAACTTTATAATACCTTATTTTCTTTTTATTTCTTTTTGAACGTGAAAAGAGGATTGAAACAAAATTTTTCAACACACGAAAGTTTAAAGTGGCGAACAACGGCAGTGAAAATAAATATCTTAAATAATCACAGTAAATAAATAATCCTTGATTTAAAAGAAAATGTATTTATTTTATTTGATCTGTTATCTGACAGACGGTGTTCCATGTGTTTTGAATTCGCATCAGAATTGCTCGACCTATATTCTGTCCAGTTTTCTAAAATTCCAAACATTTTACAATTGTTTCAATCAATTGATGAAAAGCTGGTTTTTTGTTGTTTAATATAATGAAGGTGGCAGCCCTCAATTATGGTAACGTTGGGCAATCTTTTGCCATCAAGTATAAACACAATTGCAGCGTATCGGCGGAACAGCGCTTCGGCGTATACACGCTGTCAAATAAGAACTCATATAATCATATGGAATGCAGCAGAGTTGCGACGCTTGCGTATATACGTTCGACGTATTTACGTCGAATTAAAATATTTATTTGATTTATGTGTTTAATTTGGAAAATTATTTTCCCGAATTTGGTAAGTTCATCTTGTTAGATTGTATCTATCTAGTGAACTGGCTTAATGAACTTTAGGTTTGCCTTAGAGAGATTAACAACAATGTATATAGAACATGCTGATCTGACAATCGTCTCCGAAATCCTTTTCTATTTTGTACGCTGTTACGGCGATACGATGCAATTGCGTTTATATCTTCACACTGTGAAAAATTACTTTTCATGACCTAGTACAATTTGTAGGTCTAGTTGAACTTAAAAGAACTGCATGTGACATTTTCAAAACCGTCAACTTATGTGAGAACTCCAAGAGTAAGAAATGTTTAAGAAAAGTTATTCACGCCGTTCAGATTTAGCATAAAACTGTAATGCCTATTCTCTTAATAGGCTCTTGTGCTGTAAAAAAAAGAAGAATACGTTTTCTTTGCTTAAAAATTGGGCACTATTTTATATAAATTCTATGGATCAGAACTTTCATATCTTTACCTCAAATACAAGGCAATGTAATCATCATGGAAATACTAAGGCTACTCGTCCTATTTTGAATAGAAAATATTTATTTTAAATAATAGTACTTTATTTTTTGTTGGGCTATATGTAAATACCATAAGTGTAAAAATTTTGAAAATTTAAACTTAACAAATGCATTATTACATGCATAATCACATATAAAGTTTTATTTTGTGTTGGATTGAATACATAAGTTGTAAGGATTTTCTACATTAAATGACGCACACTGTGAAAGTTACAAAATCGGCGATGGTTTTAATGGTATTTTAAATATTTGCCTTGAAGGCTCTTAGGGACCATCGGAAAACGGCTTGAATCTTTATGTGGAATATTCCAAAATATTATCTACACCTCTAGTAAACATTATTGAAGTTTACTTCTTTGGAATCGTTTTTTATATTTACTCGGGTGGTAAAAGATGATCGTCGCAGCGAAAATTGTCTCGGAAATGATGGGCAGCGTCCTCTATCAATTAAGAATGAGAAAAAAATGAGGGGGCATATGTGTATACACATAAATGATGGGAGGGGCCCTCTATCAAAAGTAGCGTATTAAAAATTATACATATATATGTATATGCATCTTTATTTTTTTCATACTCGATTGATAGAGGTCGCTGCCCATCAGTTACTTGTCAAATATGACATTTCAAGCAAAAATGTTCAAATAAAAATCGATAGAAATTTAAACGCAAACATTGTGAAGAAGTAAACTTCTATAGGTCGTCTCGAGGTTTCACCTTTTCTATTCAATTCAGAGCGCATTTGCTTATCTCATCTAATAGTGGCTATTTACACTGGCGCAAGCATGAAGTACGTGGGAGACATGTAGAAAAGTAAGGTAATAAAAAAAAGACGCAAAATTATCTATTTCTTACTACCTAACTTTTCCAGCTGTCACTCTCACACAGTCCTTAATGGTTGCGCCAGTGTGCACACATTCTCTCTGACGCGACTGAGTAAAATTACTCTCTCCATCTTGCTCTTTCGATTTTTTAATTTTACATGAGAAACGACAACGATTTCGTATCCACGGCGGCTACTGTTGCCAGTGTTGTTGGAGTGCTTTTTTTAAAAAGTCAGATTTTTAAACTATACATTTTTTTTAAATATTTTTGTACTTATTTCAGCTCGGGTTTATTTTGCTTTGTATAACTTTAAAAGCTTAAAAGTGCATATTTTCGTTCTTGAATTTATTGTCTCTAGTTATCATTCCCAAAAAAAAAAAAAAGCTCGGCCTAGGCCCTCCATAGGCTGTTGTGCCATTAAAAGTAAGTAAAAAAGTAAGTCATCATTCCCATAAACCGCTTAGGACATTTTCCCGCAATAACTTAGTTACATTTTGCACAGAATAAGTTTCCATAGTTAGTAAAGCAAATTTAATATGCTTACATCGAATGGCAATGCTGGAACTTATCGCTTGTTGATTTTCTTCTGCAATTTTCCTAACGAAACCAACCACCACCACCATCACAACTTTGTAGTGGTTGTTGTTGACGGATGGGGTGGTAATGGCAAGAGGGCGGCTCAATGTCTCATATAAATTTCCCTTCTTCAGTATTTTTTCATGAGTTCGTGATGTAAAAAGTGTATCGAGTAGTTTTAGTGTAAAAAACAAGATATGATGAATTAGCATAAAATAAACAATTAAAAGATATACCAACAAAAAACGAAAAAGAAGTATATTGTCAAAATAACAACAGAAAAGATGTTGAAAATAATTGTATATAAACTAATTAGCACTATGTAGTTTTACAGTTTTACAGTTTAAAATTCACATTCGTTCAATGATATGAGAAAGGATAATAAAAATGATACGCCTCGTGAATTGGGATATGGTGGTGTCGTCATTACGTTGCTCTCTATCGAGGTTAAATAGGATGAAATAGAAAAACTTATTTGCCTTTCACAGTCCAACGAGAATTGTGAAATGTTTTCCCGTAGTTTACATAAGAAATCACAAGGGAATTTGCATTGATATTGTTGGATATTGTGTTTCGAAGAAGCTGCACCACAACAAGCTAATTGCATATACATACTTACTAAATCTCCTTACAACACGACGACTACGACCACAGGCACAAGCCATTGCCACAGCCACAGCCACAGCCACAGCCACAGTATCCTCCCATTAGACCAATTAATTAGTGATAGAGCGAACAACAACAAGAGCGACCAGTGACAGCGACAGCGACGGCGACGGCGACAGCGACAGCGACGATATAACGCAATAATGCAAAAACATTGCATTGTTTTTCCAAGGACAACAATAACAACAAAACCAACAACAACTGCCGTAGTAGCAGCAGCAGCAGCAATAGCAGTAGAAACAAAAATAACAAAAACAACAATAACAACAAAAACAACAATAACGAGAAAAACAACAGCAAAAACGAATGCAACAACAAACCAATAATAATAATATTAAAAATAGTAGTAGAAAATGTCGTCGATATTCTATTTCGTTTATGTAGTAGTTTTGTTATTTGGCATAATACAAATGCCAAAACTCGTAAGTACCAACTTTTTTAACTTAAGAGCATATAAGTGTGTAAACTAAATTTTTATTTACAAATATATGCAATGCAAATCTACATATTGATACGTACATTGACATTCAAACAAGCATCTTATAATAAGGATGATGATGACCACATACGAGTATGTATGTATCTTAAAAAGTGCATACATACACATGTCAATACACCCATACATAAATATATGTGTATGTATACATATATGTATGTATGTATATGTGGTGATGGTATGTACATATGTGTATATAAGTTCATTTGGCAATGACTTCTATTTTATCATTTAATTTTTTTCTTTCTTTTAAACTTTTGTTTAACTCACAGAAGCTAATTTGACTTTAGAAAAAATTAAGGCATCTGAATCCAGGGCGCCAACAATTAATAAGATTGTTTGTAGCATGATAAAATTCAAGGGTCTGCCGAAGTCAAACAGCGAATTGGAGGTCCTTTCGTTAGGGAATTCCTTTTATAAGTATTGGATATTTATTATAAAGAGCCAAGAGCTGATGCCGAGAATGAAAATGAGCGACAACAGTTCCAATTTCTATTCTAAACCTTATTCTTTTATGGTAGATAAGTACCTTTACTTACTTTACTTTTAATGGCACAACAGCCCATTGAGGGCCTAGGCCGAGCTTTTCGCATCCACTCATGTTGTGCGTGTTATATTTGTACATGAATGGAAGGGATCTACAGTTTAATGCCGAATCTGAACGGCGAAGTGAAAAGCTTTTCATAGCAATTTTTACTCTTGTAGGTTTGCCATTGCCTGCCAAGAGGTGGTGCCGTGTAGAAAAATTATTTTTTTCTATTTTGTTATTTTATTTTTATTTTGCCTGTGCCGAGATTCGAACCCCGGACACTCTGCGTAGCAGTCCAACGCACTACCACTACGCCACAGCGACCACGGTAGATAAGTACCAATTTGTACTTATTTTGATGCCCTCCAAAAAAACTTGCCAAAAATGAATAAAGTTCACGCAAAATCCAATATACAGGTTACTTGAAAAGTTTCTACCCTAAATATGAAAACACAGTCATTTTGGTTTAAGTTTTGCTTTTTTAGTCAGTATAATCTCCTAACAGTTCAATACACTTAGTCCAGCGCTCCTCCGAATAAATCTGCCCCATCATTAAAGTACGATTCCGGAAGGTTTGCAAAATATGCCGCTACGGCTGCTATAGCGTTTTCACGCGACGAAAAACGCTTTCCACGAAGGGACTGTTTCAGGTTTCGGAACAGGTAGTAGTCGCTGGGGGCCGAATACTGTGGATTGACAAGCACTTCGAACTTTAATTCCTTGTGTGAGGACGTGCGTTGTCTTGATGAAAAAGGAATTTTTCTTCTTTAAACCGCGTTTTTCGCGAATTACTTCATCGAGTTTATCCAAAAGGTTACAATAGTATTCTGAGGTTATTGTTTTACCTTTTTCAAGATAATCAATCAATCAACAAAAACTATTTTGTCCCAGAAAACAGTAGTCTAACCTTTTTTGCCGATCGTTCGTGCTTTTTCTGCTTTCTGCACCGAACATCCAGCTTCAGTCCACTGTTGATGTTTCAATTTAGGTTCATGATGGTAGACCCACAGTTACGAAACGAAATTCCAAATTGTACCGAGAAATTCGTTTTCGATCGAGTTTTTGTTGAATTGTTAACGTATGCGGCACTACTTTTCCAAACAGCTTTTTCATATATGGTTCTTCTTGTTAAATGTGGTTTACTCATTCCTCTTAGATGCCTATGGTATCAGCTATTTCACACAGACTCGCGCTTGGATTTTCACAAACATAATAATAATAACATAATAACATGTACTTTTTCAATGATTCCTGGTGTCGAGGCACTTTCTGGACGTCCAGTGCGTGTTTCAGCTTTAATACTTGTACGACCACGTTTAAATTTAGCAATACAATTTTTTACTGTTGCACTTGAAGGAGCACATTCACCTAACACATTTACCATATCGGTATGGATTTCTTATCCAGATAAACCTTTTTTAAATAAATGCTCAATAATAGCACGATTTTTAAAATTTTTCGCTGTGACACGTCAACTTTAAGTAGCTGTTAAACAAAGAATGGATTGCCAGATTGATTTAAAACTTTACACGTGTTCATACGAAAGATGCAATCATTCATTGAAGATAAATTGTCCGCTCCACTAGTGATATCTACGTGTCAGGCTAGAAGCTTTTCAAAACATCTGTATAAATAAGGTTTTTCCTAAATATTTATAATTTTTTTGATGTTGACTCCTATTCAGTATTTGCTACATTAGCTTTTTGCTGATTTAAGGAACGACTTAACTGCCAGGCAAAGTGCCCTAATATTTAGATGTACAACCCAAACTGTTTTTATGCTTGATCGTCTATGTATATTCAAAACAGTTCTAGAGTGTTCAAGAAATTTAAATTAGTTTCACTCTAATCATAAATAACGTTACCTTAATTCAGAAAGTATCTAACTAAAATTTTTTTTCGTTTCGGGTTATCGGCAATAACTGATGTAATTTGAATTCAGAAAAAATTCGTCTTTGGGAAAAGTTTAGTCCGGATCTTTCGGTATTAAGGTGGCGATATGAACTTGAAACGAAGCAAAACGACATTTATTAAGAAAAGAAATCAAACGAGCATTTCAATAAAAGGCGTCACAGTTCTAAATTCTCCCCTTGTGATTGCAAATATTCAATTTCAATTAGAAATGCTTGAATATTTTTGCACGTGCATAACCGCAGCCAGACAGTCAATTGTTTCATTACGAAAGGATACGGAAATGGATGCTGTCATATATTCATTGTCCACACAGGGTTCATCTAACTCGTCTTTCAGTCGATTGGTCGGTCTAAACGGTCATTCAATTCAAGTAATTCGTTATTTTTAAATTGTGGTTCTGAATTCAGTTCAAAGCTGTTGAAACTAACAGCGAAAAGACAAAATAGAAAATCGTTTTAATTAAACTGCAAAATCGTGATAAATTAAAACGTTGCGTGTGTGTTGATTGTAACAACTCGAATTTCAGAAAGTTACACTACCTAAAAATAAGTACACTTTTGTCTGTACCTAAGAATGAATTCAATGTCATTCGTTCACAAGTACTGAAACCAGGGTGGGGCCATAATTCTAGTTCCAAAATATACACATAAAGCAATTATCGAGGAAAATTCGTTTGTTGCATAAATTAATTAATGTAGTGCTTTGATTTTGAATTGAAGTTTAATTTTGTATGAAAATTTTATTCTTTTATTTCTGTACTCATTTTGATTCTTCATTCATATGTATGTACTTATAATTTAAAATACAAAGTACAAAGCCAAAGATATTAATGTCTACAAGTTTTTAATACTTTTTCCACATTACATATATTAAAATTTAAAATCGTTTAAATTGTGAATGACTATGGTTAGGAATTGAAAATTGTATTCAAAATTTACATTTTGCTTAATTCCTTCAATGACTATGCCGTTCACTAAAATTTTCAATCGCAATTTAAATCACAAGACTTTTTCCCAAACTTTAAACGTTTTGAGAAACGATTTTCTACGTAAAGAGGCCAGAATAGGCAAGGAAAGTGATAACTTCAAGTCAATTCAAAACTACTCACTCCAAACTAACTCCATTTAGGACTAGGATATTGCACTTCTTCTATGAATATTCGTATCTGGGTGATCATCAATTGCCCTTCCGGCAAAATCTGCAAATACCACAACACAGATGCAATTAACACAGCGAAAATGCAACTACCTATAACTGCTTTGTAATGGAAAATTATGCTTTTCCTGCAATTTCTCACCAAAACTGGCTGTATAACTCTTTAGACAGCTAAATTGCGCAGCTCTTATTCAATCTGGCCTTATACAGCAAATATGCTATCGTATAATTCATTTAATAAGTTCTTATTATGTATAACAACTCTTACACAGTTCTGCCTTATACAGCAAATAGTCTAAATAGGAGTTCAAGTAGTCTATCTAACATTTGAAATTTGATCAAATGGTAATTTTGTGTGTGGCAACTCTAATGTCATTCGTACCATAACGGAAAATTACTTGAACATCGTTGGGAAATATTAAAAATTTACTCTAAAACTGTGAAAATTTAACAGATGTGTGAAACTTCATCTTTATTGGATTAAATAACACGTTATCGTACTCCTTCATGTGCGCACAACCGAAAAGAGTGCTGCTATTGCTCAGAATGTGCAAGAAGAACCAACCACATCAATTCGCCATCGTCCTCAGGAATTGAACATTTCACGGACTTCTTTGTTGGAAATTTTGCGTAAAGGCTTCGGTATGAAGCCGTACAAAGTTCAATTGGTACGACAGCTGAAGCCACATGACCATTCACAACGTTTTCGGTCCGCTTATTGGGCTCTGGAAAGCTTGGAAGACGATGAGCATTTTTACCGAAAAATCATCTTTTCAAAATAAACAAAATTGTCGCATCTGGGGCTCAGAAATCGATTAGCGATTGTTGTAAAGCCAATGCACCCTCAACGAATAACTATTTGTTGTGATTTTTGGACTGCCGGCATTATTGAGCTATTTTTCTTTGAAAATGAGGAAGGAAGATGCGTTACAGTGAATGGTAACGGAATATTTGTGGCCTCTTCTAGAAAATATGGACTTAGACAACATTTGAGTCCAGCAGGATGTCGCGCCGTGTCACACAAACCGAACAACAACCATCATTTGCGTGGGAAGTTTGAAAATCGCGTTATTAGTCGTTTTGGTGATGTGCATTGGTCACCACGCAGTTGCGATTTGATTCCATTGGGCTATTATTTAAGTGTTACACTAACCATCTTGCATCGATTAAAGGCTCTTAAGGATACAATTGGTGCAGCCATCGGTCATCGGTAGAGCTCCATACAGTCAACAATTTACTGAAAAATTGGGTTGAAATTAACCGGAAGGATTGTACTTTCAAAAAATAAAAACCACATTTCACAACAAAACTATTTGTTTCTTATTTACTTTACCTACTTACTTTTAATGGCACAACAGCCCATGGAAGGCCTAGGGGGAGATTTTCGCATCCGCTCATGTTGTGCGTGTTATATTTATACATGAATGGAAGGGACCTACAGTTTAATGCCGAATCCGAACGGCGAAGTGAAAAGTTTCTTATTTACACTAACATAAAATTCCAAATTATAAATGGTTCACCCTGTAGAAGTGCACATTTCATTTTTATCTAGGCATATTTGACTTTAATATTTTGCAGTGTAAGTGGTTTTGCAGTCAAATTGTGCCGGTTGGCATATGTCAATTTAGACTCCATAGAAATAGGACCAATGTTAACATTTTTGTGACGGGGCAGGACTTATGAAAGTAATGTAGGTCCATTTAGTGCACATTATGTAAATAATATAGGTCGTACTGGATTACGCAAAAATACTCATAATCTCCATGAAGCATTATTTAGAATTGATTTGTTAAATTTTTGCAGCATTATGTTTGTAATTAAATTTAAATGGAAAATAATATAAGAATTTACGAAACCTATTCACTAAACCAAACAGTATTAATTTATCATATCATTAAACAGGTAACAGCTCGCTTCTGTGAAGGCGGTCATATTTGCTCATTGCCAAGGGAATGCTGCACCCAAGGATGTTGCCCACCCTATCAGAGTGGACCACGTCAATTGCCACCACCATCGGAACATGTCCTTAATTTATTTTTCATAAGCCATTGGTTCTTTTGGTAAGTCTGTCAAATAGTAAGTATTACAAATTTCAACTTTAATCATGCATATTGATTTTATCCAATCAATCAACAATATTCGTTTTGATAACTAATTAGATTCAAATTAGAGTGTTCCTTCCGCTTACTTATGCGGCTGCTGCACGATATGTTATTTAAAAAAAAAAAGACAATGAAAATCCCTCAAGGGAATTTCAATGAAGGTTATTTGTGTTGGGTACCTGTATACTCGTCATATCAGATTGATTTGAACAATATTACTAGTACTACGGGTACTTGAATCGCATGTCACATCCTTTTCTTTCTGTCTAATTCTTTACTGATGCATCTCCAAATTACAGCTACTGCAGCAGCAGCAGCAGCAAAACCTAACAAACAACGAGCAAATCTTTCCACAGTATTTGTATGGCATAATAATCGTACACCTCGTGCTCCATGCTATGCCAATGATGTCTGTATGATGTTGTTGAGTGCCATTTTACAAGAGTATAATGCCGCATGCATCATTGCGCAGCACTTCATTGCAGTCGCAGTCTGCAGTCTGCCATGACCGATAGCAGATTGATGGTGCTACATGTACTTTCTCGTACATAGTATTTTTTCATATTCATTTTTGTGCGTCAATTCAAATGTTATGGGATTTTTTATAAAGCAACATAAATTCGAAAGTGAACAGTAAATATAATTTAATTGAAAGCTATTTACATATGGACAAATTATAAAGCCGCATGTGAACTTCATCTGAGATAGTGTATAAGTATATTTAATCGACTGTCTCTGCACAGCAATTAACTAGCATACACATAATGCAAACTATTTGCATTATGTTAATTAAAGGATCCTTGCCTTTCTCTCTTTATTATGGTTGTCACATGAAAGTTTTAAGAGCATATATTCTATTATCAACTTGTCACTAAAACGATTTAACCTAAATTATTTAATTAATACAAATATGCCTCTTTAATTTTTAATTTTAGGTGTGTGGTTGTAGCCTTAATTTTGGCAATACTGTGCGCATATTCTCTGTGGAAGAAACGTCGTACTTTATGCGGTTGGGGCTTTCCAGAGCACCATCCACAATCTGAAGGAGATTCGGCTGGATCATGTTATGCACCTCCTCAATACAGTCGCTGTAACTCATTTCATCATCCACCACCTCCATACACTGAGGTTAGTAGAGCAAGTCGAGGAGAGAGGGAGATTTGAATTCAAGACACTTTAAACACTCAGATACCAATTCGGGGCAAGTTGTATGAATCTCATCTCGTTACAAACGAGTGTTTAAGCTGAGTGTTTAGTGTTTAACCTCGAACTATTTAACTTTATTTTTTCTTTAATTTATCAAAAAAATTAACGAAATTTTTGTCTGTCTTTCAGGTGACTTCGAAACCCGATCTATATCCGCTCGTCTTCACATGCAACAGTGACAATGGTAAAAACGGTTCCAGTTACCTAATGGTGCAGTATTTTCGAAATTACATAGTACGGCCGGCTGGATCTCTGTCCGCCGCCAGCACAGTCGACTCGCTTAGTTCCAGTTTCATTTGTAATGCCAACGAAGCCAATACGCTGGTGCCGCCACCATATTCACGTGCCGCAAGCCCTGAAATTGGCTTCAGTTCGCATCACTTTCCGCATACACAATATA
Source organism: Palloptera scutellata (assembly GCA_958295655.1). NCBI lineage: Eukaryota > Metazoa > Arthropoda > Insecta > Diptera > Pallopteridae > Palloptera > Palloptera scutellata. Next base: position 113,068,688 of record OY282449.1, on the reverse strand, counting down.
TGATGCCACGTTCTGCCTCTCAGCTTGTGTGTGCCGGAGGTCAACAGGACATTAACGGCATCAGCAATATAGCCACACAGCAGGTATATCAACATCAAGGTCGCACTCCACAATATACTGTGGTGGCGATTAATGGTGCAACGGGCGGTGGTGTGGGGAACCACTCGACCAGTGCATCACCCTACAACACTCACTTACGTACCTCAGAGAGTGGGAACCTTAACCTTAACCTTAACGACGATTCCGGTGAAAGCTGTCGTAGCGGTAGTGTTGTTAGCGGTAATAACTCAGCACGTGACCACTGCGGCCGTCTCGTTGGCTTCATACAATCACAGAGTGATCAACATTTTCGATATATTGCCAATAGCAATAGCAGCATCAGTGATATATTTGTAAGCAATAGCTGTAATGTGGTAACGTCCGGCGGTATAACGAATGATACTGATACTACAACTGGGCAGAATACAACAGCAGTGGCGGCGGCGATGGTGAAACATCCCCAATCAGGTGGCACTCCAGTTATCTATAGTAACGGTTGCATCATCAAGCCCAATCCATTGCATCGCGCCAACACAAATCCTACACAAATCGCCACTGAGTCGTCCTCAAATAAAGATCCTGTCTATAATTCATGCAACTCGATTGCGGAAATTTCACTAGCAGTTCCCGTGCTAGCAAATCGAACAGAGACTGAATTTAGAGACTTGCATATGCTGCGTCGTAGCTTGGAGACATGCTGCCAAATTCTACAACCGCAAAACGTGCAATCAACCAGCAGTTTCACCAACGGTGGCGACTCACCGTTGCGCATGCATGAATTGACAAAGAAATATGCCGACGAGGCGCTGCGTAGCTATGTAACATCGGGCACATGCTCGGGGGTTAGCAGCCTTGCCAACATTGGTACACCCAGTTCACCTCCACAAGCAACCAGTCCAACTGGCGAAGTTAAAGAGATTCTAGATCAAATACGTCAATTACAAGCGGATACTAGTTATGAAGATATTATGCAATTAAATAAGCAGCGACCAACACTACACCGTACGATGCCATCACCTTCACCAACGAACATAATGTGCCATTCAACAGACTCGCATCATTCGCAGTTACAAAGCTACGCTACCATGTCCGAGCAAGCGAACAGTATCAGCGCCACATCGCCAACTAACTCCGGTACAACTGATGTGACGATTCGCTCACCAGTGTCGCCGAATTCCAGCCTTATATCGCATAAGTTGTCAATGTCATCGCTGTGTAGTAAACCAACCTCGTCGCCGAATGTAACTTCGACTTCCAAGCGCCCTTCAACTTTACAACAAACCAAAAAGAAATTTTACTCTCCCAAGCCCAACAAGGCCATGTATATTCCAATGACGGCAAATCCATCAGCGGCATCGTCCAATCGCTGCATCTTGAAGAGTCCTGTCAGCAGTGTAGTTGGTGCTAATTTCTTCGCCAATCGAGGACGTGTGCGCAAAATATGGATTTCTCGCTCAGCTCCCACGACACCGGGCACCAGTTTGCCACCCAATCGCTTGGGTGATGATAGTCCGCTCTTAAACGAACACGAAGAAGATCCAGAAGGAGAACAAAATGAAGAAATGGATTAAGTGATTAAGTAACGAGTTGTAAAAAACCAAATCTGTGAATTGGCATGCATACAATTACATATGTAAGTTAAGAAAGTCATGAGATTTTCGTATATCAATTAAACGAACGATTTATTACAACATTTTTTTACTTACACTGCACTACATTTTAGCTTTGCCTGTATTAAAGACGGCAAGTTTAAGTTTGTGATAATTTAAGTATTTCTTCTACAAAATCACATATTTAGCATAAAAAGAAATCAGTATTTCATTTAGAATATATATTTTTAATTATTGAGACTTATTTCAATTTGAAATGAAAACTTGGAAAGAATGACCTAAACTGAAGTACGAAATCTTATGATAGCTTTAAATTCAGCATATGAGAAGTAAGAAAATATGCGACGACTTCTAAGAAATCGAACGTGTTTCGGTACTGAGTAAGATGATTTAAAAGCATACAGAAAAAAAATTCAATTCAATACTTAGTTCAAAAAGTTGTCGGTTTAGATGGAAGACATTACTAAAAACTACCTTTTCATTCTGGAACATTGGCTGGCACTGACTGAATCTCAGAATTTTTTTTTGGTTTTACAACAACTGAAACTACTATTGGAAATAATTGTGTGCTGAAGCGGTAGGAATCAGATTATCGTAACTTCCTAAACACAAGAGTTCAACTTAAGCTGCATAGCTAGGATTTTAGCAAACTTCAAGTTTATAGAATATAAAAAGACTTTGAATTATTTTTTATCTTTTTATGCCAACATAAATAGCGAGAGATCGCGGACACCTAATTGTAAAGATCAGTATTTCGTACTTACGAAATATTGAAAAATAAATATATATTTTCAATATTTCTTAAGTACATACATTATCATATTGAAAAAGAACAAATAACCGAAGAAATTCTTCAAAATAAGAACGCTTTAGAGATGCACTTCAATAGCTACCAACATACATATTTATGTGTGTACATATGTATATGAAAAAAATATTTATGTAAATTTAATAACTAAAATACGTGAATAGTTAACTTTTATAAAATCTGTAAAAACTAAATCTCACAGATACGCACACGAAACGAACTTTAAATACTTTAGTAGAAGTACATAATAACTAGATACAGACATAGGTAATCTGCTCTACCTAACTACCTTGAAATACTTGAAAGAAACTGAATAGATTGTATAGAATGTAATGGTAAATGAGGCTCAAAGGGTTAAGCAAATTAATTTTAGACAGTTTAATACTAATAATGTACTTACAAACATAGTGCAAACATAAATGCAACCTGCTTGAAATATTTCGATTGTGAGTTAAACTTTTATTAGTGATTAAACTACATAGAATACAATACTTCAATATATTTTAAGATATTGTTTTCTTATTGTACTTATTACTTATTATTATTATATTATAACATTTACAAGTAGTTACTTAAATACCTTTAGACTTACACACTAGATTTAGATTTCATATGTTCAATGTAATGTGTACTTGGAAAGCATATTTGAAGTACTTTGTAGGTAATACACATACTTACATATGTTGAAAGGTGTTGTTTTTAATTAATCATACACTGCATAATTATTATTCTATTAATTAATATGTATGTATCTATAAATAGAGCTGGCCAAAACATGCGTTTTTAATGTGAAAGTGTGATAATTTTCATTGCACTCTTTCTTATTTGAAATGAATGAATGAATGAATGGAATTGGATTTTTAATCTCCTTTCGCACTCTCCCTCAAAATAATTCCAAAGTATTTATTAATTATTAGATGTAATTGAGTTTATTTAATATTAAGGCAAGCCAATACCAAAAACCAGAAAACAAAAAGTATATTTGAAGCTTTGAATGTTAGTGATAAGAATGTACGAGTATATGTAAGTAAAAAGTGTTAATATTACTTCTAAGATGATGTGCAAAGGATGTCAATCCCTCTGCCTATCACTTTATCCAGATACTTATTTTGATTTGTACGATTTTTCAGGCACCCTATAACTTAAAAGAGGGTATTATCAAAAGTTTGCAGTAGCTTTTAAATACATAATTGTTAAAAATGTTGCATTGCCCTGTACACAGAAATATTTTAGGTTTCTAGGTGCTGAGTTAGTATTTTTACCATTTAAAATATGCCCGAACATTTCAATGGCAATATTGTATATGTATATACATTAGAAAAAGATTTGAATTTTAAAACCAGGGAAAAGGTGGAAATTCGGAAAAAATTTCCTCTAGAATTGTTAGGAAGGAATCGCTTGAAAAATTCGATGAACTAAAAAACAGAGAAGATTTCATAACCAGACAAAAAAGTTGTACTATGTTCTATTAGTAAATGGAATCACTGGTCTACATATTGTACGTATTGTACATATGTATATTTTATGAAAATAATAGAACCACTGTCTTCTTCAAAGCATACAAAATGCATAAAATGGTGAAGAGACGGGTCAGGTATAAAAGAGAGACTTGTGCATCAGTGAAGATCTAGACACCTAATGTAGCACTCCTTTTATGTACTTCATTATGATGTGCTCAAAGTAGTCATTGTGCATATTTATTAATTGGAAAATTTAATACATCACGAGCAATTAAATACTTGAACTAGTTCTGGAAGTTTTAGTTTCTCAACCAGCAACGGCTTTTTCTCCCGTTTATAGCCATGTACATATGACTTATTAAATTGTATTTGGTAGAATGATTTAAGCTATTTTAAACCCTACACATACTCTGTGTACAGGGTGTATTGGTTTTGATCGAGTATCGGTTGTTTGTGAAGCACACAATTAGGCGACGTAGCCTAGACGATTTGGCCATGCCCAACCAAAATCAGAGGTTAAGTTCTGAAATGGGCAAAATCGCTCAAATGGGCGTGGTACTTCACATAGAGTGATATGAAGTAATAAAGTAATATTGATGGAAATTCCGAAGAAAATTAATGTAAATTCAGTACACTTCAACGGAATACTTACTTATTTAACTGGCACTACAACAGATGATCGGTCTTGGCCGCCTCTACAAAGCTTCGCCAGTCGCCTCTGCTATGCGCGCGCTGGCGCCAGTTGATAAGGCCAAGTGCAGTCAGGTTGCCCTGCACCTGGTCTTTCCAACGGAGATTAGGACGTCCCCTTCTGCGTATTCCTCCACCGTGGTTCGAATAAAACACCCTTTTAGCCGGAGCGCTTTCTTCCATTCGCTCAACATGACCCAGCCAGCGAAGCCGCTGGAGTTTTGTACGCTTGACTATGTCAGTGTCGGCGTACAGCTCATACAGCTCATCGTTTCATCTTATTCGATACACGTCGTCCACGCATACTGGACCGTAGATCTTACGGAGTATCTTCCTCTCGAACGCTCCTAACAGCCTCTCATCATTGATGGTCAATGTCCACGTCTCTGCGCCATACATTAGGACGGGAAGGATGAGGGACTTATAGAGCGTTATTTTCGTCGGTCGAGAGAGGGCTCTACTTCTCAATTGCCTACTGAGCCCGTAGTAACACCTGTTGGCATGAGTTAGTCTCCGCTTGATCTCAAGGCTGACATTATTGTTGGTGTTTATGCTGGATCCTAGATAAACGAAATCCTTGACGACTTCAAAAGTGTAGTTGTCAACAGTGACATTTTGTCCAAGACGCCGTGACTCTTTGTTTGTTGACACAAGGTATTTCGTTTTGTCCTCGTTCACCACTAGACCCACACGACGAGACTCCCTTTCCAGGTTGGAGAATGCTGCACTGACTGCTCGAGCGTTTTTGCCAATGATGTCAATATCATCAGCGTATGCTCGCAGCATGACACTCTTGTAGAAGATAGTGCCAGAGATGTCGATGTTCGCAGCTCGAATTATTTTCTCCAGCATAAGGTTAAAGAAGTCGCACGATAGGGAGTCACCTTGTCTGAAACCTCTTTTGGTATCAAATGGTGCGAAGTGGTCTGTCCCAATTTTCACTGCGCTGGTGGTGTTGGTCTTCAACGGAATAGCTTCTAAAATAACTGTTGTAAAAGTTATTAACATCGGGTAATAGCCACGCCTACCTCCCATACAATTTAAATATTCAAATCGCAATATCAAACGAAATTACATAAACCAAATTACGAGCACACATTTGAAATATATCTTCAAAAATAGCTGTGGATAAAGTTATTACTACTTCCCCCGTACAAGTGAAATCTTCACATTATAAAAGAAACTAAACTGCTATGCACATTGACCGGGGTTCGTATCTCGGAACAGGAAAAAATCAAAAAGTAGAAAAATTAATTTTTCTACACGGCACCACCTCTTGGCAGGCAAAAAAAATTGCATATGAAAATCTTTTCACTTCGCCGTTCGGATCCAGCATAAAACTGTAAGTCCCTTCCACTCATGTACAAATATAACATGCACAACATGAGTGGATGCGAAAAGCTCGGCTTAGGCCCTCCATGGGCTGTTGTGCCATTTAAAGAAAAAAAAAGAATGGTAAAAATACAACAAAATTTAGTATAGTGAGTTGGCTAATAATAAAAAAAATTTAATGTAAAAACTCCATTAAACTTAACCCACCGTTGAATACAAAAAGGTATTTTATTTCAGAGGGTATGGCGTAGGTAAAGTTCAGCCACGCCCGAGCTTAGCATTCCGACTAGTTAATTATAATCTGAGATCATAAGCTTCGTGAAGAATCCAAGGTTCGTATAAATGTTAGTTGCATTATAGTTTCTACATTAACCATTTCCCCATGTAATTTTAAGTAATTCTGAATTAAAAATCGTACTGGGATTGACATTCTTAATAAATGTATGTATGCATGTGGGTAAGCATAAATAGTTACAGTGGAATCATGATTATTGCAGGTAATAATATTTGGACTATGTATTTCTAGGTCGTACTAGTAGTGACTACAAGGATATGACTAAGATTTATTCGTTTTCAGAAGAAATTTGTTTTAAAATTGATTAGTTTCATGTAGTGTTTAATGCCAGCTGCTCTTTGAATCGTATTGGTTAATAGACCTTAAAAGTTATTTTTTTTTTTTTTTTTTGTGGACATAATAAAACAGTTTTATACTGGCACGCGTATAATGAAAAAATATTTTACTTTTGCTAAATCATAATCAAATTGCATATTCAATTGAATTTAATTACCCCGAAGACCTCGAATAATCAAGATTCTATATGCACTTTCAGACCTAGGGCAAACGAAATTTTAATATTAAAAATGTTATAGAAAAATCCATGACACGCTCAAATAACACTTCAAAAATTTACATATTCGATAGGATGCAGTGCCTTTGACAGACAAACACACACACACACACACACAAACACATTCACAAAAACATTCACATAACAGACAAACAACAACAACAACAATTTTAAAAACAACTAATATTAAATAAATACAAAGAAAATAAAAATGGTAAAATTTGAACAAAGAACATACAAAGAACAATTTAGCAATTCCTTAAGTAAATATAGTAAAAAAAAACAGAAACTTAAGAAATCAATTTAAATAATAAGAATGCAAACATAAGGTTGAGATAAATGGAAAACATTTTTTTTTTCCTGTAAATATTTTTTGTGTTTCAATTAAGCCTGGGCGAAATACAAAAAAATAAAACAAAAGTTACACCAAATGTAGTAAATACGGTTTGAAAAAAAGTCGGTTGTCAAGTTATTTTAGTGATTTTAATGATGGTTAATTGATTGATTACAAGCGTTCGTAAATCCAATGAAAATGTTAATTCACACCACAAATGCTTTGAATTGAAAATAAGCCATGCTCCATTATTGAGTGCTCCATTAGATGATTTGAAATCTTTAGTTTTTGCAGATACATATGTAGTTGGCACATTGTACTCGTATATTCATATTTACATATGTATGCCCACACATACACATCTACATACATACACTTTGTTCCTATATAATTTATGTATCGATTGTAAGTATGAGCGCTAAATGAGAATCCTTAAAATGTACATACAAACATTTGTTTTTTTTTTTTTTTTTTTATGTATGTATGTATGTATGTACATATATCGATAATTTGATATTAAATATTTACCTGCTTAATTTTTAAATTTAGAATAAAATTAATAATTAAGATATGCTATATACTATGCTGGTAATGTGGAAAGCATTCAATATTTTAGGCACGAGTACTCGTATTTCGCGTAATTTCTGTTGCCAATTCGTTTATGATAAAAAAAAAACTTCAATATTTTGAATACCTAAGTAGTTAGGATTGCACCCAGAAACAGTCAAGCAGTCACACACATATACATACTCACACACCTACACATACATCCATATGTACATACATATGCATGTATGTATGTATGTATGTATGTATGTATGTATGTATGTATAACACATTACAATAGTAATACAAAATGAAAACATTTTATGGTTTTAATCTATGAGAGAACAAAATATTGTAATAAAAATAAAGAAATGCTAATTTATATAAAGTTTGTTTCATTTAAGTAATATAGGGGTGGTCCATCTAACATTTGGAATTTGAACTACTTGTTAATTTGAGTGTGGCAACTCTCATGCCATTCGTATTATGACGGAAAATTAGTTTTATACTTGCGGTTAACGAAATGGGTCGATATACTCTTGAAGAACTTTGCGAGATACAAAAAATATAAAAGGTTTTTTTTCTAGAAGTGTGGTTTTCAATCTGGCAATACTTATTTCGGAGTTGGGCATTTTGACAGCTGTCACTTGATTTATGCCCAGTTTGGTTTGCCATTTCATTATGAATAGACTTACGGCTGAACAACCTTTTATAAATTATTGAAATTTATTATCAAAATTCGTGCTCTGCGACAAATGTGTGTTATCGCAAAATTGTCTTCAGCGGCGAGGCTCCTTTTTGGCTCAATGGATACGTGAATAAGCAGAATTGCCGTATTTGGAGTGAAGACCAGCCAGAGGCAATTCAGCAGCTAACAATGCATCCCGAAAAATGCACTTTTTGGTGCGGTTTATGGGCAGGCGGCATCATTAGGCCGTACTTCTTCAAAGACGATGAAGGCCGCAACGTTATGGTCAATGGAGAAATGTACCGTTCGATTATAACACCTTTTTTTGGCCGAAAATGCTAGAATTGGAATCGGCCGATATGTGGTTACAACAGGACGGTACTACATGCCACACGCCACACTGCACGCGAAACCATGCATCAATTGAGAGGCGAATTTGATGAGCAGTTAATCTCACGTTTTGGTGTAGTCAATTGGCCACCAAGATCGTGTGATTTGACCCCGTTAGACTATTTTTTGTGGAGCTATGTTAAGTCTCTTGTCTATAGGGACCAGCTAAACACGATTATTTCTTTGGAAGCCAACATTGAATGCGTCATTTGTGAGATTCCGGCCGAAATGTGTGAAAATGTGCCAAAATTGGACCTTCAGAATGGGCCACTTGAAGCGTAGCCGCGGGCAACATTTAAGTGACATTATTATTAAGAAGTAAATGGCAGGAATTGATTTGTCGATTCAAATAAAATTTTCATTCACTTTTGTAAAATTTCTGTGTTTATTTTCATTTTCAAAAACTAAACTCTTATAAAAATCTCCCTTTACTTGCAAAGTGGTGAATCTTCCACCGAAAGTGTAAGAAAGGAAGCGTCTTCGGTAGTATATAGAGAAGCGCCTTCCACGCAATTTGTGGATCAATTTGTGAAACGTGTACGTGAAACTGGATCTTTATTACGTAAAACAACATGTTCTCAACATGACAGAATGTGCAAGAAGAAACAACCACATCAACTCGCCATCGTTCTCCGGAATTGAACATTTCACGGACTTCTTTCTTACCACATTACCATCCACAACGTTTTCGGTTCGTTAATTGGGCTCTGGAATGCTTGGAAGAAGATGAGCATGTTACGTTAATAAGCAAAATTGTTGCATCTGGGGCTCAGAAAATCCATGCGCGATTGTTGAGAAGTATCTGTTGGGTGTGGTTATATATCATTGAGCCATTTTTCTTTGACAATGAGAAAGGAAGGTGCGTTACAGTGAATGATAACTTATTATTTGTGGCCTATTGTAGAAGATATGGACTTAGACAACATTTTGTTCCAACAGGATGGCGCACCGTGTCATACAAGCCGTCCAACAATCGATATTTTGTGTGGGAAGTTTGAAAACGTTTCTAGCCGTTTTGGTGATGTACATTGGCCACCACAAAGTTTTTTTTTACCCCTATGAATGCAGAGCATTGTGTTGATTAGAAAGAAGTTGGATAGGTGGGAGGAAGAAGGAAGAAGGAGGGAGAATGAGAGAGGGAATGCAATCACAGGCCACATCCGGTGTCCCTCAAGGTAGCCACTTTGATCCTTGATTTTTGTCCTCACAATTAACGATGTAGATTGTATCATCAAAAACTGTCAGCTCTCTATCTATGTTGATGACATGAAAATTTACCGACACATTCTACTTAATACCCCTTGACTATCACCCACTACAAGATGACTTGAATGAATTTTTCAAAATGGTGCGATAAAAATTTTCTCGAGCCAATGTCAGTAAATGTGAATTCATAACATATTCCAGAAAGCTAATTCCTTCACTGCCTAGGATATATTTTATACGCGATAACATTGTCCCCTCTGTAACTTCGTTACGAGACTTTGGTGTTATCTGTGATAAGGAACTAAATCTTCGTTCCCATATTGATGACGTTGTAAATAGGGCCAACTCTGCTCTTGAGTTTGTGAAACACTGGTCCAAAGAATTCTCAAACCCATATGTCACAAAATCTCTCTATTTTACATTTGTCAGGCTAATTCGTGAATATGCTAGCCAAGTCTGGTCTCCTTATTATAACACCCATTCTCTTAGAATTGAAGCAGTGCAACGAAGATTTATTCGGTTCGCCTTACGTGGCCTAACATGGTCTGATCCCTTTAACTTGCCCCCATATAAGGATCGTCTAAAACTAATTAACGTACAGTCCCTTGAAATACGCCGAAAAACCGCCGATACAGTATTTGTTCACCAATTATCAGCTGGAAACATTGACTGTCCCGCGTTGCTCCAAACTATTTTTATTAACACCAACCCACGTAACCTTAGATCTGTGCCCGATTTACGTCTGAATACTCACCGAACACATTATGGCGGCAACGAACCAATGTCTAGAATGCTTTGAATAGCCAAATGTTTTTGACTTTCACCATAGCAAATTTAGCTTAAGGAATGCTCTGTATAAAGCCTACTCCCCTCTCTCCTCTTTCTAAGCCATGTATAAATGAAAAAACACCTCCCACTAAATTAAGTATAGATTTAAGTAATTTTTATTTTAATTAATTTTCTCGTTTGTACTAAGCTAAATAAATAAATAAAAGAGATCGATCAATTCGGTCATAGCATGTAGCGCCAAATGCCGAGCTTTTCGCATCCATTCATGTGCGTGTTATATTTGTACATGAATGGAAGGGGGCCTACAGTTTTATGCTTTTCATAGGCAATTTAATTAAATTTTTTTTTCTCTTTTAGGTTTGCCATTGCCTGCCAAGAGGAGGTGCTGTGTAGACAAATATTTTTTTTCTACTTTTTGATTTTGCCTGTGTCGAGATTCGAACCCCGGACACACTGCGTAACAGTCCAATGCACTACCAACTACGCCGCAGCGACCACATGTTGCGGTGCGATTTGACTCCGTCAGACTTATTAAAGAAAAGTGCTACGCTAACCATCCATATCGAAATTCGGAGTAAGCCAGTCAATCTCTTTGTACAATAGTCAGTTATCGAAACATAGCATAGAAAGGAAGAAGCCACTGCAACTTGTTTTGTTAAGTATTTGCCTTTTAAAGAATTATATTTGCCTATTAAAGAATTCCGTCGAATCTCCAGTGCTGCTATAAAACAATAAACAGAACTTAGATCCATAACTTCATTCCGGTATACAAAAAAACAAAAATTTTTAACTCACCCGCTAAAGGTATTAAGTAGGAGTTATTTGATGTGCGATGTGCATAGGCTACATTGAAACGTAATCGGCAGGCAGGTTCTATAAATATCAACTTCAACAAACTGTACAAAAAATTGTAACAGAAATGTTTCCAGCATGACGTACTCAAATAATCAACTCTAGTCGTAATGCCTAAAATTAAAACTACTCCCATCCACTGCATCTGATCGGATATTTTTCTGACCTTAGTCCATATGTTTGCTAAGGATTAACGGTTTTTTCTAACTGATATGAGATGAATTTAATTAGGAGACTATAAGGACAAATTCTGATAACATTGAGAAAACTAAGTACTTACTTCCGTACTTCCGTGAGATTAATAAATTCTCTACTGTGCTAACGAAAGACCAATAACAGCGAATTTTTAATATACCCATTGTTCGGTATTTCTTATAACTTGCATTATGACTTTTTTTAAATCACCTAAATAAATTTAATTTATTATATGTATTTAGCTAATCTTGTTTTATACATATGATATATAAATGTTTAATGCTCGTGGATTCTGCTAAACATTTCCGACTTTTAGCAAACATTGACCTTAAAAAAAAACTTCGTTCATATGCAGACAGAAAATTGTCATTATTGCAAAATTAAACATTTGTAGACCAGTTTCTCAGAGCAAGTTGTGATAAACTTTTCGGTATTTTTACTATTTCAAACTCGAAGTTTACATTGAAACTTGCATTAAGAACTGAACCTAATTAGGTAATCAGTTGAGTTTTTATAATTTTTTTTTTTTTATTAATAAAAAAATGTAACAAAGAAAATTTTACAAAATGCATTATGATATGAGTCGTGCACATGTTAAAAACGATTGATTACACAAATTCAAAATGCATTAGAAATGCCAACTGTAGTGATTCACGTAAATATTCTTTCGATATTTACTTCTCAAGCCATTACATTTTATTAATCCAGATTTGACTTTATTTGGCAAACTCAAGTTTGTGAACCTAATCGTTTTGACTATTGAGCGGCTTGACTTAAATATACATAGTGATTCTCTTATAATCGCACAATTCCTTAAATGTAAGTATCGTAAGTGAATTATTTATGTGCATATAACAACATCGATAAATAAAAAAAAATTTATAATAATTTTAGCAATTAATTTTAGGTACCTTTCATTACTTTTCATAATAATAATAATAATAAAACTTATTCTATAATCTAAATAAGTAATCTAATAAAATATATATATATATGAAGCAAAAAGTATATAACAATTATATACATATGTTTGTATGTATGTATTTATGTAGTTCTTAATTCTTCAACGAAACCGCTTCGTGACTACTTTTATCGGCATTTTTCACTTTATTCGCAAACTCTTCGGAGACCTCCTTGTAGAAGGGGCCAAGCTCATTTTTCACCGCTTCATACCATCTGGTAAGTTTGACACGATGATTGAAGGGATCGTAGCCAAGGGTTTCTATTAAGACAAAAATATATTATTTAACATAACCAAAAAAAACTATTTTTATGTATTTAACACATACTTGGTTGATCGATTTCGCATATTGCCATCAGGTCGGCATATGAAATGTTGTCGCCAATCATGAACTGCTTGGAGTTTAAAAATAACTTCTCGAAATCGTTTAATGTATGATCGAGTCGTTCAGTTGCGGTGTTGACCTGTTGTTGTTTTCGTTGTCATTGCGTGTTATTTGTTGTTGATGATGGTGTTGGTGATTGTAGTATTGGTGTTGTTGATAGGTATTGGTAGTTGATTAGCGGCGAATGTGAAGATGAAAGCATAAAATAATAAAAACAAAAAGAAACAAAGAATGAAACCATAAATAACGAAATGAAAGAAACCTTCAAAATAACGGTCATTGTCAAGGTTAGAAAAATTATTGCATGTTTCTTTGTTGCGCAAACTTTTCTCTGTCGTTTTGTCTTTGTATTCTTGTGTCTTTCCTTCTTATTCGATGTGCTTTTAAACTTACATTATTCTGATTTGGATGTGTTTTATGCAAATACGGCACTAACCACTTCTCCTGGAAGTAATCAGTGCAAGATACCGTCATGTTACGCTGCTGCCATTCGAGAAACTCATCGATGCGACTGCGCCCCAGATTGCGTCGTGGATACCAGTGTTCGGGTACAAGTTTCTCACGCGCAATGTGCCGGAAAATGGCCACACTCTCCGAAAGCATGAAACCATGATCGGTAATCGCTGGTAAACGCTTAAAGCGATTGACTTTATCACGAAATTCGCCAGTAAGATGTTCACCTAAATAGAAAAAAAAAGAAAAAAATGACATGAGTTTTACTTGCAGCCGCATAATTTCGAACATTAACTAAAAAAGTATGTGCGGTTGTTTGTGTTAGTTTCCACAAATCTGGCAACACTACTCGGAATATGTCAATCGAACTCATGTTTGAAAGCTTCGGCATTTCAGGTTACATTTTGTGTGAAGACAGTTGTGCAATTCGTGGCTAAGTAATGTTAAAAGTTACTTTGGTTTGAAAATTTGTGAAATATCTGAAGAAATACGCTATGTGATGCTTCATTACTACAGAATAGTTAAAACCGCTGCAAAAACATGCCTAAAAATTTGTGCGGTTTCCGGTGAGGATTCTGTGAGTGAACGCCGGATCCAGCTGTGGTTTGCTGGATTCCATTATGGAAATTTAGATATCAAAGATGCACTGAAAAATCGATGAAATTTTGCAACTGGTGTAGGAAGATCGACACGCAATCTGGCAAGAGATAGCGGAGGAACTTAACATCAACCACATGACATATTTGTGGGTACCAACCGTGGACCCTTTTTATATGACCCAATATATAATTAATTTTTTGTATCTAATTTATAAGTTATCTAAGTTATAAAATAACTTCAGTCCAAGTTTTGTAGGGCCTGTTTTATGAAAGTTTTACAAATTATAATTAAGTTGAAAAAGGGAGTGCATCGAAACTTAATCAATTTTAGGATACATACCATGAGTTTCCAAGGCTCACAACTCACCTAGCAATATCTATCAATATGATTGCACTTTTTATATTTTTAAAATTTTTATTAACAGAATATTTCAATCATAAGTTGAACCTACTGCTTCAAGTGCATAGCATGTGTCTCGCATTCATTACGCCATATTTTTGTTTGATTGAGATTTTTAAGGGAATGAGGGATGCCAAAGAATGTGTTTTGGCCAAATATGTCCAAAAAGACTAAATAAGCTGCTTTACTATGCTCAATGGTGTAAGACAAGAAAATTATATGTACACGACGAACATCATAAGTAAAATAAATACAAGCTATACATAAGTTCCATATGTATGGCAAACATAAGAAGCTTACATTTTACTGTATTAATTACACTGTTGAACGAAAAACAAAAAAGGATAGTTACTTTACCCGAGACATACTTGTAGTACATATTGTACGAGTGGGTCAAGTCAGACATTAAAAAACTGCACACTCGAAATATCTCATGCAACACTGGACTTACAAGCAAAACACCCATTTTTGGGACGTCCAACAATATGTATCTATACTTAGTTTGTTTTTACACAATCGGTAAGATTTACATAGATGACTTTAATAATAACATATATATGCTCTAATAGTAGTAACACATAAAAAAAATGTCTCGATACATTGAAAAAGTGCAGAGTAAGAAGATTAATTTATTTTTCTTTTTAACATATAAATATTTTGTATATAAAATTTGGCCAAGTTGTTGAATATCTAGCACTGGCATATATCTTTCTTCTTTTACATAGAAGAAAATTATGAAAAATCATGAAGGGTTTTTAGCCTTAAATCTAGATTTTGAGAGTATATTCGAAATTTCTAGTATCCAGTTATTTTAAGTTCAACTAGACCTACAATTTATACCAGATCTCGTTCAAAGTACAATAATATTCCACTGTATCACAGTGTTACCTAGTGATTCGTAGTGATTGGTAGCCTATGTTTATAAAAATTTTAAATTAAGGTCATGGGAAGTATAAGCAATAAAAGAAATCGTATAGCATGCGAGTTATGAACACACGAATACTGCATGATGTATGCTACTCAAGTCCATAATTTATAATTTGTTTTGCAATTTGATAGATAACTAAGTTACTTACCAAAAGTAAGCACTTAAATAATTTAAGAGCTTTTTATTTAGTTAGTAACTATTTATAACTATTTATCAAGCAAAAATATATTTTATGACATCATTTAATGGTAAACATCTAGTATATCAACTACTTCAAAGTGCCCCGTTGCCGACTATAAAAGTGAAACACAAATCATTTCTGAGCAATATTTTGTAGTATAGCAAACAAAAAAAATGTCAAATTAAGACCAAATTTAATCTAGAATATTATTTTTTGCCTTATCAATAAAATGATAATGAAGCAAACAAAAAACAAAAATTAGTTTACAATTAGAATCAAAAATAAATGACTTATGTAAGTCTTCGCCGGAACGGAAACCTAACATTTGTGTTATTATCGCTCAAGCAGTCAAGGATAACAGAATAAATTACATTTGCCGCTTTAGGAAAAGTTGTTAAATATTTAGAAACCAATATTTATGAAATATTTGGTTATTAAGCATTGGCTTAGGGGTCCCTAACCTTTTGATAAAGTATACCTCGTAATGTTTACAAGAGCCACAAAGTCTTTTAACGTTCATTCCCCTCTAAGGAGATTGAATTCCCCTAACAGATTGAATTTATTAAAACGATTATTGAGAGTAAATAAATAATGTACATACGAGGGTAGATCAATAAGTACCCGTGTGTGAAGACAGGTGGCGTGGCTGAGGGAAGTTGGCATTAACGTCGTGTACTGCCATCTGTCACACGGCACCACAATACTGATTCATATTGATTCAAACTATTCATATGATTTCAAACTGATTCATAGGTTAGTTTTTATTTGGCAGCCATTAGTATCACACGTGTTTCGTATTTCGCGATAAAATTGAAAAAGAACAATATCAATCAGTAATCCGCTTTTTATTTTTGGATTAAAAAACATGCAAAGAAATAAAAGCGAAGTTGGATGCTGTCTATGAAGACCCTTCACCATCTATGACAACCATAAGATATTGATTCAACGAATTTAAACGTGGTCGTACATCTGTTTTTGATGAGGAGCGCCCGGCAGACGTGGTTACCCAGGAAATCGTTGAAAAAGCCCGCGACATGATTCTCGCTGATCGCCGAACGAAAGTGCGCGTAGTAGCAGAGGTCATACGGACCGTACTTGCCCGACTTGGCTGCGACTTCTTTCTGTTCCCAACATGAAAATGTGGCTCGGGGGAAATTCAGCTCAAACGAGGAGGTTATCGTCGAGACAGAAGCGTATTTTGAAGAGTTTGACAAATAGTATTTTTTCGAGTGGTTAAAGAAATAGCAGAAACGTTGGGAAAAGTAAATTGTACTAAAAGGAGATTACGTGGAAAAATAGAAAAAAAATTGTGAAAAACTTGCCTCTTCATTCCTAACACGGGTACTTATTGATCTACCCTCGTATGCAGTACCTAAAGCGAACTAATAGACACATTGGTTCGTTGATACACGATTAAGGCGCGGGATACGCGTGATACTAATTTTAATCTGCTGTATAAATCTCTACCAAAATTCCTACTTCTCTCCCGATTGCACGTCAAATCCTTAAGAGTTTCGTAACTACCAACTAAGTACTTATGAACCTCAGACGACTCTAACTTATTTATTTGTTCTTCAGCTAGTACAAAAAACCTTTCTCAATCTTTATCGCACTAACATAACTATTTTCGCTAATTTTATTTATGTAAGTATGTTATTTTCCAACCTTCTTTTACAAAACGGAATTACGACTATAGTTTTATGACGCACTCTTCGATTATATAATCAACTTTTATTGTGTTTGCACTATCTAACTGAAATCAATAATATTATTTTTCTGTAAACAGTTTTGTATTAATAACTACAACCACTTATGTGCAAGTAAGTATGTACATATTTAAGTACATCTAGATTAAATTTGTTTCAAGATAACACAGTGTAACGAAAATCAACCTTTGGAAAGAGTGCAGTCCAATAATGCATTGTTACAACTGATAAAACTTCCTTAACTAGCGCGATTTCTTTCGATGGGTTTAACTTTTCAAAATAAATCCTGATTCTTTAAACTTCTTTTAGTTTCCAAAATCGTTTTTGGGCTTTCTTCACAGGAGGACAGAGAATTCTATACATCCTAAAACTTTGACATATGTAACTCGAAGTGACCATTGTACATATATTGGGATTGACAATTGATAGCGTGACTTTTACTAAATCACATCTACCAATACTGCAACTACTTTCATGTTTTAGCTACGTCATGTAACTTTTTTTTGACTATATATCAGTTAACCAAAGTGTAAACAACATAAATATGTCAGCATAAATACTTTCCAAATAAATAGCATTTGTGGGAAGTTTTGCTTTTCTTCTTTAATTCAAAAAAAGGTGCTGTGGAAAGTCATCAATTGCTGTTGGAAGTTTACGTTGAATATACTCAAATCGATTAAAACATGCGAATTGTGGTTTCGAACCTTGAAAATTTTGCCACGGGTGACAAGGAATGCCCTGGTCAAGTGGAAAAGATCGAAAATGAAGCATTGAAAATGTTGCTCGACGAAAGCTCGTGCCAAACGCAAGAACAGCAAACAGCATTTTCCAAGCGCCTAAAATCATTGGGGTCCATTCAAAAGAAAGGAAATTGCGTGTTATACGGCTTGAAGCCGAGAGACGTCGACTAAAATGACTAAAATACTGCTTCAACGCTATAAAAATAAGTAAATTTTACCTCGCATTATTGCTGGCGACGAAAAATGGTTTCACTACGATAACCCGAAGCGCAAGATATCATCAACGCCGAAGCAGAACATTCATGGCGCCAAGGTAATGCTCGGTATTTGATGGTATCAGAAGGGTGTCATCTATTATGAGCTGCTGAAACCTAATGAAACTATTACGGGTGAGCTATATCGAAAACAATTGATTCGTTTTAAGAGTCAATGACCGAAAAATTATCAGGCACGTGACTGTAATTTTCCAACATGACAACGCCGGTTAAAAATTATTTAGAAAATAGTGGATAGGGAGTTTTTGCTCAACCGCCGTATTCACTAGATCTTGCTCGGTCTGATTATCATTTATTTCGATCGATGGAGAATGCCCTTTGAAAGTATCAAAAATTGAATTGTTTCGTCATAGCCTCAGAAGATC
This sequence comes from Palloptera scutellata, assembly GCA_958295655.1. NCBI lineage: Eukaryota > Metazoa > Arthropoda > Insecta > Diptera > Pallopteridae > Palloptera > Palloptera scutellata. The sequence goes on along the minus strand of OY282449.1, from coordinate 113,049,908 downwards.
GACGATTTGTTAGGCAAGGAATCTATAAATTGCCTGAAAGATGGAGAAATGACATAGCTTCCGATGGACACTACCTGGGCGTAGTGTAATGTATTCATTCGATTTGTTATTGAAATCAAGCTATATTTTTGTAAAAGATATTTCTCATTTTCAAGTTATACCCCCAATAATATTATCCATTTTGTGGTTTTTATAATTCCATTTTTGTCAACGTTTATAAAAGACATAAAATTGATGAACAAGTTTTTTAATTTTTTTTTTATTATATTAAGTATGGTATGTAGTTTGGACCTTGACATTAGGTGTGAAACATTATATCTTTTAAATGGCCTCCTCGAGATCTATTGTAACAATCACTCCTATTTTAAAGTTTAAGGTTTATCCACATAAACACTGTTCCCACTGTTCCCCGAAACGTGAAATTGAAACTTCTCGCGCAATAAAGCCTTGTTGCGTGAGCTGGACTTTAAGCAGATGGAGGTGTTAATCTAGGTGCAAAATACGACGTACGACAGGCCCAATTGCTTAGAATGCCGGGGAACGCCGTTCTTCGGACACACTTTCTTTTACAGCAGCTATATTTTCCACATAACGACCTCGTACATTACGATAATGTGCAAGCTTTTGAATCTTCGGAGCTGCGGTTTTAGTTTCTTAAAATTTCGTCACTATCATTCCAATTGCTTACACAGTAGGACGATGATGAATTCCATAATCTCTTCTTAAAGCGCATAAAGTGGCAGCGGAAGATTCTCCACTTTTGTAGTAGTTTTTAGCAATTTTAACGTATTGTTCAATGGTTAAACGATCTATTTTCGTAAATATCGGACAATAGACTAACAAATGACAATTGCAATGACAGTTAATACAGTTATGAAACCACAAAATGGTTAATCCTGTTATATAGATATGGCTTTCTGAGCGTCCAAGCATATCGATTTTCGCAAGGTTGTTTTGAAAATTTTTATAATGATAAGTACTTGTACTAGATAACTGGTTCTGGTTCGTCTCCTATAAAAAATAAATATGTATCTGGCACTTTAAAGTTGTATGGAAAATTACAAATATTATATTTTGTAACATTTTTCTTAAATCTACCAAGTTTCAAGACTAAAGTTTTCACAAAATATGCCTCACTACTCAAAATTTGTTATTAAAGTGGCACTGTGCAATTAACCATCGCTTTAACTAAAGGTATTCGTGTTTTAGTTGTAAAGTTGAATGAAAATTAATTTCACTTTTATTACAATGTAATTTATTTATGTGCAATCAATTATAAATAATGAATCTCATCATAGGCATTCATTATTTTTAATTGAAATATTAATTTTTTACAGCTTTATCTTCATTTTCCCACAATTATTAATTATCTTTAATTTCTAACAAATTATTAAATATAATTTTGCCGCCACCTACCACCTTTCATGCATTGCTTCGTTAATCTCTAGAGACAATATCGCTCATTACATTCCAGTGTACCAACAACAAACAACATGCAAATTTGTCATAATGCAATTTTAATTACGCTGCAACTACAGGCAGAAAGTAACTACAACACACTAACAACATATATTTATAAGTATATAAGTTCAAGAAACTGAATAGTAAAACAAACTTATATGGCAAGTAAATTGAAGGTAAGGCACTTTACTTACACTGAATATCAAAATTATAGGATCACTTCACGAAAATAGATTATACTATACATACTTAGTTTAGAGAAAATAGGATATCAAGTGATTCTGCTAAATACTGATAATTATTCGTTTTAAAAAGCAAAAAGCCACAATCAGGATTAGATCTATAAAAGCGTGGGCAGTGAGTGCGCTTGGTGCATGTCTATTTCTGTGAAGCTATTTTAAACTAGAATATTATTGTATGTAGTGAAGAACTTCGGGAATTCACGTATGGAAGTTGTTACAAATAAGTCCTAGCGCCTTCAATACAGACTCAGCAGAAAGAGTTTTAAAGTATTTATAGCCATAGCCATTATGTATACAAAGGATGATTTTTTAAGAGCTTGGTTTTTGAATTGGTAGTTGCTGAATTGCCTCTGGCTGGTTTTCACTCCAAATACGGCAATTCTGCTTATTCACGTATCCATTGAGCCAAGCATGAGCCTCGTCGTTGAAGACAATTTTGCGATAAAAAACGGATCCTCATCCAGCTTTTCTAGGGCCCATTCACCGAAAATTCGACGTTATGGTAGGTCGCTTGGCTTCAGTTCTTGCATTAGCTGCATTTTGTATGGCATTAATCCGAGATCTTTGCATAAAATCTCCCAATTGCTGCGATCGGCATCGGATGGACATATCGTGATCTTCTTCAACACTGACGGATACAGCAGCAATAATCTCTTCGGTACGCACTCTATGGATACGATTTGGTGGATTGATGAAGTGAAACTGGTGCGAAATTTGGTCACAATGAGCTGAATAGCCTGGTCTGTGGGTCGATTATGACGACCATAAAATGGACGTAGCTTGCGAAACACATTTTTCACAGAGCACGAATTTTGATAATAAATTTCAATAATTTGCAAACGTTGTTCAGGCGTAAGACTGTTCATGATGAAATGGCAAACCAAACAGAGCATTTGTTACTTTGACACATGTCAAGAATCAGACGTGAACTGTCAGAAATCTAAACGTCAAAAACCAAGTGGCAAAAAAATCACCCGTCACATATGTATCATGGAGACAGATTTCTGTAAGACATCCTACTGGAGATTTAAGATTTGCTCGGTTTCAGTGCCAAAATTTGGATTTAGAAATCAAGGAGAAATGTTTTTGTACAAATCGGCTCTTGTGAATTAGACCAAAGTGTGCAGGATCAAACCAGTGAATTTTACTGCGTTAATTGCTGACATCAGTTGGTGAGACTTTGTCTACTTACTTTTACTTTTAATGGCACAACAGCCCATGAAGGGCCTAGGCCGAGCTTTTCGCATCCACTCATGTTGTGCGTGTTATATTTGTACATGAATGGAAGGGACCTACAGTTTAATGCCGAATCCGAACGGCGAAGTGAAAAGCATTTCATAGGCAATTTTTACTCTTGTAGGTTCGCCATTGCCTGCCAAGAGGTGGTGCCGTGTAGAAAAATTATTTTTTCTACTTCTTGATTTTGCCTGTGTCGAGATTCGAACCCCGAACACTCTGCGTAGCAGTCCAACGCACTACCACTACGCCACAGCGAGATTATTGTCTACTAGTATATTGTATATTCTATACAAAATATGGTCTATAGTAAAAATTTCTCCTCAATTTAAGTTCATTCAACAGCTTGACACTTTCATTATGCATAATTATTTATGATTTCCTGGAAAATATATTTACAAACAAATGTTTTCCCCGAAAATTGGTCCAAAGAACCAATCTTCTGTAACAATTTACAGAAAATGATTTTGAAAATATATGCAAAAATATAAGCACCTATGAACTTAGTGTAGGCTTTGTAATTTTGGAACGCAGTGCATAGAAATATGCACGATTATTGCCGCGTAAGCCACACAATAAAATAATATAATACATATATGTATATGTATATGCAAATATGTACATATGTATGTAATCGATTTAACAAGTGTGAGTGTGAGTGCTCGATCGTTGTTGCAAAGTCCAAATATTCAAATTGAAATGATAATTCAAATACGGGCTGGGGTAAAAGTACGAGCATGGAAATAAATTTGAAATGCTAGAAAGCCGTAAAACTGTGTAAGTTTAAAGTCCAACTATTCGTATATATGTATGTGCATATGTATGTATGTATAACTAAGTGGTTCGTTTCTTTGTTTGTCTGTCTCTGTCTTTTTCTGCTTGACCATTTGTTTGCATATGATTGCATAGCGAAGTTTTCGGTAGTTAGGCAAATGAGTAAACTGAAAATGCATTCGAGTAAACGTTAGTATTCGAAACAATAGATATGCTGCCAGGTTGACAAACAGGCAGACAGATAGACAGACAGTCACATCACAGTGTGTACGATGTTTTTTATTCGAAACTGAAATAAATATTATTGCTGCAAATCTACATGCTGTGAGTTGACTTACTTAAGTTTTTTAAAATTCACTCTAATTAACACTTTAACTACACGGAAAAAAACATCATTAAAAATTAATGAAAAGTATTCGTTAAATTAAAAATCAGCAAATTAATGAAAAACTTCATTAATGAAACCCAATTTTTTTTTCTTTTTTTTTTTTATTGATACGTTTAACACACAGATTATGATTATACCCCTATGAATGCAAAGCATTGTGTTGATTGGAGGGAAGATTGATAGGTGGGAGGAAGAAGGGAGAATGAGAGAGGGAGGGAATGCAATTACAGGACACCGACAAAAGAGATGATAGCCATTGTGGCAAGTGTTATGCCTTTACCACAATGAACTTCAGTTTATCAATTATTACCGCAGTGTAGGGCCAAAAGCCGAGCTTTTCGCATCCTCTCATGTTGTGCGTGTTATATATGTACATGGATGAAAGGGACCTACAATTTTATGCCGAATCCGAACGGCAAAGCTTTTCATAGGCAATTTTTGCTCTTGTAGATTTGCTATTGCCTACCAAGAGGTGGGGTGGCGTGTAGAAACATTGGTTTTTTTTTTTGTATTTAGCCTGTGACGAGATTCGAACCCCGGTTGCTCCAACTGACAGTCCAACACACTACCACTACGCAACAGCGACCATTGAATTAATGAACCACGTTAACGGCTTGTTGGATGAATCTGAGGAAGCTACGGACTTCAGTGAAGAAGGAGATGAAGATTCTGAAGAGGATAAGGTGGAGTTTTTGTTATGTTGGGGCTGAGTGCTGTCACGAATGCTTGTTGCTAACGTTTGCACAAAGCATGTATGTTCGGGGCGCGCTATTATGATTCGTGGCGAATGTGAACGAGTAAGAGACGTTCTGCCGCCCACAGAATATCTGCTGGTAGAATTATTCTGCTCTGGATTGCAGCTATTAATATAGCGTCTAGATCTACTAAATTATTTAGATTTGAAGATACGATGCAGACATCATCGTCTGCATCATTGCAGACGCTGCCAGTGTTGCGTGAAGGTAGATAGATCTATAACGTCTCTTCTGGCTCTGGATTCGGATTGGCAATACGACTTCTGCGTTTAGGTATTCTTATTGGTGATTTTGGCGCTCTTGGCGCATTTCGAATAATTGCATTCAACGGCTCATCACTTCCGTCCATTGCTGATGAGATCATCCTAGGCAATTCCCGCAAATCAGATTCTGTCGCTCTTGTATTTCGATCGGCAACTTTACGCGATTAGTTCTATCAATCTCCAAATGAACTTCGAAGTAAGCTGGAAGGTGATTTCTGCACACGTGCTGGTGGGCTCTGTGTAGAAGAATTCTGTCTGTCGCGAACTCCTCCACTGACGCTGCTGCTGTAGTTTAGCGTACTGTATACGGATGCAATCAAGCGATTTGCATCGCTTGTCATGGAATCCACATCGTCTTCGTTATAACTTTCGAGTCACTCTCCTTGTTTCGGCCATTTTACTATTGCGTTTTCGAAAATTCCTATTGTTTTGTCTATGTCGAATGGAGAATAATATTTTATTATTCTGAATTTTATTTTAATTTTCCCCGTTAGCAATCAGCTTTAAAGGAAAACACTCAAAACCAAACAATTTCAGCACTGCAATTTCGCGGTTAAATTACAAAACTTTAGACAATCACTAAAATTTGTGATTAACATCTGACGGCAAATTGTAATTGAATGGGAAAAAACGATTGTGCCACAACAAATGATTTTCATAAATATTAAAGGAATTCGTTCATTAATCGGTGGCTGTGGCGTAGTGGTAGTGTATTGGACTGCTACGCAGAGTGTCCGGGGTTCGAATCTCGGCACAGGCAAAAAAAGTCTCGCAACGAAACCACATTCATTGATTTTATGAATATTTTTTGTTCTGTGTATAAATAATAGAATGGGGACACGTCACAAGTCACGTAGTCTCAAAATAAATGCAATACAAAAGATGAACCAAATTATGTTTGCGTATGAGATTGTAGTGTTAAAAATAATATCAGTAAATACTTATAATCATTATACCAATAAATACAAGAATAGCTAGGTGTATACATATATTTACATGTTTATCAGTGGAAACGATTGCCTGAAGAACACCAGAGTCCAAAAGTCCATTCTACATATTAAAGTATATTAAATTGTTGGCAAATAATATAAAAAACGAATAAACAAAAACAAATGTTTCACAATATCACGTGTTTCAGATGCTTAAGAAATGCTGATGATGATTTGTATTTATATTTATATACAGGGTGTATTGGTTATGATCGATTGTGCGATTGTATGCATAGCGGAGTCGATTTAGTTATATCCCTCTGCTGTCCTGTCTGACTGTCTGCCTGTCGGTGTACACGATAACTCGAGTATAACTCAAGCAATCTCAACCAAATTAGGTACAAATCTTTGTTATTGTCAGGAAGAGGTTAAATTCTGAAATGGGCCGTTCGGATTCGGCATAAAACAGTGGGTCCCTTCCATTAATGTACAAATTAACACGCACAATGCGAGTAGATGCGGAAAGCTCGTCCTTTGGCGCTACATGCGATCATAGACGACATTGATGAAGTGAAGTGCATTGTGGTAAAAGCATAACACTTTCCACAATGGCTATCATCTCCTTTCTCGGTGTCATTCTTTCATCCTTCTTCCTCCCACCTATCAATCTTCCTTCCAATCAACACGATGCTCTGCATTCACAGGGGTACACCCTGTGTGTTGAATGTACTATTAAAAAAATTAAAAAAATCAGTCACGTGGGCGTGTTACCTCCCATGCAAGTGAAATTTACAAAGAGTGACATAGAGAGAAATTCTAAAGCGAATTGAACAAAACTCGATACACCTTATAGAAATTCTATATATATTGTCATTATTGGACAAAAGCCACACCTTATTCTCATACAAGTGAAATATCACTTGATTTAAACGAGATTAAAACCATATTGCAACATGCAGTTGTTAATATCAACAATCCGGCTTAAACCAGGTTAACACTAGATTTACCACACCAGTCAAAATGACTGGTTTTAAAACATTGTTTTCAAATTCCTACTTCACCTTAATATATTTTTTTTTTTTGAATCGATTGTCATGACATTTGCAGTGACAATTGAATGAATAATATTAGGCGATAAGTTTTATAATAAATTACAAATACTGCGCAATTGCAGCACAATAAAAAAAAATTTTTAATACATAGTATGTACAGTAAATGCAAAAAGCATGTATGCGGAAAATATACACAAAATTGCATACACAAAGTTGTGGCAAATTCAATACTACTAGTACTATTACTAATTTATAAGTTTTCGGATTCAGAATTGAAATAAAATTTCGAATTGCTATTTATGTTATAGGTTTACTGTCATTTGGACTGGTGTCGGTATATCTCACATAGTCAAATTGTCAGTATATCTAGTGTTAAAGTCGGTTGAAACCATGCCAAACATATAAAGCATTCTAAGACAAAACACAAGTGGTAGCATGAATTTAAAGGAGATACTACTCGCTACACTTGTATAAAGTAGTCAAGCACACTTTGTGGTTTTAGATGAACTAAAAAGATAGACATTGCTTAAGAATGTATTGTGTGGTTTTCAATCTGGCAAATACTTTTTTCGGAGTTGGTCTTTTTGACAGCTGTCACTTGATTTATGCTCAGTTTGGTTTGCCATTTCAATAATTGAAGCCGAACCACCATCAAGGAAAATTGTTGCATTTGGAGTGATCATAATCCACAAGCCATTATGGAGACGCCGTTACATCCTCAAAAAGTCACTGTTTGGTGTGCTCTATGGACAGAGCGAATCATTGGTTCATATATCTTCAAAGATGAAGCCGGTCATTATGGTACAGTCAATGGGGAACGCTATAGAGCCATGATTAATGACTTTTTCGTGCCTGAATTGGAGGATGTTGATGTGGACGACCTTTGGTTCCAACAAGACGGCGTTACATGCCAAACAGCCATACAGCCAACGAAACAATAAATTTATTGAAGGAAACTTTTGGTAAGCGCATTAACTCGCATCGTGGGCCTGTGGAGTGGCCTCCAAGATCGTGCGATTTAACACCGCTGGACTATTTTTTGTGCGGTTATGTGAAGTCGCTTGTGTACCCAGATAAGCCCGAGACAATTGACGCTTTGGAAGAGAATATTAAGCGCGTTATTACTGACATAAGACCCCAATTGCTGCAAAAAGTGGTCGAAAATTGGTCCTCTCGGCTGGAAGTTATTCGAACGAGCCGCGGCGCTCACTTGCCCGAAATCGTTTTTAAAACATTATGGTAAATACTTATCTTTATAATAAAGCTAAATTCTTGGCCATAACATTAAATTATATGCGTTTTATTTCTTCTTGAAAACCACACTTCTAAAAAAACACTGTATAACTTCAAATCGATATTAATGGAGCACTTTTATAAAAATATTTTATGGTTAATTTAATTAGCTTATAGTTGAAATATTGAGAATGTTCTCCTGTTCCAGAATCCGACGTATCAGCTAAGAATAATCGGAATCATTTAAAATATTGGCTAATTAAAAACGGCTGGTTCTTTCATTTCGAGCTGTTTCGATTCCAGCATATGATCTTTTTGGGGATATACAAATTGAGTTACGAATTCGAAACTGTTGCGACGGAATCGGAAATAAAGATGAGTATTAATTAACATTTTAAAGCAACATATCAGTCCTGGAAAACAATGTACAAACTTGATAAGTGGCCGCTGTTCCAATGTTTTCTGTAGAAAAAACTTCCAAAGCAATACTGAGAATTTCGATTCTAACTATATATCTCTAGGTCATGTATTGATGGATTATGAGAGTCATTTATTTTCAGATCAATTTTTATATGGAAATGGGAAATCATTTATTGGGGAAACTTATTATACACGCTAACAATTCAGAATGTTCTCGTTGGGTTATGGTATGTATTGCAGAGTTATTGCTAAGTACATAGATTATAAAAATTCTTTAAACTAAGTCCAAATAAAGAGATTTGTGTTTACATACACTTTCTAGAATATACATAACTACATACTTATGTACAATAGCTACGCAAACAATAAACAATTTTAGCAAAAAAAAAACTTGGTGGTACTCGCTGTACTTTCTTTAGAGCACTTCTAGTATTACTCGTTTATAAGTTTACTTTTTTAGTATCTGTAAATAAAAAATCTATATTTGAACAGCTCACAACAATTACACATTGAATCGATAATTATATCCCCTTTCCCCACCAAAAAAATAAAGGGGAATTTTTTCGCACTACACCGACTACAGGTAAATTTATTTTTATAAACCAATTAACAATAGAACGCCAAAAACAAAAATGCGAACAACTAAAGAAAAATAAGAAAGTATTTCAATTAATAAATATATGCAAATAAAAGCTTTTTCTTTAAATAATATTAATAAAACAAACAATTGCACAGGTGTCTTATTTTTGGGCATATTTATGCATAAAATTCATAAGAGCGGATATTTCTTTGCACCAATATATATTTACTTAATAAGATATTTACTTTAACAATTGTTCTCCAAAGTTCCATGGACGTCTTACTATGAACAAATTTTGGATTCAAATTTTTAATTTCTCTGAGAGCATTTTTTATTGAAAATTTAAAGAAAAAACTATAAATATGTATTTATATACAAGAAAAACAAAAGTATGCATTTATATGCAAACATCCGCTCTGATAATAGGTAGATAATAAAAACGAAGAGTACTTTCATCGTTCGATATTAAAAAGCAAACAATTAACACAAATATGATGTACGAGTATACAATTTTTACACAGTGCGTCTGCTAAAGTTCTTAGTATATTTTTGAGCGAGTGGTGATATATTTGTCGCATTATAAAGTAGAAATGTTCCGATAAAGTTTGGTATCAAATATCCAGCAAATGACTTCCGCGGCCCCTTGCTCTTAGCGGCTCTATCTCACAGATGACGCGTTGGATCTCGGCATCTCGCATAGACCTGGGCTTTCAAAAAAAAAACTCTAAGAAAGTAATCCCACGATCTTGGTGGCCAGTTGAAATCGGAATTTCGTGAGATCTGGAAATTGTTGCTATAATAAATCGATTGTTTCATGCGCATTATGGCCGGTGGCGCTGTCCTACTGAAACCACATGTCGTCTAGATGCATCTAGTTGAGGGTACAAGAACTTCGGTATAATGTTCCTGTAACGAATACCTTTCACAGCATTTTCGGCTTCATTTTCACAGTGATAACGCAATGTTCATTTTTGTAGCACTCCATTTTTAATAATCGGAACAATCGTAGACGACAGCTGTTAAATTTCAGAGCTGCCACAACCACAAACTTTAAATCATGAACTCTTATTGGGACACCCTATACCCACCTCTTCTGTCTGAGAATAAATATAAGTATTGATATTATACAGGTCCCGTGGCTCTATTTACATCGATTTTATTTATGGGTTTTTGTAAATTGAGGTAATACTGTACGTATAAGACAACAATATGATATTTACTATTAGTGCATATCATCATATTCTTCAATCTTGTGAATTCATCAAAATGTCATAAATAAATAAATGACATAAAAAAGCTTTAACAAATTTTGTAATTAAAAGACTTTTATTTCGATTAATCATACTTTTTATGTATTTTATAATAAAAAAAATATATATCTTCATATATTTTCCATCATCATCAATGCAATATCCTATCAAATAATTATGGCTATTAAAAAGACAAAAAAAAAACAAAAAGATAGATAAAGGTGCACTTCCGTTTTTCGATTTCTTTTGATATAACAATCATTAATTTTTAATATTAAAATAAAAACAAGCTTCCAAAAAATTACAAAAAAACCACTTGATTGTTCTGCACTAATACAATCTATTTGAATTCATAAATTTAATAAAATATAGTTGAAACACCAGTTTTATGAAGTCTATGGAAACTTTTCAGTCAGTAATTAAAAAGCATTATGTATCAATATATTAAGTGGTAAATAGAAAAACTTTATTGAAATGTAATGATATGTATGAGCTTGGGAAAATTCTCTGACTGAGTGAGTTAAGTAGTTTGAAATTTAAAAGAAAGATTGCAAAATTAGATTGCATGGGTTTATTATGGCTCGTACGGTATTGCTCTGGACTGTGAGAAGTACTCAATCCTCATCCAAAACTTGACTACATACAGTAAACAAATTTTATTGGGTGGAGAGAACACTGAAGATTAACTTTATGCTGAAGCAAAACTAAAAAAAAAAAACAAAAAAAAGCTCAAAACACAATACTCTTCCTATAATTTTTACAGGTCTACCAGAGCATTCTTATAATACAGTGATAACAAAAAAATCCCTCTTCCAATGAATGTTAAGGGAAACTTGCTTACCAGCACATCATTCAAAGTTTGAAATAACAGCCGCCAGTGATATAACAAACAAGGTCCGTAATGAACAACCAATGCATACTGCGCCTGGAAAAAAATTAGACTTCTTCACTATACGGCAACCATACAGTCCCAGTCACAGCCCTGCTAGTGCAGACTATTTGTTGATTAAATCTATTATATCACGCCTTTATATTTTAGAACAATAGATTCTTATTCAAACAGAAACAAATCTGAGTTTCAAACTCAATTTTACGAGCAATTACCGTTGAAGTAATTGTAATAAGTAATAGCTGGTTAGATACCTAAGTAAGTAAACACTTTCAGAAAAAGTGTACTAGATCACACACTTCTCTAAAGTCATTTAAGTAATTCCCAGAGGAAGAACAATACATATGGGTTTTCTGTGTATTAGACTGAACCAGATTATTTAGGAGCATCCAATTTATAATTTTTGTTTTTGTTTTGTTTTAAGTACGACTGTGATCAATGTGGATATATTTTCAGTTTCTTCAGAACCGGATAGTCAAATTGAGTGGTACCTACCTTACGACGTATTTATTACTACTGTTTACTGTACTACTGTACTATTGTTTCTAAAAGTAAGATTACTACAAGCGTCTTAAATTTTTCTGGAATTTCAAGAGAGTTGCATTGCCTGAAAAGGCGTTCGCAATAAATTAACAATTTACAGGAGCTTTGAACGCAAAAGTACAATACTATCATATTCTATACCTACCTTCTGTCTAATATGTTGTTTAAGATCTAAAAATTAATGGAAAAACACCATCTAAAATGTGAGACCATAAACGCTATATGCGTAGCTGATTACGTCACAATGTTTTCAACTCTCTCTTGCTTTATTTAAATATGTGGTGTACTCGCAATAATATGTAAACAAAACTATACAACTTTGTTCACATTGAAGCTATTATAAACATATGGTGTCTTGTTTACATTCTATTGACATAAAGTTCAAGTGAAATATTGCCCTTAAATAAAACAATTGAAATTGGAATTTATATTTTGGCCCATAATTGAAAACCTTGAAAAGTAATGCGTAGTGAATACATATGAATTTGTATTAGTTCCAAATGAATATTTAAATGATGTTATTACTTGTTATGTATGTCCTTGATGTTTTGAGTGTTTATTGAACATAACAAGTTCTTTGAGACTTTGTAAATTTAAATGTATTAACCCAAGTAATACGCAATAAAATGCGTTCCCCAATTGGCTGGCATACATACATACTATGTGCCCACGAAACTCTCGCTCCCTCTCAGTTCCCATAGATACACAGTTATGCATGTATTATTGTTGTAACCACTTACCTTTGAGCGTTGAAATCGGTATAGCTTCGAATGGAATTTTGGCAGCTTGCATCAAAATGAATAAAGCGCGACTAGATTGATTTAGAAAATCATAATACAATTTCACAGGTTGCGACATTTTTGCTGAGTTTTTGCACTTTTAAATAAATACACACAAAGAAAGTTACGCAAATGTTTAAATGTCTGATGTTTGTTGAAGTTTCTCAAAGAGAATTTTTTTCAAAAGCAACGGTAATCGAACTGCATAAAGTACAGTTTAACAACACAATGTGCTCGTCCGGCTCACGAACGTAAAATTTTGTAAAAACGCTTAGCTTTTTAATTAAATTACTTTTGAGTTGTGGTTGATTGGTTGGTGAATGGGTTGATTTCCTTTTTGGAATGTTAAAGAATTCCTTTCTCAAATCGCTTGACAATTGGATTTTCGATATGATTCGACTCCGATCGCTGTTTACGATGTACTGAACTAAACTTGTTGTTGACGATCATTTAAAAATGTTGTTTACTATCTACGCGCGCCGCGGCGGGGCTTGGCCGTCCTCAATTTAGCAGTAGCGGCAGCAACAACAACAACAGCTAAAGCTTAACCGCCAACATCAGAGCAACAACAACAACAGCAACAACTGCATACACCAGAAGCCGGTCGGTGTTCGTTGTTGTTGTCTGTGAGTTTGTTTTGGTTTATGTTTTTAGTTTGGTTTTTTGTTTTCCTTTTCATTATTGTACCTTGCTTAACACACAACAGGCAAAGCAGCAGCAGCAGCAGCAGCGAATACACGAATACACAGATGCATATACACATCAGTGATGGCATTCCAGCCTATCGTTTTCTATTTGAATTAGATGTCAAAAGTGTACTAAATCTGTCTAAAGTGTACTGAAAACTTTGTATCAACAAAAAAATTTTATTTTTACAATATCTGTTATTTTTCTAATTTATAATTATATTTATAAATATATTGATTAAAAAACACTCCACCCATAAAAATATTTTCCACCCATAAAAATATTTTCCACCCATATTATGTGCCGATTTTGAATCTGCCTTCAGTTTATTTCCAGCCCCTCCAGTTATTGAGATATTCGCAAAAACATAATAAAAATTAAGTTGAAATGACATTGTATAACTTTATGGCTAGTAGAAACTAAAAGTTTCACCGATTTTTCCAATAAAATAAGTCTGATATGATCATAGCTCGGAACCTAATTCTTTTTACTGGATATGAGACCTATCTTTTTTTCCACTGAACTATTTTTATTTTTGTTTAATTTGAAAACAAAAGTAGGCAATCCGATTTTCTTAGTGAATTTAACGGCCAAACCGATAGTCCGATTTGGGCCAGCAAAATGTTTGCCAAATATTTAAAGTAAACTAGTGTAATCAATCAAAAAACAAGAAATCTACTACTGATAATGCAACCAAATAAGAAAATAAAAAATTATTAACTTTGTATTTTTATTTAAATTTATTTTTTTCAAATTTTTATTTATTTGTACTTAATGGCACCATTTACCTTATTGTGCGTGTTGACGAAGGCAAATAAGAAGAAGAGTGATAGTAAGTTTTAACGAAAATATTTATTTGAAAAGCTTGTATTTTAAATACAGAAAATCAGAATTCCTTTTGAAAATTTTGTCAAAATTGTATTTATTTATGTTATAAATTTAAACTTAGTGCTGCCATGTTTGAGGAAGGGCTGTGGCGTAGTGGTAGTGCGTTGAACTGTTACACAGAGTGTCCGGGGTTCGAAACTCGGCACAGACAAAATCAAAAAGTAGAGAAAAAAAACAGCACCACCTCTTCCCAGGCAACGGTACATGTTCCTTATCCTTTCTATCCCTTTCGGTGGCGCTACATGCGGTCATAGTCGACATTGATAAACTGAAGTTCATTGTGGTAAAGGCATAACAGTTGCCACATGGCTGTTTATCTCTTAATCGGTGTCCTAAGATTGCGTTCCCTTTCTCATTCTCCCTCCTTCTTCCTCCCACCTATCAATCTTCCTTCCAATCAACACAATGCTCTGCATTCATAGAGGTACACCCTTGTGTGTATACTGTACCAACAATTCCGAAAATGCTGATTACGTACTGACGTATTTCCGAACCTTCAAGTGTACTGAAAAAAGTGCGATCGTATCGAAATACCCATCACTAATACACATACAAAATAATTCACACTCACACAAACACACGCACGTATTGTAAATATTCCAAGTGTTTGATAATTTTCGCCTCTTCTTCTTCTGCTTGTGTGATTTCTATCTCTCTACACATTTATTTACCAATATTCATAAAAATACAATTTTATATCTTTTAAATTTTTCATTTTATTTTATTGTTTTGCTAATAAAAATGTTAATATTTTTTTTTTTTAATTCGTGGATACGTGCAATTGCATGCATATTCATTCCAAAAAATAAAACGGTTCCCCCCCTCCATTTTAAAAACGTACAGCACATTAAAACCGAAAACAAAATAAGAACAACACATACACAAGCATAAGAAGAGAACACACACACACACACACACACACACACAAGATTAATAAAAAACAACGATAAAGTTGTCAAACATGAAATTGTTTTTGTAGATGATCAAAGAAGAAAACAAAAAAACAATTAATACCATAAAAGAAATATCGCAACTACACATAGTTAAGCATTGAATTTTAGTTAGCAATTAAAAATACATACGTCACGCCCCTTTTTCACTTTAATATGGGAATTATTTTCGTTTAAGTAGACTAACACACATGCCTATTATTCCAAGGGCCATGGGTTACAGCAGAAAAATTAACCATGTCCGCTTGTACCTGTTCATTAAAAGTACACACCACAGTAAGGTAGGCACTCGGATCAATTCTAGAAATGCATAGTATGTGTCAGGAGGCAGAGCTCATTATACGAGACGTACATATGAGATATAAATAGCATTATAAATATTCTGTGTGTGGAAAAAGTGACTGTAGTCTCTAAAAGCACATATCACACTGAAGTCAACACTGACGCAGACTAACTTAACTTTTTTGAATAAGGGCACTTTCCATTATATAGTTCATATTTCAAGGGTGCACTTCATTCCTTAAAGACGATTGTCCAGTGGTACTTTTAAGGTTTGACCGAGATTATAATCTTCGCAGACGAGCCAAAAATTGGCATCAGAGCTGGTGCGGGCGAGCCACTTAATGTCACTCGCGATTAACAAGCCATTGAGTGGCACAGATTAGATTAAAAATATAGCAAGTCCCAAAACTCCAGAGCGGTTAATTATAGAACGGTACCTTTGTTCGGTACCTCCATTGACCGTAAGGTTGCGGCCTTCATCGTCTTTGAAGAAGTACGGCCCAATGATGCCGCCTGCCCATAAACCGCACCAAAGAATGCATTTTTCGGGATGCATTGGTAGCTGCTGAATTGCCTCTGCCTGGTCTTCACTCCAAATACGACAATTCTGCTTATTCACGGATCCTCATCCAGCTTTTCTAAGCCCCATTCACCGAAAATTCCGTTGGAGTAGGTCGCCTGACTTCAGTTCTTGCACCAGCTGTATTTTGTATGGCATTAATCCGAGATCTTTGCGTAAACCTTTCCGGGTGGTCGAATAACACAAATCCAATGGCTGCGTTCGGCGCCGAATGAACATATCGCGATCTTCTTCAACACTGGCGGATACAACAGCAATATTCTCTTCGGTACGCACTCTATGGATACAATTTGGTGGATTGATGTCCAATAAAGTGAAACTGGTGCGAAATTTGGTCACAATGAGCTGAATAGCCTGGCCTGTGGGTCGATTATGACGACCATGAAATGGACGTAGCTTGCGAAACACATTTTTCACAGAGCACGAATTTTGATAATAAATTTCAATAATTTGCAAACGTTGTCCAAGCGTAAGTCTATTCGTGATGAAATGGCAAACCAACCTGAGCATTTTTTACTTTGACACATGTCAGGAATCAGACGTGAACTGTCAGAAATCTAAACGTTAAAAACCAAGCAGCAGAAAAATCACCCTTTATGATGAACCAGTAACTCAATTTGAACGGATCGCGATATAAAAAGTGAACCACAAATCAAAGCTTTAAATAAAACCAATGGGCGTATTTTGTAAAACATAACGAGACTGAGGGTAAAGTTCTTCGAATTCTTGGATAACATTCTTAGTAAATGTTCAACGAACGAAGGCATCAATCAATTTGTTCTCGATTTGTTCCCTGGCAGCCTAGTATATCCCGGCTTTGTGTTACGTGACAAATTGTCCTGGTTTAAGGGTAATTCTTAAATTGCACACCCAAGGGTCTTCATATACCATATGTAAAATTATATTAGAAAGTTTTTATTCAAATTTTGGCTAATAATAATAATAATTTTAACTCTGATAACTACTAAATTTAAACGGTAGACATTTGAAGTGTTTTATTCTTGCGGCGAGTGTATTTTTAAAATTGATTTATATGTACTATGTTCCTCAACCTGACTTCTGTGTAATTTAAAATCGGGATACCTTATAAATTATAGATTATAGCTTAAAAAGCTTTGAATTTTTAGTTTTGTATAGAATATCGTATTAAAGTAAAAACAAAAAGCAAACAAAAGAGCAAAGCAAAAAGAAATTGTAAAACAAAAATAAACATTTATGTTTAATTCAGCAAATTAATTCCGAATTTGGCAAGTTCATATTGTTAGAGTATTTCTAATGTAATTAAACAAGCTTAATGAAAAAGTAAACAAAAATAATACATACGGACTTACAAATTGATTGGGCGCCATAAAAAGTACAAAGAGACAGCTGCCAGCAGCGACGCAGACGGTGACACACACAACAAATACGCACATACATACGCACATACATAGGTACTTACATACGTATTGGTACATATTTACGTTTGTTTGAACGAGTATATTCGTTGCGGCTTTTGTGGACTGCGTAAAAGTTTTTGTGGATTGCGATCGCCGCATACACATTCCAATGCCACAGTGTATACAGTGCATGTATGTGAACATTTTTTCAATGAGTACCTGCCGTTGGCAGTTGTTTTTTTTTATTTGGTTCTGAACACAACTTTTGCTCTATAGAATCGTGCTGAACTGCATGTTGTGCTGTTTATTGTTTTGTATATTCTAATAATTCTGTTTACATTGTGTTTACCAATGTGTAGACGGCAAGTTTTTGTTTATTTACAAAAAAAAAGCTATCAAATATTTGCATTTATTCATGTACTAATTAATAAATATGTAACAATTATAAAAGATATAAAAATATCTAACAATTATTTACAGATTTTGCGCCCTCTATCAATCGAGTATGAAAATGATGAGGTGACTCTTTTAGAATCGTTTTTTATATTTACACCGGGGGTAAAAGATGATCGCCGCAGCGAAAATTGTCACGGAAATGATGATCAGCGCCATCTATCAAAAGTAGCGTATGACAAAATATTTGTATATCAGATATCTGCAGCCTGTTCTTATCAATGGGATATACTGGAGTATAAACTAATTTCTTCGTGAACTACTACCCAATTCTATTCATTAAATTTTGTCGGGTATTTATAATACGACATTTAGATTAAATTTTATCGGTATTCTTCATTCTGTAGTCAGACAATGTGTATTGCCAGTGGTTACGATGATCTTAATTCTCTCTCAATGCATCGCATACATCAGCATATGTGCATGTGTGAGTATAAGTACGACATGAATATGAATGCAAATAAGAAAGTGAGAATGCAAAAGAGAGTAATTATTAGCAGTGATGCCAGATTTGATGGATTTTGAGAAGTAAAACTCAAGATATAGTATATATATATATAGTGTCTACTGCATTTTTTTTTTCAACCTCAAATAAAATTTCAGAAGAAGTTGTAAATTTGTGATTTAATAGTTCGTGATAGCCACAGTTAAGTACGACATCGTGGTCAGAGTCCACGAATTATATACAAATGATATATGGAATACATAACGAAAAAAAACAATTGCAATTTGCTGAGTAGGGCTATTTTACATACATACCTACATATCTAAGAATTCCAACATTATTGCAAATATTGTTTCATTAATATAAACACTATGGCAGCACTGATATTCTTAAAAATACAAAATTTTAATCTCTCTTACTCTCTTACAGCAATAAGAAAAGCGTAAGTTATCAAAACAGCACAACATTTTGCAAGAAAAATACACCAGTCACTCGAGTCTTTCAATGATTGATGGGACTTTCGCTGAGTGATGATGTTATAGTAGTAGTATGTTGAAAGAGTACTACTTAGTAGTCTTACTACCATGGCAGAATAATCAGGTAGCCGCGCTCTCTTATTCAAACCAAACAGTTGGTATAACGCAAAGGATTCGCGTGACCGCGACTGTACTGGTTGCGTCCTCCATGTGAATAGGATCACATTCTCTGCCGACGCAATGCTGTCACACGTAAACTATAAACTTTTTCGTGTAGGTTACGAACTATTGACGAACAATGGAATTAGGGAGAAGTTTGAGAGCAATTTTGTCAACGCAAATCATGTAAGTTGACTTTCAGCAGTTGTGTAAGCAAGATCTCACACCCCAATTTTTTAAAACAACAACGCTGTCGCATTTTTACGTATTGGTTTGCCCGACACTGCAATAGAGTCATCTTTTATCAACTTCTTTAACCAAAAACGTTGAAAATAATTTTTAAAATTTTGTCAAGTTTGATAATTGCCAGCTGTTAGATTATTACACTTAATGCTCTCTTTTCATAATTTGACAGTAAAGCTTGGATTGCCTCTCAGATGCGGCTAACTGTATTACTCTGCCATGCTTACTATTAACTACTCTTACTCAATTATGTACACATACTCACAACGGATTCTACTAAGTATGTGTTATTCTCTTTTGCGGCATGTGACTTGAAATCGCAAAATTCGCTGCAGATCTCTGGTGTATACATATATGCATCCTCATTTTCTTTTATACTCAATTGATAGGGGGCGCTGCCCATCAGTTTCTCATTACATTTGACATTTCAAACAAAAAACTTAGAAAATTTAACGCAAATGGTGTGAAGAAGTAAACTTCTGTAGGACGTCGGTTATTAAGGCCGAGGTTATATTCAGATTTTGATTGGCGAACAACATGAAACTGTTGTTGCACCGAACACTAAGAGACAGCTTTTACTCTCTTTCACAAAGAACACGATATGCTCGGTGTAATGAATACTGAACCGAGCACGCCGAGTATTCAGGGTGAGAATAGGCTATTTTACAAAAAAGGAACAAACATGTATGTAAAATAGTACGAAAACATGCAAACCATTACTTTCATTTGCAGGAAAGGCTGTGAACACGTGTACGGTTTAAGAGAGGATATTATTTTCTATATTTATATTATATATATTATTT
Source organism: Palloptera scutellata (assembly GCA_958295655.1). NCBI lineage: Eukaryota > Metazoa > Arthropoda > Insecta > Diptera > Pallopteridae > Palloptera > Palloptera scutellata. The sequence goes on along the minus strand of OY282449.1, from coordinate 113,029,769 downwards.
ACCGGTATACACCATGTGATGCAAACGGTTGTAACTTTATTAGCTTCATTTTTCACCTTGAAAAAGTTGTTTAAAATTTGTTTGTATACCATTTAGTGTTGCCATTGCGCACAAAATAGTATTATCAAAAATACCATTTCGACTGAAAGCTACAAACTCGAGCAAGAGAGAGAATTGCGATGTGTTCACCGAATAGCGAACACAGCCTAATATTAAAAATTACTACTTGCGCTGAGACAGAATAAGTGCTATAATATAAAAGGACGCCATTAAAAGAAAGAAAAATAAGTAGTGATGAGAGTGTGAGTGATAGGTGAGAGTTTGATTCCGGAAATCAATTGAATCTTAAGTATTGTTGGACGCAGTCCCTTGCGAGTTTGAGAATTCCACATTTTTTAATCAAGAACATTTCTTATTTAACACTTTTATTCGAGATATCTACCACTAGAGTTGCTAGTTCTTTAATTGATTAGTGATCTACTAATAATCTTGGCAAAATAAAACCTTAAAGTAAGCATTTCATATAACCGTGATCATCGTGGCGACACTGTCGAGATATATCGGACACTTTATTTTCTCTCTAATATAGGAAATCTTTCGATTAAATGTCGACTAAAAGATCATTATTTACTGTTGTGCACATATTTTCTCCTTGAACCTTTAAAAATTATGTTGGGGTGAAGCAAACTTCTCAATAGGACATACCAATATGGACTCCACAGCGAAGAACGTCATGATGATGATTAAAAATTTCTTATATCGAATATTAATTTTAAATAAAAAAGCTTTTGACTAATATATGTATAACATTTGATAACGCCACTAACGATGTGAATTTAAATTTTATTTTTAATTTGCAGAACCACCGTCTGATGATATTTAATTGCTTATATAAAATATAACATATTCACGATAAACATTGAAAGTAGTTATTATTTGAAAACTATTGCATAAACCATAAAGTCGTCACATAACAGATATAGTAATAAACCGCAAAATATAAGTTATTGTAAAATATTGGCCTAAAAAAATGAAAAAAGAACAAATTATAATATTTAGATAAAGCAAAAAAGCTCACATTCATTCAACAATTATTTGCTTACCAGAGCAAAACGCTCCCAAGCATTTCCCCTCCATATGGGAAGCTTTTCAACTTCAGTTAAGTTTTTAAATCTGCCTTTCAAAGTTCTGTAATTGAAAACAGAATAATAATGCTACTACAGTTTTCGAATGAAAAGAACCAAACTAAAGAAGCAGAGATGTGTAGGGCTCTTGGCTTCATCTCATGAAGTAAGAGGTCTGCAAAGATGTTGTTGATACTTAAGAATATTCACCTTTGAGTCATTAAAAGATATGCCGTCTTTTGTCCGATCTGCGGTAGTAATTGTAATTCTCTCATCGAACCAGTATTCAGCAGTTTTAGTACAGCAGCACGATGTTTTACTAAAGAACTCTTTCTATTAGTTGATGAGATCGTTGATGAAGCGGTGCCATTATCAAAGTAGCCAGCTATAACGCTATTATTTAATGTATCAATTGTATTTGTTCGGCGTATACGTCTTGCAGGTTCTTTGCGTTCATTTAGCACTACGGTCTCAGTTTTCGGCTCTGGTTCTTCTAAATGCGCTGAAAGTCGAATATTGCGACGCCTTTCATCGAGAAGTTGTTTCATCGACTTGCGTTTACTACGTCTGCGAGTTGGTGACAACAAAGACGATGTATTGAGAATCGAAGACAAATGCAAAGATGGTGATGTTGAAGCAATAGCGTTGGTCGGCGATGATGGACCTGAAATTCGACGTGATCGCCGTAATGTGCCGTCGATCACTGCTTGGTCACCATCGGGTGGCAGAAGTGATTTGTCCATCACCGACTCCGAGATGCGACGTGAGCGGCGTAAAGATTTGTTCACAGTCGTTTGGTCAGCTGCGAAGGACGCTACTGATTTAACCACGGACAGTCGACAAGACCGGCGCAATGGCTTTTTCACAATAGTTTGTTCAGCGCAAAATGTCTCAGAGTTGGATATGTTTGCAGCATTCTCATTTTCAATGGACATGTCTAATATGCTGTGATTCGTTTTCCGAATGCACTTCAAGTTCGGGTCGATTGGGTCATATGGTACTTTGAAGACGGGACTACTGGTGGCGAACTGTGGGGAGGGGTAGTAAACAGAATTTAAAGAAAATGGTTTAAGGAAAAATAGGAAAATCTTACCAATTGGCATTTGGCATTCTGATTTGTCGGTGATGTTGAATCTTTCTGCGATACGCCCTTGCTCATAATAGCTTCCTGCATAATGCTCTTCAATTCTTCACGCATTGAATTTGGAATGGATTGATTCTCTGTTGGCCATGGTTGATATGGTGTGTTTTCTATAGTCTGATGACAATAATTTGATTTATTTCGCACAGTTTCAATTAACTGCAATATTCTATTATCCATTTCTGCTATGCATTTGCGAACAATTGGACTAAAACTAATATAGCATATATTTTAATACTGATATTTCTATGAATTCTATGCCAGCTAACCTTATAGTTCCGTTGACGTTATTGATTGATGTTGGCACCGCTGCCGCATCCACAGTCGTTGATGTGGAAATGTTGAGGCTCATTAATGAAGCACGTGAATCAATAGTGCCATCTAAAAGGGATTCTCTCCCCTTAAAAGCAAACGCTGGTGGTGCTGCTGCACATTGTGGTGGTGGTAAAAAGGGCCGTACAATTCCCGTATTTACCCTACAATAAGAATTGAATCACATAGGTAATTTAAATTTTTTACTACTGAACTCACTTTTGCTTCTCTTTGGGTGTCATACCCATTTCTGTTCGATTTAATTTGTTCAAATCTATTTTTTTTATTTTACTGGGAGTGCAGGAGAATGTATTGTTTTTAATGAGCGTTGACGTAGCCATACTTGAGTAGGGGCGTTTTTGCAGCATCGGTGTTGTTGACTGAACTCGTGTGGAACTGAGTTTATACGGAGTTTTGTTGTATTGTTTCCTCTGAAATATTGTTTAGTTTAAATATTGACTTATCGTTAGGAGAGATTTTAAATAGTAGATATGCCGCTTTATATTAAACGTAAAAAATCCGAGCCGATTTTTCGTTTAAGCATGTATGATTGCGTCTGATGTTTGAATATCAAACATGAGACAAGTCCAAGTAGCTTCTCCACACTTAACTTTAAATTGCACATAAAAAACTGATTATGGAATTCTTAATGCATATATTTTGTCACAAACTGTTTTATTGATTAATGATCGTGACGATTAAGAAAGTATCCATACTTTTGTGCTTCCAGCTCCTATACAGTCATAGGTCATAATGGATTACACAAAGCAGCAATATACTTTCAAGAATCTGTGAGCTTCTTGCAAATGAAAATTACAGAAAATTATTGTAGTTGTGAATACTATGAGAGAAGAAAAATTTAATTTCTACCTAATTTTGTTACAAAGAACAGTTTGGTTACAATGAGCAGAAATCTGGTGACAGATGTCCAGGGCGTAATGAGATTATGGATTGAGCACTTTTCGCCGTTGCTCAATCTGGATGACGGTAATAATCCCACCACTGCGGAATCTACACCGGAAACCTCAATCAGTAACGGCATTGAAGTACCGCCACCAGACTATGAGGAGTCATGCCAAGTGATTGGAACCTCAACGTACTCTGCCCAATCCATAAGAAAGGTTACTCCACGATCTGCGCGAACTTCCGTGGGATAAGCCTTCTTGCGAAAGACTGAAGCCCAACGTCAACAAACTGATTGGACCTTATCATTGTGGCTTCAGGCCTGGTAAATCCACCATCGACCAGATATTCACACTACGCCAAATTCTGGAAAAAGACCCGAGAAAAACATATAGACACCCATCATTTATTCGTCGATTATAAATAAAGTTGCCTTCGACAACACGATTAGGGATGACTTATACGCCGCAAAGTCTGATTTTCATTCGTCTTTGCAAATTGATGCAGGCCATGCATTGTCTTTATGTTTAACGCTAATCGTTTTATTAGTAATGAAAGGCCGCATTCCTAATAGAATTATTTCTTCTGCCATTTTAACACTGATTTTCTATGTATGTTTTTTTTGGTAAGACACTTTCCACTTACAGTTTTCAACAAAGCTATTGAGACCATTCCAATTTGCCTTTTCGTAAAGCTACACTGATCGCTCGTCAAAGGGTTGTTGATTCGAGAACACGGAAACGATGCTTAAATGCTACAGTAGTCCGAATTTCCAAGAGTCATGATGAGAAGTAAGAAAAAGGTCAAGGATGTTTTGGGCTTACCCTGCGATACAAGGAATGTGTGTCGGTTCGGCCACTAATTGAGTCAGGTCGCTCGACTCGGCAAATAACTGGGCATGCAGACCTTCGATTGCTGTTTGACTTGAGTGGCACAACCAATCCGAGTTGTGAACATTGAAGTCACCAGCAACCACGATTACACTGCATATGTTTCCAAATAGAAGTGATCGATTTAGAAAGGGATTCTAACTTTTTAAAAGTAAAATCGCTATCAGAATTCCGCCTTTTAAAAAGAAAACAGAAGTGCAGCAAATGAGACTGAATGCTGAACTTAACTCACATGGAGCTGAACTCAGCATCCGTCATATAAGTTGTTACATTGGTACGCAACATCCTCATTAATAAAAAGGTCAAGATCCCTGTGGGAAGAAAACAATTGCACCAGTCGATACCCTGGCACGTGAAAATTCAGTGGATCTCACATACCTAAGTCTCACATAATGCCATTATATAAGGTTTATACTAATATTTTCCAACATTTATAAGCATAGACAAAATTAAAACAAGACAAGAGCCAGGGAATGCAATTACAGAACGTCGATAAAGAGAGTGTGGCAAGTGTTATGACTTTACCACAATGAACTTCAGTTTATCAATGCCGACTATGACCGCTTGTAGCGCCAACGAAAGTCATAGGAAAGGAGAAGGAAAAATATATCAACAACAATGCGGTTCTGCTGAACGACTGTGGATGCTGTTTTGTTGTTATTTTATTAGGTTATTGTTTTCCCGTTATTTGATTGTATGTTTAAATTGATTTATTTTGACATAGTTTGACTATTATATTTAATGCACTAGTTATAGATGCGCTCGCGGTGTGAATACTGTTCTATGAAAGACGAGAACAAAATTTAGACGGTTGCACTACAATAGACGAAAAGACAGGACAATAAATATGAAAAGAAGACCGGTGGGGACATCCGTTCCCCTCGACGATTGGATGGATGGATGGATGTGAAGAAGGCCGAAAACCTGACCTACGAGTGCAGGACAGTTCCTCAAGCACTCGGCTATGTTGCCCATTGTACTCAAGGCCTAGAAAAAGAAGGAGTGACAGCAAGTAAGGGGTTAAAGAAAAAGAGGGAAAAAGTTGAAAAAGGGGTTATAGGGGGACTACGTTCTTTTCCGCAAATTTCCCGGATTCTCACAAAAAATTTCAGAAACCCAAAATGCGCCATCTCGCTCTGGCAAAGGCGGGACATGTGCAGAGAAAATTCTCCGTGCTGTCCACCTCCTCCAGACAAGATGTGAAAGTCGGGTCCTCGGTGATGCCGATGGTGGTCATATGTTGGCCCCATGGATTATGCCCTGTGATGAGTCCCACCATCCGGCGAAGGTCCTTCCTTCCTAATTTAAGAAGAAATTCTGCTGCCTTCCTGTTTGGACAAATCACAAAACACAGTTACAGATGTCCAGATTGGACCAGCGTCTCTTATGTAAATCATTAGCATAAGATTTTATCCAATGCATGGCACCTGCCAAACTGGTCCCGACTATTGGCTCTGGTCCCAAAAGCATGTTCTCTGATTCACAGTTGGCCAACTCGTCGGCTTTCTCATTCCCAGGAACTCCACAGTGCCCAGGGACCCTGATAAGATGAAGCTGATTCAGTCTTGCGACTGACCTGGACGATTACAACTACATTCCTTCACAAAAATTTTTACGAGAAAGTTTTCGCGCCGAAGGTGATTTGGCTCAGAAAAAGCGTATCCACCATTATTTTCTATAATCATGAAACTTTGTGAATGTATAGTGTTCGGTCTCGAATCGATAATGCCCCAAAGAGGGGTACCTAATTAATTTATTTTTCTCTCTGTCATTTAAAACGTTTAGTTGTATCCGGAAAAGACGGCGATTCATTGATACTCTGCATCAAAAAGTGCGAAACCGTGAATAGAATATTTTCAATTGTTCAGTATCGGTGTTGATAAAGAAGTGAATTCTCTCAATCTTGTTCTTCTTCGTTCTTTTAAACAACAGCCCATGGAGGACCTATGAGGACTGAGCTTTTCGCATCCACTCATGTTGTGCGGAATATATTTATGTACATGAATGAAAGGTAACTACAGTTTTATGCCGAATCCGAACAGTTCTCTCAATCTAACAAATTAAATTCGAAGAACTTAACCAAGCTACATATTGCACATCCAAATAGCAATCATCAACTGAAGACTTTAAAAAATTGCGTAAATGTTTGAGAAAAACAAAATTCAGGGTAATCTCCTCTAGAGCGCTAAGCTTTTCTACAATAGAATGACAAATGCATTTAATTAAAATTCAACATGCATTCAGTTTAAATCTTTCATAGAATAAAATAGCATCAATAAGAAAGCTTTGCTAACTAATTTAACAGTTTTCATTAGTAACTATTATTTATGCTCACATAACATATTTTCTTTATAATTACTATACAAACGAATTTTATTTACTCAAATAAATGAAATTGAATGTGTGATGTGATATATAAAACCACAAGATTTAAATTCCTTCTGTTGTGGTTTCGGAAAAATAAATCAAGTATCTAAATGCAATAAATCCCACCAGCAAAAAAAAAAATATAAAATTAATTTCTAACGATATAAAGACTATTTACATGTAAAGTAAATGATCAGTTGAAAATGGAAAACGCTACAAACGACACAAACGGCGAGGAAACTCAACGGCCCAACGCTGTTGTAATCACACAATTGGAACAATTGCTTAATGTGCAATTTCCAAAGCAAAAATATGTGTACGAACTGCAACGTGCCACACAGAAGGGAGAAAATTATATAGGCGTCGTTTATCGCATCTCCGTAGAGCTGTTTCAAGCTGCAGAGGCTTCACATAATAATTTCAGTCTAATACTGAAAGTGCCACCTCAGAACGAGATACAGCGCCATCAATTCTTTGCTCGACCATGTTTCCTGCGTGAGTCATTGGCATACGAAAAGGTAAACCTGAGTTGATGATCACTTTTCTGATTGGATACAAATATCTAACAGTTCTTTATTAGTTTTTACCATTGGCGCAAAAGTTTCAAGATGATAAAGTCAACGATAAGAATCTAACATTTCACGAATTTCCTGAATGTTATGGCTCCCAAACTGATGAATTCAATGAAGCTATTTTTATGGAAGATTTACGTGTAAAAGATTTCAAATTATTTGATCGTTTCGCTCCAATTGATAACGAGCATGTTGCACTGGTGATGCGCACCTACGGGAAATTGCATGCTGTATCATTTGCAATTAAAGATCAACAACCGGAGATATTAGAGGATTTCCAACAAATTGTGGATATATTTGAGCAGCGCAAAAATGACAGGCAACTGGCTTCATACTTCGAAGAGCTTAAGACAAGCTCACTTGCTACTCTAGATTCTAAGAATGATGCGAGCTCTATTAAGGTGTTGAAAAAGTACTTGGATCAAGGTACATATTTTGATTTGTTTTTATCGTTGATCGATGGAAAACGTTGTGAACCGTATGCAGTCGTTTGTCATGGTGATTGTTGGAATAATAATATCCTTTACAAATATGAGGTGAGGTCATTCTAATAGAAGGCATTGACATTCGAATTGCATGCTTTAGTCCTGTGTTGTTTTTCATTTCTTTTCACTCAAAAACAGCATGGAAAGCCGAAGGAAGTTCGTTTAATAGATTGGCAGGTCATGCGATACGCTTCACCAATCACTGATTTATTTAATTTTTTATTCACCTGCACTTCGAGCGACTTTCGCATGGCACATTTTGAAGAAATGATGAATATCTACTATGAAGAAGTTACAAATCATATAAGGAGGTAAAATTAATCATCCATCCTCAATCATTATAATTTATGTATGGTATTTTATAATCAATACAACTCATTTCAGACTTGGCTCAGATCCTCGAAAAGTATTTCCGCGCGAGGCATTCGATGGGCAATTAAGAAGCATAGGCGCTGTCGGACTTCTCTTTGCTATGATGGTTCTACCTATAACCACAACAAGACCTGAAGATGCACCAAACTTGGCCGAACTCAGCGAACGTATCAATTCTGGCGATACGACGGACTTAAAAGGAGCTGGACTTTTATGCGAGAACAATTCAACCGCATATAGGACACGCATGCGTGACACTGTTTTGGATAGTATTTATTTGGGTTTTATTTAGAAATATTTTTACATGGGAACATCTCTTAAGGAGATATGAATAAAGTACACACTCACCTTGGTTTCAGCCAAAATATTATTAACTTGCGGTGTATGCTTTAATTGTTTTGCACTTTTTGCAAATCGTAATGTTGATAGAGTTTCACTTAAATCCTCTCGACGCGGACTAATACACGCCAATAACGTTAAATAGGAATTGGAGTTTAATGATTCTGAAATTATAATTTGGAGTTTGGTTTCAATAGAAATTAAAAGCGTCATTGTTTGACTTACCCTGCAGCACGAAGCTTAATACACTATCACGATACGGAATTTTTTTGCCCGTTGCCATCGCTTGTAATACTTTGCCCATACACAGTAAACCCTGATTGATATTAACACCTTCAAACTTTTCTTTCCCCTCAGCGCCAGTGCGACGGACACCTTCAGATCCTGCCAAGTCTACCAGATTCAAGCAGGCACTGGTCAAACACTCGTCCTGTTTGGAGCGCACGTGCAATGTGAATATGGCATGTGAGCGTGAACTTTGTTTATTCATTTTTGTTGGTCGCACATGACGATTCTTGTTGCCTTGCGCGAGTATGGAGTAGCATTCCTGGATGGTATTTAATGGTGTACGTATGCCGCCTGTGTATTTATAACCTAAACAAACAAATGAAGTAAAATTATAAACATGCAATTGAATTTATGTCGAGTCATTTATGGAAATTAAAATGCTTTAACGATGATTGTATGCGCAGTGGATGTCAATAATGATGTTGTAAGTCGACATTCAGCACACAGGGTGCACCCCTATGAATGCAGAGCATTGTGTTGAATGAAAGAAGAATGATAGGTGGGTGGAAGAAGGAGGGAGAATGAGAGAGTGAATGCAATCACACAGGACACCGATAAAGAGATAAGACAATCATTGTGACAAGTGTTATGCCTTTACCACAATGAACTTCAGTTTATCAGTGTCGACTATCACCGCATGTAGCGACAAAGGCCGAGCTATTCGCATTCACACATTATTATTAGAAGGAAGAACAAGAGAACTGCCGCATCATTATTTACGCCTGTCTGGAGCTATTACCTATAACCCATATTTTAAATCTAATCGTGACTTTCTAGTGTACAACTCGGAAACTAAGCTGTCTGTTTCCTCAAATTGAATTACCTTTTGCCATAATTGGTTCAAATGAGTTTTCCGCCAGTAGATCATATGCTTTCTCATTGTAGATTTCTATAAAGGATGCGAAAATATCAAAATGCACAGTTGATTGCTCAATGCTATCATCTGCCGCATTGAAGTTTAGTATTTCTCTTAAGCAGCGAGGTATGACACCAACTTGATCACCTTCAAAAGCCTTGAAGAAAGGAAGCAATCAGTGAAAATTTAAATTATTAATAATCGCTCTCACATTTGAATTTAATCCCATAGTATAGGATTTGCCAGTGCCTGTCTGACCGTAAGCCAGCGCAGTACAATTAAATCCTTTCTTAACTTTTATCACCAGAGGCTTTATAAGATCATCAAAAATCTGTTGTTGCGGGACATCGGGTCCAAGGGCATGATCAAATGTGAAACAATGGTTGTTTCGCTCATCCACAATTAAAATCTGTTTAAAAAACAAAATAAATCATAAATATTTGAATCAGCTTGATCACTCAAAGAGCACTGTAAAAAACAATTTTCACTATTTTCAGAGCTTGCAAGTGTGACATTCATAAATACGTAATACACTACAATTCATTAAATCAAATATTGCAGATCAATAAATTTTTAAAAACATTAATAATTGGTTTCCCTGGCTTACATTATTCTGCTCATATTGAATAACGCTGCTGCCCTTCTTCAAATTCTCCTCCGGACGCTCACGAACAGCAATTTTTACAGCACAATTATCTTCACTCATGCTTATAATTTTCAATTAATAAAACTGCAATCGTATTTTCTTCCCTTTGTTTAATAAAATTCAACAAAATACAAAATCGGCAAAACACAGGCATAACAAAACAAGTTTTCTTAAAAAGAAAATCAAATTCCAACTGTTTTCAGCAGGGTTGTGTTGCACAAAACAAGTATGGGTGGGGGATGAGAACATAAAAGAACTGATTTCATTCCTAAACTAAACAAAGAAATCTCTATCAAATGCTACGTTAAGGCCTTTGTTGCAATTTTAAAATTAAATAAAACAATTTAAACGAAAACGAATTTCACAATAAATAAAATTTTGCAACCATGTACTTATTTCAAAAATGCAAGTATTCGGAAAGTAATTTACAAACAACAACTACGCATCAGTGATGATATTGCTGGTACCTCTGTACTTTGATGCCCAAAATTACATTTGCACTCAATAACATTTTCTTGGTGAAAATGTAGTTATCTATTTTACGTCACAAAAACATATTACTATTATGGAATATATCTCAGTTCATATATTCACGGTGCTGCGATGGCTCATGTCCATAGAACAACAGTGTTGGTGTACCCGAGTGCAGAAAAGTGTCCGATCAACAAAAGGTGCTGGTTATATAGCTGTTTGCTGTTCGACGAACACATTATATTTTACTCTCGTGCTCGGTGTAGTGGTTACATTGGTGTTCGTTACAGAGTTGCTTTTTCTCGAAATTCAGTTTTTTGTAATACTATTTTGTTCGCAACGTCACCACTAAATGTTATACCAAAAAACTTTAAACGATTTTATCAATATGTAGAGTGCAATTAATATTATAATTGAAAAATTATGAAAATAATATGATTTTTCTTCAATAGTTTTATGAATAATATATTTAATATTCACTTTTAAAAACTAAAAACATTCGAAATTTCTCTTTTCTGCAAATGAAAATAATGATGTACAGGTTTCCATGTTTTCCTTCAATTTTACATACATTTTTGTTCCTTTTTTGTAGAATAACTCTTTGACACCCTGAATGCTCGGCGTGTTCGGTGAATATTTCACCCAGCATATCGTGTTCACTGTGAGAGTGAGTAGAAGCTCTTATTTCGTGTTCGGGCAACAACAATTGCATGGTGTTCGCCGAGCAAAATCTGAATATAACCATGACCTAACCACAGCGTAATCGTAGTTATTCAATTCAGAAGCGAGTTATATATATATATCAAAACGCAAGGAATTTGTATTTAAATTTAACAAAATAAATTTATTTAAAAGAAAATTGGAACTTTTAAAAGTACATTAAATAATGGAAGAGCCCAACCGAACGGTGGGAAATTGTTCTAGAGAAGAACCAAAAGAGCGCAATAGAAAGAAAAGAACGAAAAGAAGGAAGGATAGAGTAGAGAAAATCAATAGAAATGACAAGGAAAAAAAGGTACATTAGGGTGGCAGTCGTATAATCACAAGCACTCAAAAGATAATGGCCTTCAAAATGAATTGTGAAAAAATTAATAGACAATTGAATTCTAAAGCCAAAAAGCTCTATTCCGCAAAAAGGATGGTTATTTCTTGCCAAATTTTGTTGAAAAAGATAAATTTTTCTTAAAAGATTTTTTTGGGGTTCATTATTAATTGATGAAAAATATTTTAAATTTTAGCTAGATGTTACATTGAACAATTTGAACACATATTATATTTGATTTAAATGAGATTTGGCGGAGTATATCCAGTTGAAATTTAATAAAAGAATATAATTCCAGGCACGACAATTCTTATTTCACTTTAATGATGGGAAAGAGCTGCAGTGTATCGACATTTAGTTGGGTTTTCTTCGGAATCAACGTTTCATTGCGGCAAAAACGCTCTCATCGAAAGCAGTCGAACCGGGTATGCAAACAATACATTCAAATATTTTCTTTATTTCCTTGTAGACGCAATTTACGGTATCCAAATGAATGAATGAAGTCTCGATTTTTCTGCAGATTTTTATAGTTTATTTTAGAAATTAGGGATACATATGAAAAACACTGAGATACACTGTACAGCACTGCAGTAGGTTATCCTAATTTCCAGAAAAAAAAAAACTTCAGAACGCATCAGCTCTCACCTTTCATCTGTAAGTTTAGAATACTTAAATTGTTTCTAAAGTACGCAATAATAATAGTTTCTTTTTTTACGAAACATTTTCGTAAAAAAAATATTCCTCTCGTGAATTTGGTTAACAAATAAAAACAACACTAGACACAAATGTTAAAAAAACTGCAACAACGCATTCTGTTTCAAAAAAAAAAAAAATTGTCACAATGCTGTAATTGTTGTATTGTGTGTACTTTTAAATCCAACGCTGTCGCAGTTGAACCAATTTGTCATTTTATTTTGTCATGGCTTTCAATTTGCTTTCAACTAGTTTCAGTTCTTAAAGCTGTGGGCTTTCATTTTCTCAGCTGTTTCATTGTGTTTTTATTTCTCGATCGTTTTAGATGTTTCTGGAGCTTTTTTTTTGCTTTTCTAGCCTATAAAAAATAAACTCATTTAAATTGTGACTAATTTATCAAATATTGCTAATCAAAATCATTAAATATAAATCATTTGAACTGTCCAGTTCTTTCAGTAAAGTTCCAGCGAAAATTTTGCTAGGGAATATAGTCAAAGCCAATCAATATAAAACAGGAAACTACTACGTTTCAATTAAAAAATAGAGCGAAAGAAAAGGTTGCAATTATTACAGATACGAATTTAATTAAGAGCGAGGTAAGTGTACACATAATATTTGGTGCTCTACTAATCTAAATTTCCATAAATATGATTTTATTCTGTTCTCAACATTTCTATTTTTACATTTGTAATTTGTGCTTTTGTGCGACAGTGTTGAATGGGAGAGGTGCTTAGTGCCAGAGCAACTAACATCATAATTTTGTAATCACTTTTTTCAGTTGTATCTTAAATTGAAGCGCTAACATCCATCAACTGTTCACCATAATACACTTTTCCGTCCTTGTTCCAATTTCGCAATCATCCTTGTCAGTCTCGTTTTTTTTCACTATTCCCATTCATTGTTTGGCACTGCGCAATATTTTTCATTTTGTTTCTATTTTGCTTTAATGCTAGTTTTGTTTATTTCTCAACCAAACAAAAGATATCTACATATGCACATATGTATGTGTGTTTGTTAGGAACCGGTTCGGGTAATCGACGGTTCGGTTTTTCGAATAATTCGAATAGTTAACATAATGAAGAGTTTCTTCGTATTTTGTGGTGCATTTGTAAAGGGTCATTTTTATAAGAGTTTAGTTTTTGAAAATGAAAAAAAAACACAGAAATTTTACAAAAGTGAATGAAATTTTATTTGGATCGATAAATCAATTCCTGCCATTTACTTTTAAAAGATAATTTCACTTAAATGTTGCCCGCGGCTACGCTTCAAGTGGTCCATTCTGAAGGTCCAATTTTGGCACATTTTCAAACATTTCGGCCGGAATCTCACAAATGACTCATTCAATGTTGGCTTCCAAAGCAGTAATCGTGTTTGGCTGGTCCCTATAGACAAGAGACTTAACATAGCTCCACAAAAAATAGTCGAACGGGGTCAAATCACACGATCTTGGTGGCCAATTGAATACACCAAAACGTGAGATTAACTGCTCACCAAATTCGCCTCTCAATTGATGCATGGTTTTGCGTGCAGTGTGGCACGCAAAAAAGTGTTATAATCGAACGGAACCTTTCTCCATTGACCATAATGTTACGGCCTTCATCGTCTTTGAAGAAGTACGGGCCAATGATACCGCCTGCCTATAAACCGCACCAAATAGTGCATTTTTCAGGATGCATTGCTAGCTGCTGAATTGCCTCTGTCTGGTCTTCACTCAAAATGCGGTAATTCTGCTTATTCACGTATCCATTGAGCTAAAAATGAGCCTCGTCGCTAAATGGACGTAGCTTGCGAAACACGTTTTTCTCAGCGCATGAATTTTGATAATAAATTTCAATAATTTGCAAACATTGTTCAGGCGTAAGTCTATTCATGATGAAATGGCAAACCAAACTGGGCATAAATCAAGTGACAGCTGTCAAAAAGACCAACTCCGAAAAAAGTATTGCCAGATTGAAAACCACACTTCTAGAAAAAATCACCCTTTATTAAACAATGGGTTGATGTGCCATTAACAGAAAAAGAAGAAGAATATTTCGAACAATTTAAATAACATTTTAGAAACGCGTTAAACAGCCATTCCCTCCGTGCTAACTAAACGATAAAAGCAGTTAAATAAAACGATTAATTCTATTAAAAATCAAAAGCACGACAAAACGAAAATAAGTGAAGGTAGCCTTAGAGAAACAACTTTAAAAGGGGTGAGCCAGAAAAATTTTAGAATTGTTACGTATCCATTATACGCAATTGTCAAGAGTTAGGACCCAGTTATCTTCAAGTGAAAGTATTTATAAATAATGCAGTTTTTTCTACATTGCTCATTTTCATCTTGGGTCTACTTAAGTCAACATGTCGAGCGAAGAAGAACAGCACCGCAAGTTAATTCTGGACATTTACTTAACTGATAAGATGAAGTCTAGACTAAACATTGCAAGGGAACGCACAGCGAGTTTAGCGACGGTTTATACGTCATAAACAGCTACAACACGGGAAACTCCATCTGCATAACCGAAGGGTCAGGCAGAAAAAAGGGTTCAAATAACCCAGAAGTGCTGAAAAGGGTTGTTAGTACATATCGGGCTAATCCAACGAGGTCGACTCGAGATGTTGCAGCTACAGCTGTTAAGTTTCGAAATTGTGATTTATCACGTTTTTTGCCAGACGACTTTCAACTACCATATATTTGAGAGTTTTAACTATCTCTTTGTAGACTTGTGTATTTTTCTGATTGTTCGTGTAATTAATATCGTGTAATGACATAGATACATATGTAGATACCAACTTGGGATGACAAATAAGCTCAAAAATTCATAGTTTAAGTAATAAGAAGTCCATAAAATTTAAATTCATAGCCATAGAATTAACGATAAATGTATTTACTATAGATATAATTCATTTAAGTTAAAATTATGTGCTGTAGAAAAGTATTGTATTTAAAAAACTAGAAAGCACATAGTTAACTTAACTGGCAGTTCACTCAAGGTTATATGCACAATTATCGTAAAATTAACTTTACTAATACATGACAACAAAAACAACTACGGTTCAAGGAAGACATAAGAGCGACTTACGTTTTTTGAAATCAATACAAACATATTTTAACTTACCGTAGTTTATAAGTTCTCGCTAAAACTTCAAGAAAACTTAACATTTTGTATGTTGTAAGGAGATTTATTGTGTAATACCAATACAAATTTTTGAAAGGTATTAATATTAAATAATGTTGTTTATAAATGCTGGAAAAATATTGACAGAATCAATCTTCTGCACTTTTGGGTTAAGAATTTACAAAATTTCTGCCAAATTCGGATATGTTGCATAATTATAGGGAAGTGATTCTTTCTTGTTAAGCATCGATCATTTGAAACCCCGCAGGACTGTACAGTAGTTAGACTATTAACCTTAGAAACAATTAAAAATATCTGTAAGTAAGTCCTTACAACTAACTGTTCTCTGGGTTGTTGAATTCATTGTTACCCTCCTTGTTCATGCTTCCGTCTAATCCCTTCCATTATTGGTTACAATTGTATTCATCCAAACTTACATTGCTTTTTTTTTTAGCAACAATTAATAAAAATAAAAATATTTGAACATAATAAACCAAAGTTTGGCAATATTGATTAAAATGGAAATTTCGCGGAAATTCTAATTTCATTTCAATTTTCGCCACTGAATATCATAACAACGAAAGGCATTGTGCTTTAAAGAAAGTGAACAAAGCACGTAAAATTCAATTAAAAGCAAATGAAAAACATTTCAAATTCATTTACAGTATAATACAACAATAAACTTGTGATTAAAGTTGCTGGAAAATTAGTCATTGTTGTTCTGTGTGTGAGATACGGTGAGCGGAGAGAAAGAATAAACCGGTTGCATCATTCACTGTTACTACTGCCTCCAAAGAGGAGGAAGGAGATCCTGCTAACGCCACACAAAGAAATAAACCCATTTTGGTAAAAACCACTTCACACTCTGAACTAGCAACAACACAAGCTTAGATAAAAACAAAGGCGACAACGAAAAACTTATTATTTCTCTTTGTCTGAAGCAGTTGTGATTTCCGTATCCAATTGTGGGGAGAGCGAATCACTTGCAACCACCAATAAAACAACAATCAATACTTACTAATAACAAAAACAAAAATAAACGACGCAAAAATGCCAGCTGATTCAGTTTCAAGGTGAGCCATAACAGCAGAAGGGGTTTTAGCAAACACACCTTCTTCTCGCACTCTTCTCCTACTTTTCATCATTTTACGTATCTTTGATTATTTCTTTTGTTGCGCTTCATATTTTTCATACTTTTTTTTTAACTAACAAAATGTTATTTACTCCAAAACAGAATGAAAATGTAATTTCAATTGTGTTTAATGTGTTCCTAATAAAATGATTTTACTAAAATATTTATTTCGAAATTGTCTATTTCAAGAATGGAATCCAATGGATCGGGAAACGAGGCGAATGCACCCGAAAATCTTCTAGGTTCATCACCGGGTGCCTCAAGCTTGCGTTCACGCACCGACAGTGAAAGCTCGGATAAGTAAGTGCAGAAAAGAAAATTTAAAAATAAGTCTAACTAAATAACACAGTGATTGTCAGAACTAAGTAGATATAAAACCGTTTTCCTTGATGTTTATTTACAGACGTCCTTTCTATCCATCAGCACCAACAAAATCTAATAATTAATTTCTGTTCCTCCTAGTCTTTCCTGATTTAGTCTTTACGTTTTGACCAGATTGAATCACATGGTAATTGTCAAAACGAATTCAGGTTGTCATAATTAGTAACCATATCTCTTATCTCACTCAGGTGCTGTTAGGAGTCTAACGGTAATAATCTTGGTTACCTCTTATTTCTACTATTTACATATAAATGATTTCCCCCTAGTGAACAATTCAATCAAACTGACTCCTATTCGGTCCATTGATTTTTAATCTCATTGTGATTTGCTGCAAACAGATATTGCCTCTGTACCTTCATGTCCCCAAAAGTGTGTATAAAATATAATGTGTTCGTTTGTATAGTCGTAAAAGTTGTAAAAATTTATAAAGAAAAGCTCGGATTCGCCGTAAAGACCATATATAGGTCTTCTTTCATTCATGCACAATTACATATGTAAACTCGGCCTAGGCCCTCCATGGGCGGTTGTGCCTTTAAAGAATGCGAAATATAATTCGCCAACCTGTTCATGTATATTTAATAGAACTAGTCGAAGAGCTCAGTGATCAAAATTCTATCACACGAAATACATATATGAATCCAGACCTTAGACAAAAAAAATCACCAGGCGATGATTATTTAAATGGAATAATTATCAAAAAATTTCCACAAATTGATGTCAAGCATTCATCTTCTTCAAATCTTTAACGGCATCTTGCACATTGGCCACTTTTACCTGAGTGGAAATTATCTCAGATAATAATGGTTCCCAAACCAGGCAAAGATCCTACATTTGCTGGCTTTTAAAGACCAATGAGCCCATACTCTCCAAATTGTTCGATAAACTTTAAATAAAAAAAATTCGCCCACCGATAGAACCAAAGCAAATTATACTCACTCACCAATTTGGCTTTAGAGAAAAACACTGTTCAGTGGAATAAGTGCACAGAATTGAAGTACAAGCATTTGATGAAAAAATTTATTATTTATTGAATCAAAATAGACTCGATCAAAAATGAGAGCATCGAAATTACACGGGTTGGTACATAAAAACTCCAAGCTGGGCGTGGACTACAAATTGCTTCTCCATAGAGTGGTTGTTAAACCTATCTCGACGTATGGCATTCAACTATGGGGAACTGTGTTGCCATCAGACGTGGAAAAACTTCAAAGGATTCAATCCAAGATGATCAGAACCCTAACAGTAGCTTCAGTTCCATAGTGCATAAGAAATACCAATATTCATAACGACCTTAATATACCCATAGTTGAAAAGTCTGGCAAGAAGCTTCTACAACGCCAATAGCGCAAGCGGTTAAAAAGTAAAGTTACCATATATCTTGATAAAACATAAACTAGCACAATTATTCGGGGTCTGCACTGAGATGAAAGTAATTTTTAGTATACTTCTTTCTTGTTCGGTGTAAATTCAGTCTACTAAAATCTACGCTAGACTCTAACCTTTTAATACAGCACTAAACCCGCGCTCTGCCATGGAAACTGGCTTTTATTTTAGATTTAAAATTTCAAAAACTTATTGTTATTTAAAAAAAAATATATAAAAAAATTTAATAAAAAAAATAAAAAATATTTACTATCCATGTCCATGTAAAGCTTCGCCAGGCGCCTCTTCGGACTTCAGTCTTTCGCACAGTACGCTCGATAGAACCTTATATGCAATATTAAGAAGGCTTATCCCACGGTAGTTGGCGCAGATCGTGAAATCCCCTTTCTTATGGATTGGGCAGAGTACGCTGAGGTTCCAATCACTTGGCATGCTTTCATCCGACCATATTCTTACATAGAAGCTCATGCAAGCGTTTTTTGAGTTCTTCGCCTCCAGTCTTAAACATCTGCACCTGCAGCCTTATTGTTTTTCAGTCGAGCGATGACTCCTCATAGTCGGGCGGCGGTACTTCAACGCCGTCAGTGATTGGGGTTTCCGGAGTAGATTCCGCAGTGGCGATATTATTGCCGTCATCGCCATTAAGCAGCTGCGAAAAATGCTCCCTCCATAATCTCATTATGGCCTGGACATCTGTCACCAGATTTTCGTCTTCATCCTTGCAGGAAGAGGCCCCGGTCTTCAAACCATCAGTCAGGCGTCTTATTCTTCCAAAGAATTTTCGGACCACGTTCCTGTCCCGTAACATTTCGATATCAATGAACTCGCGTCTTTCTGCATCTCTTTTCTTGCGCCTGAAGAGACGTTTCTCCTCCCTCCTCAACTTTCTGTATCGCTCTTTGGCTCCTTTGTTATTTCACACCTATCTCTTATTTCTATGAACAATAACAACCTTTCCCATTTTAATAAAACCGATTACTACATATTATAATGATTTACTCGTATATAATATTTTCGATTTAATTTTAGAATGACTCGCTTTATTCTACCTAGCATGGATGGTAGTCCACCGAAGGTGTTGACATTGAACGAAGTTGCCGATGTTGTTAAAAATATACAAAATATGGAATTGGCGCATGAAATAGCACTCAATCCTGAGTTTAAATTGCAGCCATATGAACCACCAGAGGATAGGTTTGTGGATTCATTCAACTTCCGTCATCTTAATCTATATGATTTATTTGTTATTGTAGTCTCGAGCGTCGCATTAAAGAAATAATGCACAAAGCATTCTGGGATTTACTACGTGAGCAATTGAATCAAAAGCCACCATGCTACGACCATGCCATACAGTTGCTAGCTGACATTAAAGAGTGTTTCCCTCAAATACTCTCACCGAGCAATAAACGTGCCTTAGAGCACATTAACGAGGTGCTAGATGAAACGGTCATACGCCAGCAAGCGGAAAAAGGTGTGCTCGATTTTAAATCGTATGCAAACTTCGTAATACAAGTTATGGCCAAGTCTTGTGCACCGGCACGGGACGAAGTGGTGCAGAAGCTAACTGAAATCGAAGATGTAATTGATACTTTTAAGAGCATCCTGGACACGATGACCCTCATGAAACTCGATATGGTAAATTTCCTATTGGATTTTGCACGTAATGACATTATGGCCAATTCGGTGGAATATGAAAAGCAAAAGTTCAAGGAATACTTGGAATATTACAAACGTAAGTATAAATTGTGCTCGTTGTGCTGCAGTAAAGAGTTGTTGTTTTAAACGTGAATTTATTTTCTGTGCACAGTTGGATTTCCGGCCACTGAAAATTGGTTGCAGCGTAATCGCACGCAGGATGCCAACAATGTGCCTAGTACACCCGAACAAACAATATCCAATGCATACAATGAACTCATGTGCTGGGATGAGCCACGCGAATTCCCTGAGGTGCTGTTGAACGATAAGGAACGTATACTTAAGCTGGGACAACGTGCTAAGCGTCTCTGTGTGTGTGCGTCGTTGATTTCGATCTGTTCAGCCGTACCGATAATATCGCAGCGTGGCGATAATCGCATTGCTCTAGCAGCACAAATCGAAATACTGCTGCAGGGAGCAACTAATGACAAGTATGTGTTTCCACAGTTTTTAACAAGTTTTAAATTAATTTTTTCTTCTTTTTTTTCGCAGGGAAATTTCTGAAACCATTCAAAATATTTGGGAGCAAATAAAAATTGTTCTCAATGAGTATTTGCAAAAGGAAAATCAAACTCTATTGGATGCTGCTGCCGAGAATCTATTGAAGATGCAAATAATCCAAATCGCAAACAAAGATGCGCCTGTGCGCACCCTAATGTGTAGGTTTTGAATTTTAGTTGTGATGACGGCATATGCCTGTCATTGGCCATTGATACAATCAAGGAAAAGTGAAAAATTTTCTAACAACCTTCGCAGTTCCCTGGCACAGTTCCCTCCCGAATCCGCAACCGAATCTCTGTATAATAAACTTACTTTACATTTTTATTAAATTTGTTCTTCAATTACAGGGAAACGTCTTCAAACCTATTTCCGTTTGACATTGCGCTCGAAAGCTGGCCTCCCGCCACCACCTCCCGGCTACGTTGATTTCAAAGACGAATTGGAAGCATATGCTACTGCTTTGAAACGTGTAATTGCTTACAATCACTCGGTATTCGGAGAGTATTTAACTCAACTTCTTACACAAAAAAGACCACCAACAACAGAAATCGAATCAACTGGAGAAGAAGCTACTGGGTCAGCTACTGCTTTTGATGCGGCCGCTACCTCGCCCAGCTTGAAGGAATTCTCCTCCACCACTTCCTCCAGTCAGTAGTAGAACGAAATTATCAGCAAATAAATAACAATGGTGCGCGCTGAGCATGAGTGAGCATGAGTATGTGCGTGAAACTGGTTGGCATTTCGAAAATGGAGTATTTCCTGTTTGTCGTCGCTTAACATGAAAATTTGCGTTCATTATAACGCCACACGGTGTGTCCTGTCGCCCCAGAGTATGATTGAAAACTGGTTGTTGCGGCTGGTTGTTGCGGGTTGTTTTGGTTAAAACTCTCACTTGTGCCCCTCCCGTAAAAACCCAAGCAGTATTGGATGAAATTAGCAAAAGAATAAAGAATAGAAAAAGTAAATGAGAAAGATCGTAAAAAACGCGCTTTGCAAAGGCAAATCAAAAATTCTAAATTAACAAAATTAATTTGTTCAGAAATTTTCCATTGAATTTAGTAAATAATTGAATTAAAGCAGATAAATAAAGAAAAGATTTTTAAATTTAATTTAAAAAAGAAATAGGCAACGAAATATAAAACTGAAATAATTTATATTTTACCATTTAATCTACACTCACATTTTTAGCAATATTTAAATAATATCTCACAGCCACAATAGTAAAATGTTCAATTGTTTAATTTATTATAGTTTCACAATTTCTTTCAATCAGTTAAATGCATTTAATTTAAGACTTAGCACATAGTATTTCGTGTTGTAGTTCAGATGCATTGAAAAATAATTAATATTATTTTTACACATCATTGAGCTCCATTTTATCGCCTTAAGATTATAATAGCATTAATATTAATTTATTAATTACAAAATTCAAAAAATCTGTAAGCTTAGCATGAATGACGCGGCATAACTGAATATGATGCAATTATGAACACAACCGCCCCACCATCACCAGCCAACATCACCACCAAAGTAATCAGTATGATAACTTTACATATTTCAAAATTCAAGTGTCTGATGCAATTTTTTGGAGAGCGTTTAATGAAGTGTTGTGATAATGATGATTTTTTAATACAATACTATTTTGCCTTCCCTTTTATCTCCAAATACTATATATTGAATTCATATAGATAGAGCTCAGCATTAAAACTAACCTTATAATAATATAAATAATTATATAGTATATATTGTCCTTTATCAATGTAATCAATAAAAGATATTCCGAATAAATATGTCCTTGTATTATTTACAGGAAGATAAATAATATAATGGTCTTGAAGTTCATTCACTGCTGCTTCACCGAAAAGGTAGTCAGAATAGATCAGGGCTTCCCAAATAGTCGGCGGCAAGATCTTAAGAGTGGGCCGCGAATATATATTATTTTCCCCACCTGCCTTTAACATTTTGATATGTATTAGAAAAACCATATTTTATTTTTATTTGCATTAGGATATCTCGTAAACTACATGAATTTAAAGGATATATTTTTCTTATTGTAAGATAAGAGTGTCCAAAATGGGAAGAATTTATGTAAAGGTTGTTTTTTTTAGAAGTGTGGTTTTCAATCTGGCAATACTTTTTTCGGAGTTGGTCTTTTTGACAGCTGTGACTTGATTTATGCTCAATTTGGTTTGCCATTTTCTAATGAATAGACTTACTCCTGGACAAAGTCTGCAAATCGTGCAAATTTATTACCAAAATAATGGTTCGGTTCGCGCGACTTTCATAAGAAAATTTTGTTCAGCGATGAAGCTCACTTTTGGGTGAATGGGTACGTTAATAAGCAAAATTGTCGCATTTGGAGTGTTCATAATCCACAAGCCATTGTTGAGACGCCGTTACATCCTCAAAAAGTCACTGTTTGGTGTGATCTATGGGCAAAGGGAATCATTGATCCATATTTCTTCAAAGATGAAGCCGGTCATAATGTTACAGTTAATGGGGAACGCTATAGAGCCATGATTAATGACTTTTTCGTGCCTGAATTTGAGGATGTTGATGTGGACGATGATGTGTGTTGTCGTGGGCCTGTGGCGTGGCCTCCAAGATCGTGCGATTTAACACCGCTGGACTATTATTTGTGGGGTTATGTGAAGTCGCTTGTCTACGCAGATAAGCCCAAGACGATTGATGACTTTGAAGAGAATATTTGGCGCGTTATTACTGACATAAGGTCCCAATTGCTGCAAAAAGTGGTCGAAAATTGGGCCTCTCGGCTGGAATTTATTCGAACCAGCCCCGCCGGCCACTTGCCCTAAATCGTTTTTAAAACATAATAGCAAATCCTTACTTTTATAATAAAGCTAAATTCTTGGCCATAACTTATTATAAATTATATCCGTTTTATTTCTTCTTGAAAACCACACTTCTAAAAAAAACACCCTGTATAAGCTTAAGGGTTTGTTGCAAAAATAAGAGCATGTTTTGTCCAAATATTGCTCTCATGCTTTCGTACTATTTTACATAATTTTTTTTTCTTTTTTGTAGAACAACTCATTGACACCCTGAATACTCGGCCTACTCGTTGTACATTTCACCCAGTATATCGTTTTCGTTGTGAGAGCGAGTAAAAGCTCTCTCTTAGTGTTCGGTGCAACTACATTTTCATGGTGTTAGTCGAGCAAAATCTGAACATAACCACGGCCTTAAGGTCAAATTCCATACCACGTGTTTCGGACGCAACGATTTTCTCGTAGATGCGCTTTGTAGGCATTCGGAGGTTTGCAATATTGTATGCTATACAACATGCGATTTGCGCGTCAGCTTCTTCTTTGGAAATCAGAATAAACCGATGCAATAGTTTACAGTGATAGATATCTCTTGCTTTGACATTCTGTTATATTTTGTTGGAATTTTTTTTGGCGTGTATCATTGGAGAGTATCATAGAGTAAATGAAAAAAAGTGAGAAATAAATTAATTATGTTCCAAATTTTTATTTGTTACGTACAACAGTTTCTACATCAAATAAATGTATTAAATCTTTTCGATACAAATAGTCTTTAATCGATTATGCCATTGTCCTACAAACTATAACTCTCTTTCAATTTCTTAGCTCTTTGCCGTCGCAACACGAGAAAAACTTGAAAAAAGCTTAAACTACAGTTTACCTGAAATGTTTCTACCCTAACTATGAAAACACAGTCATTTTGGTTTGAGTTTTGACTTTTTATTCAGTATAATCTCCTAACAGTTCAATGCACTTAGTCCAGCGCTCCTCCAATAAATCTGCCCCATCATTGAAGTACGATTCTGGAAGGTCTGCAAAATATGTCTCATTCGACGAAAAACGCTTTACATGAAGGAAATGTTTCAGGTTTCGGAACAGGTAGTAGTCACTGGGAGCCAAATCTGGTGAATACGGCGGATGGTTAAGCAATTCGTACTTTAATTCCTTGAATTTAGCCATTGTGAAAAACTTGTGTGAGGACGTGCGTTGTGTTGATGAAAAAGGACTTTTTTCTTCTTTCAACCGGGTCTTTTTTCGTGAATTACTACATACAGTTTATCCAAAAGATTACAATAGTATTCTGAGTTTATTATTTTACCTTTCTCAAGATAATCAATCAACAAAATCCCTTTTTATCCCAGAAAACAGTAGCAATAACCTTTGTTGTCGATCGTTCGTGCTTTGTCTGCTTTGGCACCGAACATCCAGCTTCAGTCCACTGTTGCTATTTCAATTTACGATCATGATGGTAGACCCAAGTCTCATCCAAAGTTATGAAACGACGCTTGAAATCCGTTTTATTATGCTTAAAACGTTCCAAATTGCATTGAGAAATTCGTTATCGATCGAATTTTTGTTGAATTGTTAACGTATGCGGCACTACTTTTCCAAACAGCTTTTTCATATATGGTTCTTCTTGTTAAATGTGGTTTACTCATTCCTCTTAGATGCCTATGGTATCAGCTATTTCACACAGACTCGCGCTTGGATTTTCACAAACAATAACATGTACTTTTTCAATGATTTCTGGTGTCGAGACACTTTTCGGACGTCCAGTGCGTGTTTCAGCTTCAATACTTGTACGATCACGTTTAAATTTAGCTATCCAATTTTAAACTGTTGCATACGAAAGGGGCACATTCTCCTACCACATTTACCATATCGGTATGGATTTCTTGTCCAGATAAACCTTTTTTAAATAAATTTTTAAAATAAATAAATGGCACGTTTTTTCAAATTTTCCATTTTAAAAAATCACTGTGACTTTCTGACACTACAACTTTAAGCAGCTGTTAAACAAAGAATGGATTGCCAGATTGATTTGAAACTTTACACGTGTTCATACGAAAGATGAAATCATGCATTGAACATAAATTTACTGCTCCACTAGTGGCATCTATGTGTCAGGGTAGAAACTTTTCAAGTAACTTGTAGGTCGTTCAACTTTTGATGCTTTCTGTGCATTTCGGCGGCAAGGCGTGGAGTTTGTTTCATACAAAACACACTGATTCAACTTTTCGCACGAATACGAGAAAAGCGTTGCGTCTGAAGCGCGTGTCATGGAGTTTGCCCTTCCGAATTATAAGAGCTGTTGACATCGTACTCTAAGTGAAATTGAACGAAAAACTTATATTTTGAATATTAAATTCTCACTTTCTGGCCAATAAGATCTTAAAAATATGTACATGTTTCCCGCCATACACGTCTAAATTGATACGCTATATTATGGTATATCGTTTAGAATGGAAGCCTAGTAGGACTTGCTGTTCCTTTCTTACATCCTTGTATACACATTTCTTACCTGACACTAGTTTTCCTAGCCTGGTGCAGCAGCAGGTGAGAATGAGATGATGCAAAACTGTTGAGTTCAAGGTGAATTCAATGCGGTAGCTTAGCTTCAGAGGTAAGATTTTGTAAATGCGGACCAAGAGAAACGCTTAAATTATTTTTATACACATTTGATTTATTGAAAACAAAAACAAATTGAACATTAAAAAAATACGCAATAATAGCATGTAATCATAATTATAATGATAATATAATGAATATTGGTTATTTTCTTTTTTCTTCAGTTGTTTTCTACTTTTTATTTAGATTTAGATTTTAATTCGGATGATAAATATACCAACAGAATAACTAATACAATTACGCATAGATACATATATATTTATATATTTAATAGTATAATATATTTAATTAGTAGTAGTTGTTTTTCCAAAACTTATTACAGTTATACTTGCTTAATTCACAATTTGTATGTATAAAACCCAAACGTTGTGTACATATACCATAAATACGGGAATACTCGTGATGTAGCAACGAACTATCAATGACACTACTGAGCAATTCCCGGCTTGAAGGAAGATAGAGGGATACGTGCGTGGGGTGGGTTTACTTTAAATTTTGTTGTTTTGATTCTATTTCGTTTACTTTTCCCATTACTTTAAACGGATCATCCAAAATTAAATGCAGCCTAATCACAAGTATGGAATAAAAAAGCAATGCAATGCAACAGCAGAGCCAATTGCATTTAAAAATAACATTAAAAGAAAGAAAAATATGGTTATGTATGACATTATCACTGACCGATTCGTTGATGACCGACCATGAGCGCATAGAGCCCAAGGAAGTAATTTTTTTTAAATAATAAATAAGCTAGTTGTGTTCGAAATAGTTTTATGGAAGAATTCACTTTAAAATAAGTTCGAAGAATAAAAAATATGTAGACATGAATGCAACGCGAACGTGGAAAAACTATTAAAAGTATATGCGTAAAATTTTTGAAATACAATAACTGCCCAAAATATGTATTTTAAAATTTCAATCGAAAGAATTTTTTTAGATTTTTAATAATTTTTTTTGTGTGTTTTTGTATCATTAAATCAAAAAGAAGGCAAAAACTTGGGAGCTAATTGCGGAATGATGTGTCTCGAGTAGAGGAGTATCTAAAATTTGATAAAAATTGTTTGGTTTTTGATATTGTTCTCGTGTTTTTGGTTGTGAGCAGCACCTTTAATGTATACTGCCAAAATTCCATGGCAACACACAATATAGCTCCATATATATGTATTTCTCTCGGTTCTGCAGATCTGAGATGACGAGGCTTTAACTGCTGCTGCCGCTGCCGCTGCTGATTTCATTGGTGTTCAATGCAATAAATTCCTCTTTTTTGGCCAAGTACTCATTGTAGCGCATTAATGCATAACTGAAATGATGTGGAAGAAATTATACAATAACAAAGCTGATTTGTAAAAATAAATAAAAGCAAGGGTTACGTATCGAAATGAAACAAGAACAGTTCCCAAACGTTTCATTTTGGACGTCTTCGTTCTTTTTAATCTTCAGCAAAATTTCATACCTTTCGAAACTTGAACCATCATTTCTTGATTAAGAAAGAGAGATCAATAAGTTTTTAAGAGAAATTTTGCTGGATTTTGGTTTGGTGCGCATAGGCTGTAACTTACTCAACATAATCAAAATCAATTGTGGAATGTTCCGCTTGTATCAGACTCCAAATAATCCAGAATAGATGAGCTGCCAAAGCGAATTGATTCACCTGCACATAGAGACGTTCCACTTCGGCATCGGTAATATGTGCACGTCTCAAATACGCTTGGAGATATACACGCAGCCATTGCAATTGAAAGTCGCGTGTTGGATAACGCGAGAAGTCGACTTCATCGACACCAGCAAATTCACAGAAATGATTACCTATGTCGAATGCCTGAAAATTGTAGTCTGCATATTCGTAGTCAATGAAATTCACCGTTTTCTGAGATTCCATGTAAACAATATTGCCCAACAAGAGATCATTGTGTGCGAACACCACCGGACTGTCCAGCGTTTCCAAGCGTTTGTAGAGCGATGCGAACTCTTCACGCATGCGTGATATCGGTAGAAATGTGCCCTCAATTCTATATATTTATAGAGATATTTGTGTGGGTGTGTTGTGTGTGTGTGGAGTGAAAGGAGAAGATGTGCGCGCGCACCAGCATTTGGAGCACACACACAGAAAAGAAAAATAATCATAAATTATAATATATTATAAATTAGTGCATTATCAAATCCATCATTAAATTCGTAAAGATAAATTTAATATTAAAAAAAAAAAAATGAAAAGAAAAATCAAATATGTACATAGCTGCGTTTTCTTCAAACTTCACTGCAATTCATTGATTTCTACAACATACATATTTAAATTTTAAATTGTGATCGAGAAAAATCGTGTATCGTGTTTTCATTTATTACTCGATGTCGCTTAGGGCAAAGTTTTAAAGCACTCTTCTATTCTTCAATCTTGGGGATTGAATCTGTCCACCGTAGACTGGAATACTACAAATTCTTATAACTTGCATTTAAAATGAATTCATTGGTATATTAAATTTTTATATACCATATATATTTTTTTTTTTTGGTTGAAAAAAACACAGCTAATAGTTAATAATAAAAAACGGCAAAGAAATTACTATTTTTCATGGAATTCGAGAAACGAACAACGTAACGACAACGAACGACAACATTAACGAACGAGGAGAGCAATGTGTGAAAATGTGTTCGCTTCGTTTCGCTTCGGATTAGCACATGCCGCCCCATTCAGCGAGCCGCGCAAGCAAGCGGAGAGGGAGGGAAACCGAATCGTGAGATCGATCGATCGTGTGCGAACGTTGACGAGAGAGTAACCGAGAACATGCGCGAACATACCCTCGTCGTCCTCGCCGCCGTCGCCCCCATCCTAGTCCTTCTTTCTTTTTTGTATGTGTGTATTTGGGGCCTACAAAATAATGATTTTGCATGTGACGAAAACAAAATTTCGAATTATTTTTATGTGACAAATGTTGAAATTACCTTTTGCGCTTCTCAGCATTACTAAACCTCTCAGGTACTAAATCCATGAAGCTATGCGTTTTCTTCCATAGCATTGGCACATGCGATTCGGACGCCTGCTGCTGCTGCTGCTCCGGCTCACCAGGAGTGCTACCAACTTTTACCACGCGATGCATTTCGGCCATGCGTCGTGCTACCAAACGCCATACTTCTGGTCGCAAAACATTGCCCGTATTCAATGTTATACCAGGTACATAATCATAGGCTAAACCATTTTTGAATGTAGCATATAGAGAGGGTGCAAATCCGTACGAATGTAATAGTAAAATGTTACGCCTTTCAGCTTTACGATCGATTAACAGATCCGTTTTATTCCCATAGACACGCACCAGGACTACGTTATCGGTGGGCTCTGGTGGTGTATTTGCTGAGATTTCTTCTTCTTCAGTCTCTTCAATGTCATCTTCTGAAGATCCTTTGTTACGTGTATCATTGCTGTGTGGAGTAGGGGAAGAGCCATTTGAGTTTCCGTTTGAGCTGTTGCCATTGGTCTGAGTAGCGGTTTGAGTATTGAAGCAACCAACAAGTTTATTCGTAATGCCATCAGTAAATTTCTAAAAAAAAAAAAGAAAAGCAAAAGAAGAGATATAGAGAGAGATAAAATATAATTTTAAGAGATTTATAGACAGATTTTAAAGAAAGATTTTCAATTTTATTGAATGCATTGAAATGTCGATAGCAAAGAAATGCCCTTTTATATTATTTGAAATAGGTTTATTAACACACTTTTTGTGAAACATGGTTGTTACTAATCGGAAATGGAAGGCGCTAAGTTCGCAAATTGTTTATTTAGTAGTGGCTTCGTGGGATACTGAATCCCGAACCCTTTTTCCCGTCGCGAAATGTTGGGATAGGAGCTGCAGGATCCCGGAATGTACTTCTTCTATTCTTATCATAACATTCTTTTCTGACTTTTTTGATAATAAAGAACGCTTTTCACACTTCATTTTTAGTATGTCATAATGCATCCCTGATTTTTTTCATATTGTTATTGTGTTCCGTTTCACGAAATCTCACTAAAAAATCGTTACCTTAATGTAGAAAGACCCTAACTAAAATATTTTTTTTGTATTGTAATAAAGTTTTTGGCTAATTTGGATGAACCGTACTCAACCTGATAAAAACTTCCGAAACCCAGATTTAAAAACAAAATTGTTATTTATGACCTTTCTACATTAAGGTAACGATTAGTCAAACTAAATAAAATAAAACAAATTGAAAAGTCGAAGACTAATTAAATTATTTTAGGGGAAATGGAATAATCTGGCATTTAATATGAACTTTTTTCTTTTGTGGGTTGGTATTTCAACACACAGGGTGTACGGCTATGAATGCATTGTGTTGATTGGAAGGAACATTGATAGGTGGGAGGAAGGAGGAAGAATGAGAGAGGGAATGCAATAGAGATAGGCAGCCATTGTGACAAGTGTTATGCCTTTACCACAATGTTTCAGTTTATCAATGTCAACTATGACCGCATGTAGCGCCATCGAAATGATAAGGAAATGGAAATGAGAAAATGTACTGTAGTGAATGTACTGCCTGCCAAGAGGTGGTACTGTGTAAAAATTATTTGTGTATTTTTTTCTAAGTACTTATTAATTTTGCCTGTGCCAAGATTCGATTGACCTGAAAAAAACATATTAAATCAAAAAAAAAAAACTCTATAATAAATAAAAGCATCGAAACTACACTGGTAGTTACATATAAACTCCAAACTGACCCTTGACAACAAATTGCTTCTCCATAAAGTGGATATTAAACCTATCTGGGCGTATGGCATTCAACTATGGGGAACTGCGTCGCCTTCAGACGTGGAAAAACTTGAAAGAATACTCCATGGTACAGAAGAAATACCAATATTCATTAAGACCTCAATATACCAATGCTTTCTGATGAAATACAAAAATTTTGTGAAAACTATACCCTGAAATTGAAGACACATCCTAATAGTCTGGCAAGAAGCTTACTACAACGACAATGGTGCAAACGGTTAAAAAGTGAAGTTATCATAGATCTTGATATAAAATAAACTGGCACAATTAGTCTGAGTTTGCACTGAGCAGGAATGAGGCTGAACATTATTTCTTCACCAGAAGTCATTTCTTGTTCGGTGTAAATTCAGTCCTACTAAAATCCACGCGAGATTTGTTTACCCTTTTAAACAGAACTAGGCCCAAGCATTGGCATGGACACTGGATTTTATGATTTGAAAAACTTATTGTTAGTTTCTAAACATCTAACGACGATTAAAAAAAAAAAAAAAAATAACTATATATTGTAATATTTCCAGTTGAAGCCAGATTTATTCATTTTATTATGTTAAAAGTCATGATAAATTCAAAAGGCATACGATCACAGTGCAATTTTGTCAGTGATCACTTCAAGATCTCCTAGTTATTTCCGCTTCCTGGTTTAGACTTATTTAATTGGCAAAAAGTTTTATAAAAATAACCTTTCCTTCTCGCTATTATATTCTCATTGTACCATAAATTTGCTTTGATTTTATTTCGACACTTCCCACTTGAGAATTGCGAGAATTAATCCATTCTCTTATCTAATCAACGAAATCACAATAAATACTTAGAATTGCTGCAATTTACTCTATACTCTCTAGCGCTATCTATCAACACTCTCTACTACTTTATTCCAGAACATTTCCATCATTTCAACGATTTCATATTGTTGCCTGTCTACCAAACAACAAGCAATCAACCGCCGACACAACAACTACCTGTTGTGATTGTCAACAATACCAATTTATTTAATTTATCTCAGAATTTCCATCAAAATTTAACAATCCTTTTAAATCGACGTATGCACACGAACGGTACGGGAGCAATTACTTTGAATGCGAAATGAAATGAAATGTTTATGATTATGATTTTGTTTGTTTACTTAATTTAATAAAATACTACAATATTTTACTTTATATTCAAGGTAGATAAATACGAATTTAACATGATAATAAAAAGTAATCAAGATAACTATGTAAATAAATTCATGCCGCGGTATATAATCTCGATAATAATGATTGTTGTAAACATATGTACTTCATTGTCATTGACAGAATGTATTTAATTTAATCCGAAAACATCATGGCCTAAAAATGATGATCCTTTTAGAAGACAAGGTCCAAGTTGTGTACATAGTTACGAGTATGTGGAGGTGCATAGGGCATGAAAATAATCAACTCATTAATGCATTCTGGGTATTTATGGTAAATTAACAACAACAAAAAGGTCTTGACAGAAAATGTAATATCTCAGGACTGATGGGAAATATCGGAGTTCTATTTCCTTTCTAACAAATCAGGAGGAATTTTTAATGTTGTTCTGCCTTTTATCCAAAATCAAAAATATAGTATCAAAAATATATGTATTTTCAAAAACGGAGAACCGTGTTTCTGAAAAATGAAGAATTATGGCTAAAAATTATTTAGAAATTGCTGCATTTTCCATTTGAATTCCACTCCTTAAAACATTTTACTACAGAATTTGTCAGGTATAGGACATTTTAGATAAGCTGCGTAATACTGAGCGAGTTTCAATATCCAATTCAATCAAATATCAGGTATGCGGAAAGCTACATGTCTGCTAGATGCAGAGGCAGGCTTCACAAGAGATTAATTTAATTAGTTAGAATAAAGATTGTTATTGTTACAATTTTAGTGATTTGAAACAATTTTCTAATGCTTATGAGTTGGTAAATTAAAGAAAGAAATCAATTTTTAATGATAAAGCATGCAATGAATGTCATGTTCGACAAGATTTTTTTAATGACTCAAACTTTGCAATCGAACAGACTCGCATGCCAACATATTGCCCCCAGCCCATGCGAACTGTTTATTTTTGAATTAGTTTCTGTGTTATCTTACATAATTTGTTCATAAAATACTTTATTTACTCTAATATCTTATCGTAAAACTAGGAATTTACGAGTTACTGTGCAAAAATCTTGATTTTGTGCTCGACATCCGCATAAAAACGAAACGTTGCAAGATAACATGCTTAAATAGTTAATAAGTAGTTAACAATGAGGAGGATTTAATTTAGAGAGTTTCAATGTTTATTTCTCTTACATAAAATCTTATATCTCGAAATCTCTCAATCGGGCATTTGAAGATGTTGACGACCTTCCAGGATCGGAAATAAAAGGAAAAAATAATGTAAGCTTAGAGATTAAACAGAGAATAGAACACTCGAATCAATTGCAATTTAAATCCTTTCTTTATATCTCTGTTACTGTTGCAAGTTTTCGACCTTTTGGAATGAGTTATGATCAAATTATTTTAGAGTTTGCGGAATTTAGCTTACTTAGTATCTAGAGATTTCAGCTATCTTCTATTAAAGAATACCTATAGATTAAAAACCATTTATATCATTTTTCAAAATGTTTTTGTATATGCCTATCTCTTTATCGGTGTCCTGTGTGATCACATTCACTCTCTCATTCTCCCTCCTTCTTTCTCTCACCTATCAATCTTCCTTCCATTCAACACAATGCTTTGCATTCATAGGGCTAGCACCATGTGTGTTGAATGTATCAATAAAAAAAAAATATATATGTACAGATTAGTAAATCTTATCATAAGATTTATGTTGTCATTTTTAAAAGTGCACTATTATTCTCTTATATTCTCAGCAAATTGTTGCAACTAGAAAGGAAACAATAAATTATTTGCATACTAATTTTTCATTAAAACGATTCACTGTGGTGTCGCAATCAGAAACACTGACAACGCCATAAATCAACTAACTAATACTGGTGATTATGGTGATTTTACAATATATACTATGCGTACACATTCTTCTTATCTTATCACGTCTGCTGGCAAAAAACTGAATGACAAATATCGCAAGACTTCAGGTTTGATAAAAATTAATATGCAGATATGATATATCCTGTACATATCGTTACCTGAATAGAAAGGGCCTAGTTAAGATTTTTCCAAAACCAAGTTTTTAGCAACCTTAGTGTAGAAAGGGCCTAGCTAAAATTTTGTTTATTCCAAGTACAAATTTTACCAAATTAGAATAGTCCGTAATTAATTCCATCAGAATCTGCCAGAAACTGAAACAAATGTTAGTTAGGGGCTTTCTACATTATGATAACGATATGTTCATTCGTAAATATTAATTTAAAATTATCAATTAAAGCAGTATGTATATTTACTGATTTAAAAAAGTTATATCTTACATTTAATTTTAAGTATGAATAAAAAACAAATCATCTATAAATTTTAAATCATTAACTGTAATATATAAAAATAAAAAAAATATAGAAACAAAATAATTAATATGGTTTGTAGTGATTGGCCGACCATGACCCTGGCCATCTTTCTAGATATTGTGACAATCTCGATGTGTTTATTTCAACCTTTTGGCACACTAATTTCTTTTGATACAAAGTGCAAAATAATGGCGACGTAAGAGGAATCTTTTTAAACTTGTATTTCTTTTTTTCTTTCTACACAAATTGTCTGTCTTCCTACGAATATGTATATGAAATATAGTTAGATACATATGTACATATGTATGAAGGTATGTACTTAACATGCCTGTATGTATAGTATACTTAAACAGAAAACAAAATCGACCGGCACTGGCTTCGTTCATATATACATACATACAGTAGGTCAAAGCCAAACTCGTACACCTAACAGATCATATTTCGTTACCTAAAAATAGCTTTGTTAACATTTTTTTAAGAAAACTTGAAACATGTAGCAACATTTAGCAGATAATGTTATTAGTTTTTATACATATTACTTAAAAAAAAAATTTTTTAAAATACGAATATTCAATGCCGAAACCAAAGTCGTACATAACATGACACTTCTTTCTTATTTTAGTAATAAAAGTAGGTATTGAAAAATAATTAGTATTTCGTATGCATTTCCTTATTTTAATTATCATTTCGAATCTATTAGGCATACTTCTTATGAGTTCTCCACAATAGGTTGGTTAAATTTTTAATTTTTCTTGACTTAGAATTCTCTTCAGGTCAGTAATAGTGTGCTGGCGAATTTTTGTATCAAGACAACTGTACAAGTTTTCGATAACACTTACATATGTCTAGACTCTACGCTGGTGTATCCATAATATGAGAGCAGTTGTAAAGGAGTAATGATCCTCTGTTTTAGGCTTTATGTTTGCGGTCTTTATCTTGAGAGAAATACCATTCCGCGTTCAGCCTCAACTTTTCCTTTGATGGCGGCAAACTTGTTTTTTAAATTTCCAGATACATTTTACAACTGTCTATAATCCCTTCAGTTGTAAAGGAGCAATGATCTTCGGTTGTACGCTTTATGTTTTGGGTCTTTATCTTGAGAGAAATACCATTCCGCGTTCAGCCCCTACTTTTCCCTGGATGCCGACAAACTTGTCTTTTAAATTTCCAGATACATTTTACTACTGTCTATAATCCCTTCAATAAAGTGTAGCATTCCATGTTCAGCAGCTGAAAATTAACTCCAAACCATCACGCAACCACCTCCATGCTGGACTGGACTGCATGTTTGGCTGCATGTTCTTGGAAAGAAGGGCTTCATTATGTTTTCACCATACATATGGGCGAGCTACCGTCGAATTTTTCGCAAATAACTTTCTTCAGACAGCTTTACGAGTAAAAAAATTTTTCCGAAATTTTTTGCCTTCCCACTTTGGCTTCATAGTTTTTATT
Organism: Palloptera scutellata; assembly: GCA_958295655.1. Taxonomy (NCBI): domain Eukaryota; kingdom Metazoa; phylum Arthropoda; class Insecta; order Diptera; family Pallopteridae; genus Palloptera; species Palloptera scutellata. Next base: position 112,993,998 of record OY282449.1, on the reverse strand, counting down.
TAGAAAATTTAAAATTTTCTTCAAAAATGTTTACGGAATTCTAGTATAGGGGAACTCCCAATACACGAAGTGGGATGCTATTTACAAAACAGGTTGCGATCTAACCAGAACTTTACGACTTTGGCTTTTACTCTCAATGCTCTGCCTTCTAAGCTTTTGTAATATTTATAAAAATCCAATATTAAAATTTTTTTCTGTTAATAAAAAATAATGAAATATGCATTTAAAATTTTATCAAATGTGTTCTTATAACGATCTTAAAGAAGAAATGCTCTGGCAAGGAAATAATAATCTTTTAGTGTACGAATTTGGTTTTGACCTACTGTATTTGGGAGAACTCTCTCCTACTAAACGAACGTCAAACCTGAGTCAACAAAAAGTAGCATATATGGAGAATGTGAGAGACAATACTCGTAAGAAGAAAGAGAGATTCGAATCACCAAAGTAAAAAAGGTGAGATTATAATAATATATTTAATTTATTATAATGTTGTTCTCTTTCAACTACTAAAGCCGAGGCACTTGGCTGCTTCTTTCGACACGTCAAAAATGTGTTTATTCTACCGAACATCACATTGGATGGAGACATGCCCAGAACATCAAGAGCTGTCTCCGCAATACCTACCCCACTCATATCTAGGGGCTCACCGGGGGGTTGGAAGACTCGTTTGTGAAATAACAGACAACATTGGGCCTTACGCGCATTGAACTCAACTCTATTCGTAAGACCCCACTCGGAGATTGACTGGAGATCTTTATTGAGTGAGTCTTTCATAACGTGCCTTTTCCTCTCAATCTCAACTGAGCTAGTGACGAGGCGATCACTTGTAAAAAGAGTTGGAATTGACGAAGTCGTTTGGTTCTTTACTCTCTTTACAAATGACCAAAAGTTCTTACCATACCTATGGAATTGTAAGACTTTGTGCCTCAAGCGCTGTTGCCTTTTGAATATTTAACTTGCATGCGAAGGTGTGGCTTGTTGAGAATTTTTACAACAATCCTTCAAGAAACTATTTCAATGATGGGTATCGATTTTTGTTAAATTCACTTTAGAAATTCCATCGATATCACTCTTTGGGAATTTAACTTGTATGTGAGTTACTTAGTTTACCCATTTCCGAACTTAACCTCTTACTAATTATAAGGAATGACCTTACAGATTGGTTGAGATTGTTCAACATTTACTCGAGTTATCGTGTACACGGACAGACAGACGGACATGGTTAAATCGAACCCGCACACATAACTTTTATATACAGGGTGCGCCATCTTTTATGTCGGTATGTAAACATTGAATAATTTTAACATTTATCAACCGATTGACTTGAGTAAACATATTTGTGAAACGTCAATTCAGAACAATTTTAACCATTAATCGCTTCACACCGAAACATTGCGCCGAAATAGTGACGCTGTACATTGAAAATAGTCGTTCAGTTGTGTTAACTCAACGTGCATATCGTTGAAAATATCGTGACCAAAAAGGACCGTCTGACAAAACTATTCGTTGTTTGGTGTATAATTTTGTTGAGCACGGGACAGTGGGAGATCATCGACAAGCCGTTCATCAACGTCCAAGACATTCCAATGAACTGGTTAAAGCGGTAAGAGAGTGTTACCGAGAACCCAAATGTGTCGTATTACCTCATTTACGGAACGGAGAATCCACACGAGATCCATGAAACACCCACTTTTCTTCAGTAAAGGCGAAATAGTCGATTGGAATCGATATCTGTGGATATTGACTTATTATGTCTGCCCACTAATGAGTGAAAAATATCTGGACGGTTACTAGTTTCAACAAGACGGTCACACTGCAAATCAAACAAAGCAGTTTCTGCAACGAAAATTCTCTGGACGTATGGGGTATCAAAAAATGGCGACATTGACTGACCACCCAGATCTCCAGATTTGACCCCTCCGGACTTATTTTTGTGGGGTTATTTGAAAAACAAAGTGTACGCCAGCAAGCCTCAGGCCATTGACGAGCTCAAGGCTTATCCCTACACCGCCCGAGATGCTCGAAAAAGTGATGGAAAATGCAGCGAAAACGGCATATTTTGCTTTGGTCAATAACGGGGGTCACTGGATTGATGTTGTATTCAAAAACTAGTCCAAATTAAAGAAAAAAAACATTATATATGGAAATACGTTCTTGTTTTTAAGGTATTCAATATTCACATACCGACTTAACAGTTGGCGGTCGTACATACATATGGTATATACTACTTGGAAAGCCCAATGATCAATATATCAAATACGATCACGCTCTAGGGATAAAAAAATTAATATCTTTTAAAGTGCTAACGAATAAATGTAGAAAATGTAATATCGTAGTGCGGCATGGCACACTTACTTTCACTACGAAATGAGGAAAAATATACACTTGTGTTTTTCCGTAGCGTTTTAATGCATATAAAAATAAATTATATTAACACACTTACTTACTTACTTTTAATGGCACAAGAGCCCATGGAGGGCCTAGGTCGAGCTTTTCGCATCCACTCATGTTGTGCGTGTTATATTTGTACATGAATGGAAGGGACCTACAGTTTAAAGCCGAATCCGAATGGCGAAGTGAAAAGCTTTTCATAGCAATTTTTACTCTTGTAGGTTTGCCATTGCCTGCCAAGAGGTGGTGCCGTGTGGAATAACTATTTTCTCTACTTTTTGATTTTGCCTGTGCCGAGATTCGAACCCCGGACACTCTACATATCAGTCCAACGCACTACCACTACGCCACAGCGACCAGCATATCAAAATATAGACATATCAAAATACATATGGTATCATTGATATAATGTTGTATAATTGAATATACGTTGATAATTGAATTTACATGCTAAATGAAACTTGCTTTTGTGAGCGCTTTTACCATATTCATCTATGTTTGTTTTTGTTTCCTTTTAATCACATACAAAAAATAAAATTAATTAAAATTCCAGTATTTATTTTCTTATACTCACAGTATACAGTAAACGAATAAAAAATAAATAAAAAATAAGACTAGTTCAAGTTACTTATTTGCTTGGCAATAATTAAATTCGCAAATAAAGTTAAATGCAAAAGCAAATACCTTTCCTTAATACGGCAGTATACAAAATTATTTGCAAACTTACCGAAAAACGTTCTAACAAATAAACAATTTATGTACATGCATACATACATACATACACATGTACTAAGTATTTACACGTTTTGCTTCGACTAGTATGCGTATGTACTTCATCGAATATATTGAGAACATGGCGTCATTTCCTACATATTGAAGCGTAATACGAATCAGCAGCAGCACGAGTAGCAAGTTGGCTAAAGCAAATCTAAAACAAAAAACTCAACAAGTTCGTTTAACTACAAAACTTTGGTTGTAAAATCATTTAGATTTCTATAAGGATGCTTGATAACAACTAAGGTCATTGTCGAAAGATAAACTCAATTGGAGATTGAACTTTTTAATATGGTTTATGGACATACATATGTGTGTAGTACATAGACTTTTTAATCAAATATAAACAATTAACTTTGATTAAGAATTTATTGTGATAATAAATAACTTTGATTACCGATTTCAAGGCAATTCCAAACGAAGGAAGTATTTGAGGAATATAATTTGTGGTCATACAAACTAAATTCTTTTAATAATTCATTATAATTATATCAATCACAGTACAATATATAATTTGTTATAAAGGGTAGTCCATCTAACATTTGGAATTTGATCATGTCATTCGTATTATGACGAAAACTTATTTGAAAACTATATTTCCGGTTAACGAAATGGATCGATATACGCTTGAACAATGTTGGGAAACACTCAAACTTGCAGAATGTTGAATCTTCTATCGAAAGTGTGAGAACATTCAAAATTCTGTAGAAGAGATTGAGACGCACTTATTTTATTTTTAATGGCACAGTGCGTAACAACGAAAAAATTACCGCCGTTGTTGCTGAGAAGAAGGAAGATGCGTTACAGTGACTGGTGTGCGCTACCGCATACTGATAACTGATTTTTGGTGACCTATTTTAGAAGATATGGACTTAGACAACATTTGGTTCCAGAAGGATGGCGCGTCGTGTCACACAATCCCTGTCCAACAATCGATCTTTTGCGTGGGTAGTTTGAAAATCAAGTTATTAGCCGTTTTAATGATGTGCGATGGCCACCCACCACGCAGTTGAAATTTGACTCCGTTGTATTATTATTATGTGTGGGAAGCCGTTAAAAATAAATGTTACGCTAACCATCCAGCAACGATTGAGGCTCTGAAATAGTTGCAACCATAAAAACCACATTGAAAAAAATAATTCGTTACTTATTTACACAAAAATCAAATTCCAAATTATAAATGGTACTCCCTGTGTTTAGAAACTTTAACTTAAGAGTTATCTTATAAACAACTTAACTATTATCATCAGGTATGATTATTGGTGACCTATTTTAGAAGATATGGACTTAGACAACATTTGGTTCCAAAAGGATGGCGCGCCGTGTCACACAATCCCTAGCGACATTGACTGGCCACCCAGATCTCCAGATTTGACCGTGTTCAATTTTGAATTCAATAAGTATTAGATAGCCTGATTTGAATTAAACGCAAAATTATTTATTATTTATAACTAACTTTATTATGCATGAGTCCACTTCAAAGGGAAATCGAAGACAAATATCATTTCCCTTTTACGAACCCTGCCAGTCATTTCCCCGACCAACAGAGATACCACATAACCTAAACAAGTAAGTCGGCGTGCGTCGACACTCTGCTGCTTGAACAAATTCAACGCCGGTAAATCAACGTAGAAAAAAGCGAAAGGGAACTAGAGGAACGGCCTACTAAAACAATTATTATCTATACTTAGAGTGTAAAGACCCTCACTTAAGTATAGAGGCTAACCTGTATTTGTATCAAGAGTGCTGGAAGGTAACATCAGCCTCCCATACAATAAATAAATGATATAAACAAGAAATAAAGATTAAGAAAATACTTTAATATTATATGTACAATTTATAGTAACAAGAAAGTTAAATTGTCAACTATTTCTAGGAAAAAGATCTAATAATAAAAAAAATATGAGTTAAGAAGGTAGAAAAATGACTTTAGGTCATATGTATGGTATATATAACCTTGGGAATTTTCGACCAGTCATCTGCGACATCATATAGTTAGAGACTCAGTTTTTGTTGAGATTTGTCAGTGAGATTGTTGTAGGAGCAATATGTATTAAAATATTACACTGTCACCAATTGGTGACAGTTCACGAATTTTCTTCAAGAATTAGACCATAATAAATTTTAAAAAAATACAATACCTGTATATAATATCTTCATAAAGATTTGAGTTTAATTAGAAAACATTCGTTTGTACCTAAATATTTCTTACAAAGATTTTCTCATTTGAAAAAAATAACATTGATGTGTTTACTTCAGTGCTTTATTTACACACAAAATCCAGAAAAGAATTATTTCAATTAACTCACTTCTAAATCAGACATGTGTTTCATGTCATCAGGTTATCGCACTGACGGATTTCTCTGATAACAATTTATTGTATTTTTTCATCTTTAAATGACGACGACGTAATTATAAATTAATAAATATGGGAACGCATTTAGTGATTGCTGTTAAATCTTACACTTATCGTCTTTTAAAAATATTAAATGTTATCTATACATATTAATTAACGTCAACAGAATACAGAAGAACAAAAATACATATCTACACATATTTATGTAAATACATACTTAGTAGGGACATAAATACTGTTACAACATTGAGCACATCCACTCCAATAGTAGAATTGAACATAACCTGTTATTACCACATGGTTTATGAAAGTTAACCTCTATAGCGTTACTCTGTGTCAGCTTTCACCATGGAGTGGTCAGATAATGAGAACCATATCGCTGTTATAGCACTTTTTGAGTGTGGAAAAAAATTCGGGATTAGTCGCATGTTCGTCTACCGGTGCATAAAACTGTTTGAGGAGACTGGAGATATCAAAGACCGCCACCGGTCAGGCCGTCCATGTACAGTTCGCACGCTGCAATTCATCAAAGCCGTCAAATCAAGAATTCTGCTAAATTCGTTCCGAAAACAGAAAATCATGGCCCGTGAGATGAATATCACGCAAAAGTCCATGAGTCGAATTATTAAAAAAGGCTTGGGACTTGGTACCTTCAAACGTCGCGCCGGACATTTGTTGACTGAAGCTTTGGAAAAAAAATAGGGTAGAAAAATCCAAACGTCTTTTGGTGAAGCACGCTGATAACTTGCACAGAAACATTTTGTTTAAGAATGAAAAATTTTTTACCGTGCAGGAAAAATTTAGCAAGCAAAATTATAGGATGTATGCAGGGTCATCTAAGGAAGCATCTGAACTGATCCCACCGGTCGAAAAAGGTCACCACCCAGCTTCAGTCATGGTTTGGTGGGGTGTCTCTTATGATGGGGTCACTGGCTTGCATTTCAGCGAACAAGGGGTCAAAACTTCGGCCAAAGTTTACCAAGAAACCGTTTTGGAAACTGTTGTGAAGCCACTTAACCATTCCCTGTTCCAAAGCCATTCCCTGTTCCATCAACCGTGGACTTTCCAGCAGGATTCCTGTTCAGCAGGACATAAGGCTAAGACGACCCAAACCTAGCTTCAAAACAATTTGCCATCTTATTTATTCTGAGGAATGCCCGTTTGGCAGCCCTGATCTGAACCCACGGATTACAAATTATGGACAGATTTAGAGGACATGGTTTGCCACAAAATAGACCCAACATTGATTCTTTGAAGACTGTTTTGATTCGTGCTGTTAGCACTTTTCCAATGCACGAGGTGCGTGCAGCTATTGATGATTGGCCAGTGCGACTTAAGGCGTGCGTAAAAGCCAAAGGCGGGCAAAAAATGGTAGAAAAAATTGTTTTTCTACACGGCACCACTTCTTGGCAGGCAATGGCAAACCTACAATAGTAAAAATGGATATGAAAAGCTTTTCCCTTCGCCGTTCGGATTCGGTATTAAACTGTAGGTCCCTTCTATTCATGTACAAATATAACACGCACAACATGAGTGGATGCGAAAAGCTGAGTCTAGGCCCTCCATGGGCTGTTGTGCCATTAAAAGTAAAGTAAAGTACATTATGTAAGGTTTCCACCTTCCAACGAACAAAAGGCCAATTTCAGATAGAGCAAAGTCATTATAATTTTTTTATTGTATCTATTCACGTTAAATATATTTGAAAATTACACAACAATAACCTTTTTTCGTTTAATTGCGCGTTTAAAAAATTTAAAAAATATTAAAAAATAAACAGTATTTGTTTTGTCAATATTATCTTTGTATGAATCACCTAATTTTTTTATTTTTTTTTTAATTTTTCCATAAAATTATTAACGAAAAATAATTGCAAATGCATAAATTTAGTTTATGTTCGTGTAGTTTTTTCTGCATACACAATTAATATAGCAAATACAATTAAAAACGCGCCCAAGTGATTAAATAAATTATTATTATTGAAATGCAGCAGTATTAATAAATTATAATTACTATCTCGAAGGTAATGCAAACTAGTGGAAAAATAATAAATAAAAAAGTTTTGTTTTTATTAATTTGAACACTAGTCAACAATGTATTTTCTTATTATGTAAAATGGGTCATATAAAAAGTATCCGCGGTTTTCGAGCAACACTAGTGCTAGATCACATTAAAAGATCACATGGTTGAAAAGTTGGCATTCAGGCTACATTTTGTGTGAAAACAGTTGTGTTATTCGTCGCTAGTGTAAAAGGGCCACAACCAGACCTCACGGAAGTGTGATTACGGCAGATGAAAGAGAAAGGGTAAAACCGCTACAAAAACATGAGGATGCTGTGAGTGAACGCCGGACCGAGGAGTGGTTTGCTCGATTCCGTTCCGGAAATTTCGATATCAAAGATGCGCTGAAAGAGGCACTGAAAGTTATAGAAAAAGCCGATCAAATTTTGCAACTGGTGGAGCAAGATCGACACGTAAGCTGTCAGGAGATAGCGGAGGTGCTAAAGGTCAACCACATGAAAAATTTGTGGGTACCAACCGCGGACACTTTTTATATGACTCAATATGATGTTTATATGTATAAGAATAAACTAGAATTTTTCTATTCTATTTGCACGGTGAGGTAAATTAAAAAAGTACAATGATTAACCATGGAAAACGAATTGCTAAAACTATATTACGAACGAACACTGGGCGCTCTCTCACATTATGAATATGAATAAAACATAAATCATAGTTTAAATGAAACTTCATTTCAATCGCGAGCTTCTGCTAGTCCGTGCGAGTACAAATTCAAAAATCATTTGCAAACAACTTTTGAATCTTAATATCGAGAAATATTGGCATCATGAAGGTATAGATTATATTTAGTAAAAAATAAAAATCGCAGCCTTATTTGCCACTTAATTTTACTTCACCCTTTCCTTTTTCCTTCTGCGAATGTAATTTTCCTATGCAGTTCTTTTTAATACATAGCACCTACCTACGATTATTTATCTCGAAGTCTAAAACTCACTTTAAATTGCACTGCATTAAGGTCCCAATGTGGCCGTATCACTCTCAAAATGTCCTTAGCACCTTCAACAACGTTATCCTCATCAATTCGTATGGGTACAAATGTTGGTGGTTCTACAACTGATACTGACGCTTTTGTAGATAATGTTTCGTTTGCAGTTGGTGTTGTTGTTGTTGTTGTAGCTTGTGATTTTCCATTGACGATGCCATTGGAGTGTTTAGTGCTATCGGCGTGGGGAGTTAAACCAGAAGAAGAGCCATTAATCGTTTTGGAAATGACAATTTCACCATTTGTAGTTGTAGTTGTTGACGTTGTTATTTTTTGTGTTGTAGTGTTCTCCGAGTAACAATTAAATTTAGTTTCTGTGCCCATGCTATTTTATCGAACTATATCAGATATAAATCCAAAAATGAAAATTTCAATTGCTTTTAAAATTTCGTTTGTATTGTTTCCTGATGAAGAAGAAAGGCTGTGAGAGCGATGTTGATTGTGACGCTGGGAAAGGTTGAACACTGAATGAAACTTATTTGCAATCAATCTGCTGCTGCTTTTGACGCGATAATTTTTCCTTATCGTTGTTTATTTTTGGCGCTTTTTCTTGACTCACTCGCACCACAAGTCGAATTTGCTTATTGAATCATGAACGTCTTTCGTCCTTCTTATTTTTTGACTATTTGTTTATTTTTTAGCGCTAATTCTTTTTCAAAAACAAAAAACAAAAACTTTCAATCAGCTGTTTCTTCTTCTTTTTTCGCCAACTCCTTTTCTTTATTTTTTATATGAAATGTTTTTTTTTTTTGCTTTTGGCACTTTTATCTCATTGGTAATACACCGAAAAAAGGTAATAAACTTTTCTCTTCTCCCAATTCTTCGTTCGAACGGCGCACAACTCAACAACAACAAAAAGTAAGTACTTTTACGTTCCTTCACACCAAACAACAACAACAGATTCTCTGTTTGCTCTTTGCTCCACCTTTAATACTTTTTTTTTTTTTTTTGCAGTATTTGAATCTATTTTTATCGATTTTTCACGTAATAATTTAGTCGTCTTTCTTTTCTCTATTTCCTGCTTATTCCTTTTTTCGTTGCAAAACTTTTTTGAAATTCAAATTAACTTTTTAAATTACTGTATTATTGTTGATGAAAATGCACTTTGCCTTGATTTTTGAAATAGTTTAATTGACAGGCTTTTAAGTTATAAAAAATGCCCTGATTTTTTTTTTTTTTAATTTCTTCTGGCTAAATGCGTTGAATATGATTTAAAAATGTTAACAAGCGAAATGCAAAACACGAGACAACCTCTCTCTCTAAAGTCAATTCGAAAACTGATTGGAAAAAGCACCACAATTGTGCGGGTTGCCATCAGCGTCGCTAATTTAGCTATCAAGTATGTGTTTTAGTTCCTAGCTACTTTTCTAGCTACAGAAATTTTACTCGTATTTAGCACACATGCCGCACAATATTTTCTGTTATATATTTAAAGTTTACCATTAAATATTGAAACTTTATGAAATATTGGCTTTATTCCATTAACAACTCTTTAAAAGTTGTAAAACTGATCTTTTTCCCCTTTTTGAAAAGAGAAACTATTTTTCAGTACGGATGGGGTTACACATTTCGAACAACAGTGTAACAAAATTTGTTCCTACCCAGCAAGGGAAAAAGGAGTTACTACACTTGAATTTTGATTTAAAGTTAGAGAATAGAGAATTTAGAAATGATCTTGTTGTTATTGTTGTTGTTGTTGTGCGCTTATTAATTTCAACTTTAGGCAAATCCAAAATTGAAAGGCATTATTTTAATAAACTCTATTAAAACAAAAAAACAAGGATAATAATAACCTTGTTTATGTTGAGTTCAATATTAAAAACTTAATAAGTTTGATATAACTGAAGATAAAATGATTGAATAAATACGATAGACTTTTATGGCAGAGTGTACAAGAATATAAACCTTTATGTTTTATACAAATACTACTTTAAAATATGATTCCATAAAAAAAAATTGTTCTTCTTTTCTGGCTACAAACATTTTTTTTAGCTATTTTGCTCTTTTTTTGGCAGTTTTAGCAACAACCTCCAAATATTACTGGCAACACTAGTTGCCATTGCCCAAAACATTGAACGTAAAATTTGTGATGCGTTCGGAAAATTCTGTAATAATTGTTTAACCCAATGAGGATGTGGTTTTTATAGGAAAAAGCTTATTTTTATAGACAAAAGATTTGGGTTTTTTGGTAACGCCATTACTTCGATTTAAAATTTAATTATAAACTTTTCCAAAATCACTTCTGAGCACACTTAAAGTCGTTTCTGGATAGACTGAGGTAATGGCATCCCAAATAACCGCTTCCACGGTGGGGTTCCGTTCAAATAGTTGAAAAGTAAAGAGTATAAATATATATATCCCAACACTTCATAGACCATGTTTACGTTACCCGACTCATTTTGACGTCTACTGGCAAAGGGGAAAGTGGAGAGAAGAAAGATGACGCGAGGCGGAATTTTTTATTTTGTTAAAATTTCTCTACTAATTGTGACATTTGTTAAAATTACATTTCAAACAGCTGCGAAAAAATTATTTAACTGTATTTAGAATGGAATTGGAACTTTTTCACTATCACTCATTGCTTAATTTTCTCCTGCAGTAAATATTCGTGCCGCGCAAAAAAGCTGGATAGGGTCATGGTTATGCTGGTGTTCGCTGTTCGGCGAACGCATCATATTTTTCTCTCGTGCTCGGTGTGGTGGTTACATTCTAGTTCGTTACAGAGTTGCTTTTGGTCAAAATTCATATTTTCTTTTAATACTATTTTGTTCGCAACGGTAACACTAAATGGTATACCTACAAACTTTGAAGGATTTTATCGATATGGAGAGTGAAATTAATAATATAATTGAAGAATTATGCAAATAATCTGTGTGATTTTTCTTCAATAGTTTAAACACTAAAAACATTCGCAACTTCTCTTATCTGCAAATGAAAATAATGATGTACAGGTTTCCATGTTTTCCTTCTATTTTACATACATTTTTGTTACTTTTTTGTAGAATAATTCATTGACACCCTGAATACTCTTCGTGCTCGGTGTACATTTCACCCAGCTTATCGTTTTCGTTGTGAGAGTGAGTAAAAACTCTCTCTTCGTGTTCGGTGCACCAACAATTGCATGGTGTTCGCCGAGCAAAATCGGAACATAACCACGACCTAAGCGTCAAAAAGGAAGCGACGGTGTTCAGACCACATTTTAGTGCGAACATGAGAGAGTGGACTCTTATCAACATGAGTCGGCTCACTGAGGCTAATGTGAACATGGCCATAGAGACACAGCTATGGCAATCTCACTTCTCATTTTGTATTTTTCGCGTGAATTTATTTCCCATGGATGACCGCTTGTTGCCATACTACGCCACTTCGTTTGGTAATGGTATCGCTAGTTTGATTAATTTTTAACAATTTCTTATTCTTCTTTTATGTAGAACACAATTATTACCTACCTACCTACCTGTGCCAGAGGCGGATTTTAACATGTTGAGGCCCTAAGCAAAAATAAATTTTTGTGGCCCTCTTAAGTTTTTTTTTTTGTACTTGCGGCTCAATTTTCAAAATTTTGACGAAGGAAACAACGTTTTTGATAGACAAATATTTTGTTAGAAATTATAGAGCATTGATATTATTTTTTTTCGCGATTTATTTCTTGCAAAACTATCAATTAAGGAATCATAGTTGATTTTTTTTACTAAGTCGCTTTCAATGGCCATGATGGCTAAGTGATTTAATTTTATTTGGCCAAGTGACTTTCTTAGGTAGTTTTCGACCCGCTTAAGAATGCTAAATGATCTCTCACCAAACGCATTTGCAATTGGGATTGTGAAAAATATTATTATTATTTCAACGTTTGGAAATGTTGATGTTAAACCTTCCAGAATTGACGCATACATTTCAGGCAGTGTTAATATTTTTTCCAATTTTACAAAATGAAAGAACTGATCAACCTGATCTTTGAATACAAATTGATTTACTTATGTCATCTTTACAGTTTTCAACTAAATTTGATACACACTGAGCAAATGTTTCTTCAGGCAAATTAAAATCAACAAATATTCAAAAGTTTTGCAATACCTTGTCATAAACTACAGACCTTCTTTTTTTTTATTTCAGAGTGTAAAGTATCACAAATTAAGTAAAATGTTTCCACGTAAAATTATATAGTTATCTGAAGTTTCATTGAATTGTATTTTTCTTTACCTGTTTCGATTTTTTGCGGTTGGGTATTCTGTACTACCAGCTAATTCGATTGCTTCTTTCTCCATTTCGTGAAAATATGCATCATCAGTTCGAATACTGAGTATGAATGCTCATAAAGATTTCAATAAATTAGTTCCTTTTTGTATGTTACATTCTTTGTTTTGTAACGATTTATTGGTGGCATTAATTCTTTACATTAGTGTATTCCAAAAAATCAATAATAGTGACGTCTCTAAATCTTCAAAACTACTACTTATGTAATTTTTTCGCCTGAATTTTTGTTATGGGCTTTTAAGATGGGTTAATACATCATTTCACCAAGAACGGTTCTTATGAAAGAAAAATTCTTTCGTACAGTTAATACAGCTTCAGCTCTGGATGAGCATCGAGTGTCACATAATATACGTTTTAAAGTATGGATTAATTTTTGATCAGTTTTCATTAGCTGATGCTGATTCATTCTCGAAGAGAAAAAAAGACGAATAAATTTTGAATAAAATCAAAGAATCTAATAGCTTTAGAAGAACATTCTGCAGCTGTATTTAAGGAATGTCCTGCGCAAGGCACAAAAACTGCATTTTTGCTGTAACTTTTAATTTTAGCTTGGAGACCATTATATAGTAAATGCCTGACATGTTCGAAGCATTGTCATACGTTACTACTTACATACCTGATAGTAATAGCTATTTGGTCAGTACGGCTAGCATCAGGTGTGGAATCAACTATAAGAGCAAACTAGTTAGCTCGTTTTATTTCATCAACAACGGAGTTTTGTACACTTTTGCCCTTAATTTCTATTAATTCATCACATGTCGTTTTAGATAAATAATTAACATGTCCAATCCCGCAAATACTGTATTTTTCTAAGTGACCCTTTAAAAAGTCATCAAATTCAGCCAAATATTAAATACAGCTGAGAAAATTGCCTTTCGAAGAATTAGCATGTCCTCTAAACCCTAAGCCCAAACTTCCCAAAAGTCGAACTGTAGAAACGACTCGTTTTGATACCTCACGCCAATAAATTGACTCTTTTCCTATTACTTCTTAAAGTTTGGAATCGACACGACCACTCATTTTAGCACGACGAACATAAGCACACATACAACTTTTATGTTCTTTCGACTCATCATGTCTTTTCAAAACGTCTACAATATTTTGCCAATCGGAATATCTTGACTTTAAAACATTAGATTTTTTACTAAATAGTTTACAAGCAAAGCAATAAACAGATTTCGTTGTTTCAGAATAAATCAACCATTCTCTTCGTTCTTAGTCATATAAAACTCACTCATACATCATTTAATTTTCGGTATATTTGTTGATCATTATTATCTTTATAACATTTTTTAGAAGATTCTAAATCTCCCAAATTTTTGGGTTTTGTACAAATACAATGTTCAATCAAATCATTACGAATTATTTTTGGCCATAAACCAATTTCAGTAAAGTTAGGATAAGTATTTGTACATTTTATAACTTCACTCTCAATTTCAGTCTCTATGTCATTGGTAATGGCAACGCAATTATCACTTGCACCTTCTTCTACACAAATACTCCTATTTGAAAGATTAACATCGTTATCAGTAGTGAAACATTACTGGTATTATTATTACTGGTAGTGAAACATTTTTATCTTCCACCGCAGTACTGGTAGATGGAACATAAATTTTGCAAGGGAGTTTCTTTGCTTTTCATTTGCCCTCATTTGAATTTTTTTTTCGTAGTCGTTTTTGTGCGCCAGACTCGAAAGTTCTTTTCATTTTAAACTATATTTTTCAATAATTTTTTTACAAATAAAATTGTATAATTATTCAGTGAATTAAGAATTATCAAATGATGAAACCAACAATGTTGGTCTTGGTAGTTTTACAAAAAAAAACTGTTGGTTGTCTGAAAATATCAATCTCAAATCAAAATTTAAATTATGCTAATAGAAATACTCAATAAACACAAATAATTGTTCTCAATATTCAAAACCATGCAACGTAAATTTGATAAATTCAAACAAACAATGAAATGAAATTGCATTTTTCAAACGAAATATAGAAACGCAAAGCTTGCTTATGCTTGGTTCTTTTTTTTGCTATTTTCTTTTGAAAATGTTCAATTTTATATATAAATATCTTGTGTTTTGTGTATCATATATTTTATTTTGAAACGGCCTACTACAATCGCAAATAAATATAGTTGAGTTAATAGTATTCAATTTGAATTGGAGGTTTTAAACTATCCAAAATTTAAAATCTCAAATTCTACGACTATTTTATTAGTTTTATAATATTGAATGCCCTTATAAATCGGAGACCCTAGGCAAATGCCTAATCTGCCTACAGGTAAATCTGCCAATAATGTTCGAAATGGAACACCGTTTCAGATAGACACTAATCCCGTAATGGTTCTTTAGAAAAGATTCGTGTGTGAATAATGACCTACATTTTTCTCAAAAACCTTTGCTAATAAAAACATTGTAAAAAAAATTGTAGGTCCAACCGTATGGTATCAAAGTCTCTGGACTGCCATAAGAAACAACAATATCAAAAGTATTCCGAACAAAATATTAAGTTCAAACGACGTAGTATTATAGATTAAATATCAGAGCTCGTTCTGACACTAGTCCTGTGATTATTTAGTTTTTATAGCCTCTTTAATGTCATCTTTGAACCAACTAAATTTGCTGTTTCAATTAAAGAATTAAAATCTAAAACTAAAATGAACTTGCAGGTTAATGGAACCTATTCGTTTTTCCCTTTTTTTTTTATAAATTCACACTGAAATACGTCAAACTAATTTCAATCTGTCTGTAATTGTCTATTATATGACATGATAATCTATGAACCATAAAAATTATATGGTATTATTTTGTGGTGAGGCTATAAAAAATGTCTTATCAACTGGATGGTAACATGGTATTTTCAAACTTATAAATGACTTTAATTTATAAATTTTTAGTTCTACTCTTAAAATTGTAAACCATTCCGCTTGAAGTCATAACGATCATAAACTTGAAAAAACGTCAATAATATTTCACGCACATTATTGTAAAAAATATTATTTATTTATTTCCAATTTAAATATATGTAGGTGCATGAGTACAATAATTACATAAATACATACATACATACACACAATCATATCTAACTTAATTTCTAATTAAAAATTTAATAATAGTTTTTAATTCTGAAGTATGCACATATCCACAAAGCCCTATGACCCAACCTCCCACAGAATACGTTGCCAAGAAGAGCCTTACAATTTGAAAAGCTCAGGCTTACTATTCTCTCATGAAGCTGGAATGAATAGGGTCTTGCATCCAAAGGTTCTGCACAGCAATCGAACAACATGAAAAGCTAAGTACCCTTTCAGGGTTGTTCTCACATTGTAGAAGAAGTAGGATCTTCTAATAACGAGGGCACTCATAACTACACCTACCAAAAAATGCTGCATATACATACATACTTCCTGTAGATATTTCAGACAAATGGACTGCCTCATCACAGGCTGGCTCATTATGGTTATAATGTTCTATAAAGCAAACCTTTATTTTCCCTATATATATTCAGTAAATCAAATGAGAGTGTGTACCTCCAGAGTTGTCACTGATAGGAGCTGCAAAAAGTTGTATTATCATTTAATTCCTATACAGGTTAGGTGGGAGTGGCGGCCTTCTACATGACAGCTCACGTACATAAGCACAATTGATGTCTCATTGTTATGCCACAGTTCGACGCGACTCTCCCATTTACGGAATGGAAAACTATAAGGATTTGCTAAGTAATTTGTATATGGCCTCAATATTTATGGATGAAGTCGTTGTGCTAATGGCGTTTCTGCTAAGGCTGAGTAGCTGTCTAGTACGTCTAATGTCCTTTCTGGTCGAGATAAGTCTGGTAATACCGTCAGTAAGCTCAGACCAAAGTATTTTTGCTTAATGGCCAATTTAATAGCTTTGGTTAAATCGCCGACCTCGCTGTTGCTTTAGGTATTTAGTATATGACCAGGTACGCAATATAAGTGAACATGTGAATGATTCGACAAGATGTTAAGAGAAGATTGACTGTCAAGAACAAGCTTTGATGTAGTGAAAACACCAGCCAGTAACTTGATTACTATATAACAAATCTATTAAACTACACTGTAAATGATCAAATTACGATGGTGAAATTACCGTAAATGATTTTTGTAAGAACTGCAGCGAAGATAAGCAAAAAGAAATGACTCTGCATCTATTCTTCAGTTGCCAAACTCTTTATGCCTACTTTCCCTAAGCAATATGGTTGACATTGAAACTACTTGCTACATAACATTCGAGATTCAACAAGTTTATTAAAATTAGAAAATGACTCAAAACAAAATTAGTGTAACTGCGAAAATAGCCCACTTGACAGCACAATGGGATTTATTAGCTTTAATAAGAACTCAATTACAAAGGACAGCCACTTAAAATATTAATTAAAATCCGGTTGGCATCAGTAAATAGTGTGTCTAGATTTGTAAAAATTGCAGCAATGCACATGAGGCATCGTTAACTTTTATAGGAATGGGTATTGTAAACGAATGTTCACGAATCAAATGACACGATTTGGCAATGCATTATGCATTTATTTCAATATTAAAGGGTGCTTTGTAAACGAATTTATACGAGTAAACACCAACATCAAGTACTTACATATACCTTAAAATTATATTTATATGAAAAATGTTATAATTAACGAAATGGGTTTTTTTATATTTTTATTTGTATTTTTATTAATTTTTTAAAGAAATTTTAGTTTAAATTTCAATTAATAAATTACAATACGCACACATAAATATGCAAGAAAGTGCATAGAATGAATAACAGCAAAATAAACTATAGCGGTATTCACGATCTGGAGTAAATGGTCTTGTATTGTGTAGGTTTGATAAATTTGTTATTTGTACTGGTTTATTACTGGTTTTATGTACCAACCAGTTGACACGACGAAAATGAAATGCTGCAATGTAATTTAATTTCTGATAGATTTTGAAGATTTTTAACCGTTCAATTTTTATATATTGGGACATAGCTATGCGTTCTTCTTCTATATCATTTAATCTCGACCTATTTTTCCACATATCTTTGGCAAGAAAATAGTTGAAATGGTTTTGGTTGCAAAAATATTTAATAAAATAACATTTTGGTATGGCAGCACTTCAAATTAATTGAAAATATACATATGATAAGCGCGGAGGACAATTCTGGTTGCATTTTATGTTATTTGTGTTCTTCTTCTTCTGCTGCTAAATACATAAATTATTTATACAACAAATATCACAAATAGAAAGATTCACAATAACAGCGTTCACCATCTTTAGTAAAAGTTTTAAAATATTGTACTACATATAATCCAGATCGTGAGTGCCGCTTATATAGTATATATAAATAAGTATTTTATCAAATAGATAATTTGTATATAATAGTATAATAAAATAAATGTACAGAGAAATATAGAAATCAATTTACATTGCAGTTTATAAAACAACATTTTAAATATTTATTATAAATAAGTAAATGTATTTACATGAATATGTACTATGAGCTTAATAATAATAATAGTTATAATACAATTAATTATTTGTAAATTTTAAGAGATTCTTCTTTTTTTCTATATTCATTCCTTTAGATTACCAAACTAAATATTATTGTTTGTTTAAAGTGTCACAATGCGTTCAAGTCATTAATTATGATTAAATAGCAAACAAGAATTTAACATGAAATATATTAAATAAAAATGGTAACATCATAAGAATGACAACAATAAAAAAACAAAAAGTTCGAGCTTGTGATGACTAAAAATATTCATTGAATTTACATATATACATATACATATTTGAGTAATCCCCAAGTATTTACTTGTGATATCTACTTTTTAAATAACAAATAAAAAACATTCTACATTTAAATTCGATAGTTGTTAGCTATTTTAAAAGTTCTTATGTCTCCACACATTTCCCATTTTCATACATACTCTTAACTAATAAATACATACAATAAAATCTGCATACAAATTGGTTAAAAACATCAATTGATTTAGTTTGATAATGATAATTAATTTGCCTTAAGTATAATATTAATAATTATTTCTAGAATACGTAATAAGTACAGTCAAATTTTAAATAGACAGTCTCGTTTACCAGATAATGAAATCGAAACCGCATTCCGCAACTGAAATAATTTCTATAGTCGATGTACTTACATAAGTTGGGACATTTCTTTAATTATTACAATTAATTAAAGTTTGCCTTAACTTTCTGGCACTAAATTGTGTTTATTATTGTGATTTTTGAACTACTAGTTACGCAATCTAACGAAAATTAATCCATTGCCGTATGATTCAAGTGTTTCAAATTTATTTCGGGTCGCTTATCTCGAGTCTGTGACATTTTTAAAAAACTATTGGTTAAAATCAGATATGTCCTGGAAATCGCGTCAAATTGACGGAGCTTGGACAACCTTGTTTTGTCAGGTACAGTGCCATCTACTTTTTTATGAGGAATACTTCTGCCAAAAGGACATTTCTTACTTTTCGTAAGCATTTGATGTGTAGACTCATGACAAGACCGACAAATTAGTGAAAATAGAATAGAAAGAAGGGCTGGTAGTGTTGTTTAAAAATACTTTGAATTATAACAACAAATTATGAACAAAGATCAAATATCTCACAGACGAATCATTAAAGTTTCGATCCAAATTTATTTGTTGCTCTTCTCACATTTTTTTCTTCAAAATTATTCAAACTATATGTAGATTGGTAAAGCTACCTTTTTTTATTGATACTTTCAACATACAGGGTGTACCCCTATGTGTGCAAAGCATTGTGTTGAATGGAAGGAAGATTGATAGGTGGGAGGAAGAATGAGAGAGGGAATGCAATCACAATATGCCTTAACAACAATAAACTTCACTTCATCAGTGTCGACCAATGACCGCATGTTGCGCCAAAGGCCAAGCTTTTCGCATCCACTCATGTTCTGCGTGTTATATTTGTACATGAATGGAAGGGACCTACAGTTTTATGCCGAATCCGAACGGCGTAGTGAAGTGAAAAGCTTTTCATAGGCAATTTTATTAACTCTTGTAGGTTTGCCATTGCCTGCAAAGAGGTGGTGCTGTGTATATATTTTGATGTTTTTTTTTATGCCTTTGCTGAGATTTGAAACCCTGACACTCTGCGTAACAGTCCAACGCACTACCGTTACGCTACAGCGACCTACTTGCATCCTTTTTCCAGACAATCAGCATTTTCTTTCTATGGAATCACAAGGGATATGCAAGACATGCTAAAATTAAAGAATAACCACGTTCAGTGGTGAGAGATTCGGTGACCAATCTGTATCCGGCTGATTTCATTCACTGGTTTTAAATTTATTATGTCCGTATTACTTTCTTCCTTTTTTTTCTAAAATTTTCACTACGAGCATGGAAATTCAATCAAAGACATAAATGCGACGTAATTATATGATGTTACCTTACTTTGGGCGTTCAACGCAGTCATCTTTGGTTATGCTCCAAAGTAAATTTATGGTGCATTTACGCCTCTTACGGTACATTAACCCCTTTGATTGAATACCCATACTATGTTTTCTACATTCATGTTTTGTTTTTAAATTCAGTGCAACATTTGTCCGAATTCGGCAAGTTGACGTTGCGTAACATAACCACAGATTGAACTGTTGTTGTTGTTATTGCTGCCAATTTCATTATTCCCATGAATGTCGGGGTTTACCATTGATGCATTGTCATCATTAGTGCCAAGAGCTGGCGGTGATGTTAATTTATTTGTTGAAACATTTGCAGAATGTTCCACAGCACACGTTGTCGTGATGGATGGGGGAATGCTGATGTTATTTGATATTAATATCGAGGATGGTTTTCCACCAGTAATGGTATCACATGTTATGTAACCGCCTGTATTGGATTGTTGTTGCTGTTGCTGCTGGTGATGTTCACGCAAAGGTGACGAGAGCTAGCAAGGATGAAAGAAATGAATGTTCGAATTACTAAACTCTTTTCATTCTTTAAACTCTTCGGTTTGAAGAATATACCATAATCTTTAAAAATATAATTCATTCATGCATCTTACCATCATGACAGTATTCGGCCGCACGTAACCATTTGGGGTAGGGTGAAATGTTCTTATGCTCGTATTATCAGCGATTACCGCTGGATGATTTGCTGCTGCGAATAACATTGTTGATGGTGTTACATAAGCACCACCAGCACTAACAGCAGCAGCAGCACCACCACCACAACCACCAGTTATCAATGCCAACGTTGGACGTGTAATCAATTTCGCCTTATGGTAATCAGAGGTTTTTAACTTCATTGGCGATGGATATAACGATGAATTACTCACATCATTCAATTCAACCGAATCGGTACTCTGAGATTGCTCATCATTCGAAGAAGTTTGATCCAATGAAAGCAATTGTTGTTGATGTTTTTCTGTGTCGTTGTTCACATTACAATTGTCGCTGCCGTTGCTGTCGTTGCTAATGCTGCTATTGCTCGTATTATCAATAGGTATCAATGTATTGAGTGCAGAGTTATAAGCAGAGCCCAATAAATGATTACTCTCCTTGTGATTATGATTGTTATATATCCATTCGGTGCTGCGTGATATTTCCGCACATTCTTTTTCGGTAGTATTATCGTAGCAACAATCGCTGCCTTCACCGAAACTACCACACGTAGGATTGATAGCTATTAGTCCACGCGGCAGTACTGGATCGATATCGTTCATATTAATATATTTCTTTCGTATGAACACCGATATGAAACTTAGGATGGCTGCGAAAAATATTGCCAATACAACGGCAATTAAAATGTTGACACTTTTACCATTCGCAGCAGTGCATATCCTTCGTTCATTTGCATCCTTCCACTCGGATATTAATTGAACTACTTGGTAGTTGTGAAAGCTTTTGAGCACAATATCACCAGAATCACCGCCCCACACCGATGTGCAATTGAAATCGTTAATTTCACTTTCTTCACTGTTCACGAGCGAAGCATTATCATCATTACTTTGTTGCAAAGCACTCAAATCAATAGGGTCCACCTCATTTATTCGAGCGATGTTTATAGCACGTACACTCAAATAGTATCTGTCCAAGGATTTGGTGCAGACGCGCTTACGAAACTCGCATTTATGTACAGCATTCGAAAGACCCCCATTAACTTGTATTCTCCTTTCTTGGGTGACGCCATTAACAAGTTGCAATTTCAATGCAACTTCGTACAATTCTACACGACCAGACGGTACATCCGGATTCAACCATTCAAGTATAGCATAGTCTCCATGCTCCTCTCTCATAGTAACATTATATGGGCTTGAAGGTCCTGGTGATAGCGAAATTACAATTTTATTAATAAAAATTTCACAATTCAATCTATTTAGATTTATATATAAAAAATTATATTCGAAACTCACTGGCAATTAGTGTTTGAAATTGCTTCGATTCGCTGGGTTCTGAATTTTCGATTGTATGCGCTGTAATATGAACAGTATAGTTGGTATAACTGCTGAGGCTACCCAATGTGTAATTTAAGTAAGGAGTCCTTTCTCTTTCTTCTTTAAATGGTTCTTTGTCATCGCTTTTCGGTCCTTTGACCAACCTAAGAAAATTATTAATTGTAGGATTAAAATATTTCTGAATCTTAATAGCGATCCTATAATTAAAGTAAAATGCCAATGCAAGAAACATGACAATGGTTCAAGTTGATTGGTTTTCTACTCGTTGTGCATACCGGTTAGAAAAAATAGTGATTAAATTGATAAATTGAAGCAAGAACAGATACGAAACGAAAATACGAACAAAAAATACTACATATTACTGCAAACACTGCAATCGGCTAAACAAAGCCGTCAAAAATACCATAGACGTTGAGATAAATGAATATGAATCGGCAACTTAGTGGCAAACACTTTTACTTTAGAAAAATATCGCTTCAAATATTGTTTATAATACAAAATACCACTCAAATAAATATGTATATATACCATATGCTATAGTATTTTAAAACACCATTCAATATTAGTGGCGGGTCCCATGTTAGAAAAGCAGAGTTGCTAGTCACCGCTGTTAATTTTAGATTTCTGGGTTTCGATGGAGCTAAAAATATAATGAAAATAAAACATAAGAATTAGAAAAACCAATCAAATCGTAAAATATTCAGTTTTATACCAGATTCTTTGGTCTTAATATCAACCGCTTCGCTTAAAGGACTCTTTCTTTTCTCTGAATACATAATAATAGAAATGCGATACTTGGAATATGGTTTCAAGCCACTAATCGTATAATTATCATATTCTCTTGGCATTTGTTTAGTTAAACAATTGGTGGCAGCAGCTACCGTCGCCGTCGTGGCTCCATTGCCCGCTACTACCTCACAATACGTGATATTGAAGCCTTTAATAATCGATATACAAACACCATCGGTACTCCATTTCACATTAATGGCTGTAGCATTTATTGCATTTGCTTCCGGTTTCAACTGCATAAGATTATCGAATATATCCGCATAGCAAACGGCCCATATCATACCAGTGCTATATTGCAAATAATTGGCAGATACAGCCATATTCAATTTAGAATTAAGGGGGCTTGTGATGAAGTTTGTTTGCGTCTTATCGATATACTTAAAATGTATTCGGCCCTGTGTAAAATATAAAAGAAAATGAAGAGTTAAAATTGGTATCAGTAAGTGAAGTTTTTCTTTCTTTTTGCAAAATGTATATTACCCTGCAAACACTTTTCTGCTCTATTTCGGACAAACACCAAAATACTGTATAATTCATTAGCTCTGCCCGATTTCTAGGTGGAATCCAAGACAATGTATATGTGTGATTACGATGAACTGTAACAACTTTACTTGGATACGATGAGCGAAGTGCATTATTTGAAAAAACTCTTATTATGCTGCTGTCGATAGTAACGCCAGCACTATTTTTTGCTCTTATGGAATAAAGTGAATCCACTTGGGGTCTTTCCGCTAAAACTATCGAAAAGTCAGTCGTTGTATTTCTATTTACAAAAAATTAAATAAATTATACTTATATTAAATGTGTAAATAAAGAAAAATTACAATTACAATACAATTTCTGCAAGACTGTAATAAATCAAAAAACAATCAAATCATATCTGCATCTTTTAACGTGAGAAGAGTATTTGTTTTTATCGGTGACAGGTAAATTAAAAAGTTCAAATGCGTTTTTTCTCAAAATTTACGTTTTTTGCGTTATGACATTATTGCAGCAAACGAGCGATATATTTAATTTACATAAAGTCATGTTAGCGCTTACACTACTTCTCCGTTAGCGTCACTGATGATGTAATGGAAGTCAGGACCATTGTGTTCGTACTCTTCCAATGGTTGCCAATAGAGACGCATTTGATCTGAAGGATCGTCATAAAAACAGCCAACAGCAGTTTTCGGCGGCGAATCGGGACGTCGAGATTTTGTATGAAATGAATCCACGTATTTTTCATTCCATTCAGAGCCTACATAATTTGATCTTGCTCGTATTTCCATTTTGTAGTCACGATTTGGGTATGGAAGATTTTTTATTATGACATTGCAAGTGGTCCCATTATACCCCACCTCATAGTCACTGTCCGTGACCGTGTACCAATGGAAACCTTTCGGTTGCAATTTAATTTCATATTTCAATGTTTTAGTTGGAAAAAAATATAAATCTTTTACTGTCCAACTTAAAGTAATGCTATTCGATGTAATTATATCTTTGTTGATTTCCAATTTAAATGGAATAACTGCAATAAATAAAAAATATATTGTATAAGGAGGAATATTTAAGGCTTCAAAATAAAATCTGTGTATGTTTACCGATCTGTGCGCTCTTAAAATTATACACTTCAGATTTTGTGCCTAAATCATTTCTTCCGATTAAATTAAAAGTCAAATTTTTTGAAATCGGCCTGTACGAATGTGAAGAAGCATCGAATGTGCAATATTGAACAGTATAGTTCCCCTTCAGTAAACCACAAGATTTTTTTGTTGTTGTCTGAAAAAATATGATAATTTTATTACATGTATGTATGTTTTATTATTACTTATAATTATGTATAAACTTACTTCATCTGATAAAAACAACTCATAGTTGATCATAATATTATTAGGTGGAGTTGTGAAAGAACAATTCACATTACGATAATTATTAATTATACATTTGAAATCGCTCACTTCCGCGGGTGCTGTTCCTGAAAGAATTATTGTAAAAACAAATATCATTTTAATATTCATGTGGAATATTCTGTAAATCTATAGGTGTTCTACTTATCTTTATTTTTCCTACATTAAAAGTTTTTGGGTTGAGAAGAAAATATATACTAGCAATACTCGTACATAGTAAGTAGTTGTCAGCACTGTTAAAGAATGCATTCAATCTAGTTACAATACCTTGAGGTCACAGTTAACAAACGATCGCTCATGATTGCAGCTATTGAATAGCATATTTGACTCCACAATAAAAAATGCAGTTAGAAGTGTCTTTTGGAGTAACCCATTGGTTATTCATTCAGAAAAGTCTCTTTTGAAGTCAGGTGAATGCAATCATTTCTTGAAGTCATGGGAATGCAGATCTTATGACTTCGCAATCATGACAGCTTTGAATTCACTTGAAGTCAACTGCAGTCACTCCAACTGACTGCCAATGACGCCAATTGACTGCAAGTAACAATTGACTCCACATGACTTCAAGTGACTCCAAACTACTTACAATTTCCGATCCATGGGCAAGAGGCTCTATGTCGTGGCATGGCATTGGAACTATTTACAAAATTTAAGGTCATATGGATCAATTCCAGTATATGTATACTTTTCAGATGATAACATCCTAATTACAAGGATTTTTTATCAGGATAACGATCTCACACCCACGGTAAATACTACAGATTAATGATTTGAGGACAAAAATGTGACTTTATTGGAGTACACGTCATGCAGTTCTGATGAAAATCAAATATACATATGTATAATTTTCCAAAAAAGAATGTTTATCAGTGGTATAAAAAGATACCACTTACTTAGTGATGTTTCCTAGCTTCAGTGTGCAAAGGCATAGTTCGTTACCACATTTATAAAAAAATTATCATATATAAAATGTAAATACATATGAATGTATATTGTCCTCCCACAAAAACCTTACAATTCTAAAATTATTTTTTTTTTTATTTCTATCATTAAAATGTGTAAATGGATTCCAATATAAAAAGGTTTTGTTTATTTTTCAGCATTTTCTGGTAGGTCAGGTCATTCAGGAACATTTTTCAAATATTTTCAGTAAAAATTTGAGTTAGAGCAAATTTTATGATAATTTTTATAATTTTAAGTTTATGTTCCATGATATTATTTTAAAGAAAATTTTTTGGGGACGGCGCGGCTGTCGCGTACTTGGTGTAATCTGGAATTCTAATTTTCGAACAAGTCTAATCTTTTCAGCACCAACATTTTTCATAAAGTGAATGGGCACAAGCCTAATTGTTCAGCACGATTATAATCCACAAGCCATTCTCCAAACACATATACATTCAGAAAAAGTCACCGTTTGGTGATATTTATGGGCAGGCGGAATCAGTGTCGTATGTGGCATACGTCTTCAAAAATTATAATGGTCAGAACGTTAAGGTCATCGGTGGGCGGTACAGATACATTATTACTAACTATATCGTGTAATTGGAAGGTATTATTATGTGTTCAGCAGGACGGCGCCACATGCCAAACAGTGCGATACAATTAATTTAATAAAAGAAACATTTGGCGAATGATTAATTTCACGAAATGGACCTGCTAACTGTTCGGGCGATTTGACGCCATTAGAATAATCACTTTGGTGATATGTAAAGTCGCATTTCTATGCCGATAAACCAAAAACAATTAAGCACTTGGAAGCCAACATTCGACGCTTTATCGCCGAAAAAAAGGCCTGATTTACTGCGAAGCGTGTGTGAAAATTGTTGCGGCGACCATATGCCCGTAATCATAAATGTCGAAAAGTTATCTCTAAAATATGTAAATCCAATTCATGGATATTAATATCATTTTTCTGTGTTTTATTTCAATTTAAATTTCTTACTTTACTTTACTTTACTTTAAATGGCAACAGCCCATGGAGGGCCTAGGCCGAACTTTTCGCATCCACTCATGTTGTGCGTTTTATATTTGTACATGAATGGAAGGGACCTACAGTTTAAAGCCGAATCCGAACGGAAGTGAAAAGATTTTCATAGCAATTTTTACTCTTGTAGGTTTGCCATTGCCTGCCAAGAGGCGGTGCCGTGTAGAAAAATTATTTTTTTTACTTTTTGATTTAGCCTGTGCCGAGATTCGAACCCCGGACACTCTGCGTAGCAGTCCAACGCACTACCACTACGCCACAACGACCACCTCTAAAATAAAACACTAGCATATATACATACATACATATGTATTTATTTTGAAAAATTATTGCACGCCCTCTATTCTCTTGCTTATTAGTCGTATGGCTAGACTACTTTCCCTAGCCTACTTGCAGTCCCTCAAGAATTTGAGAATTGTAGACAGGTCAATGGTTGTAAGTTCTGTACTGTGCCACTTGCTAAATTTTTAAATACTGTCAACCGCTATAAATGCAGGGCATTGTGTTGTGATTGTGGCATGTGCAGACATTTAACTTCTTATTTGAAGCAGTTCTCCTACTATTTACAACATGTCCTAATGATTCCTCCTTCTATTTGTAGCTGTATGAACTAGGACTACTACCAAACAAATCTCAACAATTAATTTTTCTATTTTTTGCATTTTCTCGAACACTTTATAAACTATGTGCAACAAAAAGGAATTTTAAAAAATAAATCATATTCATTCATACAATACGAATATAGTATAAACTTAAACAATAAAAATTTCATAAATATGTATATATGTACATATGTATGTATGTATTCAATAAATATTTACATACATATTAAAAACATAACTAAATACCTACATACGAAAACATTGATTTGAGTATTTACATACGTAATATGACCAATAACAGAACGTGCTTGCTCGCAAATATCATATTTAAACAGGGTAAAAAAGTTGGTGATATCGCATATCACAATTCCACTACAAGCAACTTTCAAGTTAAGTATGAGAAGTAATTTAATGAATCATAGCTGACATTAGTGGCGATGAGTTTTGTATAGTTGGAGTTGAATGAAATATAATACAAAAATATCACCTGTACAAAGCTTATGGACATACTCGTATGTATGTATGAATGTTTTCATTTTATTTACACATCAATTACTTGACAAGTTCATTATGATTTACAAATATTTGCATAGTTAAATGGAAAACTTAATTCTTTCACTTTAAATAAAATTATAAACTTACACTTCAGATTTATGGTTTAGAAAAGTTTTTAAACTTGCTTGCATATTTACACACATATATAGGTATGCATTGAGGTACTCTTCCCATCATACATAGTAGATTCTTTGGAGAAATTTCGTATTAACTGTGAAAAAAAAAGAAATACTTATGTGTCGAACGTGTATACATAAGTATTTGACACTAATAGACAGTGTGCAGTATTGTTTTTATTTTTGTGGACTTAGGGCTATTCTTCCTAATGCAGTTAAATACTTGAATTTATAGAATCCAATAGTGGTGCGTCATAATAAGGCAAATTTAAAAAAAAAAAAAAAAAATAATTAAACCGAATCAATATAACGTTCCGGTTTTGGGGTTGCAATTGTTTCTGTTTCGTTCTTCAACATTCATTCGAGTTTCGCTTTCGTTCCGGTTACGATTTTGAAAGATAGATCGAAATAAGTTTGGCAATCACACATGAGATTAATTACTAAATAACTAGTAATCTTCTATGGTTTCTAAACTTACTTATATCTTTGAGCAGCATTCCTCTTCACCGTCTTTTTTAATACATTTTTTTTGTTCGAGCTAAATATTCAAATAAATGCCCACATGGAGTGTCTCTTAATATCGGCATATTGTGTCGCAGATGAAGAACAATCAATAGAACTGAAATTTGACTTTTATCCCGATAAAAATTAGAAAGACAATGTATGTTTTACTTTGTAGGTTCGAAAATTGTCAAATAATTATGCACTATCAGTGTTGCCAGACGTGCTGGATAAAACATCGCCGATGAGCGAGCGGCGCTCTAATCGGCTACAATCGCAGCCATACATTATATTATATTTTGAAATATAGGAAAAACAGATCCCTTTTAACAATGGTCAAACCCGATTTGAACCACTTCCAGTGTTTGAATCGCTTTCAGTTTCATTCTTTTTCTGATGAATAAAATGGTTCCGATTTTGGTTTCGAAAAATTAAAAGTTTTTAAACGGTACGGTTACGGTTTTGATTTCATTCGTAGAAAAAGACACTGCAGTCAGAATCAACGAAATAGGTTGCTGTGCTGTGCAAAAGATACGAACATACTTATTAAAATACAATCGCAGGGACCGACGAGTATTAAAAAACAATAACTGACTAGTTAACACCGACCTTAAACTTTGAAAAAGATTTTCCGTTTTCTTCTCAACAAGATGTGATTGATTGGAGGAGGAAAGTGTTCGGGGGCTTTAACTAAGAAATCTACACAAACAGGCCCAAGACGGACTGTTGTGTGGGTGCAGTCTTCTATTCAAAGTCCCCCCGTCTTACTAAATAAATTCACCTTCCTAATTCAATCTTTTTTCAGGCAGAACTTTTTGCGACCAGGGAGGCCTGTAAGAAGCTACATAATCAAATAGAGAATGAGGCTAAGATAGCAATCATTATAGAAACTCAAGCTGCTATCAAAGTCCTTGACTCCATCAAATCAAGATTGGTAATACAGTGTAGAGATGAATTAGCCTCACTAGGCTGGCCATAGGAACATTGTTATGGTTGAAGCGGAATCTCGCGAAAACTAAAATTGACCAATTCTCTCAATATTTAACCACTGAAAATCAGAGATGGAAAAGGCTCTCCACGTATGTCACATCAAGAAAGACTTGACCAAAATACGATAGCCAAAGAAGCAAATATCAAAAACTATTCCCGTCCAAACAGAAAGGCTCACTCACTATCTTTGCACCTGTACGGGCCAAGCTTCGCCGCCTAGAAAAGTCCTTCCTTAGCTGTATTGAAGATATCTCTGGGGTTGAAATCGGTAAACTGATACTATATCTAGACCTCACAGATTAATTGGAACACTCCGTGGGATCTAGGAAAACCCAGCCTTAGAATTACAATAACAACTCATTGGTCGTTTATGTATAAATGGTAGATGGAGGATATTTTGACAGTATTCAATTTTTTGTGCAATTTGAATGACATTTCCAAAATGAAAAATGCCTTAAAGCTACGAAATTTGTTACCTAAATTTACAACTGATGAGGTAAACACATTAAATTGAATGGCATGAAAAACTGGTCTTAATCAATGCCTAAGATAGATAAAAATATATTTTAACCAATCACGGATCAACTATCTGATGTGCCCTAGTTAGGCTATTTACATACATATATATATAGTTTTTACATATTTCGAACCGAACTAATTGTTTTTACGAATGATATACTTATAATAACTGGTGATCAAACGTGATATTCTATTTGCTCTTCTTTATTCAGAAACTGTACCTAATAGGGATAGAAAAACTATGCTTACAAAAATTAGTTACACCCAAAATTTCGGTTTTTCAATTTTTTTCCAAACATTATTTTTAAATTAAATAAATATCATTTTTGTCAAGTTTTAGTTTTCCAGGTTAATCATGAAATGTATCTACCGTAAAAATCGATGGATAACTTATGTAGTTTTCATTAAATGAGTGGCATATGATCATCAATGCCCTTATTCACATATTGTAAATTAAAATAGCTAGCTATATCTATGGGAATAGATAGATATACTTAGCAAGTTCCTTTTACACTAAAAATAAACGTAAATTTTTGGAGTCATAGAGAAATTGGGTAATATTTCCGTCTTTCCGAGTTGAGTATATTTAGTTTACAGAATATTTACAGTATGTACTTGTAAACTTACCCACGTATACTTTGGTTTCACCAAGATACACCGAGTCACTTCTATCTGGCCGATCAACGCTCTTGCATTGATAAATCCCCTTTTGTGCCGTTGCATTGTGAACCGTCAGTTGTACTGTTTGAGAATTAATGATCTGAAAATAAAAAAATATGTAGTGCGTAAAAAATTAATAAGATTCAATTAGGACCGTGCAAGTTAACATGAATTTTATACTTATTTATTAATGCGAAACAATGGAAACACAACCACAATACATAGACGCAAACACGAGTCGAGCAATTAAGCGTGTTGCTTTTCTTCAATTACATTTAAATCGAATGTAATCTCTAATTACGCTTAAGCTCATTATGCGGGGTTTTGCCGCCGTCTGCCATCATCAAACGGCCACATTGTAACCAAATGAAATGCATGGGAAAAGATCGCGTTACTCTCTATTAGAGAAACGATTGCAAAATTCGCATTAAAATTGTACACCAACTCTGGCTATAACTTCAGCTTAAGCTTCGATCCCAACTCAAAGGCGAACGATTGCGAGGCACACAGTCGTCTTCATCGTAGCCAACCAATTGCTATGCAAGTGGGTAATGTGCGCTAACGAGAAACGTGTCATTGTTGCTGTTCTTTTTCTTGTTATTGTATTCAGTAGCGATTTAAATCAATCACTATGGAAAAATAAAAAACGTTCATATGTAAATTTATGTCAAATGCAGCTTAAAAAACCCCAAACATGGCATCAAATTGTGCGAATAGCACAAATAAAAAAGAGAAAAATTTGATCAAAAATCGCAAACAAAAAGAAGCAACTTTACTTTATCCAGCTTGTGTTTGTGTTGGACATAAGCAACTACAAAACAAAAAAAAACAAAAAAAAACATCCGTTACTGCAGCAGCAACAACAATTCATCTTAATCCACAAATACGTGGCATGGAGTTGAATTGAAGAGACAACGACGACAACGTTAATGTGGATGACATTGATGTCCAAACAAACGATGCTTTTGCGCTTCGTTATTATTCTTAAGCGATCAAGCGAACGAACGCTCCTGTTATGGCCAAGTGAACGTTACTCTTGCATGGAATTTATGCAATCCCAAGAAATGAAACTACCTACAATGCGAACGACAGTAAACAAATGCATACAATGCAAAACAGAAGCAAATATTTAACAAATAAGTCGACATTTTAAAAATGTTACATCTGATCTACATGACTGTCGCCGCTATGCACTACTAGAAATGCCATTAAGGCTCAAAAGTGCATCTTTGACAATGTTTTTCTTTCGAAGTAGAGGTTTTTGAGGTCAAACTTTTTATTGCGCGCTCGAACATTTTTTGCGTTGGAATTAAACCGAAATGTTACGGTGTAATTTAATTCCATCCTAAAAGTATGCACAAGTTTTTCAACTTTAATTTAATACATTTGCCCAACTCTATGCTCTATGGTTCTGCGCTTTTTTTTTTTTATTCGTGTTGATTTTCAGGCGATTAAGAAATTTGCATTCTGCAAGAATAACACGAAAAGTAGTTTCTCTTTCTCTCATATTTACGTGCATATATATTTACACTAAAGAAATTTCTCCCAAAAACAACACCACTAACAATAACATTAAATTTCTCTGCAGTCAATTACTACTTAATTTAAGAATTATTCGATTGTTCGCAGTCGACCTCATATATACATATGAGAGAAGAGATGACATTGAGAGAGCCGACCTCTCTCTCTCCCTCTGTTTGTACTGCATGGGCCCGATCATCATAGGTCGGATCATGATGCCGGCTATCTCACTGTATTTTCATGTATCAGTGTGGCCAACTCAGCACTTTTCCTGCTCTTTTTAGTGTTTTTTCCAAAATAAAACACGGAAAAAATGGATTTAACTTTCAGCGGATTGTGTTCCTGATTAATATAAACAAAGTTTTTTACCGAAACATTGTGATTTGAAACTATATACCATATTGTTTATTATTTTTACGTGCTGTGGATTTTGCAAAAATTAACAACTTTTAAGAAATATGTATTTAATTTAAATAAATATTATGATTTTAGTATAAAAAAATATTTTTCTTTCACTTTCGTAAGTAAAAAATTTAGTGCTTTTATAGCGGCCATGTATTCTATATTTAAAAGAAAAAGATTTACATTGGTAATAAAAATTGCCGCAATTCTTATCGATTCTCTTATGAACTTGCCATTAACGTTTACATTGGCAATAATTTGAAGCAACAAAAAGTCAACAAAACGAATTGCCGAAGAATTGCCAATACAAGCAAACCTGTAAACCTTTCCTTCCTTCTTGTTTCTCCTCTCTCCCGTAAAAATACACGAATTGGGGTAATTTTTATTTCCAAAGTAAATTGGGACTGCATTGAAATTACAACCATTATATACAGGGTGTCCCAAAAGTCAACGTCATCCCTTGGAGGGCTGATAGCCCACACCTCATAATAACTAAACAAAATATTTGAATTTCAAAAAAGCCGAAACCATCAGGTTTTCGTGTGCTACAGTTAAAAAAAAATTCCATATTTAAACGTTCCAACTATTGTTAGTGAACACAGTTAGCCCTGTTTATTGACCACAGTCGAAGATTAAAAATATGTTAATAATCTCAAAAACTAAAAACTGTTTACTAATGTAATATTCCAATATTCTGGTCAGCTATGATGTGGCCTATCAGCCCTCCAAAGGATGACGTTGACTTTTGGGACACCCTGTATAATATGGTTGTAATTTCAACGCAGTCCCAATTTACATTGGAAATAAAAATTACCGCAATTCGTGTATTTTTACGGGAGAGAGGAGAAACAAGAAGGAAGGTTTACAGGTTTGCTTGTATTGGAAATTCTTCGCCACCATGTAAATATGTATGTGTATATTATATATAGTATATAATGATTTTATGTTATTGTACTGAAAAATATGAGGTTCAAGAAAATAATATGCTTTTTAAAAGTTTTACTTTTATAGGTGGTACAC
Source organism: Palloptera scutellata (assembly GCA_958295655.1). NCBI lineage: Eukaryota > Metazoa > Arthropoda > Insecta > Diptera > Pallopteridae > Palloptera > Palloptera scutellata. The sequence continues at coordinate 112,960,174 of OY282449.1, read as the reverse complement.
ACATCGCCCCAAATTTTCTTTTACTAAATGTTTATTATTTTTTTCCAAAACTTACTATTGAATCAATATCATTGCATTTAGCAGTACTTACTTTTAATTGTTCCTTTGGTATGATCCTATTAAAATTATCCTCTACAAATATTAGTGATGAACTATTTGCACCAATGTCTTTAAGAATGTTGCACGTTATACTGAATGAACCGCCGATTTCAACTTCAATAATGCTGGGTGTAGTATCTTAAAAATTTAATGTTGTGAAAGGTTAATATTTTACATAAAATTAAATGTGCATTGTATAAATATTTATATTACATATTAAAGAGACAAAACAACTCATATTTTGATAAATAAATGCGTAAATGGTAAATGGTAGAAGCTATAATGATAAAGAAGAGCAAGACTCTTACTTACTTTTAATGGCACAACAGCCCATGGAGGAGGGCCTAGGCCGAGCTTTTTTGCATCCACTCATGTTGTGCGTGTTATATTTGTACATGAATGGAAGGGACCTACACTTTAATGCCGAATCCGAACAGCGAAGTGAAAAGCTTTTCATAGGCAATTTTTACTCTTGTAGGTTCGCCATTGCCTGCCAAGAGGTGGCCGTGTATTATTTTTTCTACTTTTTGATTTTGCCTGTGCCGAGATTCGAACCCCGGACACTCTGCGTAGCAGTCCAACGCACTAGCACTACGCCACAGCGACCACTCCATCTCTTATTATAAAGGGTGATTTTTTTAATACTTACGCCTGAACAACGTTTGCAAATTATTGAAATTTATTATCAAAATTCGATCCGTTTTTTATCGCAAAATTATCTTCAGCGAGACTTCTTTTTGGCTCAATGGATACGTGAATAAGCAGAATTGCTGTATTTGGAGTGAAGACCAGCCAGAGGCAATTCAGCAGCTACCAATGCATCCCGAAAAATGCACTATTTGGTGCAGTTTATAGGCAGGCGGCATCATTGGGCTGTACTTCTTCAAAGACGATGAAGTTCCGTTACGTTACGGTCAGTGGAGAAAGATACCGTTCAATTATAACACTTCTTTTGGCCGAAAATGCAAGAAATGGACTTGGCCGACATGTGGTTCCAAAAGGACGGTGCCACATACCACGCTGCACGCGAACCTTGCATCAATTGAGAGGCGAATTTGGTGAGTAGTTAATCTCACGTTTGGGTGCACTCAATTGTGCAACCAAGATTGTGTGATTTGACCCCGTTAGATAATTTTTTGTGGGGGTATGTTTAGTCTATTGTCTATAGGGACAAGCCAAACACGATTTTTGCTTTGGAAGCACACATTGAATGCGTCATTGGTGAGATTCCGGCCGAAATTTGTGAAAAAGTGTGCCAAAATTAGACCATCAGAATGTACCACTTAAAGCATAGTCGCGGGCAACAATTAAATGAAATTATATTTAAAAAGTAAATGGCAGGAATTGATTTATCGATCCAAATAAAAATTTCATTCAAAATTCATTCAAATTTCTGATTTTTTTTTTTCAAAAACCAAGCTTTTAAAAAAATCACCCTTTATATGCTTCTGTCTAGCCTTTGTCATGTATGCAAAAAATACATTTGCTCAATACGTTCTTAACGTCCTGTCCGACTTGAAGTGCATTTCGGCGGCTCTACTATAAATCATATGTAACAAAGTCCAAATGTTTAAGTAATCTGCAGTTTTTGAATGGAAGTATCACAGCGATATGTCTCTGGCGTAATTACTTATGTTCTGATGAATAATCATTTAATCTTACCTCAATTTTGGATATTAAAAGACAAAATGCTAGTGGATTAAGAATTTTTCTAAAACAAACAAGTGAAGGACGTTGTTCTAGTTTACAAAATTTCGTCTTGGGGCTGACTTTAAAAAGTTTATAAAAATTCAAAAGAATTACACAGGCTGACATCTTTCGAACCCTAAGACCAGACTTTACTTTTCCAAATCAAGCGTTTTTTGATAGCAAATAAACAATGTTGATGAGAAAGATCATTTCACATAGAAGAAATATCATGCTTAAAAAAATTCATATTGCAGTTTCGAGGGGTCGCAGTGGCGTAGTGGTAATGGGTTGAACTGCTACGCAGAGTGTCCGGGGTTCGAATCTCGCACAGGCAAAATAAAAAATAAAAAAAATTTAAAATTATTTTTCTACACGGCACCACCTCTTGGCAGGCAAACCTACAAGAGTAAAAATTGCTATGAAAAGCTTTTTACTTCGCCGTTCGGATTCGGCATTAAATTGTAGGTCCCTTCCATTCATGTACAAATATAACTCGCACAACATGAGTGGATGCGAAAAGCTCGGCCTGGGCCCTCCATGGGCTGTTGTGCCATTAAAAGTAAGTAAAGTAAAGTTTCGAGGGCAACAGTAGTACATACCTTACAGATGCCCCAACAACTTTTTTGTGAAGTAAATTAATTTGCGTTGTAAAATAATCCCGAATATGGCGAATAATTGTGTTTTTTGCGATTTCAGTTTAGGATAAATTTAAAGTCTGTTGTGAGGCAGCAATTCCGAAGACGGATTCCGATTCAGTGAACCAAAAACATTTGAAAAAGAACTCTCTGTGTATGTGATCAATCAGAAGAAAAACAGACCTTACTCCACTTACTCTGAGAATGGCCTGCTCTGTGGAACAAAGGGTGGACACCTTAGGAAAACTATTCAATAACCTTGAGGAGCTGTCGGATAGGAACAATGTAGAACTACAGGCTAAACTATATGAACCGAACCAAACCCTTCGATATAAGAACCATCTAACAAGCTGGAAACGAGAATGTGACTTTCAAATGCAAGTGTTAACGCTACTTGAGTTCTTGTTCCAAACAAAATTTATGAAAAGAAAAAAGAAATTCTAAAATAAGGACTTCAAATTTTCGCGTTGATATTAAGACCCCATTTCTTTCGTTTTAAAATGGAATTTTTATAATTGAAAATTAATGAAATTTCTGTCTAAGTATTTCAATAAACTGTGTTCCATGAAATGAACACTAATTTCTTCCGAAACAGAAATTGAAAATGTTGGCTTTTTAGGTTTGGAGTTTTATCGCCGTTTCCTTTTATTTTCTTAATTCCATGTTTTCATATTAAATTTCAGCATAATTCTCGTAGCTTATTTTATTAAGAAGATAAAACACATGGTAAACACAATACATATAAACATGGGGTGGAACAACAGCAACAACAATAACAACAGCAACGTAAAGAGCGTGAATGTAAAAGGAAAAAAGTAACAAATACAAATTATACAAAAAAAAAAAAGAAAAGTCTTGCCAGGAATATGATCTCTTCTCACAATGTCAACAGCATATGTACTCGCATAGTAACTCAAGTGCCAAAAGAACTTAATATAATTATTAAGAATTATTAAAAAGTTCTATAGAATTTTGAAATTGTATTCTTTTTAACTTGAACAAAAACTAAAAAGAAAAAAATAATAAACGTAACGTTGACTATTACCATCGTCGTCGGGAAAACATAAAATGTATATGTATGCACAAGTTCCCCTATGTTGTTGTTTCTCCCAAAAGTATACCATAAATCGGGTAAGCGTAAAGACAGACGTTGGGCCAAAGGGGGCCGGACGTACAGACGATACTAACAGCAGCAAGCAAACAAAAAACTTACTTTATTATTTGTTATTCGTATAAATGAAATGAGTAAACAATATGAGCAAGAAAAACGTTGTATATATGTAGTTGGTATAGTACATAAATATGTATAATATATACGTGTTTCTGTCCAGCCAACTATAATGACGTCAAGTTGACATCTTTCGTATATACATACATACATAGGTACTACTGTGGGCAAAAAGTAGTAAGACTTTTTAATTTAAATTTCGCGCGGAAACCCATTCATCAAAATATTATTTTTTTAAGGTTGGTATGACTGTCGGTGACATCTGTGCCAAATGCCACATCAAAATAATCATTAGTGTTTAGTATACGCTTGTCTTTGTGCATTCGGCGATTTTCACAATGAGTGAAATTACATTAAATTTTGTGTGCGGAATCAAATTTCTGGTGCCGAAACGTTCAGAATGTTGCAAAAGGCCTTCGGTGATAATTGTATGTCGCGAGAAAGTGTTTTTGATTGGTACAAATTGTTCAAAGATGGTCGAGAACGCGTTAACGACGAACCACTTCCAGGACGGCCATCAACATCAACTGATGATCAACACGTCAATAAAATCAAGGAATTGGTGCTCGAGAATCGACGATTAACAGTCAGAGACCTTACTGGCATCGTTGGAATATCGGAAGGATCAGTGAAAACCATTTAAAACATCATTTGGACCTAAGAAGAGTGAATGCACGATTGGTTCCAAAATCACTGCATTGGTTTTACGAGACCGTTTTGCCAAACATTCGACTGATATCGTTCCGCAACCACCCTATTCGCCTGACTTAGCACCGTGTGACTTTTGGCTATTTTCTAAACCCAAAAAACCGCTTCGTGGACACCGTTTTGACTCAATTGAAGACATTAAAGATGAATCGCTAAGCGCATTGAAGGCTATTCCGGAAATTGACTTTAACAACTGTTCCAGAATTGGAAAAAACGTTGGCACAAGTGTATTGGGGCCGGGGGGGATTACTTTGAAGGGGACGAAATAGATTTTGAAGAATGAATAAAAAAATTTGAAATTATGAACAAAGTCTTACTACTTTTTGCCCACAGTAGTATGTATGTAGGTAACTGCTTATGGTGTCCAGGGTACAATTGAAACTCACCGCCAGGAGACGCTGTTCCTGCTGCCGTCGCTCCTATTGTGATGTGTGGTAGAAGAAGTTGAATGATGATCACTACTGTTGTGAGTATTCGCCAACTGAAAATAAATTATGAGGAAAAAAATTAATTGTATTTATTGTATAGTGCATACATATGTACATACATACATACATAGATACATATTAAATATATGTAAGTACCTAACTACATGTTTGCCATAAATGCAGTTGAAATTGTATCTTTGTATCTCAACAAAGAAATATGAAGTAAAAAAATACAAATAAAAACAAACACCAAAAACAGTGTTTATACTTATTTTTAGCGCAGGAGCATCCCTGTGCGGCCAACCAATCTAGTTCAAAACTACCAAAATTACTAGTTTTTCAAATAGTTATGCAGCAACTAGTTTCTAAAGTGGATGAAAACGAATGCAGTGATCAATCACTTTAATAATACTATTCAGTGAAAATATTGTCTTGTAATTCTCAATTACTTGACAGTATTTTTCGAATTTATGAATGGATTAGATTTTGAAATGTCACAAAGATCACTGAGGAATATGAAAATGAAATATTTACCTCTCTAATTTGAAAGAATTACAAATTTATAAAGAAAAAAAAAACTATTTTTATAATGCAATTTATTTATTATTATTTATTTAATATAGTAATTAATCCTGGTACAACAACAAAAACTTTAAAATCAAATGTAGTATGTACTAGTCACGGACGGAAAAATGCCTTTAATATTTACATGTTCAACTGATTCCAAAAGTGAAATAATTCAATTGGTCTACAAATTATTCCAAAAACATGTATCCTTCAGCTCGTTGAAGTTTGATTGATTTACAAACTATTTCAAAAAAAAACTTGAAAAGATATTCGAAGATATTGTGCCTAGAACAACACAATGTTAAATAAACCAGTAGTACACCAATTTACTGACTAACTTTAAACCAGTTAGTTTCCCTACAGTGAAACAATACGCGCACATTGATACACATACAGTGTCGGACAATACAATAAGAACACTTTGCACTATAAAACTTCCATTGTTGTGTCCTACGCCCCAGGGGGCCTGGGGCGTAGGACACAAGGTAAAGTTCGTGACAGTCGCAGGTGCGTCCATGGTCGATCCTTGCGCTTCTACGTTTCAAGTCGACACACAGCCTCCTCGTGGCGTCCCCTGGATAGCGATCTGACAACCGTCAGTGAGTTAACTAATGTGTGCGGCGGGCTTCTCCATGGCCTTGAATGAATGGTTGTGCGTCGGGTTTGGAACCCACCACGTTAAAATACCCTCCAATGAAACCTCCAAACAAGCCTCGGATAATGAACCCCTCTAATATTGACGACTCCCGCAAACGCCCAAAGGACAACGATTTACGGATATGCACCTGGAATGTCCGAACCCTCTACAGGGAAGGTGCCTCTATCCAGCTGGTGGATGTCCTCCAAAAATATAGAGCTGACATCACCGCTGTACAGGAAATGCGATGGACGGGACAGGGTTGCTCCAAAAGAGCATCCTGTGATATCTACTACAGCTGTCATGCGTCGAGACACGAATTTGGTGTTGGATTTGTGGTTGGGAAGAGACTGCGTCATCTAGTCTCGAGGTTCACAGCGGTGAACGAGCGCCTAGCCACTATCCGCATCAAGGCAAAATTCTTCAACATCAGCCTAATTTGTGTCCATGCCCCGACGGATGAGAAGGATGAAACGACCAAAGATGACTTCTACGAGCTCCTCGACAAAGCTTATGAGCATTGCCCCCGCCACGATGTTAAAATCGTGTTAGGCGACTTTAATGCCAAGGTGGGCAAGGAGAGTCTTTTTGGTCCGACGATCGGAAATTTCAGTCTCCACGACGAAGCCACCGATAACGGTATGAGACTGATCGACTTCGCCGCGGCACGAAACATGACAGTTAGTAGCACCAGATTCCAACATAAGGATATCCATAAGGCCACTTGGCTGTCCCCTGATCAAAACACACGAAACCAAATTGATCACGTTGTGATCGACGGAAGGCACACTTCCAATGTACTAGACGTACGCACAATACGTGGTGCAAACATCGACTCAGACCACTACTTGGTTGCAGCCAAGGTCTGCACACGTATATGTGTAGCAAATCGCGTACGGATAGGTACAAAGAGAAAGCTGGATGTCGAAAAGCTGCAATCACAACAGACAGCCAAAGTCTTTGCCAACCAACTTGCACTTCTCCTTTCGCAAAACACCCCTCAACTTGATGATATATGCGCACAGTGGACGCACATTTCCCGCTCTATGCGTACGGCTGCCGAAGAGGTGCTAGGCTACCACCGTCGACGGAGAAATATGTGGTACGACCAAGAGTGTCGCGATGCTACTGAAGCAAAAAACACAGTCTATAGAGCCACCCTGCAGTCAGTTGCAACGCGAGCTGCTAAGGAGCGATACAGAAAGTTGAGGAGGGAGGAGAAACGTCTTTTCAGGCGCAAGAAAAGAGATGAAGAAAGACGCGAGTTCAATGATATCGAAATGTTGCGGGACAGGAACGAGGTCCGAAAATTCTTTGAAAGAATAAGACGCCTGACTCTTGGTTTGAAGACCGGGGCCTCTTCCTGCAAGGATGAAGATGGAAATCTGGTGACAGATATCCAGGGCATAATGAGATTATGGAGGGAGTACTTTTCGCAGCTGCTTAATGGCGAAGACGGCAATAATCCCGCCACTGCGGAACCCACTCCGGAAACCCCAATCACTGACGGCGTTGAAGTACCGCCGCCTGACTATGAGGAGGTCTTAACAGCCATTGCTCGGCTGAAAAACAATAAGGCTGCAGGTGCAGATGGCCTGCCTGCTGAGTTGTTTAAGACCGGAGGCGAAGAGCTCAAAAAACGCATGCATGAGCTTCTATGCAGAATATGGTCAGATGAAAGCATGCCAAGTGATTGGAATCTCAGCGTACTCTGCCCAATCCATAAGAAGGGTGATTCCACGATCTGCGCCAACTACCGTGGGATCAGCCTTCTTAATATTGCATATAAGGTTCTATCGAGCGTACTGTGCGAAAGACTGAAGCCCATCGTCAACAAACTGATTGGACCTTATCAGTGTGGCTTCAGGCCTGGTAAATCCACCATCGACCAGATATTCACACTACGCCAAATCCTGGAAAAGACCCGAGAAAAACAGATCGACACCCATCATCTATTTGTCGATTATAAAGCCGCCTTCGACAGCACGATTAGGGATCACTTGTACGCCGCAATGTCTGATTTTGGTATCCCTGCAAAGCTCATTCGTCTTTGCAAAATGACACTGACCAACACCACCAGCGCAGTGAAAATTGGGACAGACCTCTCCGCACCATTTGATACCAAAAGAGGTTTCAGACAAGGTGACTCCCTATCGTGCGACTTCTTTAACCTAATGCTGGAGAAAATAATTCGAGCTGCGAACATCGACATCTCTGGCACTATCTTCTACAAGAGTGTCATGCTGCTAGCATACGCTGATGATATTGACATCATTGGCAAAAACGCTCGAGCAGTCAGTGCAGCATTCTCCAACCTGGAAAGGGAGTCTCGTCGTGTGGGTCTAGTGGTGAACGAGGACAAAACGAAATACCTTGTGTCAACAAACAAAGAGTCACGGCGTCTTGGACAAAATGTCACTGTTGACAACTACACTTTTGAAGTCGTCAAGGATTTCGTTTATTTAGGATCCAGCATAAACACCAACAATAATGTCAGCCTTGAGATCAAGCGGAGACTAACTCTTGCCAACAGGTGTTACTACGGGCTCAGTAGGCAATTGAGAAGTAGAGCCCTCTCTCGACCGACGAAAATAACGCTCTATAAGTCCCTCATCCTTCCCGTCCTAATGTATGGCGCAGAGACGTGGACATTGACCATCAATGATGAGAGACTGTTAGGAGCGTTCGAGAGGAAGATACTCCGTAAGATCTACGGTCCAGTATGCGTGGATGACGTGTTTCGAATAAGATGGAACAATGAGCTGTATGAGCTGTACGCCGACACTGACATAGTCAAGCGTATAAAACTCCAGCGGCTTCGCTGGCTGGGTCATGTTGAGCGAATGGAAGAAAGCGCTCCGGCTAGAAAGGTGTTTTATTCGAACCACGGTGGAGGATCACGCAGAAGGGGACGTCCTAATCTCCGTTGGAAAGACCAGGTGCAGGGCAACCTGACTGCACTTGGCCTTATCAACTGGCGCCAGCGCGCGCATAGCAGAAGTGACTGGCGAAGCTTTGTGGAGGCGGCCAAGACCGATCATCGGTTGTAGAGCCAGCTAAGTAAGTAAGTAAGTTGTTTTTTTTTATCGCACTTCTTATGGCAAACAATTTTTATAGAGAAGAAAATGGTATGGTATATATTTTATAAATTTCTAGATGGCAACACTACATTTAAATATTTTTTGGGGATTCCAAACAAAAAAGTTGAAGCGAAGCATTCGAAGGCGGACACTACAATAAGAACAGCCGACGAAAAAATTTATATTTTAAAAAGAAACCTTAAATTTGTTTACAATTTGTACTGGTAAGCATTTAAATGGTAGCATTGAGGGTAATTCAACAAATTAAATGTAAACTAGTCCGTAATATCATAGCAAAATGGGTCGAGCAAATCACTGCAGCAAGGAGAAGCGTGACTTGGTGAAAAAACTGCGAAATGAGGTACAAAGCATCCGCCAAATAGCTAAAACTATTGGCAGATGCTCGACATTTGTCTACCAATCTTTATTACCTCAATTACATTGCAAGAGAGGTAGGCCCCGCAAAACTACAAGTGCAGATGATAATCGCATAAAAATTTTGGCGGCACGCGATCCATTTAAAGGCAGCTGCCGCAATTAGAGAGGCGACAGGGGTTCAAATTTGAGTTCGATCAGTAAGGAGACGTTTGGTGGAAAATAAATTGTATAAAACATCGAAAGTGTCGCATAGAGTTCGCTGAAGCGCACATTGAGTGGGATGGTTCAATTAACGCAAAAAAAATGGCCTAACTTATTATGGACAGACGAAAGCAAGGTGAATCTTTTTGGAAGTGATGGCAAAAAAAAATCAGAATTGAGACCAAAATATACTAGGAAGACGTTTAAGCACGGAGGTGGAAGCATCATGGTATGGGGATGCTTCTCTTGGTATGGTGTGGGCCCTCTGTATTGGATAAAAGAAACGATGGACAGATTTCTTTACGTAAACATCCTTCAGAAGGTGATGCTTCCTTATGCTGAATGGGAAATGACCCTGAAATGGCAAATGCAACAGAATAACGACCCAAAGCAAACCTCAATCCTTGCGCGAGATTGGTTTTCCTATAATGGATTAATGGATTTCCCATTATAACCTGGCCTTCACAATCTTACTTACTTACTTACTTTACTTTTAATGGCACAACAGCCCATGGAGGGCCTAGGCCGAGCTTTTTCGCATCCACTCATGTTGTGCGTGTTAGATTTGTACATGAATGGAAGGGACCTACAGTTTAATGCCGAATCCGAACGGCGAAGTGAAAAGTTTTTCATAGCAATTTTTACTCTTGTAGGTTTGCCATTGCCTGCCAAGAGGTGGTGCCGTGTAGAAAATTTATTTTTTCTACTTTTTTTTTATTTTGCCTGTGCCGAGATTCGAACCCCGGACACTCGGCGTAGCAGTCCAACGCACTACCACTACACCACAGCGACCATCACAATCTCCTGACCTTAATCCAATCGAGAACTTGTGGAATATTGTCAAAGAGAAGATTGGCAGTACCAGAGCTAACAACAAAGACGAATTGTGGCAAAGCATTCAAAGAGCGTGGTATTCCATACCCCAGGCTACTTGCGCGTCTCTGGTGGAATCAATGCCTATAAGGTGTAAGGCGGTTTTAATTAACAAAGGCTATTCCACAAAATATTAGCATTAGTGAACAATTTGAGTCAATATTTTATACATTTTTTTTTTTAATTGAAGTGTTCTTATTTTTTGTCCTTTTGAAATGTGATTTTATGTATAACTTTTAAATTTCTTTTTTTATACTGAATTGATTTTGTTTTTGTTTTAAGAAAAAATTAAACTTATGGAATAAATAAATAAAAATAAATACCTTTTAAATTTATCATAAGCCTAGAGAAATATTTGTTTAAGGTTTTTGGTTTCAGAACAAGGTGTTCTTATTTGTTGTCCGACACTGTATGTATGTGCATTAGGCTTGCTTTAAAAATGGCCATTGCATCCATCATAACCCCAGGGTGTATGTCTGTATATTGAGAACAAAAACGCTATAACAATGACCGTTTCGACCTCAAAAATCCTCCTTACAAATCATATCAATCCGGTCTAATGTAAAAGTATTTGTTGCATCCCAGTTGGTACAGTTTTGATAACTGCCAAGAGGAGTAATAGATGAACGCTTACTTAATACTCTCGCACAGGCTCTTCAGTATTAGCAAATGATATCTGGCTTGTTTTCAAGCGCTCAATGATTACAATAAATAATCATTTTGCGGATGTGGTAGCGTTTAACTAAGTAAATGTCATTTGAGACCACACGTCTTTAAAACTGCAAAAAAAAAAAAAATAATAAACTACTGAAAAAACATATTTGGGGTGTTTGCAAGGTGTCGTACTGTTATAAAGTCATACAATTTGATATGAGAAATGACAGAATTTACGACAATTCAGATTGTACGAAACTGAACACGACACCGTGTGATATCCCAATTTTAAAGCAAGTCCAATAAAAAATTTTTGGTAAATTAAAACAATATTTACAATAAACCCTGGTTTAGTATCTATTCTCTCCATTGCCTTTCCCGTTAAGTGCCTGTAATTTGCTGTATTTCTCCTTTTAAGCGCCTCTCGCTTCAGTACCACACACGCTTAAGTGGCAAGTGCAATAAAATTTATGCTGCAATAAAAAAATTGCTTAAAATTTTACCACTTTAAAAATGTCTACTAGGTGTACAAGTATAAAACCGGTAACATCTCTGTGTCACTAGGTAAAACTATAAGCTCTGTCAAACCAGATCATTGGCGCCACTTCTTCGCATTTAGTTCTGTCAACAATATTTAGTTCATACACAATCAAGTTTCATACAACAACCTATTTTTTTTCGCTCGTAAAAATGTCGAATTTTGTGCGTACAAACTACGATATGCGGACGCCATTGACTTTCTGTTTCCAATTGAAGAAATCTGCTTTGGAATCTTATCGAATGTTTGTGGAAGATTACGGCCAGCACGCTATGGGCAAAACACAGTGCAACGAATGGTTCAATAAGTTTAAAACTGGCAATTTGGATGTGAGAAACGAAGAACGTGGAAGTCCACCGAAAAAGTTTGAAGATACCGAATTGTAAGCTTTACTCGATGAGGATGATGGTCAAACGCAAGAAAAAGTTTCAGAACAATTAAATGAGACCCATCAATGCATTTCTCAACGTTTAAATGCCATGGAATTGATTTTGAAGGTGGGAAGATGGGTGCCGCATGAATTGACTGAAATACAGCAAGAAAATCGGAAAACCACGTGTGAAATGTTGCTCGCAGGGTACAAAAGAAAGTCATATCTTCATCGAATTGTTACTGGCGATGAAAAATGGATCTATTTCGAGAATCCCAAACGTAAATGATCATATGTTGCGGTTCGGAAAGAAGACAATGTTATCTGGTTTGACCTTCTGAAACCAAGTGAAATAGTTACTGGTCAACGTTACCAACAATTGGCCGATTTGAACCATGCTTTGCGCCAAAAACGTTCAGAATATCAAGCTAGGCAATTATGACAATGCACCATCATCACATTCAACAAATCAGACTCGGGAATTGGTAGATTCGTACAGTTGGGAAGCTGTTGTTTTTGATGTTGGTAACCACAAAAGTCTAATGTACTAATAAGTATTATTTCAATTACAATCAAACAGAAAGTGAAGTTGCTGGTGCAATCTACACTTTAACTTAACACATTACAATTAGCTGTAGGTGCATAATATAACTTTGGTAAATACCTATGATTTATGTTGTTTGTAAGGCATTTCCCACCACCACCACAAGCTGGAAAATACCTCACAAAGATCATTTGGTATTTACCACAGTGATATGCATATTGAACTATTCTTAGCTAATCGTAATCTTTTGATATCAAGCAATGATTGTTGATCTTGTTTTGTACTTATTGTCTAAATGTGGTCGCTGTGGCGTAGTGGTAGTGCATTGGACTGCTACGCAGAGTGTCCGGGGTTCGAATCTCGGCACAAGCAAAATAAAAAAAAAGTAGAAAAAATAATTTTTCTACACGGCACCACCTCTTGGCAGGCAATGGCAAACCTACAAAAGTAAAAATTGCTATGAAAAGCTTTTCACTTCGCCGTTCGGATTCGGCATTAAACTGTAGGTCCCTTCCATTCATGTACAAATATAACACGCACAACATGAGTGCATGCGAAAAGCTCGGCCTCGCCCTCCATGGTCTATTGTGCCATTAAAAGTAAAGTAAAAAGTGTAAATTTCCATCACAAGTTTTTGAATACATACATACATATGTACATATCACATAGACCAAGTGTCTAAAAAAAACATTTACATTTTCGCTTCATCTTAAAGTTGTACATGCAGTATATTTAGTATATCGATGGTCATAAGCGCCCCTTGTAACTCATTTCTCACAAATTTTAACAGCTCCAAGTTTACATTTTTTTTTATGACCAACGAATCCTAACAGACTTTTCTCCCGCCCAATACGACCGATCCGCATAATACACGGATCGGTGACCAATGCAACCGTTTTACACAAAAATATTTAATACAAGTGCTTGGTAAATATGAATTAAATAACTATTTAACCCATTTACTGCCTAGGCCTAGGCCATCATGTTGTGCGGAATACAGTTTTTTACCGAACCTAAATGGCGAATTGAACATTGTTCCTCTTGGAATTGTTTCATAATGATGAGCATCGAATTCGGGCACCCTGCGAAGCAGTTCAGTTCAGTTCAGCACATATCACAACAAAGAGACCAAGTATACAGTAACTACTATTGTATGTACATATATACTGTATGCAAGACCCTTCCATGAGTATCGTCTACAGACCCCCACGTTTTCGATCATGAGCATATGTATTTACTCTCAATTTACCATAAATTACTACCAATTCTTCACATCGATCAGTTCAATAAAAATTTCCGTTTAAATTTCCATCTTTAATCGGCGGCTAAATTGCAAATTTTATGTTTCTGATACTAACTCAGTTTGACACAAAGTCACACACAGCATTGCAATTCTTCAGGCTCAGAAGTTGCGGAAATCAACGGAAGAAAAACAACAAAAATAATAACAATTCTGAGATATCTTAATTTTTTTCCTAGTAATCTGACTCTTGAGCCAAGCACGGCCCGCCGAAGCAGACAAACAAGGAAGCAGTACACAACACATGCCTATCTGCGTGCCTGCCTGCTTGTCTTGTTAGCAGCCCGGGCAAAGTTTTAACTACATACTAGGTATCTAAATATAGTTAGTGGTTATCTTGCTGCTGCGGCTTGCTCTCGATGTGGCAGTTATTGTTAAAAATGTTAAATTATGATTTCCAGGAAACAAAAACCGAAACAATTTGAATCGCAGAAGGCAAAAGCAGAAGAATAAGAACTTATAAGGCGCACACTGCTTTTTCTTACTGAAAATCATAAGGTAAATTCAAGAGCAGCAGCAGCTTCCCAGCTCATCAAACAATGGGGAATATGAATACAAAAGCAATCATGATATACATAGCATGGCAGGACAGAAAAAAACAGAATCGAACACGAGACAAGTCAACGGCAAGCAGTATATAATTGAAAAAACAAAACTAAAATTCAACACAAAAAAAAAAAAAAAAAAAAAAAAGTAGCGTCAACCCATGCGCATGTGCATTGTCCATATGTATACTCTTCTTCTTCTTCCCGTTGTTATGTGAGGATCCACAATGGAAAATGCAATGGTTAAGATGGTTGCAGCCAACACTTATTGCTGCTGCCACTACATACATACATCATCGCAGTTAATAAACCAACTTTCCGCTTTTCTTCTGTTTCTTTTAGATACTCACACAAACTAACTCATATGCTCATGATGCCCACCTTTATCATCTCATTTCAATCAGAATTTCAAGATCAAATCACCTAGCAGTTGCCCTCATCTGAAACATTCAAGTATGAGATGAGAATGTAAGCGAGTTTGTGCGAAATATGTAGTGTTACCGTCCACTTCGTAGAAAAATATGAATCAGTCATAAGAAGAATGGGTACAGAATGTTAGATCTTCAGCATCAAGGTGTGAGTCACACTTCAAAATGTAGCAATTTATGTTTCATAACATCTACATAGTGTGTAAGTATTAAAGCATTGCCACCACTTTTCAGTAGTACAGTAGGTGCGAATATTGTACGTAGATATATAGGTACAACACTCTGACAATGAGTTGTTGTTGTCACTCAATGCACTTAACTATGTATGCAACGAACCGATCTGGGAAGTTATAGAATGGAAGAAGCTTTAGGCTTGGAAGCTATTTTTAACCACTTTCGGGCTATGCTAACTGATAAAAGATTTGTACGTTATATTTTTGACTTTGAGCTATAGCATATAAAGCCTCCAATACAAAGACGATATAAGTAAGGAAATACGAGTATGTACTTAAATAAATGTACGAAATACTTTAATTTCATTTTTAGAAAGAGAAAATAAATAAATAAAAACACCTAATCGGAAATGCCAACGGAATCTTATTTAATTCTATAGAAATTAACTGCGTTTTATTCGTCAAGTAGTTTAACAAGTACGAAGACTAAGTTTTTAAATCTCTTCCTCCTTGTGTTGTCATCCTCAATACCACTGGTGGTAGCTGGAGGTGATCTTCCAGCACATAATTATAAGTATGTATCGTTTTTATTATGCATACAAATGTGTGAAGTGTTACTTGTACTATTTTTCTTTGGCATGCATTTTGACACCTTTTCTCTTTGTTTTTTGCCCCACTATTCTTTTTCTTTCATTATTGATAGTTCACAGTAGGGTTGTTATAGAAATCAGGGACGTTAAACAACATGCTAGATATACAGCTATAGTTATAAGCGTTATCTCTACAGATTTCGTTGTTGTTTCCCATAAAGTTATTGCTACTAGTTATACTGTAACGAATAAAACGAAGCTAATATCTTGTTGAAACTAAATGTTGTCTAAATTAGGCCACAAATAATCAGTTATCATTGATTGTGCGATAGCGCACACCATTCACTGTAATGCATCTTCCTTCCTCTGAGCAACAGCAGAAATTTTTCGGGTGTGCGCACAGTGCATACACTTTCGTTAGAAGATTCACTGAATTGCAAGTAAATTTTTAGTGTTTCCCAACGATGTTCAAGCGTTATATCGACCCATTTCGTTAACCGCAAATATAAAACTAATTTTCCGTCACAATACGAATGTCATTAGATTGCCACACTCAAAATATCAAGAAGTTGAAATTCCAAAAGTTACATGGACCTTACATCATGTTGAGCAAAACGACGCTTGGGAAAATCTTCTACATAATTATAATAAATTCCGCTTAAAGTAACAGATTTAAAGGGATCTGATGATCTCGATAATTGTCTCGGACAAAGTAGATTTTAAATTACAGGCATTGTAGGCATGAAAGGCATGAAATTGAATTTACTTTGCTGTAATTTAAAGCTATTGCAATTTAATTTTTAGGCATTTAAAGATGATATCCTTGAGCAAGAAACAGTCTACCTTTGCCTATAACCATAGAGTTTATGAGAAAGCTGAGCATGTGAGCGTGCTACGTTAATCGCACTATTGTTGTTTAGTTGCCTTTATTAGTTTAGCCGTTCGTGCTTTTTTTTTCCTTTTCATTTATTTGTCTTGTTGACATTTCTGTTGAACTAAATTGAACATGTGTATTCTTAATGTTTTCGGTCTCACCTTCATTTTCTTTGTTGTGTGTGAGTGTGTTATCAATTCATGCATCGTAGTAGTCATCGTTATTTCTAATAACAAGTTTCCTCCAGCCCTAAAGCTACCGAGGCATATCTGCGCATATGCCTTTCAATAGTATTTACTAAATCCATTGTTTCTTTATGTTTATTGTGCTTCCTTCTTTTTTTGTTTTTTTTTTTTTTTGATTATTGGACAGACTTTTTGTTATTTGAGATGGGTTTTTGTATTGCGCGAATTCCAGTCGAACGAACCAAAATCTACTTTATTTAAAATCTACTAATCGTGCAAATCAATTCAATTTTTGTCAATTAGTTCATTTAAAAATAAGAATGTATGTTCACAACGCAACGAAAGCCGTGGTATTAAGGGAACATGTGTTTATTTTCGCAGAAATATTAATTCGCACTTTGAGATATGTTTAACAACATGAGGTTTAATATTAAAAAATTAAACAGTAAAGAAACTAGTTTTACATTTCATTGTATTCGGTGTTGTTTTTTTTATTGGAATTGGATGTGTGTGTTTTTTTATAAAGAAATACATAATTGCAACAGTCTCAAGTATTAACTTTCAATATTTTGGTTCAAAGTTATATAAACGTTAAATATATTGATAATATTAACATTAATTAAGTATTTCCTATAATTCAAATCGATAGTGTGAAATATACTTATTTATATATTGTAAACCTATATATGGTACATACCATATGTATGTATGTGTACACTTATTTACATATATACTATCTATATACTACCAGGTGTACACGTATGAAGCCGATAATTGTTGTATGAAAATACACGTTTATTTAAGAAAAATGGTTATACATTCAATCTTCAAAGTAATGGCCATTGCTAGCTACACCTTTTCCCATCTCTCTGGCAATTTGTAAATGCCTCGCCAAAAAAACTTTTCGTTTTTTGAGTCAAACCAGTCATCGAGCCATTTTTTCACATTTTCTTACGAATCGAAGTGCTGCTCAGCAAGTGCGTGCCCCATTAATGAAAATAAATGGTAGTCAGATGGAGCCAAGTCTGGTGAATAAGCCGCCTGGGGAAGGGCTTCCCAGCTGCACGTATCTACATATTTCCGAGTCTGTTTTATTCGATGTGATGGTGCATTGTCATCAAGAAAAATAACTTTGTGTTGCCTAGATTGATATTTTGGACGTTTTTGGCGCAAAGCACGATTCAAATCGGCCAATTGTTGTTGGTAGCGTTGACCAGTAACTGTTTCACTTGGTTTCAGAAGGTCAAACCAGATAACACCTCGCTGATCTCAGAAAACACAGAGCATTGTCTTCTTTCCGAAGCGATTTGGCTTCGCTGTCGATTTGGCCGTTGTACCGGGCTTAACATAAGATCGTTTACGTTTGGTATTCTCGAAATAAATCCATTTTTCATCGCCAGTAACAATTCGATTAAGATATGACTCGCGAGCAACATTTCCGTATAAATGGTAGCAAATTGTAAATCATCATTCAATGTTGAAATACAATAATTCAAGAAGGTTGGATACCGTAGAACACCCAGGAAAAAACATATTTAAAATAAAACAGAGGTTTTAGATTTTAATAATTCTATTCAATGAAAATGAAAACTGATTTCGAGTAAATACTGCATGATATTTTGAGCATCAAAATTACTATAGAATACAGTAATTACTGTATAGTTAACATCACTGGTTCCCGTACTTTTGAGCAAAGTTTTGTAAAATGCGAGTAAACAAAAAATACTCTCCGTGAGACTCAGAAATGTACAAAAATACGTGATACAACAAAACGTGATATTGTAAAAACAGAAACTGGTCGGCAATGTTTAAATTGTAGTAGTACAAAAAATAAACAAATATACAAATACTTCCATATTTAAGTATTTTTGTACATTTTCCATTCGAATTAAAACGTTCATTTTTTCTGAAATTCTCGAAATTGAACCCAATTTGTGGGTAAGAAAGACGAACGGAGAAAGACGTAAGGGAACGGATACAGACTCATTCGTACCGGCAATTTATCTTTTGTGCCGTTTCGCTGCTTTCAAATGAAAGCAAAATTGCTCAAGAATTCTTGCAGTATGGGTAGCAAGTAGGTGTGGTCACTGTGGCGTAATGGTAATGCGTTGGCCTGCTACGCAGAGTGTCCGGGGTTCGAATCGCGGCACAGGCAAAATCAAAAAGTAGAAAAAAATAATTTTTCTACACGGCACCACCTCTTGGCAGGCAATGGCAAACCTACAAGAATAAAAATTACTATGAATAGCTTTTCACTTCGCCGTTCGGACTCGGCATTAAACTGTAGGTCCCTTCCATTCATGTACAAATATAACACGCACAACATGAGTGGATAGGATTAGCTCGGCTTAGGCCCTTCATGGGTTGCTGTGCCATTAAAAGTAAAGTGAAGTAAAGTAAGGATAGCAAGTAGCCGCCGGTTATGCGAGTAGAATCCACTATCGCATAAATATATTTTGAAAGTTCTGTCGAACAGAAGAGCCCAAATTTATTAAAAATAAATTTGACTTGAGCCACTTTTGCACTCAATGCGTTATGGTTGGTTGAGCTGATTTGCCCAAACCTTTATTTCTAAATAACAATATCCGCATGTAGGTACGACATTTATATGCAACTCAAGTATTAAACATGTAGGTACATATGTATACTGCAACTTATACATATATTTATAAATTTTTAATTTATATTCGAATAAACCCAAACATAACATAACATAAAAATACTTCAAAATGGAAATAAACTTACCCCATTAAACTGCATTTCATCGGAATACACATTTTGTCTCAATACTTTTCAAAGTAATGGCACGCTCTTGATTTGTTTAGATTTATTGTTATTCATAAAATAAAATTGGAGAATCTTTAAATTCAACTTATTATTTACTTAGCACATAATCACGAGACGTGTCTCCGAGTGTTGGCAACAATTTAAACGTTACTAAATAACTGAACCGCAATTTATAAATTCTCTGAGCTCCCCTTAACACAACACAAACACACGCACACACAAACACTTGGACGAATGCAACAACAACACTCTAGTCTTCGAACAATCGAAGTGACTCTTTATATAGAACCGTTTACGATTAAATTATTGTTGTTGTTGTGGTTGTTTTTTCAGCTCATGTTGTTTTCGCATCCACACTCTCTGCGTGATAAGGTCATTCCGTTTTCTTATCGCGGATGCTATTCGGAATGCATTTTCGGAAAAAACTTTTATTTAATTGAGAATAATTAGAAAGAAATAAGGGGATTCTTAGAATGTCCAGCGCAGCAGATAATTATAATAAAAAGTAACCGCAAACGAAACAGCAATGTCGTCAACAAATGATTGATTGATATTGTTTTTGTTAATCCTTATCAGGTAAAATTTATGCTCACAAAAATAACGAAAGAAGTATACGGAAATTTCCGTTTGACCTACGATAGTTTCAAAGTAAAATAATCATTATTATTTTAGATTTCTTCACTAAATTTTATATATTTTTACGTTTTTTTTTTTTTTCTCTTTACAAAAGCTTTTTTCCGATTTCACGTTAATCGCTTCTTAGATGTTGTACTTATTATTGTTGTTGGTGTTGCCGACGACTTTGTCGTTACTTCTAATGCTAATAAACTATACACGTAAAATTCCCGGAATTTTTGCAGTCGCAAATTCTTCTGCTGTTTTTGTTGTTGTTTGTCGTTGCTGCTGTCTTGTTATTGTTTTTTTGTTAACAAGTATCTGCTGCGCTGCCGCTTTTGTTGTTAATGTTGGTACATTTTATTTGCTGTCGTCGTTGTTATTAATGCTATTGCTGTCGTTGTCGTATTCATCAGCATTCAGTTGAGAGAAATCTAGTTATTGACTATTTTAGGAACCTGTGCTCGCTGCGCTGTTTCTGTGATGCTAACTGATGATGCTCGTGTTGTTGTTGCTGTTGCTGCTGCTCCCTCTGTTGTTGCTGCTACTGCTGCCCTTTTTTGATAATATACTTTTTCTTCTTAATAACGCACTGATTTTCTCCCTTATTTTATATAACTTCATTTATTTAACTAATTTAAAGAATCACTACTTTATTTTTGCGTTAATGTCACGCCAAAATGAATTAATTATATAAAAAAGCCATTTATTGTTCTTTTTCGTTTGGCAAAAACAACAGGTTAATCTGATAAATTTGTTTGCAAACGTACGAAAAGAAACCACAAACATGAACCTTTTATTTTTCTGTCCAAACTCGCCGAAAGACAAAGACGAATTGAGAAAATTTAAAAACAGTACGATATAGCAACATGGTTGCATGAAAGTGTACCTTCGTTTTAATCTTTTATACACTAGCACTTGTCAATACTTATTTTTCAAATTTTGTTAGGTCGTGGATACATTGGACATTTTTTTGGAAAACACTTTGTGCTCGGTGTACGATACACCTAGCATACCGTGCTCGATGCAACAACAACTGTTTGTTTTCATTTTTCATGCGGCGGTAGTCTCAGAGCCGGCTTCCTACCGCAAGCGCCTCCGTAAAATTGTTTGGAAAATAGCATAAATAGCCTGAGCTGCCATCAATTTAAAAAAAATAAGAAATTATTAAATTTTTAAAGTTAAGTTTTCTGCAAACTTAATTTTTGTATGAAAATCTACTAGCCTATTAATTATTAAAGACTGCTTTGAGCAACTGCCGTAATTTTTTGTTGAGCCGTCACTTCTTCGTCACAGTTTTAGTGGATCGCAAAAAAGTTGCACAAAAAAGTTTCACAAAAAACAGACTGCTAGCTACCATTCACGCAATGCGTTGTCGATTGTTGTATCGCAATTGCGTGAGTAGAGGGGCTCTCATTAATTTCTTAGTGTTAGACATGACTGCGATATCGAATTCGTGATGTATTGGACAAACGGCCTTAGAATAAATTACTGTGTAACGGTTTGAGCCTCGAAATTACTGTAAAATCAACATCACTAATTGTACCTCCGATAGTGGCTGGTTGCAAGCTGTCAGATAACCCAATCTTGTATCAAATTTACTTGAGCTAGCATCCACCTCTGAACGCATATAATACTAAATCTATTACAATTTCGTTGATGAAAAGTAACAATGGTAACACTTGTTTCGGTTTTGGCAAGAATTAAGTGAAGGTCTTATTATTGCATGAGGAAAAATGGCATTTTTTTACGCACGAAAAATAAGTAATTATAGAATATTTCTATATTTGTATATTACCAAAAAATTACTTCATTTCAATAATGGATAATTCTTCAAAGAGTGCAAGTGCATTCTAACGCATATTTCACGTTTTGACCACCAATTTATTGTACAGTCAGGATATAAATCCGGAATTCTCTGCTGATTATGTGGACTGAGCTATATGAAAGTGAATATCCGTAATTTTTTAAAACTCAAATACCATATAACATATCTGTATTATTTAAAATTAAATGGTTGGCAACGCTGTAAATTTGAATCAATAGAGTTGCCATGCCAACTATGCAAAGTGATTTAATTAAACAATATTTTATTAGTGCAAACGTGATAATGTCGAAGCACACCAGCAAGAAGTCGGCGACGACGACAACAGCAAGTTATTTTAATATATTTGTAACGGGTCAAATAGAATCAGCAACATTTCCCCTGGGACCAGATGCAAACGAAGTTTTCTGCCGCTACGAAATTTTAGCTGGAGCAGATTGGGAGGTAGTATCAGGATTGAAGAATGGCATTACACAGTCAGCATCGAATAAAAGTGGACATTTCAGCGATAAAATCGTGTTCAATATGCCGATTGAATTGACATTCAAAAGCACAAATCCATTTGGATGTGAGTATAAAATAGCAGTTGCAGTCCCTGTTCATATAACTTTATTTTAGGGCCACAAATGCTGATATGTCTGTATGGGAAAACACGCTGGGGCGTTGAGACAATACTGGGATATTGCCGCTTACACATACCACTATTTGGCACTCAGCATTTGACGGCACAAGGCATTACGGCCCCAATTCTTATACCAAAGTGCAACGGCATGATTTCCGAACTGGCCAATTGGATAACGGGTAGAAATCCTGAATTAAAGAATCCACAAATACTTTTAGATAGCACACAAACTAAAGGTGTGAACTTCCAATGTTCTTCTCCTCACAATATTCACTAATGTAATGCTCCATTCTCAAAGGTTTATCGGTGGAATCCTATGGGGAAGTTACACTAAGGCTCAATACAATTGCTAGAGGAACCAGTAAACTTGGCTACGATTGGGATTAAATTATCAAATAAAATTCATCATTCCGAAATTTTAATTACTTTATTGTATTTTATATATGGTATGTATAAATAGTTGTAAAAAATAGAAAATAAGCTCTGCATTTCTCCGGAGTTACACACGCTCATCTCATTCACCGTGACTTATTCTACATACCTAGAAGAAAAATAAAACAAAAAGAAAATATATAGTTTTCTCTCAAATAAAATTTACTAATTATGGGAATATTTAAATTGTGCAGTAATCAGTATGAAAATATCATCAATATTTATTGGAATTATGTCGGGAAAAGAAGACAATTTATATAGTATCATCATGACTGCATTAATACTCATCATAAATATTAAAATTTTATTGGAATTACCTGAAATCGTTCTATAAACTCGCACCGAGAAGTAGAATACATACAAAATAAATAAACAATTCACACAAATTTTCCCTTGTGTAACGGAATGGTTATGGCACTAGCCAAGGCTTCAGCATATACCTAGTAGAAAGGGGCTCTCACGCAGGAAAATAAAAACGGTTCTTCTCTTGAAAAAAAAGGCCAAGCAGAGCATATATGATATGGTTCGGTTAATCTACTAATAATAATAAATTCTTAAGTAACTTTTTTGGGTGAACAATCCACATGTGATCCTGAAGGTGTATCTCCAGCCAAATTTCTAAACGAAGTCCGGCCTTCACAGTGGTACGTTACATGCTCAAATGTCTTCTCTTGTCATTACATATACCAACCAAACATACACATATCTCAACTAAAGCCATGTTCAGATAAACGTGGTTGGCTACGATTGGAGAAAATTTGATAATTCAGTTCAAATTAGTTCTTTTTAACGATTTCAAACGATTTCTTTCGCACTACTTCTATTGCTTTAGCTTTGACATACTACTTCTAGCTTTCGCTTTGTCGCACTACTTCTATTGCTTTAGCTTTGACGCACTACTTCTATTGCTTTAGCTTTGACATAGAGACACATGGCTACAGACAGCAATTAATATGAATCTAGCATGTCTTCTAGCTAAGATGCTACCTTGCACTTCTAAACTAGTCTGCACTTTATAACCGCAGACTTAAAAACTTTAATCGCCGTTTGGCTGGCAGAGATTATGGTAATATTTTTATGTTTCCCTATACTTGTTTGGACTTCTGCCTGAAAGATATTTACATGAATCATAAAATTTGCAGTTCATTTAAATTACTTTTATGAAAATTCTATTCGAAAGTTTTATCCTTCAAAAATTATGACTGCAATTATCATCGAATGCTACAAAGCCGACACAATTTTCTAGCTGAAATTTCAGTTTAGTTTGCGAAGGCGTGTGCGGAAAGGAAATATCTGCACTTCCACTCAGATACAACTGTGATATGATTGTACCCATTTTGTATTTTTTTTATTGTTACAAATTGTACCAATTTTGTATGTACTCTCTTCTCTCATTCTCGGTTTTTTCTTCATGTTTTTACCACCAGAATAGTGTACGCGGCATTCACTCATTCTATGTCTGAAAGTAAGCAAAATAAAATAAATTTTTAATGAAAATGGATATTTCCAAAAAAAAAAAATCAAAAAAAAATATGTAGAACAATAAAAATCAGTAATTGGAAATGGTTAAATCAATATAAATTCATAAACACGGACCAATTAATATCATCATTAAAGTGTATAACAATTGGATAGGATAAAAAAGCGATGAATGACCATAGTTCATCAATAAAAGTAAATTACCTTCATTCATATCATCACACAACATATAATATGTTAGTTATCATTTCTGCAATTATTGAAAATCTAAAAGAAAGGAATAAATAAAATTCAAATTATAATCAAGAATCTTAATTTAATATTTAAAGTCATTAATATAGTAAATCAAAATAAATCAGTAATTGGAAGTAGTTAAATCAAAATAAATTCATAAACACGGACCAATTAATATCATCATGTACTATGTAAAGTATTGAATATTTGATAAATAGCAAAACAATATTTTTCAGACTAAATTAGTAAAAAAAATTACCTCCTTTATGAAACATACTGAAGTTAAATTTCACGAATATGAGAAACTGTGGAAAGAAGAAAAATAATTTTTAGCTAATAAAAAAACATACAAAAATTTATATAAAAATAAAATAATTATATATTGTAAATCAGAACGCAATTAGCGCAGCCGTTAAGTTATAGTCATCGTTTTAAACTCATCCGGTAATTGATAACATCATGGTAAATATTAACACAAGTATATGGAAAAATTAATTAATGAACCAACAACTACAATTATTGTAATAGTTAAGCAACAGTGAAACATTACTTTTACAATTGCTATTGTTAAGGAATTGGTTGCATCATTTACATATTTAAAATGATTTACCTTTTATTTTACCAGTTGATGAAGACACACAAACTAAAAGTTAAGATTCCTTGAGAACCTAAAAAATAAACAAAAATGACAAATTTTAGTTGATTTGAAACGATCTTAATATTTTTAATCAAATATTTAAAGTTAAATAAATCAGAACGCAATTAGCGCAGCCGTTTAATTATAGTCATAGTTTAAACTCATACGGTAATTGATATCATCATGGTAAGTATATGAGGGGAAGGGTTACGATTTTAGCAATTATTCTCTGCGCATAAGGCAGCAGCATTCACGCTTCTGAGGTGGATTCAAGATAAGTATTTCAATTTCAGGTCTTTTTTTCATACATACATACATACACACCTGGACAAAATAATAGGTGTGAACATATTTTTTCTCAAAAAAGGTTGGCTTTCATAAACATAACTTCAGCGTCGTAACAAAACATAAAAGGTTTTAAAAACTATAAAAAATAACTTAAATTTTAGTTAATTCATAAAATACACAGATTTTCGATTGGACAAAATAATAGGTGTGCACAAAAAACTTAGAAATAAATACTGAAACTTTGCTAGTTATGGTCCCGTATTTTACTGAATTAGTAAGAACGCATTAATACCCAGAATATCCACCATTATTCTTGATGGCTTTTTCCATTCTTCTGGGCATTGACGATATCAACTCCACAAGTTTCTACAGGAATGTTGTACCAAATTTTCCCATAACTGCGTTTTGTTTTGGCTCTTAAGTTTTCCCCAGAGGTTCTCAATAGGATTTAGATCTGAGGATTGACTTGGCCACTAAAGGACGTCTACATTATGCTCTTGGAACCATGCTTTGACAACTCGCGATGAATGTTTAGGATCATTGTCGTGCTGAAATTTCCACAAAAGCGGCATATTATCCTCGGCATATGGTAACATTACCGTTTCCAACAAATACATATACACGAATCTATCCATAACGCCATTAATTTGATGTATCGGACCAATACCTTGCCAAGAAAAACAGCCCCATACCACTAAGCTGCCACCTCCGTGCTTCACTGTTACCTTTGTGAACCGGACGTCGAATTCTTTGTCTTTCGGGCGACGAACGTTTCTTTCCCCATCGTTACCAAACAAATTTATTTTTATTTCATCGCTCCAGAAAATACTGCGCCATTTTTTTCTCCCTGTGAACCGCACATTTTAACAACTAATGCAAAATTAGTCTTCTTTAAATTTGCAGTTCTAAGCAAAGGAACTTTGCGTGCTAATTGCGCTTACTAATCGTCTTGGAACGGTTCGTGATCGACATTCCCAATTTCGCTTGCAATTGTTCTGGGCAACTTGAACGGATCGCGTTTAGCTAATGTAACGATACGATTGTCGGTCACTAATGAAGTTTTTTACGTGCTACACGCGTTTCAATAGCCTTTTCTGGCTTGAAAGCATTTGTAACGAAGTTCTGAGACCGTCCCATCGATCTGGCAATGAATTTGTAGGTTTTTCCTTTCCTCGGAGCTGACGAACAAGCCTTCTCTCCTCTGTACTGCAATGAACTCTACGACCCATCTAATATTATTAAACATTATAATTAAACCTGGGGGCCTAGGGCGTAGGACACAAGGTAAAGTTCGTGACAGTCGCAGGTGCGTCCATGGTCGATCCTTGCGTTTCTACGTTTCAAGTCACACACAGCCTCCTCGTGGCGTCCCCTGGATAGCGATCTGACAACCATCAGTGAGTTAACTAATGTGTGCGGCGGGCTCCTCCATGGCCTTGAATGAATGGTTATGAGTCGGGCTTGGAACCCACCACGTCAAAATATTTCACCAATGAATCTTCAAACGAAGCCTCAGATATTTAACCCCCTAATGTTGACAACTCCCGCAAACGCCCAAAGGACAAAGATTTGCAGATATGTACCTGGAATGTCCGAACCCTCTACAGGGAAGGTGACCCTATCCAGCTGGTGGATGTCCACCAACAATATAGAGCTGACATCACCGCTATACAGGAAATGCGATGGACGGGACAGGGTTGCTCCAAAAGAGCATCCTGTGATATCTACTACAGCTGTCATGCGTCGAGACTCGAATTTGGTGTTGGATTTGTGGTTGGGAAGAGACTGATCTAGACTCGAGGTCCACGGCCGTGAACGAGTGCCTAGCCACAATCCACATCAAGGCAAAATTCTTCAACATCAGTCTACCGATAACGGTAGCACCAGATTCAAACATAAAGACATTCACAAGGCCACTTGGCTGTCCCCTGATCAAAACACACGAAACCAGATTGATCACGTTGTGATCGACGGAAGGCACGCTTCCAATGTACTAGACGTACGCACAATACGTGGTCCAAACATCTGACCACTAATTTGTTGCAGCCAAGATCTGCTCACGTATCTGTGTAGCAAATCGCGTACGGATAGGTACAAAGAGAAAGCTGGATGTCGAAAAGCTGCAATCACAACAAACAGCCGAAGTCTTCGCCAACCAACCTGCACTGCTCCTTTCGCAAAACACCCCTCAACTTGATGGTATATGCGCATAGTGGACGCACATTTCCCGCTCTATGCGTACAGCTGCCGAAGATGTGCTAGGCTACCATCGTCGACGGAGAAATATGTATTACGACCAAGAGTGCCGCGATGCCACTGAAGCAAAAAACACTGTTTACGGAGCCACCCGGCAGTCAGTTGCAACGCGAACTGCTCAGGAGCGATACAGAAAGTTTAAGAGGGAGGAGAAACGTCTTTTCAGGCGCAAGAAAAGAGATGAAGAAAGACGCGAGTTCAATGATATCGAAATGTTAAGGGACAGGAACGAGGTCCGAAAATTCTTTGAAAGAATAAGACGTCTGACTGATGATTTGAAGACCGGGGCCTCTTCCTGCAAGGATGAAGACGGAAATCTGGTGACAGATGTCCAGGGCATAATGAAATTATGGAGGGAGCACTTTTCGCAGCTGCTTAATGGCGATGACGGCAATAATCCCGCCATTGCGGAATCTACTCCGGAAACCCCAATCACTGACAGCGTCGAAGTACCGCCGCCTGACTATGAGGTCTTAACAGCCATTGCTTGGCTGAAAAACAATAAGGCTGCAGGTGCAGATGGCCTGCCTGCTGAGTTGTTTAAGACCGGAGTCGAAGAGCTCAAAAAACGCATGCATGAGCTTCTATGCAGAATATGGTCGGATGAAAGCATGCCAAGTGATTGGAATCTTAGCGTACTCTGCCCAATCCATAAGAAAGGTGATTCCACGATCTGCGCCAACTACCCGTGAGAGAAGCCTTCTTAATATTGCATATAAGGTTCTATCGAGCGTAATGTGCGAAAGACTGAAGCCCATCGTCAACAAACTGATTGGACCTTATCAGTGTGGCTTCAGGCCTGGTAAATCTACCATCGACCCGATATTCACACTACGTCAAATCCTGGAAAAGACCCGAGAAAAACAGATCGACACCCATCATCTATTTTCCGATTACAAAGCCGCCTTCGACAATACGAATAGGGATCACTTGTACGCCGCAATGTCTGATTTTGGTATCCCTGCAAAGCTCATTCGTCTATCATTCGATATCAAAAGAGTTTTCAGACAAGGTGACTCCCTATCGTGCGACTTCTTTAACCTTATGCTGGAGAAAATAATTCGAGCTGCGAACATCGACAACTCTGGCAATATCTTCTACAAGAGTGTCATGCTGCTAGCATACGCTGATGATATTGACATCATTGGCAAAAACGCTCGAGCAGTCAGTGCAGCATTCTCCAACCTGGAAAGGGAGTCTCGTCGAGTGGTTCTAGTGATGAACGAGGACAAAACGAAATACCTTGTGCCAACAAAGAGTCGCTGTCTTGGACAAAATGTCACTGTTGACAACCATACTTTTGAAGTCGTCAAGGATTTCGTATATCTAGGATCCAGCATAAGCACCAACAATAATGTCAGCCTTGAGATAAAGCGGAGACTAACCTCTTGCCAACAGGTGTTACTACGGGCTCAGTAGGCATTTCAGAAGTAGAGCCCTCTCTCGACCGACGAAAATAACGCTCTACAAGTCCCTCATCCTTTCCGTCCTAATGTATGGCGCAGAGACGTGGACATTGACCATTAATGATGAGAGGCTGTTAGGAGCCTTTGAGAGGAAGATACTCCGTAAGATCTGCGGTCCAGTATGCGTGGACGACGTGTATCGAATAAGATGGAACGATGAGCTGTATGAGCTGTAGACCGACACTGACATACTCAAGCGTATAAAACTCCAGCGGCTTCGCTGGCTGGGTCATGTTGAGAGAATGGAAGAAAGCGCTCCGGCTAGAAGGGTGTTTTATTCGAGCCACGGTGGAGGAACACGCAGGATTGGACGTCCTAATCTCAGTTGGAAAAACCAGGTGCAGGGCAACCTGACTGCACTTGGCCTTATCAACTGGCGCCAGCGCGCGCAGAGCAGAGGCGACTGGCGAAGCTTTGTAGAGGCGGCCAAGACCGATCATCGGTTGTAGTGCCAGTTAAGTAAGTATAATTAAACCTTTATTTAGTTAACTTTCATCGAAATCTTACCTTCTGGAACTAATTAACGATTTAAATTTATTCACTTTTAATTTTTACCGAAAGACACCTATTTTATTGTCCAGATCAATTTGAAGGTTGAACAAATAAACAAGCCGCTATATTTATCGAGAAGAACTTTTGTTGCGGGGAATCCCCCATTTCATTCCAAAGCAGTGCCACCAAACTTCCAAATTTTCCATTTGATTATAGACCAACCAATTAATTTTTGTTCATTTTAAAAATTTTTGGGTTCAACGAATTATTTTGTCCAGGTGTGTATATAAGGGATGTAAAATTCAATTTGTCACTGCCAAAAATGTAATTTTTAGTTAACTTTAATTTTACAATTTATATATATTTGGTAAATTAAGACTTATACACTAAACACCCACATTTAGAGTCTACGTGTTTGGAATCAAGCGCATCTAACAAATAATAGCTGTTGTATTTTTAGCCACCTTATCAAAATGTGCAAATAAAACGACGAAAATTATTAATTTCAGTTTTAATTTGCTTCTTTTCACCGGAAGACAATAATTCGTTTTTGGTGGAGCTGTTTTATGTTTTTAATTTGGCAACTTCATCTTAAGGTGCACCACCCACCTGTCCAAAAAAAAACATTTTCTCATCCACTCATGCCATGCTGTGCGTGTTATATTTGTACATGAATGGACCTACAGTTTTATGCCGAATCCGAACGGCGAAGTGAAAAACTTTTCATAAATAATTTTTACTCTTGTATGTTTGCCATTGCCTGCCAAGAGGTGGTGCTATGTAGAAATTTGATTTTTCTACATTATGATTTGGCCTGTGCCGAGATTCGAACCCCGGACATTTTGTGCAAGTCAAACGCACTACCACTTCGCCACAGCGACCACCGCGGATACATATACAATAACAATAAAAATAATTTTTACGAAACGTGATTCTAACCTTTGTAACGATTTGGTAATGTTGGAGAGTTCGTTTTGTGAAAGAAATAAATTTTTTTTACGGCATCTGGAACAAAAACAAAAGATAAAGTTTGAAACAATCCTTCTTTTCAAGTTGAATACTAAAAATTTAATTAAAATATGAATAAAATTCTCATTTAAAAATGTATATATCAACAGGAAGTTTATTAGGTAAGGATTTCAGTAATTAGATCCGTTGGTATAATCATTGAAAATAGTCATTTGAAATATAATAGGCTCTCCGAGCCACGCACAATCAGTAATAATAATATCCACCAGAATACGCGAAGTCAATTGTAATTTCTTTACATTAATCTCAGAAATGATGGATTACTGGTAATTCCTTTATTACTGATCGAATTTTGTAGGGAGAACCCGTAAGTGTCTTAAATTGCTA
The DNA here is from genome assembly GCA_958295655.1 of Palloptera scutellata. NCBI lineage: Eukaryota > Metazoa > Arthropoda > Insecta > Diptera > Pallopteridae > Palloptera > Palloptera scutellata. The sequence continues at coordinate 112,928,961 of OY282449.1, read as the reverse complement.
TTATTAATTACCCGATTATTTTCCCCTCTAGATTTCAATACACAAGTGAATGATTTAGCGTATGGATTGATATTTGTGGTATTGCAGCAATACACAATAAGTCTGCATTATTTTACGCATTTGTCGCATCTGGAAATATTAAAGTTTATTTTTAAAATATATATTGTATTTTTTTTAAATAATTATATAAATAAGATTAAAAAATCTCATTCAATTGCAAATCAACAGGAAATTTATTAGGTAAGGATTTCAGTAATTAGATCCGTTGGTATAATCATAGAATATATATATGTATGTAGTATATGTAGCAACACAAAGTTTAAAACATTTTTATACTTGTTTTTATTATTACCTGATTTCAAATGAATTGTTTAATACCATGCGCTCCATTGGGACGCAACAGTTTTTTTATGTTCATCTACAACAGCAAAAGCTCAGTAATCTAAAAAGAAACACAGTAATTGTTTAAAATGCATCAAGATTTCATAATTTCCACAAAGAGAAATGATTGCAATGAAGTGGCAGTAAAAATGTAAAGAAAAAACTTAAGCTTGTAAAACACGCCGATGTTTGTGCGCTGTCAATCATTGAACGATAAAATGTTCATTATGTTTTTGCTCACCTTTAAATGTAGATAGATTGTCCATTCAGATTAAGCCAATGCTGACAACAATGTTTACTCACTGCTAGAAAATATATGAAAAACATTAGTTATTAATTAAATTTACATTTTTATGCAATAGTTTTAATTTTTGTGTTTTAATCAACAAATATATAACTTGCACTTCTCAATCATCATTCACATTAAGACCATATTTTATTCAAACAAATTTATGAAAAAATTTACGTGTAACTGAGAAGATGTTAATACTTTGTGGTCGGTAAACTTTGCATTGTGAAATAATTGATAAGAAAAATATATCAATTATAATAATTAAATTTTTACATGAAGATTTTCTATAGATATTACAATCAAATACAATACAATATATATATATATATATAATTTATTCCACAGCTAAGGTTAGCAATGGAGTACATGTTTGGAATTTCATTCATTGGAATGAGAAATTGAGACAGAAAAAGCTATCTGAAGAGTTATGCGGGCTAGAGTTGCTGCCCATGAAAAAGTCACTGAGTCGATAGGATCACGTCTCGTTTAATATATACTTTATATATTTTTTTTAGCTAACACTTTTCTGCATACGCCTAAGATTTTGTGTTTTGTGTGAATAAATGATTGAGAAACAACAAGTTCGCAAATTGTACAAAAAAAAAAAAAAAAAAAAAAAAAACATTTTATTAGTTTGAATTTGTTTTTGTAATTTATTTATAGGGAATCATTTTTAGTTATAGGGAATTTTTATTTGAAAATACCAGAAATCTCAGATATGCCATTCTCTTCCCCACGAAATAATTTGTTTGTTGAGAGTTTGCCGGAATCATAGAAATACTTTGTTTTACAGTCTCAAAGTACACAAATGTTTTGTATAGCATAATATCAGTAACACATAACAAAAATGCAATTCGATTTAAGACAAAAATGTGCGATAAAATAAAGTTCATATGTAATATTTTCCCTACTTGTAGGAATACTTTAAATACAATGACAATTCAGAATAATTTAATGTATTTTCCCCAACGAAAATATACATCAAATTTTCACAAATAATGAATAAAGAGTTTTTTCCTACCACACGACTCCCCTGTAAATTAATTACATTATTAACAGCAGCTTGAAGTCAGTAATAAATAAATATAATTTGTGCTTCTTGTGCGAATAAATATGTGTGTACAATATTAAATAGTAATAGTTTTTTCAAAAACAGTGGCCGCCTAGCATTTATGTTTGTGCTCATAGAAAGCATCATCATCAAAAGCCTATTGTAAATTTATAAAATTTCAATAAGACTTTGCCATATTGCCACAACAGAGGCACTGATTTGTGATTATGTGGCACTTTAATTACGATTTGCAGTTACGGTCAAAATATTACACTGTGTTCAAATTTACCATATAGTCAGATCGTAAATTGTATTTGTTTTGTGCTTTTAAAGTTGCTTCGTTGATTGTCTTACTGACCCAATTCCTAGGAATTATATCGCCATCATCACAAATTGTATTAGTTTTACATATTGGGTGTAAAACTTGAAAATGAGGAATCACAATTGATGGGCGTAACTTGTACTAAATCACATCTGGCAATACTGTAACTACTTTCATGGTTTAGCTACGGGATGTAACTTTTGTTTTGATTATGTATGCACATAACCTTTTTGCGCTACAAATACGTCAGCATACGTATAATTAGGAAAATCATCGATTGCTGTTGGAAGTTTAAGGTGAATATACTTCCATCGATTAAAACATACGATTTTCCGTTTCGACGCTTTAGAAATGGAAATTTTGACGCCGAAGACAAGAAACGCCCTGGCCAAGTGAAAAAGTTCAAAGATGAAGAGTTGTTACTCGACGAAGACTCGTGCCAAACGCAAGAGGAACTTGCAATAATATTGTGAGTTACTCAAGCAGTAATTTCCGAGCACCAAAATCATTGGGATCCATTTCAAATGGAAGGTGCCATACGACTGACTGAGAGACGTCGAAATGCGATTTTGCATGTCTGAAATGCTGTTTCAGCGTCGAAAAATACGACAACGCGAAGTACTGACGCCAAGATAGTGAATGGGAAGTTTTGTTTCAACCGCCGTATTCACCAGACCTTGCTCCGTCTATCACTTATTTCGATTGATGCAGAATGCTCTTACTGGAATGAGCTTTACTTCAATTAAAAAGTATTACAAATTGAATTGATTCGTTCATTGTCTCAAAAGATGTACGGTTATTTTTTTTGGCAAGGAATCCATAAATTCCTTGAAAGATAACAAAATGTCATAACTTCCAATGGATTCTACTTTGATGTAGTACAATGTATTCATTGGATTTGTTATTGAAATAAAGTTATGTTTTTATTTTTGTCATGATGATTTTGCTCATCTATGATGAGCACTAAATCATCAGGGGGATAACTTTTTTGCGGTGGAAGCATCACTTAAAACCTCTAACGATTTGATTATGGATATCTTTTTCCTAGTGTAATAACATCTGCCCTAATAGAACAACATTTCACAATGCCATAAAATCATCAGATTCCAAAGTATTGCACACATAATTCCACTGCTTAAATATTTTATGTTTACATACATAGTTTTTGTTTCATAGTTACATAAAAATTCCCTTCCCCAAGCATTTGATTGATTACATCATATTGGCATATCTGAGTAGTGAGAATTTGTATTGAAGAATTATTGATAACACTCCGGTTATTGTTTTCTTTAATTTATTTATTATATATTACATTTATGTAAGTATTATCATTTAGTAGGTATATTTTTTTCCCATAGCCCAAAACATTACAGAATATAAATTTTCAATTTAAATAATATACATAGTAAGTACTAAAATGCATATTGAGCGTTACCAAAAACAAAAAAAACTTTATTAGCACCATACATAGCTGAAAAATACCAATGTAATAATGGTTAAAATTTTCAAGCATATTGCAACTGCTTTCAAACGTAGTTCTCCTTTTGGTAATGCACACAACAACACTTTAGACAAAGAAAAAAAAAACGTATTCGTGATTCTTCTTACCTCAAAGGTGTGATCAGTCAAGATCAGTTCAGATCATATCAATCAAATAAATGTGCATTTTGTTATCAATTGTTGAAATCGTGGATGTTTGTTTGCTGGTTTTATAGAGAAAATATTTCACTCAGCTTTTTTTTGTCTATGGCAGAGGAGAAGCTTCTTATTCTTCTTAACACATTTTTTTTACAATAAGAGAAACATCCGAAAACCCAAAGAGAACGGATCACACTCCATCCTCAATGTCACAGATTTTGATAAAAATGAGCAATAAATTCCTTTTTGAATGTGTCCAGGTGCTGACCATTAGCTAATTTATTTATGCATCATTTTACAGCAAAGTAGCGCGCGTAAGTCCTTACATCAATCATTCAAATTTTTACTTTTAAACTTTTACCTTTTATTTCTTTTTTTTTTTGTTTTTTTTTGTGTTTACAATACAAAACAATAATATCCATGTTATCTCGGTTTGAAATTCTATTGACATTTTATTAATTTAAAGCAAATGTTTTCCTACGTAATCTCAACAGTCAATTTAATTTATACTACCTAGTGTCCCAACAGCATCGTCCAATCTATGCACCGGTCCATCATAATTGTAGGTAGGTTAATTTAAGGCTGTATTTTTAAAAATTATAAATGTTTGTATTCCTTTATTTCACTCAACTCTCAACAATATTAGAGGAAAGAAATTGCACAACATCATGAAGAAAATCATTCAAGTATCATTTTTAGCACATCACCAACAAATCTAGAGGAAAATTCACATCACAACGACAGGCACACGCTTACAACATTTTATCTTTTTGAATAAGAAAACAACTTTAATTTTAATTTAATATTTTGTTGCAATCACAGAACTTGACAGCTTTTTGTGTCACTATGGATATTAACAATCTGAGTGATGGGGCTGAATTTGTTTGTTAGTTTTTATTTGAAGTAAGGTATACATTATACATACATAAATTGCCATTAAAATTTTAATAAATTTGAGCAATGAATAAGCATACGTTTAAAAACGCTCTTGTTCTTGCAAAAATAATACAATATTTACTGTATCAACCAGAAATCTATTAAAAACTCGAAACCATATGTTATAACACGAAAATTAATCATAAGACAATTGCTGTAGAGACACAGAGTGATCCAGATATTGACATTGTGCTCTTATCGGAAAAGCACATTACTCCGATTGATATCAAGAGGTGGCAAATGTTCTCTCATGTTCTCTTTGTCAAAATTAAAAAAAATATTTAAAAATTGTGTGTACAATATGAAAAATTTTAAATATATTACTAACAAATTTATTTAATAATTCAATTATTCACCAAACTGCGAGTGTTTTTTATTTCAGCAAAAATGATTGAAAGAGCAAAAACAAACATTAGTTCGAATATGCCAAACGCATATCAATATCTGAGAGATTGGGAAAGCTTGTTTTTTAAATGTTTACTTTTTGCCCTTACATTGTCAATCCAACCAATAAAATAATATCGGGATTCCATTAGGTTTCAGAAGTTTCAAAAAGTTGGTACCAAGGATTTTGTTTCTTCATGCCTGATTTGAGCTAAATGGTTTCGATGATTAAGTAGATTTATTTAAACCAAAAACAAAGTATGAATTAGAGTAATGGAATAAGCATGCGTTTAAAAACGCTCATGTTTTGCAAAAATAATGCATTAGTTGTTGACATTATCAGAAGCATTTAATCCGAAATCATATATCCGAAAATAAATCACTTTCCCTTTTTTTGGAAAATTATTCGTAACGCACTTTAAAAACAAATATTTACATATTGCCCACATACTGTTCACACAAACCAGCAAATTAATATCGACAAAGTGAGGAAAACACAGTTCAGTTCTATCGATAGATTTACGGCTTTCGAACCAAACTATATTTGAACTGAACTAGCATTTTAAAAAATGCGGACGAAATAATGCTTAGTCAGTCAAACCAGTGGTCTGACGATTATATGTGTATGCTTGATTTAAAGCTAATTGGTTTATTGGTTCCAATGTAGCTACTCTACTTTTCGATAGAATAAGTCTATAACAAAATTACAACAAAAAACAAAAACCCAAAACTACCAACTAATGGAGGCGGGGTGGAATTGAACCAAACAATGGACAATTTTCATGTCAGAAATATATTTCTGACACGTAATTTTATCAAGTAAGAGTGTTGTGGCTTATTCCTGATTTGAAAAAAAAAAAAAAAATATAAGATTAATTTAAATCAAGAAAAATTATTTTCACTGTCATTCATTCATTAACAAGTTCGATTTCAGAAAAACATTCATGCATACAAACGTTTCATGTGCGAAAGACTTATTATTTTAAAATGTAACTACTTATACAGCCTTAAATAATAACAAAAAGTTTAAAATTCCACTAACGAGAATGCAAAACCACAACAAAGTTATATAACACATCTACCCAAGTGTCTTTCCAAAATTAACCCTAAAAATATTTAATATTGCCCTCCTCCTCTTCCTTCAACTAGAATCTCTCCCACTCCCTTTCTTGTATTAAAAACAAATCTATTATAAGGAAAGTTTTACAACGTGTTATATTTACTTTAAAAAATCACACTTTCTACAGTGTTTTTCAAAATAATGTTTTACATGATATTTTGTGTTTTTTTATTTTTTTTTTTTGTTTGTGATTTTAATATTAGTATTATTATTATAAATAATTATATGAAGAAAAGCAAATTTAAAAAAAAAAAAAAAAAAAAAACGTAGCTATCGTAATACATTAGTGTGTTTTTAAATAGTAACAATCCTAAAAGGAATGCCGTCTTGATTTTGATTCAAAAATCAATTAAAAATCCATTTATTACATTTCTTTACACTGTAATCTTCCAGATGTTTATACGTTCTTGTTTTCATTTCTTAATGAGTAGTTCCGCTGAACATTTTAATTATTTGTAAAGTATTTTGTAAAGTATCATAATCAATATTTCCCGATTGCTGAAAATGAGGAAAAAATTAAATATAGGTTGATAAGAAGAAATATAATGTGCCACCCTAAGACAACAATTTTAATAGTTACAAACATAAAACTAAAAATCTAACTAAACGCAATACTAAAAAAACAACTCCTTAATTCCTTTTTCACTCTATTTCTCGTCACAAATGATGTAAATTCTTCTTTTATCAGGCCACCTTCGGCTGCCATAGGTACCAAGTCTTAAATATATGTATCTACGAATTATCAGTTAGCAGCAAGTGGGCAAACACTATGCCCACAAAAGTTAGAACCAGATGTGTTTTTATTCCCAAAAAAATATGTTGTTACTTGAAAAAGCAATGCCACTCTAAACAAATTTTGTTGACATTGAAATAATCGATGTAATGCTAAACATATTATTTTTTAATTAACATTGAATGAAGTTAATTCAAATCTAATCTGTTCAGTTCAATTGAAATGTGGAACAAATTACTAGCATTGGATAAATTCTATGCCCCTGAATAGATTTACATTGGCACTAATTTACATTGACGTACGTCAATTAAAGTATACCATAGTTTCTTCTCCTTCCCTTCCCCGTGTATAATCATTGTTAGTTTCTGTAGTTAAATATAATATACAATTGTATTTTGCGAATTATTATGCGCATGTGTGTGTGTATTATTTTATAACGATTCAAATTAGTTTAGAAGAATGGGGTAGGAAAATATAAGTGGCGGATACATTAATCACAAATCTACAACAGTGACAAACGAAACTGCTTTTTATGCTTTTGGGCTCAGAAGTTATTTTGCTAAACAAGAAACTAATATGTAAGTTAGTGATGAGAAGCTCAAATGTATTGATTTATTTACGGTATAGTTATGTATAACGACTTCACAAACACACATCGGAAAATTTACAATAAACACATCTAAACATATTTTTCAGTTTTGACTTCAAAACCAATCAATAAGTTTTATCAGTCATATTCTTGAACGAATCAACTGTCGATAATAATTGTTGAAACTAAATCTCGTCCGATCGATATACACAAACAACACACTCAATGATACACCTAAAACACCACCCTACCACCTCCCCTCCCCCCAGCGCCCTAACCGTTTTTATCCCAAAATAATAATCCATATTGCAAGTATACAAACTATATCCTCTCATTCAATTCTAATAATCAATTAAAACATATTATTTTTATTGATTATTACTCATACTGAGTAAAACATATATTATGTATTTAAAAGTTATATGTAGTAAGTTAGATATCATTGTTAAATAATAGTTTTACAAAAAATTAAATCGGTGTTCTTTCGAGAAAGAACATACACAATTCATGAATTAATTTTAACCATTAATGTATGTATTTAAAAGTAAATGTATTTTATGAATGTTTTATATATCACTAATGGAATAAGAGAAAAAATGTTCCTTACATGCGTTCCTAATAATAAGAAGTTTAGAATGAATATTTCTAGTAAGTATTTTCAAAGACATCGCCATTTCCACAATTGACAAATGACATAGATGAATTTGAAATTTTACCTTTTTAATACAACGAAATAAAATTTAATGATATAACTTGTTTAAAACCTTCTTTTTGTTTTGTTCTTGTATTATTAAACTAGTTATATGTATATATATAATTGTTTTATACGCCATCATTCTTCATAGTTACTCGTATTGTGCTGTATCAATCAATAAGTTAAAAAAAAGCATCTGCAAGCAAACCCATACTAGAGAAATCTTATGTTTGATTTAGAGAGCCAGATATATGCTTCTCTGGTTTGTCTTTATTTTAGATGATAATATTGCTTTATATAGATTATAGCAATTTGCAAGAAACTTGTAGAATATTTCGTGTGTGTTTTTCATCGTCATAACGCTAGAAGCTTGTACGTGTTTCATTCACATATGTAAATAGTTTGTTGGTGTTTGCATTTAAAAGATTTTAATAAGTGTAATTCATAATATGTATGTAGCTATAAGTGCTAAACTAATTCTAAAGCAATACATCTGCCGGTCTTAACCAACCCACGCACACAGAGTGCCTGCCTTGCTATGTTCCTTTATCTTTAAACGCTACTGCTAAAAACTTTAATGTAGGTATTGTAATTTCTCTTAATACGAGGAAATGTTTCTTAATGTAATTTGCTGCAAAGTGCTGCAGCAAAATTACGATTGATTTGAATAAACATTTGTTGATGAGTTTTGTATGTTTGTTTGTTTGTTTCAATGTATGCATCTTTAGAGACAAAATTTTTATCCGCAATTAAATGGAGATGATTGTGGTGGTGGTGTTAAATCTCAGAAACGTCTTCTTCGTTCCCATGGATTATTATTATTGTTTCCGGCATTGTTTCCACCACGTTGATTTCCTTGCCCACCTTGGTTTTGATTACCACCAAATTCAAACGAAAACGTTTCCTATCACAAGTGAATGTAAGAAATTTCATTTTCGACAATTAGATTATAAAAATAGTATATGAAAAAAAAAATTTTTAAGTAACATCAAAGTATGAAATATACGTAATATTCTACCATGACACAGAAGAAAAGTTTTACAGGAAATGTATTAATACCGCAATACTCAAAAAATTCAACTCAATTCGAAAAGCAAATTACCAGAAACAAAATGCGACACAAAATTGCACGAGCATAGATAAATTATTAATAAAACTCAACGAAAAAATTTGTGGCATCGTACGTACACAAAACACATAGCAGCGCACACAGTTAACAATCGAAAAAAAGTATTTAAGTTCTCATGAACTGTCTGTCTGCCTAAAGCGTAGAGTAAAATTAAAATCAATTCAAACATATCTCGTGAATACATTGAAATTAGAGTAGTTAATTATTAGAGCATAATTAATATACGGTATAGTAAACTTTATTTATTTATTAGTAAACTTTACACAGAAAACATATTTTTCATTCAACATGTATAGAGGATTTCACCACGGCCACCTAGTGAAAGAGTGCTAGACTGGAGTTCCCCCATTAGCCTCAGGAATCACAAAAGTGAAACAAATGCAAAATTTTAAAAACGTTTATCCGATTCGAAAGAAGTATAATTCTGATATTGCATCATAAGCTTAAAATCCTTTCTCTGTTACTTCTTTCTAAGTGAATTTATGCCATTTTAAATTGTTCAACTTCAGTAATGATAGCCTTGCCTTACATTGTTCATGCGGAGGACCAACACACATAAAAAGCCTCTCAATATATTTGCTCCAATATTATATACTCGAATAGAGCGCTAGTCAGTTATGAAATAAACATAAATTCATTTATATTGCGGTTTTGGGAAATCAAGCATTTCCTTTTAGCTAAGTTTGGTCGAAGTCAAATAACCTTACAATGTTTTAGCATCTAGTGAAAAATAATTTAAACTCATTCCGTTCATGAAACTCATAACATCATGTTAATACAACACCCAAGGCCCATCCTTACGAGTAGTAGCACAAGATATAATTTTATTCCAACGAGAAAGTAACGTATTTTATTTGTATTGCATTCAAACAAACTTTAGTGAAAAGCTTTCAATGGCAATTTACAAACACAAATTACAGTAGTTAAATCATAATCAACAGTGAATTCGGTATAAGAAGATTTTTTAAGCCTCATCAGGGGCGTAAGGACTAATTTAAATTATAAAAAAAAAAACTTGACAATTATTATTGTATTGTATTGCTGCTCGCCTATTTTAAACATTCTCTAAACGTTTATTTTCCCCTTTGCAATAAAGTATACACATATGTTTCCCCCTTGTAGCCCAAAATAAATATATCATAATCCATCGTTATACAACGTTGCCTCGTTTTGAGTCATCAAAAATGTTTTATATCCATCAAGGTAAATTCTCAGTTCATATCAAAATTCGATAATCCCCTATCTCTTCCCAGTATTTTACAAAGAACAAATACATACAAGTGTTTAAAAATAAGTATCTGTCATCAAGTATTTTCGCAGCTACTGATTTCTTGTAAGATCATCTTTACTTTTAGTGGCATAACAGCCCATGGAGGGCCTAGGCCGAGCTTTTTCGCATCCACTCATGTTGTGCGTTTTATATTTGTACATGAAAGGAAGGTAAGATCATCAGTCAGCATTATTCCTCTTTCTCTTAGTTCAGTTTACATAAATTTGCAATATCAGTAGTTTTCTTGAAATTTTTACCTAATATAGTATTCATTCTGCCCCGAAAGTAACAGTAATGTAAAACAAGAATCTTATTGAAGTTATTAATATTTCAACATCAGATAGTATTAGATTGTTTTTTACAATATACAGTTGGTTACATTAGCGTGAGAACGACACATTCTTTCAGTTCACATTCCTTTTCTGAAATTTTTTTCATTGAATGTTAAATAACACTGTATTTTTATCATTGCGAATTTTGAGAACATAGCGTAGCAGTTTATTTAAAAATTTTTCGGCTGATGTACATGTTTTTAGTGAGTAATTATTAAAAATAATCTATCCGAATTGACAATTTTAGTCGGACAAAAGTATAAGAACGCTTAGTATCTAAGATCTAAAAAAGTAATAAAATTTTTTAATATAAGTTTCTGGTAAGTATATACAGTATACATGCTATTCTACACTCAAAGGATAACAGGATAACACTTGTCTCTTAAAGAAAATCTTAAATTGATTACAAAACGTTTCAACACTACTAAAATGTTCCAAAATCCGGTGCCCCTGGAAAAACTTTGCCTCCATTGGACAGAGTAATTAAAAGAATTTCTCAGTTAGATCCCAGGAAGAGTTCAACGGACATTAAATCGCGAAATTCGGGAGGCACATAATGTAGAAGTGTCATCTACAACAGTTTGGAGGCAATTAGTTGATGTGGGCTTGCATGGGCGAGTGTCCCGGAAGAAGCTACTGGTAACAGTTAAACAAAGACAACGCCGTATCTAGTTTTGTCGTTTCGATTCCACGTGGGCTAGCGAACATTGGCGTTACATATTGTGGAGCGATGAAACTAAGATAAAACGAATGGGTCAAGGTGGAAAAAGGTATATTCGTTGTCCAGTAGGTGCTGCCTTAGATTCGAAATATACTACACCAGTAATAAAGCATGGTGGTGGTTCGATCAACATCTGGGGCTGCTTCTCATGTAATGGGGTTGGTCCAATTTGTCGAATAGAAGGTATTTTTAGAAAAGAAAAATACATTGAAATATTGAACAATGTGATGCTGGCATGGGCGGAAGAAAATTTGCCGGTAATTTGGAAATTCCAGCAGGATAACGACCCCAAACATACCTCGCACCTCACCAAGCAGTACTTTCTGGAAAATTAAAGCACCGTTTTAGATTGGCCATCGTCAAGTCCGGATCTTAACCCAATAGAACATCTATGGGGAGATGTCAAAAAAGCGATTGGGATTAAATATATCCCTAATTTGAATAGTTTAACAGTAAAATAGAAACCGCATGGTCTACTATACCAGTCGAACGTTGTCGTGCATTGATAAACTCGATGCCACAACGATGTAAGGAAGTTCTACTGCAAAAAGGATACTCAAACACGATATTGCTGCATTTGGAGTGAGTTGCAGTAAATTCTCTTCAAGAAATCGCTCCGTTCCTACAGTTATGTCCTTGTTGAAACAGCCATTTTTAATATTTTTTTTGTTTTTTATTTTTTTATTTATATTGAACTATAATTTTCATTTAATTTTTGTTTTGTAACATATAACCAATCATTTGAATTGGATTGAATATATAGTATTTTATTGTTTCCAAACACTACAAACATCGGTCTCACATTAATGTCCACAGCTGTAAGTAATATTCTGTTTAAATTTCCTTAAGATTCAGTAGTTATCGAACTCATAAACCTTAATAACTGCTCAATATAAAATATATAAGATTGAATAAATGCAACAGATGCGTATCTGCATACGTTACTAAATGACGATAACAAAAAATTTGCTTTTTCGAAGAGTCAAATATTTTCGAATATTAAATTTTGCACGTATATAACACATTTCCAGTTTAAGAATTTTTTAATACACAGCCTGCTTACATTTAAAATCATTATTTGTAATTATTAGTTGACTATGTTTCCACTGAACGTCTAATTACTTATTTTATTTGACTTTTGAAATCTTTTCACAACAATAGAGCCTAACCAGCATAAGCTATGCATATATTAAAAATTGTATTTTCAACTTATCTGTCTATCTCAAGAGGACAACGTCTTCTAATCAAGTTTTTTATCACGACTATGCGTCAGAGCGACTACATACATAAAAAAAAACAACCAATTTTTAGGAACATTTGGCCAGAATGTCCTAATATTTAAGAAGAACGTCCCCCTCCAAGATTAGAAGAAACAATTGCACAGAATTTTGATTCTTTTGAATGTATTGAAATAATTCTAAAAATTGAGTAACACTAAAAAACTGCGAAAATTCCTACGAACTTATAATTAATATCATCCAAGATGTATCTAGTTAGTATATGAATTATAACTCGAATTGATTTGTGAAGAATTTATTATAATATAATGTTCTCTTCCGTACGGTTATAAAGAGAACTTTGTGTTTGAAAATACAATAAGAATAAATTATTTTGAGCACAATATGGACAACATTTCAATGATTTCTTTTGAATCGTAAAGAAAACTACATAGTAGTATCAATACGTTGCTTAGTAGTTTTCCAAGAGGAACAGAACACTAACGTTCATCATCAAAATTTAAATCGATATCTTATCTGAGTACTCAGTCGATTTGAACATATTAAAAAATGAACGTACCTGCTGATTATTTGGCCCGCTATTGCCGCCACCGCCATTACCGCTGTTGTTTCCTATAAAAGAAGATATCGTAACTTTCTTAGTTTTAGTTCCAACATTCTGCTAACGTCATTTACCTCGGAACTCGAACGGTGAATTGGCGCCACCGAAATTGTCGTTGAAGTTTCCACCGCCACCACCGCCACCACCGCCACCGCCACCACCACCACTGTTGTTATTTGCATTACCGCCGAAACCGCCCTCTTGCTGATCGAGCAAAGAGTTCAATTGTTGTGCTTGCATGAACAGCGTGTTCTCTTGCTGACGGCGACGCATTTCCTCTTCTTGGCGCATCATACGTGTTGTCATTTCAGTTTGCTGGCGGCGCATATTTTCTTCATCACGTTTACGCATATCCTCAGCTTGTTTCTCACGCATTTCCCATTCCATCTTCTTACGCTCATTGTCTGATTCACGTTTACGTAGTTCTACAAATAAGTTACAAAAACTTTTAAGTTAATATCAGCAAGTTTTGCGAAGTTAGTGATTCTATACCTTGTCTCAAAAGTTCGGTTTCATGCTCATACCGAGCATATTCCATTTGTGCTTCAAGCTTCTCTTCTTCCATTTTAAGTTCACGTTTTAAAGCTTCCTGTTTAGACTTATATAATTCATGTAATTGCTTCCACCTGGAACCATATTCATGCTCGAACGAACCAATTTCTGCAAAGCGTGGACCAACACTACGCTCATGATTGAATTCTGGTGATTTCTTATTTAATGATTTATCGGGCAAACCGTCAGGATCGTCAGTAGACTCGAATGTCTCAACAACACATGGACGCAGCGAAGCCGTCAAAAAGTAGCATTTCTCATTGCAAAAACGCATGCATGCATTTGCTGACGATTTCTTCGAAAATTCGACGACACCTTCACCAGTATGTTTGCCACGATCATCAACAATAATACTGGCTCGTTCAACAGGACCAAATACTTCGAAAGACTTATATAGGAGCTCGTTGGATACGTATGGTGTGAGATTACTTACACGAAGAATTGTGGCATTGGGTGCAAAACGTATGCGCAACTGGCGTCCTTTGCGGTTCATACCATCCAATTCACGTTTTGCCTTCTCTGCATTGGCATGATAATCCAATTTGAGAAAAGTGAAATTTTTCTCTGCATTACAGAATACTTCTCCAATTTCGCCATATGGCTTAAACATTTCACGTAATTCCTCTTCTGTTATATCATTTGTTAAATTGCCCACGTACAGGCGATTACGACCGGAGAATTTAGTCTCTTGGCTGGTTTCAATTTGTGGCAATTCATGTGTTGGTCCGTTAATTGCTCGTAACCGTTGACCAATGAAAAAATCGTCATTTCGGAAGTTACCACCACCACCCCCGCCGCTGCCACCACCTCGTGGACCACCACCACGGCTACGATCACGATCCTGCATATCACGGTCGCCTCCGCGATTTCCTCCAGGACGGCCACCGGGACCACCACGGCCACCTCCATCACCTCGATTATTACCTTGACCCATACCACCGTCACCACGATTCATGCCTTGACCGCCACGGTTTTGATGATTTTCACCGCCTACTAGTCCGCCTCCAACACCACCACGATTCATGTTTTGACCTTGACCGCGATTTGGTTGATTCTGATTCATATTATTATTATTTTGGTTCTGATTCATTTGATTCAGATTGCTTTGTGGTTGGTTTTGTTGTTGCTGCTGTGGTGGTTGCTGTTGGTTTGTTTGTGGTTGGATACTAGTGTCTTTTTTTACATCTTGATTTACAGACATTAAAGGCTTGATTTCTCCAGATTTATTTTGTTGGTTCGGTTGATTAGGCTGAGTTTGTTGATTGTTTTGCTGAAAATTAGTTTTCTTTTAAATAAGGTTGAGGAATGTTAGACGATGTTCATATTTTTATAGTCAAAACTATTATAGGATTTTTAATACTATATCTTGAATTTTTTGCAACAAACTAATTTAAACATTTTTTCTAGATGATCTTGATAGTCTAGCAAAATTCTAGTGGGTAGAGCACAAGACTTTCACTCGTGAGGTTGGGGTTGAAAAATTGATGAAAATAAAATGATTTTTCTTCTATTGTTTTATGAATAATATATTTAATATTCACTTTTAAAACCTACAAACATTCGCAACTTCGCTTTTCTGCATATGAAAATAGTGATGTACAGGTTTGCATGTTTCCCTTCTATTTTACAATAATTTTTATTCCCTTTTTTTTGTAGAATTAGCTCATTGACACCCTGAATATTCGGCGTGCTCGGTGTACATATTTTTCGTGTTCGGTCAACAACAATTGCATGGTCTTCACCGAGCAAAATTTGAATATAGCCACAGCCTTTCAATTTTAGTGTCAGTCAAATAAAATTGTTTCCAGAGATCAACACTGAGCAAAAAAGCAAATAAACACGCATCGTAAGGCCATGTTTATATTGAAAATTTTGATAGGCGGAAACCTTGAAATTGTTTTTGCACCGAACACGATATGCTGGGTGTATTGCACACCGAACACAATTTGTTTGCCAAGCGAAATCTTCAACATATCCACCGGCCTAAGAGAAATATATTACTGAGTTACGTAAAGTGTTGTGAAGTCGAAAAATAGCACTGATACCAAATCAAACAGCGTCCAGTGTTACCGTTTTGGTAGAGTTCTATCAATAATTTTAATTTTTGGTTGAATGATAAAATTGTCTCCGATTTCGGAGAATTTTAGTCTAATTGGTTGGTACTCTTTTACAAAAGGTAATTGCCACGTTAGATAAGTCTGCCACGGTCATATACTGCTTAAACTTTTTGTCTAATCCGTTGCCGGATTAGACAAATCTGATTAATAAACTTTTAAACAAAACATTTTTCTTAAAATGTTAATGTAATAATCGAAAAATTCCAGGAGTACTACATATAGTGTAGTTGGCATATAACCAACAAGGAGGCTTTCCCTAGAATCGGTAATAAACAGGATATCCACCAATGGAAGAGCTTAGTTATACTTTATATCGTGCTAAATTGTACTTGTATATGGGGATCATAGTTCGTGATATCTATCACTGCATATGGCAGAACAAGAGTACCAAATATTTATCTCATAAATTGGTTTGTTACTTATTGACAAAAAATTGTAAGTACCTTTTTTCAACTTGTATTTGGGAATCTGCTAAAACAAATTTATCAAAATTTCTAGGACTAATATCGTTTTTAGTGATAGTTTATGATTTTTTTACGATTGCCAAATCATGGTTTGTTTATTTATAAATGTTTAATTCCTTATTTGTCAAACTTAAATCTGGATTTGCCTTGCTGCAGAAACTCAAGATTGTTAGCCTTTATTAAAAATTTTTGGGAGTGTTCTAAAAGTCCGTCACCTGAGGTCTTGGGTTTTCCTTCTTTTTTCCTTCCCTATTCTTTTTAATTGAAGGAAAACATGGCGGGCAAATACCTGAAACACCAAAAAGTTGGCAACGCAAACCAAAAAACGACACCAAATATGCAGCCGTATTCAACAAAACGCGAAATAAACCGAACACGTCCGCCATCTTTAAATAAATGATTATGTGTATGTACTTCTTTTTCTTTATCGATTTTTCAGAATTTTCACATATGCTATAAGTATGATTTTCTGTTGAAAAAATGTAAATTGCATAATACATAATCCTTTGAAATCATAATAATATATATAAAAACGAATAAATACATGTATAGAAAAATACCAGACATTTTTCTAAATGTGGTAGAAAAAATTTTCTAACCTCTTAAAATATTTACCTGATTCTGGAAATTTCCACGGTTCTGGTTACCACGATTTTGCTGGCCACCGCCGCGAATGTTTCCACGATTTCCACCAAAACCACCTTTGTTAGCCCCACCAAATCCCCCTTTATTTAAATTCTGCTGGCCAGCGGGACCACCGCCACCAGTATTAGGCCCATTTTGATTAAAACGTTGTTTCTTCTCCGAAGGTCCTTCAATTTCATCATTAGGCTTCGGCAAGTTTTGTTTCACAATCTTGTTTTGTGGACCACCTTTTTGAATTCTTTGTGGCAATGGCGCTGCACCATTCACCTTTTCAGTTTTAGCATCCATACTTAACTCCTTTACACTTATTATTTGCCGTACAGAATACTTTTCTTTACCTTTCACGACGACGTGCGGAAACAAAGTGAAACTGGCATTTTACAATACCAAAAGCAGTGAGAAAGTTTCGTTAAATTTTCTTCGTTGAATTTTACTTCAGTTTATTCATATAGAGTTGCATTTAAATACACAACAATGCCACAAATTTAATATACTTACAAGCATGAATGATAGTGCGAGACACGTAAAAATAAAATAAGGTGGTGAGAATGAGATAGAAGTCTCTCGTCCGTGGGTCTAAACATCACATACACCAGCGATGGCTTTATATACAAGAGCTCTACCCAGCGTTGCCAGGTTGACGATTTAAGCGTAATTTTGCCGATTATTGGGACTCATGACGATTTTAAGCGGCAAATGACGATTTTTTTTCTTGTGAGAGAAATTGTCATATTGTATCATACTGAAATGGCACCACTAATATGACATCGATAATTTTTGCTTTTATCGGATTATCTGTGATCTTCTTTTATCAAACCAAAAACGACGTTTTTCCACTACAAATCTGGCAACAAGGAGGTAGAGCCATCTTATCTCTTTGTTACTACCAATAAGACCAACTTATTACTATTAAAATCCGGTAAAATGAAAAATAGTACGTATATTTTCCTTAAAAAAAAAATTGTTTTCCTTATGAGTGCTAATCAAAGATATTGTTGTATACTAAAACAAAAATTAGGGCAGTTCTGTAATCGTGCTATCACCGCGCAAACCACATAAGTTCATGAGCTTGTAAAGCTGACAAAATTTGAAATATGGAAAATTGTTTAGATAAGTTTGACAAAAAAAACCAATTTCTCTTTACGTCTCCAGGTCTACAAATCCTTGAGGAAATGTGAAAAAAAAGAAAAGTAAAGTAGAACAGAGCAAATAAATAAAACGAAGCGATCCCAACGAAAGTTTGCTAGAAACAAATTGTCAAAATTACTGTCTAGGCACCTACGTAATCCGGACAATTTTGCTATTTTTTGGCAGTTAATACGTATTCTCAATTGTCTTTAAAGCCTTGTCCGATATAAACGCAGCGTAAAAATAAATCGGTCTACATTTCAACATGTTATTCTTTAATAATCTTTAATCTATTTTCATCAAATGTTGTTCGTGCTTTTTTCTTAAGGAATAATGTGAATTTGTTCTTAAACATTTCCTTTATTATGTTGCAGTATATCTTCTTATTTATTTATTTTGATTTTATTAAGGTCGTTAATAGTTAAAAGTTAGACAGTACAGTGGTCGCTGTGGCGTAGTGATAGTGCGTTGGACTGCTACGCAGAGTGTCTGGGGTCCGAATCTCAGCACAGGCAAAATCAAAAAGTAGAAAAAATAATTTTTCTACAAGGCAGGCAAGAGTAAAATTTGCTATGAAAAGCTTTTCACTTCGCCGTTCGGATTCGGCTTTAAACTGTAGGTCCCTTCCATTCATGTACAAATATAACACGCACAACATGAGTGGATGCGAAAAGCTCGGCCTAGGCCCTCCATGGGCTGTTGTGCCATTAAAAGTAAAGTAAAAGTTAAACAGTACAAAGCCACGGTTATATTGGGAATTTTGATCAGCGTGACACGGACTTTATCCTTATGCTGGAGAAAATAATTTGAGCTACCATAATACTGGCACTATTTGCTACACGAGTGTCAAGCTGCTAGCATACGCTCATCATCCTTCCTGTCCTAATGTATGGCGCTGAGCCCTGGACGTAGACCCCTAATGATGAGATGCTGTTAGAAACGTTTGAGAGGAAGAAGACCGTAAGATCTATGGTCCAATATGCGTGGACGAAGTTTATCGAATAACATGGAACCATGAGCTGTAAGCCGACACTGACATAGACAAGCGCATAAAAATCCAGCGCCTTCGCTAGCTAGGTCATGTTGAGCGAACGGAAGAAAGCGCTTCGACTGGCATGGTGTTTTAGCCACGGTTAAGGATTACGCAGAAGAGGATCCCTAATCTCCGTTGGAAAGACCATTTACAAGAAGACCTGGTTGCACTTGGCCTTACGAACTGGCGCCAGCGCACGCATTGCAGAGGCCTTGGCGAAGTTTTATCGAGGCGGCCAACCAAAAACACATCATACATATATATATTTTTTTTTTGTAAAATAGCTCAAGTTTAAGAAATGATAAAAAAAGCTTCCAAGTTTCGCTTATTAGTCTGGGAATCTCCGTGCCTCTCTACGTTTGAAAAATTTTCCTTTTTTATGTATGTTGCAAACGCAGCAGTGCAATAAGCCACGTTTTAGCATGTTATCTTCTTCCCATATTTGTTGATACGATATTTTTTTGGTTCGATTGCTTTGAGATAATTTAAAATCAAATTTGATCCACTAATTATAAAACATAAATAGTTTTACTTAATTTGTAACTTGCAAAATACCAAGTAAAATTCTAAATCGATACATCGGCCATAGCAATTACATTCTTTTAAATGTAAGAGCGTGTTCCTAGTAACACCATTCGCCGTACAATATAATAAATACAAATATATTTTACCATACTTTTTGGGCAAAAAAACACATTTCAAGCTCGAAAAAACGTCAAATTGTGAAAGTAGAAACTAGAAACTTGTCGAGAATGTTCAAATTGTAGTAAAAATTAACAAATGTACAAAGACCTAGATTTTCAAGTATTTTCCGAAAATTTTCCTTTAAAATCAAACTTTTTTTTTCAGAAATTCTTATTCTAAATATAAAATTTTCCATTTTTTTTCACAAACAAAACGGACAAGATAGCCATTTTTTTTGTCATGATCCAATGACGCTGTCGCGTCCATTGTGTTCGAACCTTATGAAATCATTCACATATTTTCCTAAATATTTTTTGCTATGTCATTGCGGTAAAAATAAATAGTTTTATGCAAGGTGAATTTATACAAGGTAGAGTTAGAGTAGGTAAAGTAAATAAAATTAAGTTCGCTTCTCTTGCTCTTTTGTAGGGAAAATCACCCAATAGTCAAAATCGGTTGGAGTTAAGATACGAACACAATGGGCGTGGCAGCGACATTTCGCCATCTGACAACCCTTAAATACCATGTAAAAAATTTAAATTAGATAAAATGGTTATGCAAATGATTGCGTCGGATGTGCTGTCATTTAACAAACTTCGTACCTTATGAAATCATTCACATATTTTCTTGAATATTTTTTTCTATGTAATTTCGGTAAAAATAAATGCTATTGTGCAAGGTGAATTTATACAAGGTAGAGTTAGAGTAGTTAGTGGTCGCTGTGGCGTAGTGGAAGTGCGTTGGACTGCTACGCAGAGTGTCCGGGGTTCGAATCTCGGCACAGGCAAAATCAAAAAAAAAAAGTAGAAAAAATAATTTTTCTACACGGCACCACCTCTTGGCAGGCAATGGCAAACCTACAGGAGTAAAAATTGCTATGAAAAGCTTTTCCTTCGCCGTTCGGATTCGGCTTTAAACTGTAGGTCCCTTCCATTCATGTACAAATATAACACGCACAACATGAGTGGATGCGAAAAGCTCGGCCTAGGCCCTCCATGGGCTGTTGTGCCATCAAAAAGTAAAAAGTAAAAAAAAGAGTTAGAGTAGGTAAAAGTAACTACGACTCTCTTACTTTTTTGTGGTAAAAATCATCCGCTAGTCAAGTTACGAACACAATGGGCGCGGCAGCGACATTTCGCCATCTATCAACCCTTAAATACCATATATTTTTATCAAAACGAACATAATTGCATTGTGCCAATGTGCGAAAAAAATTCCCACTTTGTGTTTTGGCAGCCATCAGCTACACTGACATTGGACATAGTGTTGAATTGTCGTTTAATACTTTTTGTTATAAAACTGAAGCCTTACTGTTGAAAATGCAACATTGCATAAATTGTGATATTTTGTTTTGATTCCGTGATTATTGAACTTTGTTTTTTTTTTTTTTGTATACTTTAAATAAGAAATTATAAATTTGGAAAATTAATCTGAAATGGAATGAATTTAAATATTTGCGTATAAATGATTTATCACAATGAGTAAATATCAGAAATCATGGGAAACAAAGTCAATACTTAAAGGTACTATTGACTATAAAAAATTTTTTAATAATAATCTTATGTCTACGGACAGCTCCAGTTACAATATACCGATAGGCAACACAGAATACAACTTTCTAAAATAATTGAATGGAACATAAACAAAATTATTAATTTACATAATACTGCAAACTTCAAAGTTCCGATCAGGGTTCCAGAAGTTTACACAGGGGAAAACACAATGGACTCGAACAGTCTACGTTAGCCATTCGTCGCAACCGCAATCGACTATAATCTAACAAATTACAAATTTTGTATGTATTTGCAGAATGGATACAAGCTGTACCAGACGATTCAACCAAAGCATATTGTCGTTTTTGCAAAATCAAATTATATGCACACAGATATTCAATACTGAAGCATGCGTCCACAAAAAAGCATCATGATAACTATATTAAACAATTGAAGAGCGTTGACACCAGTTACTGTTCACCTGTGAAACAAGAAATAGAAGGTTATCATCCATCCTCTAATAAGGAGGAGACACTTATAGAGGGTGATGCTTTAATTTATCACGAGACTGTAGACATTTTTTGTCCACCATCGGATGATTCTCAACCACCATCCACTTCATCAATTGGAGATGCGTATTATATAAAAACTGATTTTGATTCAACAACGCCAAGTATTGTGAATCATTACGAAACTGTGACACAAGCCACAGGATACCAAGTAGACGAAGGCGAAGAATATTTTACAAAGATTATAGCCGCCGAAAATGAGTCAATGATAGATGACATTTCAAATTATACCGAAGTAATAGAGGAAGAGGTATGAAATTAAAAAACACACATACAAGTTCACAAATAAATTTACATATTTTATAAACTTTTGTTTATTTCGCAGAATATACAGCATCTGCAAACTACTACGACCGGTGAAGTACGTACAATTTCCTCACATGTTTTGGATACCTCTGCGGGTAAAGCTGCAGTCAATATTCCAATCACCGTTTATCGATTAGAAAACTCCACATGGCATCAATTAAACCAGACAGTTACAAATGAAGATGGGCGTGTCAGGCAATTATTGCCCCTGGAAGATTTTCAAACAGGAATCTATAAATTGCACTTCAATGTTCAACCGTACTTCACAGCGAATCAAGTAAAAAGTTTGTACCCTTTCATTGAGATTGCGGTGGAGTGTGTTCAAGGGCAGCATTATCATATTCCACTGCTTTTGAATCCCTATGGATATTCTACCTATAGGGGAACATAATATAAAAGACATATGAAAATATTTACCTATACACTAATATGTAAATTTAAATATCAAATATGGAATAACTCTGATAACTTGTAATTAGTAGAAACTATATGCCAAATTAGTTTAATATCGTTTTATAATACATGCGATCTGAGTTTCTTTAAGCAACTTTATTTCATTATAATTCTTACTTTAGTCTAGTTATGATGGCGCCTAGACAAATATTCCATTCAAGAAATGTAATTTACTAATTGTTCCTACATACAAACAATTTTTTTCAATTAATTTGTCCAATGTATTGGGATAATATTTAGTAGACCATAATTAGCTTACCCACAATTGATTAATTTTTTAGATCTAGGAGACCCCAGCGACTAGTCGTAAGAACAGTGAGTGTAAAAAGATCGAGCGTACGGCCCTAGACCCAAGGAAGAAGTGCTTCAGACCCAAGGAAGAAGTGCTTCAGACCCAACGCTCGGAGTACTAAGCTAGCAAAGAGGCAGGTGACATGTCTAACAAATCCCTCATGATATTCTAAACAAAAAAAATTCGGACCGGGATGAATTAACTGAAAAATAATCGAAGAAGCAACGTAGCAAAGTAGATCGAAGTAAATCAAGGACACCACACAATATGTTGCTAAACGGCGTAAAGTGTCTCATGTGTAAAGCGAATCAAGTGAATTATAATCCTTCCGTTACTAGTAGTAAATGCCTAGACTAGAACGATTCGAAAACAAATGAAATAGGGAAACAAATTGTCAAAATCTTATGCTTATTTCAAATCATTTGTATACAAACATTAATAATGGAAGAAGAATACTTTAATGTTTCTTCAACCTATTCTCATGTCTTACATACATATATGCACGTGAGAGTGTCTATGGTGTAAATCAAGGGCCGAGTATATACGCAAATGTTTTTTCCATTTTTGCCTGCATGTAAGAACTCATTAAATTATCAAGGCATATATAAAAGTAACATTCAGGTTCGAAATAACTTCCATATCTTATACTTTTTATTACAACCTCTGCTGTGTATATGAATATGCACATACTCGCGATACATGCATACAAACTATAGTAAGAAAGCAAATACTTATAAACAACCAAATAAAGATAACTGTTGAATTATGAAGAAGCAACTTCATCGCAACTTCTATATAACGGATGATATAAAATCAACAAACATTTTTTATCTCAAAGTTAAATAAAAGTGTAGAATTAAGATAATAATGAACTGTCTACATTTAAGTGTTTTAGTAATCACTTATTTAACAATGAGCAGCGGTTGGGAACGCATAAGGTTGCGAGTGGAAACCAAAGAGGTCTAGCAATAAATTTACAACATTCGAGTTTTAAATGTCTATTTTTTCTTAATTTGTGCATTATATGTTGCAACAACAGCAGACCACTCCTACCAGCAGTGATACGCGGACAATTTCTTCACATGTTCTGGACACTTCGGTGGGAAAAGCAGCACCCAATATTGTAGTCACAATTTCTCGTTTGGAAAATTCAACATGGCATCAATTAAATCAGGCAGCCACAAATGAAGATGGTCGTGTCTCGCAATTGTTGCGCTCAGAGGATTTTCAAACGGGCATTTACAAATTACACTTCAATGTGCAAACGTATTTCGCAACGAATCAAGTGAAAAGTTTCTATCCGTTCATTGAAATTGTGGTGGAATGTGTGCACGATCAACATTATCATATACCGTTACTTTTGAATCCCTATGGATATTCAACGTATAGAGGAACATAATATGAATGCAAGGCGCAGTTTTCTTAATTTCAAATATACAACGCAGTTGTTAACCATTGTGCGCGTAAATGTTTGATCCGAATTTTTCATTATGTATAATGATATAATTATAAAAGTATTTTTAACTAATTAGGAATTTTTTTCACTAATCCATTCATTTGTATGTATCAATCAATGTTAGTTCAGACATCTCTTTTTTATTGGCACTACAGCCCAAGAAGGGCCTATCCATTCATGTTGTGTGTATTATATTTGTAGATATAAAGTTTTATGCCGAATTCAACCGACAAAGTGAAAAGCTTTCTTTAGGCAATTTGCAGAAAATTTGTTTTTCTATTTGTTGATTTTTACCTGTGCCGATAAGTAAAAAAGTTCAGATATTTGCAACATCGAAATCTTCATATTCAGAGAAGCAGAAGCTACATAAATTATGTTAGCTAGCTCTGTTCGGGTACGTAATAATTATGTATTACTAGTTGTACTACTTTTGTACTGGAAGTCCTTTCGTGTACGCAAAACATATAGATGAGAGCAAAACGGGAGAGTAAATTGTCCAAATTTTTACTGGACAAATTTCTACTAGTAAAAATATCAAAGGAAGAACAAGATTAAGAACATCTGTTCAACAGCCAAATTGACAAAAAATTTTTTTATATATACAGTGTTGGACTATAAAATAAGAACACCTAGCACTATAAAACTTCGATTGATTTTTTTTTTATCGGACTGCTTATGGCAAACAATTTTTATAGAGAAGAAAATGGTATGGTATATACTTTATAAATTTCTAGGTGGCAACGCTACATTTAAATTTTTTTTGGGGATTCCCAAGCAAAAAAGTTGAAGCGAAGCATTCGAAGGCGGACACTAAAATAAGAACAGCCGACGAAAAAATTTATATCTTAAAAAGAAAACTTAAATTTGTTTATAATTTGTACTGGTAAGCATTTAAATGGTAGCATTGAGGGTAATTCAACAAATTAAATGTGAACTAGTCCGTAATATCATAGCAAAATGGGTCGAGCAAATCACTGCAGCAAGGAGAAGCGTGACTTGGTGAAAAAACTGCGAAATGAGGGACAAAGCATCCACCAAATAGCTAAAACTATTAGCAGATCCTTGACATTTGTCTAACAATCTTTATTACCTCAATTACATTGCAAGGGAGGTAGGCCCCGCAAAACTACAAGTGCAGATGATAATCGCATAAAAATTTTGGCGGCACGCGATCCATTTAAAGGCAGCTGCCGCAATTAGAGAGGAGACAGGGGTTCAAATGTACCAATGTTGACACAAAGACATCGAAAGTGTCGCATAGAATTCGCTGAAGCGCACATTGAGTGGGATGGTTCAATTAATGAAAAAAAAATTGCCTAACGTGTTATGGACAGACGAAAGCAAGGTGAATCTGGTCGGAAGTGATGGCAAACGTTGGACGTTAGACGCCCGAAAAATGCAGAATTGAGCCCGAAATATACGAAGAAGACTTTTAAGCACGGAGGTGGAAGCATCATGGTCAGGGAATGCTTCTCTTGGTATGGTGTGGGCCCTCTGTATTGGATAAAAGAAACGATGGACAGATTTCTTTACGTAAACATCCTTCAGGAGGTGATGCTTCCTTATGCTGAATGGGAAATGCCCCTGAAATGGCAAATGCAACAGGATAACGACCCAAAACACACCTCAATCCTTGCGCGAGATTGGTTTTCCCATAATGGATTTCCCATTATAACCTGACCTTCACAATCTCCAGACCTTAATCCAATCGAGAACTTGTGGAATATTGTCAAAGAGAAGATTGGCAGTACCAGAGCTAAAAACAAAGACGAATTGTGGAAAAGCATTCAAAGAGCGTGGTATTCCATACCCCAGGCTACTTGCGCGTCTCTGGTGGAATCAATGCCTAGAAGGTGTGAGGCGGTTTTAATTAACAAAGGCTATTCCACAAAATATTAACATTAGTGGACAATTTGAGTCAATATTTTATAAATTTCCTTTTTTATAATTGAAGTGTTCTTATGACTTTTTCCCTTTGAAATGTGATTTTATGTATAACTTTTAAAAATATCTTTTTTTACACTGAATTGATTTTGTTTTTGTTTTAAGAAAAAATTAAACTTATGGAATAAAAGTAAATACCTTTTAAATTTATCATAAGCCTAGAGAAAATTTTTTTTTAAGGTTTTGGATTCAGAACAATGTGTTCTTATTTGATTGTCCGACACTGTATATATGTATGCACAATAGAACCAATACCCTTTTTTTAATCTCGAAATTGAATAAAAGTGAACATACAAATAAATTATAAACTCTTCTAATTTGACTTACAATAGAATTTCAAAAATGCATTCTTAATTTTTTGTACAATATATGACATTGTGCTCTTGCCTATGACGCGCACAATTTCTACTGACGTCTTTGATACTTTGTCGGGCAAAGGAATAGTCAATATGTCAATTATTGTTTATCGTATTGAAAATTTAGTATGGCAACAAGTAAGTCAGTAAGTAAGCAGTTACTAAGGAAGATGGAATTTAAAACGATTTAGCGAATTTAAAACGGGTATTTATAAATTACGTTTTGTTGTGCAATACGAGGGTAGATCAATACTACTTCGCTCACTTTCGTTCGGCGATCAGCGAGAATCATGTCGTGGACCTTTTCAACGATTTCCTTGATAACCACGTCTGCCGGGCGGCCTGAGCGCTCCTCATCAAAAACAGATGTACGACCACGTTTAAATTCGTTGAACCAATATCTTACGGTTGTCATACATGGTGAAGGGTCCCCATAGACAGCATCTAACTTCGCTTTTATTTCTTCGCATGTTTTTCCATTCAAAAATAAAAAGCGAATTACGGATCGATATTGTTCTTTT
This sequence comes from Palloptera scutellata, assembly GCA_958295655.1. NCBI lineage: Eukaryota > Metazoa > Arthropoda > Insecta > Diptera > Pallopteridae > Palloptera > Palloptera scutellata. Next base: position 112,901,517 of record OY282449.1, on the reverse strand, counting down.
TCCATCCATCGCGAAACACGAAACACGTGTGATACTAATGGCTGCCAAATAAAAACTATCCTATGAGACAGTTTGAAATTTAGTGTGGTGTCGTGTGACAGATGGCAGTACACCCTCGTAAACTGCAAGAGTCAAGTTTTTATCCCTACATTGAAATTGTGGTGTTCTGTTACAAGTCACAAATAATCATATACCATTGGTGCTGAATTTCAATTCCAATTCAATTATTCAACGTATTGAAGGAGCACAGAAACCTATAAAAAGAAATAATTGGAAATTGTGAGTTTTTCTTAATTACAATTTATTTATTTGTTTTTTGTTGTTTTGCTTCGTTATATATAATAGTAATAATAATAATAGGTTTTTTTTTTTTTTTTTTGATAAATTATAATTAGTTGTAGTTAGTTTTTCTAATATTTTGTTTTTGTATCTTGCAATTCTCTCTCTCTCTCTCGTTTTTCTTTCATTTGCCCCTGCTTTGTTGTTTTATTAAATTTTATCTTCAATCTTTAACTTGGTTGCTTTAGTGCATTTCACTTATGTATATCATTTATATTTTATTTTTTGTGGTTTCTTATGAATACAATATCAATAAACTAATAAGTGTTTTATCTCATTACATTACATTTCATTAATAATTTTGTTTGTTTGTTGTTCTTTCTGATAATTTGTTTTTCTGGTAATTATTATTATATTTTTTTTTTCATTTAAATAAATAAATTTTTAATTCATTTTTTTTTTCATTTCTACTTAATCATCCGCTTAAAAATAAAAATATTCAAATATCTATACGAACACACATACTTATACATATACATATCGCTACCTTAATTTGCTGAAGCCATTTTTTAAAATCGAGTTTTTGAAGCGTGTCCAACCGCATTTCTACTTAAAATTTTAGAGCCATACATCGTAAGCTTATTCCTTTATTCCATAGTTTACGTTAGAAATTTTAAAGGAAATACCCTGAAGATAATATGTTTTTTGCTTCTCCTGTAAAATTTTAAGACCGCGTGTTAGGGCTCTAGCAAATTAAGGTAGCGATATGTACATATGTATGTACGTTTAAAACATATGTGCATATGTATGTACGTTTAAAACATATGTACATACATATGTACGTGTTATCTTTTAAACTTAACAAATAAATACACAATATATAATTTTTTTTGTTTCTTTTGGTTTTCTAATTTTGTTTTTTCTTATTTTTAAAATAATAATTGTAGTTGTAGTCGTACTAGGAGACACTCCAGAATTGCTATTAATGATTTTGAAAATGATTCAAATACAAAAAGCAACAGATTATAAAGCCTATGTGTCCGTGCACTGCACCTATTAGTGAGAGGAGAATTTAAGACAGGAGTATATAGAATAAGTAGTGGAAACGCATTCAATAAAAACCTAAAAGCCCGATGTGTATTCGATTTTGGGTCGCTGTTTCGGAAAAATATAAGAAAGAGGCGGCCAAGACAGATCATCGGTTGTAGTGCCAACTAGGTAAGTAGGATCAGGAAAAATATATCTCATAATAAAGTAGACGGAAAGCTAAGTTCGAGTGAACTAAAAATATATTTTACACATCTTTTAGTAACAACACAATTGTTGAACGTGGTTATTTTTTTTTTTTTAAATTATGTTTAAGAGAAATTTAAAAAGTTCAGATCAGAAATATGTAGCTCTCCAAAGGTTAGTAAGTAAAATCTTCTTAAGTTAAAATTTACGATTTTGATTATGTAACTATCCGAAAAGGTATTGGAAAATGTTTATCAAATTTTGAAGAATCAATCAAAGCTTTCGAATTGCAAGCAAAAACCACAAAATTTAGACAATGAGATGTTTCTCAAAAATCGTAGGTACTAACATTCAGTTATGGGTTGAAAAAAGAAAAACATAGATATTCTGTAGTACTATGTTGCTATAAATTTCGGAAATGTTTTTACAATATTTTATTAACAATTTCAACCGACTATTAAATTTCAACTCTTCCTCACTTGAAAAACATTCAAATAATTCCGAAATCAGTTTATCGGTAAAACGTATCGATTGATCAATAAATCAATGTATTTCAATGTAAGTAGTTAAAATGTTTTCAGAGAGTTTGCCATGTTACCTCAAATCGTTTTGTTGAATTTGTTTTTTGTTTATAGAAAGCTCAAAAATGTTCAACATAAGATAAAATTATTTTAATATTTTCACTAAAATGCCAAAATTCAATTAAGCTAAAATTAAATGATTAATTTTGAATAATGTATATTTGGCTACATCATTATTTTCTTTATTTTGTATGCGTGAATTTAGAGTACATTTTATATACTGATTCTATTATTTTTTCTTCGTTATTTTTTGTAAGAAACTAAAATTTAATTTACAATTTTAATTTAAAAAGAATGAAAAAAAATAGTTAATCAGCTCACAAAAAAATCAATTATAAACTAAGCAAAACATTTAATTAAAACTAGAAAATTTCAATGCATACGCGATAACAAATTCTCATTTTCGAAGTTAACTTCTTCTTTTAATTTGTACAAATAATAGCGCTACAGATAAAAACGAAAATTATAAAAAAATTAAATAAAAGGAAAAAAGAAAAAAATTCAATTATTACAAAAATCAATTAGCAACACTCGCTGTGATATTATTGCCAATCGGTATGTGCGGTGGCATGTTGTTATCGTTGATGTGAGTGGTGGTGGTGGTCGTGGTGCTGCTGCTGTTGGTGATGGAGTTTGGTGTTGTTACAACATTTGGTTGTCGTTGCGGTTGAAGAATCGGTGCTGAGGTTGTCAGCAACACATTGTTGCTTGTGTTGTTGCTGGCTTTAGTGTTGATCGTTGACGTCATTGTTGTCAACGTATTAATATGGTTGCCATTGCTGTTGGTTACGATGAACGAACGATTTTGTTGCTGCAAACATTTTTATTTAATGTTTGCGATAATCATTTACATGCATATGAATATGTTTAGTTAAAGGGGAGAATAAAAATTGGGGGTTAGTTAGGTGAGGATTACATACGCTCTCAACAATTGTATTCGACTATTTTATTAAAATTAATCACTAACCTATCGACAAAGAATATTGGAAACGTTTTTTTTTCTTGTTGTAGTACAACATTTTATTTTCATTCAAAAAATAACAATATCTAAAATAATTACAAAACATTATGCTTCAGTTCGAATTTTTCTAATTACCTGATCAATGTACATATGTAATAAATATTATACATTTATACAATAAAGAAACCACATTTTTATTTGTCTGATATAACAAACTAATAAGCAATGTGCATCGCCGCCGCATCCATTTTCATAAATTCTATTCAAAATATTATTATGAAAAGAAATATGTATAATGATAAATCATCATTTGGCTATTACAAAATTGCGAAAGCAGCAGCACTACCCCAAGGCTACCAGAACTTTCGACTATATTAATTTTTTTTCTTTTTGTTCTTTCTATACAAATAGTTTACGATTTTTTCTGCGGCTTGCACATATTTCAATTGCGGCGGCCTGTACACTTTCGGAGATTGCCTCTCATGGATCTAGACAATATACAGACAAGAAGAAGAATAAGAGCGTATGCAATTTATTAAGATATAAATAAACAAAAACAGGGTGAGTTGTGAATATAACTGGGCTGGCTTACCTGCATACGTGTCGTCACCGAATGGTAACAGGGTCCGCATAATCTCACCGGACTAAAGAGTTTCTCATCGGGTAATGGTGCCCAGAATTCCGAACAATCGGCGCAGAAAATTTGCCCACAAGATCTAATTTTTATTAATAAATTGATTATATATACGATATTGTTGTTGATATGTTCGTACTAGTATATACTATATATGGTAGGTATACATAATAAAAATGGGAGAAAAATCTATAAGTCCTAACAAACAATCCATACAAACAAATAGGTGTTTGTTTTATAATTTGGTACCTAGGTGCAAAAAGGGTACTTCTGCTAAACTTAAACATTTTGCAATATTAACGTTTATAGTTTTGATGCATGCAATAAGGGGGCTTGTTAAGTTCGGGTCTTTGATCTAAAAAGAAAAAGAAGAAGAAAGGAGAGGCTGTAGTATTTATAAAGATGATTCACGGGAAATTATCCTCATTGCACCTAGGTACCCAATTGTTTTCCTTTCTTAACTTCGGATATTGCTTTTAAGGCGTGTTGTAATCTAAGGTTGGAAGGCCTAATTAAATTTCCTAAAGTTGCCACCAACTTCGAGAGAGTAAAGAGAGAGATAAAGAGAGTAATTCATAGCCTGAGTGATTTGTATTTTTGGAGAGGTTAATGTTGATTGTACCGCGACTTGTACTTAAGATCTATTGTACGTCCCTTTTCTTTGCCTAGTCTAATCTGTTTAGAGCAACACTTCCAGTCCCGTCACCCTCAAGAATCTGAGTAATACTCCTGGGTCCATGGATGATCATGCACTGTTTCTCATTCCTGGAAGATTGGTGAAGAATTCTTGCCTCTTGTTCATCTCATCCTGCCTGAGAACTTTCCTGATTACATTAAACTTCATGTCCCTAATACGTGTCAGAGTGATTCTCTCATTGACACGATCTAAGCCGAGTGCATTGGCACCACAGACTTTGATATCAAGAGAGTAATTTGTCGTGAATTACCATTCGATTTTGCCAAGGATTGGAAAATCAAGAAAAGAAAACAGCAACTTTGTAAAATGGCGATTTTAATATAAGATTTTTTCAAGCATAAGAAAATTAAAGGAATTTATCTAATTTATCTTTTTAATTATGTCAGTTTTGGAATCAGCGTATAAAATTCGATTGGAAATAACATGAATCTAAAAATTATACATATTACATAACATCATGCACTCAGTACGAGTACAGGGACTTAGATGCTTACAGGACATTGTCTCAATGGAGTACACAAACGAATACTGAGTCTTTCATATAGGAATCATTGCGGAAGTTAGTGGCAACGAATAGGAAAAAGAAACTGTGACTTATCTTCTATGCTTTATTCTTCTGATACTGATTCAGTACTGATGTTGAAAAGCACTCAATGGTTAGAGTGACGTGAGGGATTTTGTACCTTTTCACAAGGTATCACAATTTTGTTCTAAGTGCGCTGGCAGTCCGTTTTCTATAAATCTGTCCATAAATCTAAACTGGAGACTTTGATTTTAGAGTCGTCATGCAAATTCATACAAAAATAGTATCCAAAGTTTTGCCATTAAACACCCATTCTAGTTCACGAGTTTTCCTGGTATTCTAAGACCACGACAGTTTTAGAAATAATGATATGCAGATATTAGTATTGATATCTTTAAGTTCTAGGGTTATGAATGGTCTAAATTATAGGTAATAATCGATATTGTAAATATTCAACTACTAAGTAGGTACATCTTTGCTACTAAGTCTTCTTTCCCTGAAAAATGTTTTCGAGATTAATTTCTAAATTAATTCAGAAAGACCAAAGCATTTAATATTGAAAATTTCCAAGTCTCAAAACTGATTTTGCATTATTATGTGGTTTAAATAAAACCTTGACTATTTGGTGGTAGATTTTGGTCGGTTGGAAGATTTTGGTCAAGGCATCAGTATTCACGAAAACTTTGATTTCGAAGAATTTGATGTGTAGGACACTTCCAAACTGAATTTAGGAAAACTTTATATTTAGATGATAACCAATTTAGTTTTATGATAATAATAAAATACACTAAGACAACATATAAACCGCCGAGTTGTCAAACTGATTGACTCCACAAAATACAAAAAAAATATGTAGAACGCTAGTTCTAATTTTTAGTATTTAATGGTGCTCCAATTAAATTTATGTAAAATATTAAAAATTTCCAGAAAGTTAAGTGAAAAAAATATATACTTATGTATACCTATATGTATATACATATATTCAAATATAAGTGGAGTTAATCGCTTTGACTTTTGAACTGTTCATATACGATTAGGTTAATCAACAATTTTGTATTAAATAGAGACAGACAGTTAGTAGATAAAAGCTAATTTTAAGTAGTTATCTGCAATAACATGATAATGCTCAACGATATTAGCAAATATCACATGTTAAATAGTTGTATATGTACACAAATTTAGATACAAACAAGGAAAAGTAAAGCGAAAATAATAACAATTATGCATTCATAAATGCCAGTCACCACACCATCCATAAAGGGAAATATTAAATTCCAAATTAGTCAAATTAGTTTAAGCAAAAGATAAAAAAAACTATGTAAGAGAGATATGAAGATAATGGTAACAACAATAGGCAATTAATTGCATGAATTATCTTGTTCTTTTTCGCACCGGCAATGATGTTTCCGACGTCCAAGCCAAAATTCTGTTTGACAACTTGTGCAACGTGACACCGCATGATCGGGCACCCAAAGAACGCTGGTGGCACCTGAATTTGGCGGCATCGAGGCACACGATGACGGACCACTACGCTCTTCAACAGCTTCCCAGGAGCAAATCGATGCATTCTCAATATTATCCAAAACGGAACACTAAAATATAGAGAAAGCATTTAATTAATATCCATACTATAATGTAGAGAGAAAACTTATATAAAAGATAAATAGATATGGTTAAATAAAATAATTAAAATAAAGAACTTCAACATGCGGTTAATTTGAAGACCGAAAAAATACTTAGGATAAAAAATATCTCATTAATTCCAAGTGGACTCATTTGAAATGTAACGAGATACAAATAAATATGTACTATGAATGTACGCATATGTTTTCTTGTTGTTGATCTTGATGTTTGTGTTGTATGTAAGCAGTCAACTCAGATTTTGTTATTGTTATTGAAAGCAGCTAAACACAGCTTTAATTGTTAAACTGCACAAAAACATAAAATTGCAAATAAAATCAAGACCGAAAAGCAAAAAAACAAAAAAAAATTTGATGAAAACTAACCGCTGATAAGGAACTATTGCCATCATCACAATCACAATCAAAATCATAAACAAAATTGTCGGCGACGTCATCGTTAACGACAATCGAATCGTAATCATCTCCTTCTGCTTCATGGTCATTGCAACTAAAACTATTAGTGCGTCGACTACTTCTATGCGAATGCTGTCGCTGCCGTTGTCGTCGTTGTTGTTGCTGAATATGGTGTGCATGATGATGATGGCGACATCGACATCGTTGCTGTTTACATTTACTGCAGGTTGCTTTTGTTAATGTTGTTGTTGTTATGGTCGTGCAACATTTACACAAATCAAATAATTTTCGATTTGCATTTATAATTTCGTCTACCTTGAGTAGTTTGGTTTAGATTTTGTCAGTGTAGTTTTGTTTTATATATTTTTTTAAGAAAATCATAAATTTTAATGTGAATTTGTCTTATAAATGACTAAATACATATATATGTATGTATCATAGTTTGTGATAATGCTTTTAAAATAAATGATAAATGATAAAAATTATGCAAGAACAAATAACATAAACAACCGAAAAATAATAATAATAATGAAATTTGCAACATTCGGGAATGTGTGTTGATAGTGCTTTCAGAGTTTAATAATTAAGTAGTTAGAGTTGTTGCTATCTCACCTGTTCATCATTTGTTGCAGGAGCATTATTACAACTTGGACATATCTTTTTCAACAGTGCAATTCGCATATCATGAATTTCGCGTAAAAGTACATCTTCGCGTATCTGAAATCATAGTAGACAAATGGAAGATTAGCGGCGAAGAAATAAAGTATAAATAATAAAAAATAAATATGCTAAATAGTTAACATTGAGTAAATCTGTGAAGTCAGGGGATAGTTGATTCATTGCTATTATCAATTTTCACTTAGCTACAAGTGCTGCTACGCAAAATTGCTGATTGTGATTCGTACTTTACACGTGATACTGCAATTACTTAATTAATTTAATTTAATTTCTAGCTCATAGCGAATGTTAGCTGTTTGCTGAAGTTTGTAAAATATTTTCCATTTCACTATGACCACTGATTTTAAATTAGGTAATGTACTGCGAGCAGAAGGTATATTGAACCCTCAGATACTTATTGATTAATTACAAGCAATCAGACAATTCGTCTTACTGAATATCAGTAAGGTTTAATTTTCTCATCTCGTTTTCTTCAAGAACTAACTACTAACACTAACACTTGTAAAAAATAGTTTAAACCTTAATATGCACTATCGACTTACCTTATGCTCATGTACAATCTGTTGTAGTCTTATATTTTGCTCGCTCAATGCATGAGCTAAACCATCCGGACATGAAATGGCAATTTGTAGTCGCTCCGGTAGGCCCGGTGGTGTCATGGGTAATGAACGTACGCCAGGTAACGAAAAACGTGAAATTGTGCTGCAAAATTCAAAAAACAAAAATTCATCAATATTATTTAAAATCACATGACATCAATATCTAAATCATCAACTACGTACCTTCCATTAGTTTGTTGTTTATTCAAAGTGAGACCATCACGACGCGAATTGGACGATGAGGTGCGTCTTCGTCTTTGAGCGGGATTTCCGGCACCAATAACATTTGAAAAGTAATATGGTGCAACCAAAGGTGTTGTTGATGCTGATGCGTTACTAACATTATTCGTGACAGATTCACATTTACCACTAGGCGATATATCCAGTTTATCATGTTCGGGCAAAATTAGAATACTCTCTTCCATTGCGTTGCTGTATGAGACAGTTGCGATGGCGGCAGAGGCTGTGGCGGATGGAAGTGTAGAATAAAGGCATGTTTGGGAAAAAGGTTTGTCGTCGCTGTCGTCGTTGTTGATTTTATTATTGTCACAGCTCTGTTTCAAGTTGGCGGCGTTGCAGTTATTTATTTGATGTTGCTGTAGATTATTGCAACTGAGTTTATTTAAATTATTTAACGAAGACGATGTTGATGAAACAGAGGCATTACTGGATGAGTTTGACAAGACATTTGGTCGGCTATCGATGCAGCTGCTGTTCTTGCTGCTAGTGTGTACTTCTGGTAAAATACTGAAATTTGAGCTACTGTTTGTGTTGTTGCCATTGTTGGCGGTGGATTTATGCTGTGCATTTGAAGAAACAATCACATTTTAAAAATGTCTAAATTGAGAAACTTAAAAACTCGTTAGACTTACATCTCCTCTACTTAGGCTCTCTTCAATTTTCACTGCAGAAAATAAACTATCAACGGTATTATTATATGTTGGAGCCGTTGAGGCACATGGTAGATCACCATTCTCATCGTTTGTTTTTCTCTGATTGATGCTGTCACCATTCGTGATTGTTGTTATATAAGAAAGTTGCTGTTGCTGTTTATTCGAATCTATTGGTACCAAAGTATCTGTGCTGGTAGTTATCGAACCGTGCCATAAATTCTCTTGATCACCATCAGCGGAAGTCGATGATGTAGTGGCAGGAGGGTTGTAGAGGGGCAATAAATCTACAATAATAAAAGTAATTAAAATCAGATGTTTTTGGACTGTACAACTTAATAGATTTTCATGGAATAAATTTAATTTCTATTAATTAAATTAAATTGACCTACCGTCAATCTCTAAATTCGGCATCAAAGCTAAATCCAGATCCCCAGTTCTGTATATAGTAACATTACGGTTACATCCATCGCCATCTACATTGTTCACGCAATTATCGCCATTGTGATGAGTAGTAGTTGCAGCAATATCGTTACTACCATCAAATCCATTAAACCCATTCTTAGTTATGTTTCTCGTTGATGCAACTGCACATGCAACTGAGGTCAATGGTGCGGTGGTAGTAGAACAGTTAAAGAAGGTGTTAGGTGAATCGATGGAGGTTGCTTTTAACTCACAGCCAAGGTTTTGTTTTAAATTATTATTAGTATTTTGAGGACTAGAGAAAACAAATTTATTATTGTTTGTAGTCATATTGTCAACATAAGATTTTGTTGCTGTGGGTGTGGCGGTGTCGCCATTCAATTGATTTTCATAATGTTGTTCGTAATTATTTTCTTCGTGGTCATGATTATTCAGTTCGATTGTGATATTTTCCAATTGTCTCGTCTCGATATCTGGCGAGTCCTCACGTTCGGATTGTGTATCCGCAATTGAATTGTTTTCCGAATTTGATCCAATCGTTAAGCTGCGAAGCACAATTACATAATTATTCATTAATTTATGTCTTCAGAATTTTATAAGAAATATAAAAACCACAAAGAAAAAAATAATTTTGAAGCGAATTTTAAAATTACTTTATCGTTTGATTATCAAATAGAATACTAAGCAAATTTTAATTTAAAAATCAGATACTTACTTTGGATCGACAATCATATTCGGATCACTTGATCTACGTGATATGCCACTTTGTATAATACCAGCGCTGATTAAATCGCCATACGATCTCGTCTTAGCCATGGGACCTTTAAAAATTTAATATAAAATTCAGTATATTCAATAAAAAATGTTAAATAGAAATGGAAAGCAACATACTCATTGATCCATGCAAGCCATCAACATTATTTGATGGGAAATCAATGCAGTTTTGATTGCCTAAACTACCCAAGTAAACTTCAGTCCATAAGTATAAATCGCGTACGTTGTGAGCAGGCCAAAGAACCTAGATTTTTTAATAAAGCAAGAAGAGCACAAACTTAAATTATCTTTCAAACTATTAAAGATATAAAATAATATGTTTTTACTTTTTCCCTATTTGGAACATAGAGTGGATTTCGATACATGGGGCCTGATAAAAATGGCCACACCGAAAATGTGCGCTCAAAAACAGAATTCTCCATACGATCCCTATACGTGTTACATAAAAAGGTACCAAATAGACATGAATGTGAATGTTGTGCTAATTTTATCTGAAATTAAATGTATATACATTAAATTATGCTTTGCAATTTATGTAAAAGATCCAAAGTAATTTACCAAATAACCCATGCTAAATTCGAAACTGCATGGAAATTGTTTATGTATTTGATGTACCAAATCCAGCCATTGTAAAAATACTGGACAGCGTTCATTTAGCTCATCCGAACCAGGACCATGTCCACAACGATCAGCAAACTTATGACCATAACTTAACCATTCACGTTCAACTAATATACGAAAACCCTTAAACGAGAATAACAAAAAAATAAATACAAAGGTGTTGAGGCATGAACTTTGATGAGAAGCGTACCTCTACAGTACGATAGAAAGGATCTAGACAAAGTTGAGCTGTGGCCACAATTTGTGGTGTACGATCCCAACCATCCGAACAATGCACCAGCACGGGCCGTCCTTTCTTTTCCATTGCATGACAAACGGTCATGGAAGCAGCCAATAGACCGGAAAGATGCTGCAGCCACATTGTCTTTTCGAGTAGTCCAAGCCAACTATAATCAGAAAACGTAAATTTTTTTACAAATCGTAGTATGTAGCAGATAAAGCAAATATTATTTGTTGTATGTGATATTCGGTCTGCTATCATTTAAAGAATATCCTGTAACTTCGTACTAATTTCTAACACCATTAATTTTAATACAATAACAGTTCATTGTGTAAGTGAAAATCACAGTGATTTGATCAAATTATCTTCGGATTTTTAACCTGATTATTGTCCAGAATCTTGTAGCTGCTACTATCAAGTATCTTTAACACAATTGCTGATACTTACTCAAAGATCACAGTGACACGATTATCCCCCGTTTTTTTACTTTGTCTCGGCGCAACTTCATATAAACTTGAAACTTGTGATTGCTACTTCAAGTAATTTTATTACAATCATGCTGATACTCAAAATAACAGTGATTTGACTAAAAACCTAACTAATTATAATTTGCTTTTAGATTTCAAGTAGCAGTAACAAAGTCGCTTATAAATCGGCTGCTTTGCCACTCTGTTACTTTGGAACTTTAGATGCACTTGCCAGATACTTGAGAATATCGCTTTCAACTGTTAAAAGTCGCTATTACCAACATATCAGCCCAAACCTTTTATTATTATTTAATATTTTGAAGGTTGATTTTAAAATTATCTGAAATTTTTTTTAAATACTCAACTTAGACGGAATTCACTATAAAATTACATTACATGTATAATGTACTCACTTTGGTACATCCGGTGGCGAAGCGCACAATTGCCTCAACGAATGAAAGCTCTTGCGTATGACGTGAATATTTCCCAAATTCATGAATTCAATTTCGGCACACGGATAATATTCGATACATTCACAGCCACCGCCACGAGCACGATTCGTAACAGCGGAAGTGTAACTGCGCGCATCAACAATAAGGACTTTCTAAAAAGTACAAGAGAGAGAGAGAGAAAAAATCAGATAGTTTCTTAGCTAAACAAAAACGAGGTTTGTTTGGTACATACTCTTAAATCTACATGCACCACCTCACCACCATCATGACTGCTGCCATCTTCTGGACTTGATGGTGTGCTCTCATCGGAGGCAGTGACCTTTTGACCAGATGCGTTCGTGTTAGTGGTGGCGGTAGTAGTGATTGTGGTATTATTGATGTTGTTCTGCGGTTCTGGTCGATGCTGTTGCTTATGCTCGCCTCTATCGAATGCACATGCATCAGCTATTGCTTTCAGCAACTGTTCATCTTTGGAGTTACGCCATCCTAGCCAACCCACTTCCGGTTGGCTGCAACGTGCCAATACGGCTCCTGATCTCCGATGACGCCATACAATTGCCGGGAGACGGCGCGAACCACGAAAATTCGCCACACCATGTAGCATTTCATCGGAAATACAACTGGGCACAAGTATTTTCTTGGGATATGATGGACATAACTTGAAATCTTTATTCGCATCTGAGATACGCCATGAGCCATCATCAAAACCGAGACGTTCAACTTCACGCATAAAATCATTTTCGCAACGTGTGGCGCGTTGTAAACGATCAGAGTAATCAGGCATCGAGCAAGCAGAGGAGGGGGCATTTTCATCACCATCTCCTCCACCTCTACTACCACCAACACCGCCTCCACCATTTACTGAGGCTATTCCGTTCGTTGTTAAGCCATCACATGTCCACGAGCAGAAAGGAAACGCAAAAAGTGATTCCAATGCTTCGGGCACACCGACGGACAGCTGAATACGACGCTGCCACTCGGAGCATTGTTCAGCCGTTTCAAAGGAACATTTTACGGTGCTTGCATCTTTGCAATTGATAATTAAATGAAAGAGATCACGCGCCTGTGCCGTTTCAATAAGGCCCAGTGGCACGGATGTCTCTGAATAAGTAGAATTCTTCAGTACAAATATACGATAGTTGGATAGCGCTAATACGCCGTCATCAGTACGTCCCAAGTATCTAACGGATTCTCCAGCAACTATATTAGGGATTAAATGCAATTTTTACGATCAATATGATATTCAAAACAATAATGTTCAAAAATTCGCTTACGTTCTTGAAATGGAACCGTTAGTTCTGAATCTTCTTTCTCCATTTGCGGTTTTGGAAATAATTCTGCCGCTCGAATCATGCAAAGTGATTGAGGAGGTGACCCATCGCATCCCTCCATTTAGCTGTAATTATGTTATATGTAGTTTAATTAAATTTTAATTGCAGGTAATTAGGCAGGATTAAATATAAAGTTACAGTGTATCTATAAAATCAATGATAAATAAAAATAAAAGGTACATACGACGGTAGATCAGCAAGTACCCGTGTGTGAAGACAGGTGGCGCTGCTGAGGGAAGTTGGCATACTGCCATCTGTCACCCGACACCACACTAAATTTCATAGGTTAGGTTTTATTTGGCAGCCATTAGTATAGTATCACACATGTTTCGTGTTTCGCGATAAAATGGAAAAAGAACAATATCGATCCGTAATCCGCTTTTTATTTTTGGATGGAAAAACATACGAAGAAATAAAAGCGAAGTTGCATGCTGTCTATGGGGACCCTTCACCATCTATGACAACCGTAAGATATTGATTCAACGAATTTAAACGTGGTCGTACATCTGTTTTTGATGAGGAGCGACCAGGCCGCCCGGAAGACGTGGTTACCGAGGAAACCGTTGAAAAGGTCCACGACATGATTCTCACTGATCGCCGAACGAAAGTGCGCGAAGTAGCAGAGGCCGTAGGAGTGTCGAACCGAATGGTAATTAATATTTTACATGATAGGTTAAGCATGAGAAAGGTGTCGACCCGATGTGTGCCGCGACAACAAGCGGATACGAAATTGTTGCGGCCAAATTGCAAGAATTGCTGGCGCACCCACCGTACTCGCTCGACTTGGCTCCCTGCGTAAAAAAATCAGCTCAAACGAGGAGCTTATCGTCGTATTTTGAAGAGTTTAACAAATCGTATTTTTTGGAGGAGTTAAAGAAATGGCAGAAACGTTGGGGAAAGTGTATTGTACTAAAAGGAGATTGCATTGAAAAATAGAAGAAAAAAAATGTGTGAAAAACTTGCCTCATTCCTAACACGGGTACTTATTGATCTACCCTCGTATGAGCTTCTTATAAAAAATACAAATATATGTACAAATTAAATAAATCTGAGACTTTTTTAAAGTACTTGATAAAATCTCTTACCCAACTTTTATGAAAAGCTAACAACTTATTAAAATTCAATGCTCATTATTTAGATTTTATTAAAAATATGTATTAAAATAATAAGGGATTTTTCTGATATTTCACATTTTGTCAATTTAAGCTAAGCCTTTAGTCAATTACAAATCTGAATAAATTTTACAATTGAATTTTATGATTTACATTTCTGAGTTATAAGAAACTCTCTAAATTCTGAGGGCTTTAAATTACTTGAATAATCTTAATATTCAAGTAGATAATTTTGATCTCCTTAAGTAAGACTATGTATGTTTATGAGCTGGAAGTCAAATTCTAATGACCCTGATTATACATATGTACCTGGCTAATTAGTACTCCAAATAAACGATTTTATACGATGAGATTAAAAATACATACCGTCTACATAACTAGAATAAATATCATGGAAATAAAATTATTGCTTTACAAAACATCTGTTTCAACTGAAATTAAAGCCATTTACGCAATTACTTTTCATATTTCATTGAGATATTCATATATACGAGTACATAGAAATGGATGCGAATTCCAGAACTGTTGTCGATATGTTTTAAATGTTTTAAAGATAGGATTACACGATTGTTGCAAATGTCAAAAAATGGCAGTTGAGTAAATCCGATTTTATCAAACCCCATTTTTTCAAGTATCTTTAACACGATAGCTTCCACTACATTAAAGTAGACGACACATCCTCGCTTCAAACAAACAAGAACAAAAGTTATCGGTTACACGGTTGTCTTTTTGGATGAACCAACCACAAAAATTAAGTTTCAAAATAAAGCAACAAGTGTCAATAGTTTTTTCTCAACCGACGAAAATACATATGGTATTTCTGTGCACTATTAAAAATTTTAGAAATTTACGTTAGGGTCGCTTTTCGCAGACCCAAGTGATCAAGCTACTCGTACGCTACACAAGTTTTCCATGAGTCTCACAGAAACGCAACTTGCACAGTTTTTGTTCAACAAAAATTTGATTGGCGGTCGTTTTCTTTTTTCGATCGCATTATTCTCTGCTACTTAGGCTGAGCATGTTTTTTAATAAATTTTACAACTCTTTGGAACAGTTGACCGGCAAAAAGAATAAAATATGGGAAATTAAATTTGCTACAAATAAAAATTAATAATAAGTTTCCCTTTCTTATGCTGCCCATAATCCGTTATCTTTGCCCCTATACTACAGAATTCCTTTCGGAGCAATTGCTTCCACCACGTTTTCGTTTTGAGCTGTTTTTTTGAATTTATTGATAGTTACCCAAGTATTAAGTAAATCTTCTCAACAAGGCTAGGTATTATTCACATAAATTTTTTCCCCACATAACAATTTTTATTACAATTTTTTTAACTTTCTCCATAATAAATTATTCTTAACATTTTGGAATATTAAAATGCTCGTGTGTGAAAAAATCACGTGCAGACATGGAAGCCCATATTTTCGTTGTACATTTCTAGCCACCTTTGATATTGCTCATTTTCATGTCTGGCGAGTCCTTAAGAGGCTATTTACTCTGGCTCAAGTATGAAAGACTGTGCGAGAGACACAGGTGGAAAAGAAAGGTAGTAAGGAAACGACGCAAAACTTCTTTCTTTTTCTTACCAGGCAAAACTTCTTACATTTTGTAGAGGGAACACTTCGTAGGAGATATTGAGAAGCAATGAATGAAGGACGTGAGGGGTATATATTCATACAAGACGGAGCGCCATGTCACTCTTCCTCAGCTGTGGCAAACTTCTCTCAAGAAGAAAATATTATGGTGTTACCGTGGTCGGGTAACTCACCGGATATGAACTCTAGAGAAAACTGTTAGGCTCACCTGCAGTCGTTAGTATATCAAAGAGGGAAAAGAGGAAATGTAAAAACAAAATATTCTTGATATATGGGACAGAACCTATAATTTTCGCATTATAATTACAAATAACGTAGCTAGTATAACAAATAGAATTAAGGCCAATTAACTTTTAACAATTAACAAGGTGATCAAACCATTGTTACAAATAAATTAACAAAAACTTATATTTGAAACATTTGTTGACCATTATTATTATTTGAAGTTAAATGGTCGCTGTGGCATAGTGGTGCATTGGACTGTTACGCAGAGTGTCCGGGGTTCGAATCTCGGCACAGACAAAATAAAAACAATTTTCCTACACCGCACCACCTCTTGGCAGGCAATGGCAAACCTACAAGAGTAAAAATTGCCTATGAAAAGTTTTTCACTTCGTCGTTCGGATTCGGCATAAAACTGTAAGTGCCTTCCATTCATGTTCAAATATAACACGCAGAATATGAGTGGATGCGATGAGCTCGGCTTAGGCCCTCCATGAGCTGTTGAGCCATTAAAAGAAGAAAGAAAGAAGAAGTAGAAAAACGAAAAATTTTCTCCTTGTCCGTAATTTATTGAACAACGACTGCACATATGGAAAAAGGGTGTCAAGATGTAAGTATAGCAATAGTCGAAGTAATAGGGGTAATAATACTTGTAGTAATTTACTAGTAAATAACAAATAACAGTAATAAAAAAGAGGATAAGTGGAAATTCAGAAAAATTAAACGATACAACTACAAAACTTTCACTTTTTCGCACATGGAAAGGCACGCAAATACAAATTTCCATTTATGAAAAATCAATTTAATAAAAAAAATATAACAAAAAACGTGGAATTTGTGGCTATGTATCTGTTGACAATATATCTATCTACATATACATACTTCATACTATAGATACAATAGATATACATATGTACTATTTTTGCGATTCGATACTTTCAGTTAATTAAACTACATGCTTTCCAACCAAACAAACGAATAAATCTTTTCTTATCACTTTCTTGTCCTTGTAAATAATAAACTTTTGACACTCATCAGCCAAGAACTATTTACGTAAAAAAATACGAAAAACACAGCAGGAAAAAATAAATAAAAACGGGGCACGAATTTATACTCCGACCTACCGCAAGAAATACCGTTACGTTTGCCACTTAACACACACGTACGAACAAATTTTTACAAATGAACGACGAATAAAATTTATTGAGTTATCAACGACGACAACGACGAAGTCGGCAGACGACAACGACTAAGGCGATGGCAAAAGACGTCGGCAACGACCGTAATTTAGCCGTCGTATCTGACACTGAGTCTACGCCACAATCTACATATACTTAACTACATATATGTACATACATACATATGTACAAGCAATATACATATTTACTTGTACATAAGTATGTATATTTATGTGATGCTTGCTCCACATGCGCCACTACCATATAGTATCCAACTGGCTGACGATGAGAATAACACTTGAAGAAATTGCAAAAAGTTAAACATACTATAGAATCACATTGTCTTTCCTAGAAGATGCATATAAAAATTATCACAGTGCCCGACAGAAAATATAGGATTAAATTTAGAGAAATTCGATTGAAACTTTAAAATACCAACTTGTAATAGGGTCTTTAGAAACAACTAGTGTTTTTCAATCAGAGAATCTGATCTTGAGGAAATGAATTGCACCCACCCATCAATTAATTAAATGTAGACTGTAGGATAGTCCGATAATTTTCTTCTTCCTGTTGAGAACAAGCTCGAACTGTATCTGAAATTTTCAAGGATTTTGTTCGGTTGAGAATTAGAGTCGTAGCATCGTAAAGAACAAACTCCATAACACGCGTTTTTCACGTAATAATTGCGCCAGCTGTTTGCCATCGCAATGCGACAAAATCGGGAAAAACTTTAAAAAGTTGTTCAACGTTCAAACGCGTTACGCATTCGTCGACGGCATGCCATGGAGTTTGTTTCATATATTTGATTCAACTTTTTTCGATCAACGCAATACCATAATGTTCAGATCCGTCGATTTCGATCTCTAGAACCGCTGTTCTAAGAACTGACAAAGATTGCCTAAATAGACAATTAAGAGTACAGAGTTGTTCAAGGTACACGAGAGTAAAATTGTTGAAGGTATCATGTACCAGTAAATAAGTAATATATTGCAATAACTTTTTAGGGCCCTTTGAACGCTCAGATTTATGTACCAGACCTTCCCTTTAACCTAACCGCATTTACCAAAGTAGCTAAATATAAAACTTTTTACACTAATTTATTTCACCATCTGAAGTTGATATCCTCGCTTTTTAAAAATTGGTTCAAATAATGGTTCATTGAAATTTTTGGAATGTTTTTTGTTATTTAGTCAAAGAGGCGTAAGCTCTAAATTAGGTGTTCTAATATAATTCCTCAACTATTGTCGGCTCGACAATTGACCCGATGAGTTTGGGATAAAAATTTTACTCTTTGCTATTAGTTTCCCATTAACAGTAAGCTACATATGCCTTGTAGTACTTACCATAAGTTAGCATTTTCGGATCAGTTAGTTGCAGCAACTTTAACTTAACTTTATATATATACATTCTTAATAACTTTAGAGCTTACCATTAAGTAAAGGTGGCATAATGCAGAGCTATTTTGTGCTGATTGCCTTTTTGTTGATGTTCTACAATTTATATTTTTTCAAGTGTATACTTGGAGTATGGAGTAGGTACGTCGGAAAATTAACGTATACACTTTTTTCCTATTTTGGTTTCTGTTGTCAATTTTCATATACAATTTTCAACAAATCGTAACTGAAGCACGCATGTTTTTTTATTTATTTATTTTTATTTCATAGTCACACTAGGCTTGATATGTTAGCGATAGAATTTATTTGTTGATTGTCTGATTTTTTATTATTGCAATTATATGTGGCTGCGGTTTTATTTATTCACGTTTCACTTGAGTTTCAGATACACTTTCAATTTTGTCATCGACATATTATTCAAATTAGTTACATATAAACAAGTAGTATTAATTACATTAAAAATGTTGATGGAGAAACTACTAAATGCTTCAACAATTACAACAATAAAATATTTATACTTAGATATGTACCCTATATACCCTATATATATATTTAGGTGTATTTTTTTCCATATAAAATTTTTAGGTAGATCGTATAATAAAATTTTATTAAGTCTATTTAGTTAAACCGACTAAAAACGAATGCAACGAAACGAAATGTAAAGTGAACAGCAACATTCATTTTGTAATGCTAGTAGTATTCAACAGCAGTTTACGTATACATCGACAGCTGCAACAACAATAACAACGGTAACAACAGTAGCGAGTGAATGAAAATTGGAAAAGCAGCACCGACAACGACGAAGAGAAGAAAAACCCGAACAACCGACCGGCCTTTCTTGGAATTGTTGAAACTTGGAAATGTGGCATAAAAGAAAATGTAGAAAATGTTTTGGAATCTGTTATGTGTTGTTGTTATTCGTCGTCGTTGTTGTTGTTGTAGGAAAGTGACATGTCTGGCATATATGATAGTTGTTGTAATGGCATGCATAAGTCTGCTGCGGTTGTATCTAAATATGTATAATGTGTATGATGGTGTATATGAGTGAATGTGTGTGTGTGTGTGTGTTTCTGTGTGTCGATAACGAATAATGAAAAATGCACTTTTACCATTTTACAGTGATTTATTAATTGGTTTGGATTTATTACATATTTAACGCTAAATTTTTGCAAGTGTTGGAGATTTATTAACACAAACAATAAAAACGCCTTTGCATGCACAAATACATTGACTAGTGAATAGTAGTTATTGCAATATTTTTAATGGTAAACAAGAACTTGCTTGAAAGAAATTGTTGAATTCTCTTTATTTTTTATCTTCAAAATGGAATAGAAAACTCAATAGCAAAATCAGAAAGTAGTTAGCGGATCTAATTGGATTAGCCTACTAATTAACGAGGGTTCATTTTCCCGTTTGAAAATATGAAAAATAAATTATGTGCATCAGTACTTCTTCAGAACGTTTGCGTTTTGGGTTTTCCGGTTAGGTTTAGTAAACTTGTAAAAACCAAACTCTATTGCAGACATTACAGGCGTGGCCGAAGGATTTTTTTAACGATGTGCTGATTTGTGCAAACGATAAGCCTTGTATAGAGTTCAGTTTGATGATTCTCTGATCCCAGGTGTGCTACATCTGGATTAACTTCATTAAGATCGTTTGCATTTCCAATGAATGCAACGCTCTCTGCAAAATCAGCATCTCCATCAAAATATTCATACTCAAAGTATGCTAATTAATTTGCTACATCATTATAATTATAATCTTACCATCATCACTATCAAAATATTCAGGTTGTATAGTCTCAACAGGTGACCAGAAACTTGGGACAGTATGTCTCTCCACATTTGAAATTAGAATTCTGTTTTGCCTCAAGTTGCTTGGTAAGTCTACACTCTCGCGATCTGTCGGTGCTGGTTTTTACGTTTTTTTTTTTTCAGGATAGCAGAATCTGAATTTTGTTGGGCCTCCATTTTTCTATGAAGTCTACAATCTCGATGTCTCTCAGCCGCAGCTTTTGCTGGAGATTTTATTGTAATACAATCGCCATTTGTTTGTACCTCTCGTTTTTTTTGTCAGTCTATACTCGCTCATTCTTTCAGCCAATACAGCCTTCAATTTTGAGTTTATTCAGACATCACTAAACTACAACATGTTTAAAAGTGATTGTGTGAAAGTTCAGGGTTATCAGAAATAACCCCAATCGTTTTTTTTTTGTACAGTTTCCAGATTAGGTTTAATTTAATAAAATTCCCAAATTTATTCCTAGGATCATAAGCCGCTACGAATGTGCATCAATTGTATCCTTTTAAACAATATTGCTTTAGTTTCTATAAAAAAAAAAAATTTATCTCAAAAGGCAAAAGTGGGCGTGGCAGCTCCCATACAATTTTGTGATTTGTAATGATTTTCAATACGGGAGTTCATATACAAATTGGTGTGGAAGATTTTTTTGCAATCGGTCGGGCCATCCACGTACAGTTCGCACGCCGCAAGTCATCAAAACCGTCAAATCAAGAATTCAGCGAAATCCGCTCCGAAAACAAAAAATCATGGCCCGAGAGATGAATATCACGCAAAAGTCCATGAGTCGCATTATTAATAAAGGCTTGGGACTTGGTGTCTTCAAACGTCACGCCGGACATTTGTGGACTGAAGCTTTGGAAAAAAATAGGGTAGAAAAATCCAAACGTCTTTTGGTGAAGCACGCTAAAAATTTGCACAGAAAAATTTTGTTTAAGGATGAAAAAATTTGTATCGTGCAGGACAAATTTAGCAAGCAAAATGATAGGGTGTATGCACGGTCATCTATGGAAGCATCTGAACTAATCCCACGGGTCGAAAAGGGTAATCGCCCTGCTTCAGTCATGGTTTGGTGGGTCCTCTGACTTACATTTCTGCGAACAAGGGGTCAAAACTTCGACCAAAGTTTACCAAGAAACCGTTTTGGAAACTGTTGTGAAGCCACTTAACCATTCCCTGTTCCAAAACCAGCCGTGGACAATCCAGCAGGATTCTGCACCCATAAGGCTAAGACGACTCAGACCTGGCTTCAAAACAATTCGCCAGCTTTCACTTGCTCTGAAGAATGGCCCCTGATCTGAACACATTGGATTACAAATGATGGAAAGTATTAGAGAACATGGTTTGCCACAAAAGATACCCTAACATTGATTCTCTGAAGACTGCTTTGATTCGTGCTGTCAGCACTTTTCCAATGCACGAGGTGCGTGCAGCTATTGATGATTGGCCAGTGCGACTAAAGGGTGCGTGAAAGCAAAAGGCGGGCATTTCGAATAAGTAATTTTTCTATATATCAATATATATCAATAAATATATTTAAAAATATTGGTCCAAAAAAATTATTATTTTTAATTTTATAACATCAAATGTGTGTAACAGTATCTATTCCCTACTAAGTATGTACATACGAATATGGTATACTACTGTGGGCAAAAAGTAGTAAGACTTTTTAATTTAAATTTCGCGCGGAAACCCATTCATCACAATATTATTTTTTTAAGGTTGGTATGACTGACGGTGACATCTGTGCCAAATCACATCAAAATAATCATTAGTGTTTAGTATACGCTTGTCTTTCTGAAGTACAAAAAGTGCATTCGGCGATTTTCACAATGAGTGAAATTATTCATCAACAAAAAAGTTCCATTAAATCTTGTTTGCGGAATCAAATTTCTGGTGCCGAAACGTTCAGAATGTTGCAAAAGGCCTTCGGTGATAATTGTATGTCGCGAGCAAGTGTTTTTGATTGGTACAAATTGTTCAAAGATGGTCGAGAACGCGTTGACGACGAACCACGTCCAGGACGGCCATCAACATCAACTGATGATCAACTCGTCAATAAAATCAAGGAATTGGTGCTCGAGAATCGACGATTAACAGTCAGAGACCTTACTGGCATCGTTGGAATATCGGAAGGATCAGTGAAAACCATTTTAAAACATCATTTGGGCCTAAGAAGAGTGAATGCACGATTGGTTCCAAAATCACTGCATTGGTTTTACGAGACCATTTTGCCAAAAATTCGACTGATATCGTTCCGCAACCACCCTATTCGCCAAACTTAGCACCGTGTGACTTTTGGCTATTTTCTAAACTCAAAAAAAACGCTAATAAATTATAATAAATAAATAAATTTTTTATTGATAATTTTGAATACTAGAAATCTCAGGTGTTAAAAAGATTTATGCATCGGCTTTGGAATTCAAAGATTAAATGGTAGGTAACACTGACGATCAGCTGTTCATTCACTGAAGAGAAAAAGAGTGAAATTCTTGATGTTTGGATAAATACATACTTTTAATGTCAAGGTGAAACGTGAAAAATTTCGATATTGTTTTTCAATTGTCTGTTGAAGCCCAATTTGAATCTTCTTACCCTAGACAGACATTCAGATTCTCAGTAAATAATCAAACACCGAAACTAGGTTATTGCAGCAACTATACGGTGTCAAAACACAGCTAATTTCTAGTTGGCTCATTTATAGGACCCAACTAAAAATACTAGTGGTAATCGACTTGCTTGCAGAACATAAATAAAATTCGTCAAGTGAATTTTCAACATTGTATGGTTACTATAGCTTTCTCGCAATATTTTGGTAAAAAATATGTTTGCAGAATTTTTCAAAAATCGAAACGTAGAGAAAACAAATTTTCTACATGACTTGGCAGGCAATGACAAACCTCCAAGAGAAGAATTTGCCTAAGAAAAAAAGATTTTCATTTCGCAGTTCGGATTGGGCATAAAACTTGAATTCCGTTCCATTGGTGAAACAAATACATCACGCACAAAATGAATAGAAGCGCAAAGCTCGACCTAGAATGACAATAAAAAAGAATGACTAATTCGTATTCGGAATGTCATCATTAAGTGTTCATAATAAGCTGAATAATCATACATAAGTACATATAGTAGCTTAAACTTGTATGTACATATATAAAACACTCCACTCCAGCATTCAATTTGAATTTGAAATTTATCATTTTTAGATTTCCCTTCAGTTGCACTTATGTGACCTTTTCAAACTTACTCGTAAGTTTGTAAATACTTGCAGCCTTAGTGGAAGTACATATTTTTCTCACCCGATGCTGATGCCGATGATGACAAACTTTGTATGGTAATGAGAATGACCCAAATTCATATGCATTTTGAGAAATGCGACAAAGTCAATTTCAATTGTGAATTTATGAAAAAAAAATAGAAAACAGAAAACAAAATGGAAAGAAAAAATAAAAAATAATTTAGAAATGCCAGAAGCTGTAATGTATGGCAATATTTTTGTTGTTTGCAATGTAAAATGAAAAAATTTAAGAGAGAGATGGAGAGAGTAATTTTAGTCACTGGCAATAGATCTGCATACGTTCAAGAGTGCAGAGCACATTTGACGCCGCGGCAACTGTTGCCAATGTGATACCGGCCTATCTAGCTAAGTAAATAGAGAAGGACAAGGTTAACAGGTAACAAGGTAAATGGGTCGATATAAGCTTGAACAACGTTAAGAAATACTAAAAAATTTATTGCCAAAGTGGTGGATCTTTTCTTTTCTCTACCGAGAAAATTAGAGACAAGCACTTTCTAAAAAGAAAAGGGCTCATCTAAGATGATTTTTTCGCTATACATCATGATAATTACGTTAATCGCAAGGCTACTCTTTTTTCCACCAATTTTTTCTCTCGTCAAACTCAAGTTCCAACGGCATTCTCGTTGTGAAGTGTTCCTCGAAATTGTTTAAGCAGTGTCTTGCTAGTCTCCATCACTTGTCTCTTCCCAATCAGTTGTTGAAGAGTCGCTCACCGTATCCATTACTGGGCCATCGCTTGTAAAAAAAAAGTGGTCTCTTAGTACACTTATCTCGACATTATGTTCTCAGATATTTGAATAAGATAAGTGAAAATATTGACTTATTTGTTCCTTTTTTTTATAAAATTAATAAATGATATACCATATTTATTATTAGGTATTAGGGCATATCGATTTGTATGGAGGAAATTATTTCGAAACAAGCAACCAAGCCAGCAAAAATATTTCTCACTAACTTTGACCAATAAAGTATGGCAAAAATTTGAGTCTAATCTAAGTTTTCGAAACTTCTAGCAGTCATGATGCGCTGAATTTCTAGAGCGACTTGGAGGGCTCATATTATGGAAACAATGGCGCAAAAAACTAAATATTAAAGTATTCGATACTCAAAAGCACACGATATTTCACTAAAAATAATAGTGAAGAAAAAGAAATAACCGTTAAAAGTCATGATAACTTCGTTGACATAGGAAATAAATGAATAAAAAATAATATTTTTCATTCTTTGTGTATTTACGATATGCATACATACATACGTTCTTCATATGCAGCGAAATGTGCATAAAAAAAAGATATATAATTAATATTAACTTGGATACAAAGAATTTACATAAAGCGCAACAACAACAACAATATAAATAACGATAAAAGTGAATCGACAAATATTTATTATTTGTTGTTGTTGGTCGCTCAGATTCATAGACATGCATACATACGTACATATGTATACTTATAAATGCCTTTGTGTATGAATGGTTCATAAGTATGTCCATATTTGTGAATATTATGTAGTATATACAGACGACCTTTGAAAAGATTTCTACGTCTCCTCTTGCTTTTTTTGTATAATTTTTGCTTTTTGTATCTGAAGTTAGCATTCTTTTTTTCTCATTAATGCAGTATTTTTGTTGCTGTAAATATAAGATAATAAGCATATTTATGGTAATCTTTTTAAATGTTTCACAGTTGCAATTGAATTTTAAATATATTTTATGAAATATATATGTACATACATACATATCAGGTAAATATAAAACTTTTATCACATTACATATAATGTTTTGATCGATGAACAGAAAAAAATACAACAACAAAAAAACAAAATCATAAAAAAAAAACAAAATCGCTGTATTCACTAACTGGAGTATTTGCAGTATTTTTCTAAAAAATTCAAAATTTTTACTGTTATTGTGAATTTTTGTATTTGTGGTCGCCGTGGCTTTGTTGGCAGAGCTGTAAAAGATTGCAGTCATTTCGAGCTGCACTCACTGAAGTCATTGCAAATGAATAAAGTTTTCTGATTACAGTAATAGATTTCATTTGAGACTTCTTACTTTACTTACTTTTAATGGCACAACAGCCCATGGAGGGCCTAGGCCGAACTTTTCGCATCCACTCATGCTGTGCGTGTTATATTTGTACATGAATGGAACGGACCTACAGTTTAATGCCGAATTCGAACGGCGAAGTGAAAAGCTTTTCATAGCAATTTTTACTCTTGTAGGTTTGCCATTGCCTGCCAAGAGATGGTGCCGTGTAGAAATATTATTTTTTCTACTTTTTGATTTTGCTTCTGCCGAGTTTCGAACCCCGGACACTCTGCGTTGCAGTCCAACGCACTACCACTACACCACAGCGACCACTTCTGAGACTTTTGACTTTCAAAAATTAAGTCACCAGCCTCTTTTAAGTCAATGACTGCTCATTGATTAGAGCAGTCAGTCAGTTTGAGACTTCAAGAGAAATAAGTCGCAAATCACTAACAAAAGTTACAATGGGCTCTCGCCCTTGTATTTTTGATATTTGTAGTATTTGAGAATCGCATGTGTTTTGTTTTTGTAAACATATCAAATTTACTACAAAAATCAAATTTATCAAAAATACAGAACACAAGACCATTTACTCCAGATAGTGAATACCGTTAATAACAACAAAAAAATTACATAAAAATAGCGCGAGGAAAAAGTTTTACTGTAAATAACAAAAGCAACAAGTTTTATATACTTTGTATCTACAATATTCTACAAAATAAATAAAATCTCTAATGACAGCTCTATTTTCACATTTCATCACCAAATGAGAATAGAGTAAGTAGATATAAAAGTACCTCACGGATATATTTATTTATTTGGCATAGATAGCACAGCACCACTTTGTAGATAATTGCATTATTATGTATTGAATATCAATTGTTGAAAAAATAATAATTGTGTTGTTGATAAACAAAAACAGCCACATTCAAAACTGAAACAACACACAAAATATGTACAGGGTGTTTTTTTTTTTTAGAAGTGTGATTTTCAAGAAGAAATAAAACGCATATAATTTAATGTTATGGCCAAGAATTTAGCTTTATTATAAAGATAACGATTTGCCATTATGTTTTAAAAACGATTTCGGGCAAGTGGCTGCCGCGGCTGGTTCGAAGCCGAGAGGCCCAATTTTCGACCACTTGGGGCCGTATTTCAGTAATAACGCGCGCAATATTTTCTTCCAAGGCGTCAATCGCCTCGGGCTTATCTGCGTAGACAAGCGACTTCACATAACGCCACAAAAAATAGTCCAACGGTGTTAAATCGCACGACCTTGGAGGCCACGTCACAGGCCCACGACGCGAGATAATGCGCTAATCAAAAGGATTGCCTTCAATAAATTAATTGTTTCGTTGGCTGTATGGCATGTAGCGCCGTCTTGTTAGAACCAAAGGTTGTCCACATCAACATCCTCTAATTCTGGCACGATAAAGTCATTAATTATGGCTCTATAGCTTTCCCCATTGACTGTTACATTGTGATATTATGACCGGCTTCATATTTGAAGAAATATGGACCAATGATTCCCTCTACCCATAGAGCACACCAAACAGTGTATGTAACGGCGTCTCAACAATGGCTTGTGGATTATGATCACTCCAAATGCGATAATTTTGCTCATTAACGTACCCATTTAACCAAAAGTGAGCTTCATAGTTGAACAAAATTTTCTTGTGAAAATCGGGATAGGTGCCAATCTCGTTTTGTTAATAAATTTGCCCGATGTGTCAACTTTGTTCAGGAGTAAGTCTACTCATTATGAAATGGTAAACCAAATTGAGCATAAATCAAGTGACAGCTGTCAAAAAGACCAACTCCGAAAAAAGTATTTCCAGATTGAAAACCACACTTCTAAAAAAAACACCCTTTACTATGTATTGTACTATATCAACTTTGGCGATACGTTTTGTTGATTTTCATTCCTCACATTCTTCTTTCACATTTCAGTTTACAAAGAAAAATCAATAATCGTAAAAACGATACCAACAAAATAGAAACGCGGATCGCGTTATCGTCAATTGAAATTCAATAGAATTTCAAAGATATAGTTTATTTACTAATTATTTAAAACTCGTGCAGTTCGAAAATGTTTATATTTAATATTCCCTATAGTCGAATGCCGCTGCCATCTCCGTCGTTTTATCTTCAAATATTGTACAAATGTTTTCGCATTTTTAGCCTACAAATTCATTGATATCTCGCAATAACTCACAACAAACGACAAAAGTAAAAAAAAAAAAATTGAATAAACCAACCGAAAAACAAATACGAACATTGAGCAGAAAGAACATTAGGTATTGATAAATACTTTCAAAATTCTATTATTGATGAGTGTGGTGAGTAATAAAGAACAAGCTCACATATGCAGCGATTTTGGAGGTTGACTACTTCGCGTTCAATTCTCCAATTTTGTATCTCTGACTATCTGCGTTTCGTCTATGTGCATGTTGTTTTATTTTTCTCCACCTGTTTTCATCACAGATTCAGAAAATATAACTATGTATATAGTATATTTTTATTAGTTATACACACGGCTAGGATTGCCACAATTTTCAAAATTTAAACATTGTCAGTTCTACATAATTTCATCACAGCAGGCAGAAATTTCAAACTAGATAAGCAGTAGCACTTTATCATAGCATAATCCGTATTTAGATCTGAAGTCACAGAAAAGTTGAGGGAAATGTAAAACCCCAATTGTTCGGGATTATGCTTTAAGTTTGATGAACCCCTCCAACGAACACTTTCGAATAAATACCAACGAGAAATATCGTTGAAAAAGCTATATGAAAGTATAAAGTGCTGTCAAAAAGGTTTCACCTTTTAGATTCGTGGCAGGAACCCAGTTCAACTAGGAGCGCGGAGGCCGGTGTGCAACAAAAGATAATTTATTTTAGTCAACATTGGAGCACGCATGCTAAGCACGAATTTATTACGAATTTATTTATTTATCACCTCTAGTTTTCTTATTATTGACTACTGAAGCTGGAAAATTCTATATTCTTGTCCTTATATGGTACCAGACGCGTTATAGACATTTCTCATAGCCAGGAGATCAAAGGTTTTATTGGTAAGATTAATGCAATTTTTTGCATTAATAGGTGTATCCCTTGAGTGTTCACCCATTCATGAAGAACATCACATGAAAACCTCAAATAGTTACGGAAAACGTAAGTGTAAGCAGAAGTAAAGTCTCAGTTTTTTTTTATATATAACTAAACATTCTGGTAAGAAATGTTACTAGTATTACATGACTTGAATAATTTCTGAGGTGAAATAAATGTTCTAGTATTTGAGTATAGCTCATACAAAGTGTTCAGTTTTTTTCCTTTTTTGAGGAAATTTACTATGTTGATTATTGGGATATTGGATAATCGAAGGAATTTCTTTTTAAAAGTATTATCAAGCAGAGTCGAATTTTCAGTGGTTTCAATCAGGGTTTAACATCAGAAGGAATTCTTATCATAAATGAATTATATTTAATATACTGATAACTTCTATACCAACATATTTAACTTAATAAATAATAATAAATATTGGTAACCACATTAAAAGCAAATACAAAATGTAACAAAAACAGCTGTCAATTTTTCTTTTTCGCACTTTATAGTTTATATTTATTACTTTTATATTGAAAATAAGAATACAACACAATAGCAAAAATCCACTTAACACTCTACCATCCAAGACCCCCTAGAGACAGGTAAATTTAAAAAATTATCCGTTAAGTAGAACAAATATTGACATTTTCCATGATCGTGTAAGGCAAAATATCCCATCGTTACTTGGAATGATGAGTGATGGGAAATATTGACGGAGTTCAGAAGATTCTGATTTTTGCTTTCATTATGGTAATAGCAGCAATGTCAGTTTTAATGATCGTGTAAGTCTGACATCAATATAATGATGGAAATAATGACAATACTAATATTTCCATTATTAATGCCCGTGTAAGCGGCGCTTTAAACACTATTATGCATCGACCTCTGAAAAACATTTTAAAAAACATTGCACTTGTACACTTCTTTTTGTTTCAAAACTTTACCTCCTTTTATTTCGAAGTCATTATGAGTGGAACTCAGAAAGTGTGAAGTGGCTGAAAAATACTTAATAAAAATAAAATTGGTGAAAATCAAATTTAAAAAAAAAAAATTTTGTTGTCAAATCAAGAAAAACAAAATATTGGTAAATGTATGTATATTTTATTATTCTTGTGTTGGTTTTGAAATATAAAAGACATGAGATAATAGGCTACTCGGAGTGAACACCGCCTGTTATCTATTTTCTAGAAAAGTTTTATTAAGTACTTGCAACTGAAAAATAGGATTCGCACACCAAAAATACTGTTTGCTAAATTTATAAAAAGGAAAATTAGTCGGTAGAGGGTTAAATTACTTTTTATATTGTATATTATAATCTAAATAATAAAGAGCAACAAAGACAAAAATATCGAAAGAGCGAGTGAAGTGTGATGAGCAAATAGAAAATAGGGAAAAAATGAAATCAAAATAGAATAAAATATTTTTTTCAAGCATACACGTTCATACTACATAGTATAATTAATTTTTGTTTTTTATTTCCTTTTACACAACAAAGAAAATCAGAAAAGGTAAAACGTAGAAAAAAAAGAAGCAATAAATAAACTAAAGATGTGAAAAGAAAAGAAAAAAATCTTATGACTATGCAACTTTTGTGTGTTAATTTAAAAAAATCAATAAAAATTGATAAACATGGAAAACGGGATAGAAAAGCGAGCAAATAAACATAAAGTTTAAGTAACGCTTTACATTCATAGGGACTATCAAATTGATTTCGTCATCTGTTTTCATTTTTCGTTGATACTTATCATTTAAATTTCTTAAAATAAAAATAATTCCTAATCTTAATTAAATATGTACATTTGCTGAAAAAAGATTGAAAGCCGAATTAAAATCAAAATATTGTTATTTTCATTCCAGCAGGTAATTTTCTCTTTTGGAGAAAGTAGAAGACAGCAAGAAACTGTATGATAGAGAGAGGAGTAGAAAAGATTAGGTTACTTATTAAGATTCTATAATTATTTATTACTCTTGAGTTACAATTTTTACTGCTTATTTAATCTCGTAATCTGCACTTTGTTTAATATTTAAATTCTTTAATACATGGCGCTATGATTTGACGTATTAAATCTATAGCAGTGGTGACCAATACAGATCCAAGTGTGCGAGAACATTTTAGACTTCACACGTACCAGCCTAATTTTTTTTTTTTTTGATACTCCTCACACGGTGTGTACTCCTATGAATGCAGAGCATTGTGTTAATTGGAAGGAAGATTGATAGGTGGGAGGAAAGAGGGAGAATGAGACATGATATGCAATCGCAGGACACCGATAAAGAGATAGACAGCCCTTGTGACAAGTGTTATGCTTTTACCACAATGAACTTCAGTTTATCAATGTCGACTATGACCGACTATGACCATGTAGCGTCAAAGGCCGAACTTTTCGCATCCATTCATGTTGTGCGTGTTATATTTATACATGAATGTAAGGGACCTATAGTTTAATGCCGTATGCCGAAGTGAAAAGCTGTTTCTTAGGCAATTTTTACTCTTGTTGGTTGCCAATGCCTGCCAAGAGGTGGTGCTGTGTAAAATTTTATTAATTAATTTATTTTTTTTTTGATTTGGCTTTGCCAAACAACAGTCCAACTCACATTTCTTGCTATGTAAAATGTGTAAATATGTTATTAAATCCTTTCAATATGCACATACATTTATTAAAATATTATGAACAATACAATTTCTCAAAGCAGCTGTTCTGGCTGGATGGTTCCACAATCAAATCAAATTATTGCAATATCTGAAACTATGGTTTCTTGTACAGAATAGGGTAAAAATTGTACAAAAATTTTAGCATATTGATAATGCACACAAGTAACTATAGATGTTTTTGGTTTTTGTTTAAGAGTAAATTGTCAATGTATGCAAAAATAAATTCTGAGAGCAACTTGCTGCAATTTAAACTCTGCCTAACAGACATAATGTTGGTGTCGGGCAGAATCGATACTTAAAGTAGTACTTGAAAGTATCGATTTAGATTACTCAAAATTTACCAATATTTATAATCGATAGGATACTTGTACTCAGAATCGTATTAAACCAAATCGATATACTATATAATATGTACTTAAGTAAAAGTCAACTTACTACATCAAATTAAATTCAGAGACATAAAATAATAAAGCATTCAAAGTAACCATTCCCTAGTAACCAGAACGTCAAACTATAGTAGAAGGTAACAACTGTCAAAAATAAAACTGAAAAAAAAAGTAAAGTTCTCGCGAAAAATACCCGATTCTCGAAAGAATACCTAGTACTCGATTCTCAAAAGTACACTTTTCTAATAATATCAAACTCAAAAACAACTCAAAAAACGAAAATAAACTTTTACCTATCATTCCATACAATTGATATCGAAAAATACTATTCTTATGTGAAGAGTACATAAGAAAAAGTAATGATTTTATACACAAGATAAAGTATTAAATAAGTAGTTTCAGTGTACTCCAAAAACACCAAATTTTTATATTTATGACAGTTTTTAGCAAACGAGCGATATGACCACTGTCTTTGCACTAGGACTATCTTTCTCTTGAATATTATTTTCTCCATTTATGGAAGACCAAGAGCAAATTTGTGACCACTTGATTAATATTTGCTCAAACTCAATGGGACACAATTTAAGTAGAATAGTAAAAAACGCCTACCTTTTATGTAAAAGATGTTATTAAACAAATTGTATATTGTTAATTATTTCTAATCAGTTTAAAATTTGTTTCTTTTTTTCTAATTTAGATAACAACCAAAGCAAAAGCAAATTTCATTTAAATCCATGTATTGAAAAACAAATCTTGTTCATCTACAAAAATCTATTCGAGAATATAAAGTGGAAAAACTTGTACAATGCACATGCAAATAGCATTTTGTACGTTTGCTTGTCAGGCTTGTGCAAAACGTTCGCTTGGCAACTCTGCGAAACAGCGAAAGCCGGTGATGCAGGTCCAAAGTCCAAATTGGCAATACAATTCGAACCGATGGCAAGTAGAAAATGCTCAATATTAAGAAATTAATTTATATTACAAAGTTGTAGGCTCACCTGTGGCTATTTTGAAGATCTCGTTTTCGACGAAATTTACAATGCAGCGCAGGTCGGAGCTGTAGAGTAGACAACTGCGTTGAAGTCAGCGCAGCGAAGCTCAATTGTTAAATACACATACACAATACGTATGCAACAGAAACGCAGTTGCACAGTTGCGTCGTCGTCGTCGCAGTCGGCGTTTTTCGAAAATTCGCGTATATATCTTTAAAGCTCTGAGTTAATTTTTTTTTATATCCAACAAAAGGAAATTATATTAGATGTAAAAAGATTAGTGTAAAGTAAAAGTAGTTTTTTATCACTTGTAAAATAGGTTTTCTTTTTAGATCGAAATTTATTTTTGCTTTTTTGTATTCTGTTTCACCTTCAATTCGGCCTTTGTGTTGCTCATTTTAATTATTGTTTGTTCTCTTGTTTACACTTTGCACTTTGTTTCGTATTATTTTTTTCCTTACCACATTGGCTATTGTGTGCTTTGCTTTTTTCTTCTTTGTTTTATATGTGGAATTTTTCTTACCAAATTGTATACATTTTCACGCACAAAACTTATCTAATTCCGTTAATTTCATATATAACAACTAGGAATTATCCAAATGCACACTAATAACTCACTTTAAATAAATTTATTTTATAATATAAAGCAAAAAATTACAAAATTTATATCCCGACGTCGTCTAACTCAGATAATATTTTATTTTCCAATGATTTCCAGTTTTGTGCAACTGTGAAACGCAAAAGTTCCAACTTTTATTTCAGTGATGCGTGTCAAAGTTTTGGCACAATTAGTGATTACAGGGAAGATTACTACGTGCTATTTCAGTAGAGGAATTCCTGCATGGGTCTGTATCACACTGGTAACAGTTGCCGCGGGGACAAGTTCTGTACTCTTGAAAGTGTCTAAATGTGTCGCCAGTGACTAAATCTTTAGTGGGACACATGGAAAGAAATGTTTCTTTTGCGAGAAACTCTAATATAGTTTTAACAAATGTTGATGTTACGAACAGTGAACTCTCTGGCTGTGAACCTAAATTGTTTGGGTCCTCCAATACGCGAAAGTATAATCCCCTCGGGGATTACCACCTTTCGCGGTGAGAGGGCACAGTAGATGTAATGAATCTTCGAGCTATGCCGAAAGTAAGAAAAAATGGGTCAAAATACTTCCATCCAAATAATGTAAAATAAATTATAACTATAGGTTTGGATTGATTTAAAGGGAAAGGCTTAGATAAAAATTGCTCATACCAAACATGAGTTGCAAGCCACTTTTAATCAAAAAACCTTTTATCGTTGGAAGAAACGAAATGATAAACCCAGTCGGCGTAGTTTTGGTCACTTTTTCCATTGTCGCAGCATTAACACCAGCATCAGTATAATCACCTGATCTTGTGCCAGCTCTATCCATAGTAAAGAAATTACAGACGAAGTTTCTGAAAATCTTGAAGCTTGTGCTTTGAATTAAAATGCCCCCAGGAAATAGAATGAAGAGACAGGCTGAGCTTTTAGTTAGTCGGAATTCAAATGAATTTATTATTTATCTATTTACTTCCGACAGAGCTTCGAAAATATTGAAAATTATTTGAAGGAGCCTTTTGTCTTTTTTCAAACGAAAATGTTTGGTAAATCTAAAATTTTATAAGTATGAAAAATAGAATTGTAAATTTGTGTATAGTTGCACATCGACCTACTCCGTATCTTCCAATACCATGACATTTAAGCAGTTTTTAATGCTTTGCCGTGGTAATCCAATCGGGGATAACCACCTTGTCGTGGTGAGAGGGCAAGGCAGGTGTAATGAATCTTCGAGCTATGCGGGATAGGGCCACCCATGCCGGAAGGTCGTAGAGGAGCACTGAAGCCAAGAATAATCATGGCATTCGGGAACAATTATGGACATTGTCGAGCATGTAGACGACTCAATTCATGCAAGAGAAAACTGTAAACAAAAACAACAAAAGCAATGAGTACAAATCAAAATTTGTCTGCACGGGGTACCCACACTAGTGGTAATCCTCCCGCTGGTACGCCAGCGGCTTGGCCGAAGGATGTGCAAGGCCAAAACTCATTACTACGCCCTGGGGTCCCGGAGGAAGAAAATTACCAGAGGATGAGCGCACATTGACAATGTCAATGAAGAGCCTACTCTTGAAGGATACGGAGGACATACTAATGTCACAATCGGAGGCGACTGTAAAGGCCGTTGAAGATGTGGCACCAGATAGTCCGACGACGCCTTATAGACAAACTGAAGTATAGAGCGAACATCTGACAACGGTCAAACCTGGTGCGAGCCAGGGGGTCATCGGTAAAGAGACTGCTGGTACTGAAGTTTCGAGTGCAGGTGTGGGTTTGTCTAATAGACAACTCAAAAGAAGGAGACAGAAGGAGAGAAAAGCTGCAGCGCAA
This sequence comes from Palloptera scutellata, assembly GCA_958295655.1. Taxonomy (NCBI): domain Eukaryota; kingdom Metazoa; phylum Arthropoda; class Insecta; order Diptera; family Pallopteridae; genus Palloptera; species Palloptera scutellata. The sequence goes on along the minus strand of OY282449.1, from coordinate 112,865,948 downwards.
GCGAGTTCTCAAATTCTGCCATCCTCAACACCTGTGATGACCACAGGGAAGCGTGACAGAACGTGCGATGACTCGTCTGTTTTGGCACACTCTTCTGAGGCCAACCAGGGGTCTATGCAGTCGGTTGTAAAGAGCAACAAGGCAAAGAAGAGGAAGGTCCACGGACTGAAATCGGACGTGTCTTCGAGCTCGACACAGCAGTTTGTATGCCAGCCTGATCCTTCAAAAGAGAAGGTTGAAGGACTCCAAAAAACGATGGTAGGACCTCAGTCGTCCACCTCTGGTACCACCTTTTCGAAGGCGGCCGCCAAAGCTATGACGGTTGGGATTCGCACCAGCATAGGGAATGGTCAGTTGTCTCAAGGGCAATAGGACTATTTCGACAGCTACCTTTGGAAGGCTATCGGAGAGTCGAAAGACAAACCGACTTTTGAGGGGAAGAGTGTTGAGGATGGCATCGTCAAGGTGCAATGCTCTAACGCTTTTTCCCGAGCTTGGTTGGAAGAAGTTGTAGCTAAGATGCCAGAATGTGAGAAGGGTAAGTTCGAATTATCGGACTTACCAAGACGCAAACTGGTCAGAGGGTCCGTTTGGATACCAGGACCTTCCAGGAAACCAAGCGAGCTACTTGCACGTAGCCGTGATCAAAACGGAGGTCTAGATACGAGTCAATGGCGGGTATACTCATATACCAAGGATGTCTCGGACTCTACCAAACAAGCTGGTTCACACCTGGTGGTAGTTTTATACGTGGACTCGTTGAAGGTACTGAAGTCGAAGTACGGGTACCGTCCTCACCTACACCTGGGGAGAGTGCATTTTCGCATCCAGGACAAGGGAGAAGATAAGACTAATCATGACAGAAATTACAATTACGCAGATTAACTTGCAGCATGACAAATCGGCTACTGCCTTACTATGCAGTAGTCATGCGAAACTGCAGACATGTCCTCACATAATACTAATTCAAGAACCATGGGTATGCTACAAACGTATCTGTGGCATTGATGCCATTACGTGGGGACAAATCCTTAAATGTGAAGAGAGTAATCGACCGCGTGCTTGTATTATCATGCCGCGGATGATTGAATGCACAATGCTTAGACAATACTGTTCTCAAGACATTGCTGCGGCAAAAATAAAGTACTAGAAAGGTGGGTATAGTGTCGAAACTATAATAGTGTACGACTCTACACTACCTCCTCCTTCAAAGTAATTAGTGGAAGTCGTCCAGTACGCGGAATCCAGTGGTTTGGGACTTATAGTTGGCTGTGATGCAAATTCACAGAACATTGTATGGGGTAGCAGTAAATGTAATCCCAGGGGTTCCAGACTACTGAAATTCATTCTGTCAACTGGTTTGGTGGTCCAGAATATTGGTAACAAACCAACTTTTGTGACCAACAGAAGACAAGAAGTGATTGATCTTACGCTAACCAATAGGGAGATGGCAGATCAGCCATCTTCAGCTTCTGGAATCAGCAGAAGGCGGACTGGGATAGGTTTTGTGAGCTTCTTGAGGAGCGCATACCAACCCTTAATAAACTCCGAACTACAGCTATGATCGAAGAAGCGACCAATAGATTGGAAGGGACTTTGATTGGCTGCTACGAAGAGGTGTGTCCGCTTAGAGCGAGCAGACAAGGTAAGGCAGTCCCGTGGTGAAATGCTGAACTTTCGAATAGGGCCCTGAAAACCCGAAAGGAAGTTGACTGGACCAGTTTCCATATTGTTCAGAAGGAGTATAAGAAGAAAGTGAGGTCCGCCATACTTGACTCTTATAGAAACTTCTGCAATGAGGTGGAGGGAATGAAGGAATCAGCAAGAATGTGTAAGGTTCTGCAGAAAGACCAAACAGTTAAGTTTGATTCTCTTCGCATGCCTGATGGTACTTTTACCACTTCCAGATTAGACACCTATAACACACTCCTAGCGACCCACTTTCCGGTAAGCAGGATTATACCCACTACGGTGAGTAGTGGTGAGGTCAATGGTACGAGTGGTAGAACCAGGACCTGACAAAGTTTACCCGATAATGCTAAAAAGAGGTGGAGACAGACAGATAGGGGCCTTGAAAAAGATCTTTACGGCCTGTCTTGCCCATGGCTCCTTTGTCGACAAGTCAGAGTAGTCTTTATTCCTAAACCAGGGAAGGATGATTACTTTACTTACTTTTAATGGCACAACAGCCCATGGAGGGCCTAGGCCGAGCTTTTCGCATCCAGTCATGTTGTGCGTGTTATATTTGTACATGAATGGAAGGGACCTACAGTTTAATGCCGAATCCGAACGGCGAAGTGAAAAGCTTTTCATGGCAATTTTTACTCTTGTAGGTTTGCCATTGCCTGACAAGAGGTGGTGCCGTGTAGAAAAATTAATTTTTCTACTTTTTTTTTATTTTGCCTGTGCCGAGATTCGAACCCCGGACACTCTGCGTAGCAGTCCAACGCACTACCACTGCGCCACAGCGACCAGCGAAGGATGATTACACACTGGCTAAAAGTTTCAGGCCGATTAGCTTAACCTCTTTCATGCTAAAAAGCCTAGAACGAATGGTAGAGAAGCACATTCGGGCAAAGGTACTGCAAGTATGTCCTCTCAGTAATAACCAACATGCCTACCAGGGAGGAAAATCCTGCTATCTTGTTGATCTTGTAAGCAAGATAGAAGCAGGACTGGCAGCGGACAAGTACATTCTGGGGGTCTTTGTGGATATTGAGGGGGCTTTTGACAACGCTGCCTTTGACTCTATGTGCTCAGCTGTCAGCAGGCATGGAGTTAGTGAAAACTTGACTAGATGGATCTACTCTATGCGGATCTACTCTACTGCTGACCGTTGGCTAGGGCGACGATTCGGTCACGGAGGAGGTTAGATAGGGCTGCCCCCAAGGGGGCGTTCTCTCTCCTCTGCTTCGTGGTGATGCTTCGTTATTGACTCATTACTAACGGGAATGCAAGATCTCGGACTTCACGTCCAAGCGTATGCGGACGACGTCTGTGCACTCACATCTGGTAAATCCTTGCGGATGGTCTGTATTAAAATGCAGAAAATCCTGAACAAAATTGATGAGTGGTGCACTGGCCAGGGTCTTTCTGTCAATTCTAGTAAAACGACTCTTGTTCTATTTACTAGGAAGCGGAAGCTGGAGTGTTTAAAACTGCCAGTACTGAAAGGTGTTACCCTCAGTCTTGCCATGGAAGTGAAATATCTGGGTGTAACCCTAGATTGGAAACTAACATGGAAGACGCACGTCTTAACGAAGCTAGATCGCGCATTAAAGGTTTTCCACCAATGTCGCCGATCCTTTGGTAGGACCTGGGGCCTGAGACCTACTGTGGTCATTTGGATATACACAGCACTTATCAGACCAATAATCACATATTCTTCGGCGGTTTGGTGGCGCCGAACTATGGTTAAATCCTTAGTCTTGATGCTGAACAGGCTACAAAGAAGCGTATGCATTAGCATAACTGACGCCATGAGTACCACCTCTGGTGGCGCCCTAAACGCCATGCTTGACTTGTTCCCACTGGACATACAGATCCAACAAGAAGCGATGACGGGGACATGTCGCCTATACTCTTATCGGTATTGGTTCGATAACAGAACTTTGGATCATGGAGAAATCTTCAAAAGGTTGCCAGGGCAATATCCATTGCTACTGGCCCCGAAAAATTGCCTCATACCCGTGGTTACTTTCGGAAGAAAATATGAAGTTAGCTTTCCGAAGCTTGAACAATGGAGCAATCCAGATTACGTGCTGAAGAATCTGACGGATATCTTCTTCACTGACGGATCCAAGACCGATGAAGGTACTGGAGCTGGATGCCACTTAAACGAAGCTGTCAATTGCTACTATTCCTTGGGTGGGTTGGAAAATTTTGCGGAAGAGAACGTAGTCCCCCTAAAACCCCTTTTCCCCTCTTATTTCTAACCCCTTACTTACTGTCACCCCTTCTTCTTTTCCTAGGCCTTAAGTACAATGGGCTACATAGTCTGACTGCTTGTAGGTCAGGTTCTCGGCCTTCTTCACATCCATCCATCCAATGCATTGCCGAAATCACGTTAAGTTCTTAGCAGCTGCACTTTCTTCTTCATCATCGAAAAATATCCATTTTTATTATTTTTATAAAATTTAAATACTGTCGGAAATTTCACTTCAACAATTGTTCTTTTTTCATTCATAGCACATGTTCAAGAGTAAAACTGTTACCAGTGATACTGGCCTAAGCGCTCTGGTTGAGTATTGAGCAGTACTTTTTCATATATGTATATTTTTTTAATAAAGTCTAACTTTTATATATATAAGCATGTATACAAAATTATAAACAAAGTTTTAAATTCATGGAAATTCATGCACTCTTAATGCAACACTGTGCACTGAAACCACGTCATGTTATTGGCATATTGTCAAAACAGCTGTCAAGTTCATATTAAAAAAAAAATCAACATTGTTCGTATTCAGTCAGCACTTGTGAGAAACGTCTGTTCAGGAGGGAAAAAGAAACAAACGCACCAATAGAGGGGGAAATAAATCGTTGCAATCGGAGGACGAGGAGTGTTGGAAAAAATATTTTTTAGCACAGCACTGTTTATTTAGAGGGAATTAAATTAATTTATTAAAATAATAGCAAAATGCATTTGTGGAGCAGAAGAAAATGTTGCTACTTCGCTATATTTATGGTAAGTGGTGTGCAATAAGATTGCGGCCGGTGGTAGTTGAAGGAGCCGCTGCCACCACTATAGTTATGGACTTATAAAAATTTTCCTTTTTTTGTTAGTCTCTTGTTTGCTTCTATTCAAGAAATTCTATAAATTTTTTTACTATAACAAAATGCAAATATTTGTTATTTACAGGTGATCTATGTTTGCCATAATCCAACAGATAGCGGAGCTGTTGATATGACCAGTGAGAGTATAGATATGACTTTAGGTAAGTTTTGAAAATATTGAATTTAATTTATTGTAAGCAGTAAATAAGAATTATTTTCATCATAATCACTAAATGACTGTCGCAGAAGCTCAATTGAGTAGTTGTAGGAGTGAAGCGAAAACTGATTTAGTGAGACAATCGAGCACCTCGCTGTGAGCTCTTTTCTTTTTGACGTGTCAAAGCTATTCTCGGCGACGTCCCTCCTCTCGCCATACCTCCGCAATCGTAGTTGTTGGAACTTGTTAATGAAATTATCGTGTTCTACCTTTTGCATATTATTTTCGTAATGCTTTGTACATATTTTGTGATTTTCTTTCTTTAAATTAATTGATTTTGTTACAATTTGACACTCAAATGCGTTTCGATTTGTTGCTATCGTATGCCGGTTTCAAATGTGTCTCTTACTGAGAATTTATTTTTGCAGTTAATAAATTTGTAAGTAGTTTTAATATCTTAGGATAATCTGTAGCTGAGATTAGATTAGTAAGAAATATTGTCGTCCTTTTTTGTAGAAGTTGACATAACTTATAAATATCATATGATTCATTAATTATAGTCTTAGCACAATAAGTACAATATAATATTTTCCGCAGTTAATGTAATCAGTCAATACTCGTTATGTGATGTTAATCAAATAGGCTTTTCATTTGGGCTCAGTACGTAAAATTGATTAGGCCAATTGAAAATTTTTTCCTTCTTCCAAAAATGGCAGGTTGACTAGCTTGCATCTTGCTGAAATTACCTGTAAAAATTTTTATTTTTTTTTTATTTATTTATTCAACACACAGGGTGTGTTGCAGAGCATCGTGTTGAATGGAAGGAAGATTGATAGGTGGTAGGAAGAAGGAGGGAGAATGGGAGAGGGAACCGATAAAGAGATGGACAGCCATTGTGGCAAGTGTCATGCTTTTACCACAATGAACTTCAGTTTATTAGTGTCGACTATGACCGCATGTAGCGCCAAAGGCCGAGCTTTTCGCATCCACTCGTGTCGTGCGTGTTTTATTTCTACATGAATGGAAAATACTGATTTCTTAGTGTTCTGGGGTTGGTTGATCACGAATCTCGCGTTGAATTTGTTGGAATGACTCTAGTTGTGGTCGATGTGGCGTAGTGGTAATGCGTTGGACTGCTACGCAGAGTGTCCGGGTCCAGAGTGTCCAAACCATCTCTTGGCAGGCAATGGCAAACCTACAAGAGTAAAAATTGCCATGAAAATCTTTTCACTTCGCCGTTCGGATTCGGCATTAAATTGTAGGTCCCTTCCATTCATGTACAAATATAACACGCGCAACATGAGTGGATGCGAAAAGCTCGACCTAGGTCCTCCATGGGCTGTTGTGCCATTAAAAGTAAAGTAAGTAAGTAAAGACTAGTTAGTTGTAAGATTCTTCTGAACAATAAGAAAGCTATACGCCCGCTATTTTTCTACAGATTTACAAAAAAAAATAATAAGGTTAACAAAATAAAAACCTTTTTTGGTGCAAAGTATCTTTGTTTAGGGTATAATCGGTACGCAGTTTCCAAAAATGATCATAGTTTTTTCTCTCAAGTCCGGTTTGGGAGATATTGCGAAAAAAATATGTTATTGAAAACATGTGAAATTACAAAAATTACTATTATATTTTGGGTACGAAAATTTTATCAAGAACATATTAATAATAAGAACAATATGTATATTGTATAACAATATAATTCCATCGGAAGCCAAAAAATGCCATTCCAATTTTTTCCAAATAATTTTTAACCGGTCTAGCCGCGCGTTGTGATGTTGGAAAATTATGAATTGTCAATCAATTGTTTTCGATACAGCTCTCCCGTAATAGTTTTACCAGGTTTTAGCAGCTCATAATAGATGACAACCTTCTGATTCAACCAAATACACAGAACATTACCCTGGCGTCATGAATATTTTGCTTCGGCGTTGATGTTCCTGGTTGGCCGAGCTTCACAAACGACTTCTTGCTCTTCGGGTTTTAGTAATGATGCAAAAACTGCTTATTTTTATAACGAAACCAAAAACCTGCAGCTAATTTCTTTACTTTTGAATAAACCCCAATGATTTTGGGCGTTTGGAAATTGTTTTTTGAGTAACTACCAGTGTTGTTAAGCACGAGTCTTCATCGAGTAACGTAACATCTCCAATTATTCATCTACGAACTTTTTCACTTGGTCAGTGTGTTCCTTTTCTTCCGTGTCAAAATCTCCACTTTTAAAAAGCTACTAAAACGTGATGTCCTTATACATTATATAGGTATAAGTTACGCCATATAGTTAATCATTATAATTTCCAAGTTATAAACCGAAAACATTAAATAACGTGCTGTTTAAATGAAAATAGTTCACATAAATTTAAAAGTGCTTCATGTTTCCAATTAAGTAGAAACTAGAGTCAATACATAAAATTTTTCCATGTTCGTGACTCAAAGTTCGGTTCTACCAAAACCTGGGGGCGCAGATCTGCTGTTCCTCTGAGTTATTATTTAAATGAAAACATTATTTATCTGCATAGTTTATTTCTCTTGATATTCTACAAGATAGTTTTGCGACTGAGAAATGTGATTTATTAAAAAAAATTTGTTGATGCTGTTGTACACAATAATAAAAACAAACATTCGATTTGGCTACCTCGTTACGCGTTTTCAACAATATTACCTAAGAAAATTTAAATTAAAGCTTAAATAGGTAAAAATTTAGACCGCGCGTATTTTGCCACGCTGCTTACATTTTTTTTTACGATTAATCACAGAACGTAATGTTATTGAGGTATACATATTCGTATATGAAAATTCATGGTGTCATTCATATCAGTTAATAAAAAACATACATACACAAGTACATACCATACATATCCACATGTGCACATATTTATTTATCTGCAATGTATCTGGTTTAAAAAATGAAAATTTTTCATACAATTTTTGATAAGTTCTGATGTATTGTTTTTTGTATAATTTTTATTTATTTTCGTATTACTGTGCATTGAACTGGAATTGATGATTTAAAACGAATTTATGATGCATATCTAGGATATTTTTTGTATCTAGGATATTATATTTTTCGAGTTAAAAATTAAAAAAGAAAATAGGAAATATTTGAATATTAAAATCAATACGGAAACATTTATTTAATTTTCATATTCATTTTTATTTATGTACAAAAAGTGTAAAAGCTCTTTACTGTTATTGTTATTAAATTTTCATTATTTCGTATATTTATACATTACTACACACATACATATTTATTTTTCGTTTAACAAGCAATCATATTTTAATAACGCTTAACTTTGTTATGCCAACAAACAAGTTTTTTGTTTGTTTTCCTCGTTTCTCTCATCAATAAAACATTTGTGTCGCAAATGTACATTCTGTCAAAAAGAAAAATACCAGGGAAAACACATAATATTTGCTATACATTCAAATTTATTGTATCGCCTTCCAAGGAGTTCCCTTTTCTAAATAATACACTTATGTCAACGAATAATCCAATTATCAAAACGCATTTTCCGAAATCGACTTCAGTTTTCGCTGCGAATTTTCTTTTATGTCTTCTATCGACTGAAAACGGATGCCTCGAAGTGGTAATTTGAGTTCTGGAATTGGAAAGAGAAAAAAGTCAGCCGAAGCCATATCAGGTGAATACGGTGGTTGTTCGATAATATTTGTTGAGTTGTTAGCCAGAAATTCGTTCACAATGATAGCCTTGTGAGATGATGCTGCGTCCATTATTTTTCTTTCCACAAACTTGACATTTTTCGATGAATTTGCCGCATAACATATAATATTCTTTATTCACCGTCTGACCTTCTGGCAAGAATTCCGAGTGAGCAACACCGCGATAATCAAAGAAAACAGTCAACATTACCTTGACTTTTAATGAACTTCGACGTTAAAGTCGATTCACTGTAAGACTTCTTTAACATTTTCAGCGATTCGGCACACGAAATTCCATTTGCAAAACAAAATTTCCGACCAATTCTTTGTTCAATGTTTTTATGCATTGTAAAAATTGCAAAACACACTTGAGATAACCTGACAAAATCGAGCACTGTAAACAAACTAAATGACAGATGACTCAAATTTCACGTGAGAGAGATAGAGGACAGTGGTACCAATTTAGCGACAAAAAGAATTTTTACAATCCTTTTCAGCGGCCTTTTTAAATGATCACTGATAAAATGTTTGCTCTTTAATTTTTATTGGGCCTAAGACTAAATCTTATACAATGTCAGTAGTTATGTATGTAGAGTTAAACCGTTATGAGTTATAATAAATACGAGTATGCTTGAACTTTGGCTTCATGATTTTCATAATAAGATAGTTATTTAAAATTTATGTAAATTTATTTTGTTCATCTTCATAAAAATATTATAAATTGTTAACTAAAGTTTAACTACGTATTTGAGAATATAAATGTTCAAATGTTAAAAAAATAGAATTCTGTAGAAAATTGGGTTAATAATATGATTATGCATAAATGTATGTAAAGTGAACCAACAAATTTGTGTAGTATCGTTCTTTTCAGCGGTTCAATTCGTTCACGTGAGAGTTTTGCCAGTATTTAAATATGTTAGTATTACATGTCAATCACTTTGTACCATCGTATTAATTAATATAATCACATGTACTTTTTGTTGCAAATGACGCATTTCTCTAAATTGGGACCACTTTTATAGATTGAACCATGCCATTTTTTGCTTGGTTTAAATATGTTTTTAATATGTTTGATTCATTGTTCGGTTTGGTTTAAAACCGCTCTACATTCCTGATTAAAAGAAAAGTAGGTACTTCTTAGTGTTGTTGAATAGAAAGAACTTCATTAACTTTATATTACTCTCGCTATAGAATGTACTTAGTCTTGTATTGAATGTCCTCAGCAATACTGATACTGACTCTTTTCTACTCATTGTCTCTTCAGTAATATTTAGTTTTTGACTATTAATAACAACTAACTAACCTCATTGTATTTTTCTCTCTTTTATATTTACAGCATCCAATGAGTTAGTTTTCCTTAATTTCTACGCTGAATGGTGTCGTTTCAGCAATCTTTTAGCGCCCATTTTTAATGAAGCCGCAGACAAAGTAAGTTTTACATTTTGTTTCCCGTTTAAACATCCTGAAAACACTATATTTTCTTTTTCTCTTGCAACAGGTCAAAGAAGCATTTCCAGATGCTGGCAGAGTGGTGCTTGGTCGAGTCGATTGTGATCGAGAAACTGCTATTGCATCGCGTTTTCACATCACAAAATACCCAACGCTCAAAGTGATACGTAACGGTCAATTGAGCAAGCGTGAATATCGTGGTCAACGTTCGGCAGATGCTTTTCTCGAGTTTGTTAAGAAACAGTTAGAGGATCCTATTAAAGAGTTTCATTCGTTGAAAGATTTAGAAAATCTTGATTCAAAGAAACGTATCATTATCGGATATTTCGATCGTCGTGATCAACCAGAATATGATACGTTCCGTAAGGTGGCCACAAATCTTAAAGAGGATTGCCAATTTCATGCGGGCTTTGGTGATGCATCGCAAGCTATGCATCCGCCAGGTTAGTTTGATTTGCGATTGGCATTATTCATAATTTTCAGAACACAAGCATGCAATTTATTAAGCTCTTGAAACAATAATTCATTAACTTAAAACTAATTGTAATTATGAACAAAAGTAACATAAATTTATGAACCTTCTCTTTTTTTTAATCCGTTCCTTTTTTATTAAAGTTGCGGACAATAGCAGTAAACTAGGTAATGCCATTTTAAATATGACACTAGGTAATTCATCCTTTCTTTTATCACTTTTTTTTTTTATTAATCTTCGTTCTATTTTTGAAATTGGTATATTGTAATGTTCCTTATATTTTTATAAATTTTATTTGAAATGTTTTCACATTCATTAATTTACTCTAGAGAAATGTCGTTATGTTTGTATTTATTTAGTATTGGTAAAAAAAAACATTCTGCTTGTGGGTAATTTGAAAGATTCTGCTTTAATATTTTGAAAGAGTTCTTTCTTTTTTCTTTTAATGGCACAACAGCCCATGTAGGGCCCAGGCCGAGCTTTTCGCATCCACTCATGTTTTGCGTGTTATATTTGTATATGAATGGAAGGGACCTACAGTATTATGCCGAATCTGAAGGGCGAAGTAGAAAGCTTTTCATAGGCAATCTTTACTATTGTAGGTTTGCCATTGTCTGCCAAGAGGTAATGCTGTGTAGAAAGATAGTTTTTTCTACAATTTGATTTTGCCTGCGTCGAGATTCGAACCCCGGACCATCTGTTTATCAGTCCAACGCACAAACACTACGCCACAGCGAGTTAACAGTTGTTTTTAATCACTGAAAAACATAATAACTTAATTTATTAAAAAAATGTAGCCTATACCATATGTAAAGTAGAACCTTTTTAAAATTTTTCAATACTAAATTGTGAAATGATAGGAAACGATTTAATAACAGTTTTTAACTTTGTGTGAATTTTTTGGAAACCATACAAGTTTCTGTCCTTTATGGACTTTTCCTCTGGCATCAACTTTCAATCACTTGCTAACATCTCGAAGACTTGATAGAAATGAGAAGAATAAACTATATACTTCCTATTTACAAAACGTATTCATTCAATTCTCGTCAACATTTCAGACTAAGATCTGTGGTGTTTTAATTGTACAAGATCCGAATAAGAGAAAGAACAAAAACTTTAATTTCTTCTAAACTTTTCAGTGTGAACAAGTTGTATTGTATCTGGAATATTGATTTTAAACCTATTGCTATTTCATCATTAATGCAATGGCATTGCCCCAGGTTATATACGATGGTGTTGTTTAAAGTGAACTAATTTACTTCGTAATTAATGTGTATCAGTAAAGTATTTAATCAACTAACATAATCATATATTATTTACATACTGCGAATATGCGAATATTTATGGTTTGTGTATATCAACATTACGAAAAACTCGCTTCAAGCATATTTAAATTACTACATATTTATATTTTACATGTTATATTTAAAGTTGGTGAAATACATAATTTAAATAAACTGCAACTTATAATCTCTCGTTGTATTTTCTTTATTCTTATATCATCAAAAGGTCACCCCATTATTGTCTTCAGACCAGACGTGGCACTGTCGCATGAAAATGATGAAACTTATACCGGTGGCCTGCAGAATTTCGATGAACTGAAAATATGGGTACAAGAAAAATGTGTCCCATTGGTGCGTGAAATTACATTCGAAAATGCCGAAGAATTGACTGAAGAAGGTCTACCATTTTTGATATTATTCCATCATCCGGATGATACTAAACCTATTAAGGATTACAAAGCAATAATTGAAGCACAATTGTTAGATGAAAAACGTAAGTGTTATGCTGCAATATTAAATCATACAAGGTATTTTGAAATTGATTTGCTGCGATTAATTTTCTTAAATAACCTGCTGGATCCCAAGGAATTCTGGTATAATAGAGAATGAAGTGAGGACGGTATTTCGAAGCAGGGTGCACGGCTTGAGGGAGCACCCTCCAACATCTTACCTAATTAAGATGTTAATTAGAACCTCAAATAGCAGATGCAGGAACTAATATAGTTTTCCTAAAACTGAATTTTTTATTGCTTGAACCCAGAAATAATGCAGTTTGCTGGTCGGCGAGATTTAACGGGCATTGTTTTCTTAAAGCCTCACACCAAAAGAAAACATGGTCTAGTAGAATATAACTTATGACTTTGATATATGTAAAAGCAAAGTTGTAGCATATTCTTTGTTACTGTCCAAAACAAGCCTCACACTTTATTAAAAATGTTAGGAAACTGATTGAACCTACCCTAAGTAGCATTAATTTGAATCACTTAAAAAATCGCTGTTCTAACTACGGATATACTTATTCTTAATATTTCCTTTTAAACTAATCAAATATAATTGCTCCCATTTAAGTACTTATTATTATTTTCCTATTATTATTTACAGAAAATGTTAATTTCCTTACTGCCGATGGCAAACGTTTTGCACACCCTCTACATCACTTGGGCAAATCAGAAGACGATCTACCATTGATTGCTATTGATTCATTTAGGCATATGTATTTGTTCCCAGATTTCAAGGATATGTATAAGCCGGGCAAATTGAAGAGTTTCTTGCAAGACTTATACAGTGGCAAGCTGCATAGGTAATATTTACATATGGTATGCCTATTGTTATTCGGTATTAATCTGTATCTGTTATTGCTTGTTTGCAGAGAGTTCCATTATGGCCCCGATTCATCGAACAACGATGTGGAATCAGAAATCGTAATGGGCAAGGGCACTTCACCGCCAGAGTCAACATTTAAAAAATTAGGACCTTCAAAAAATCGTTACACTCTTCTGGATAAAGATGAATTGTAAATGCTGCTTTTTTTCACTACTTTCTTTGAGACCCTCATTTTTTTCCACGCAGCAACATGCAACGCAAAATTTAATCTCAAACACGCATGTAATTTTTTTTTTCGAAAAAAATATTTTTTTTATTTTTACTGTTTGGTAAATAATATACATTCATATTTTGTAATTAATTGAAAGCTCTTTCAGTTGGATTGTTGATTAATACAATTAGAATTGTGATTTTTTTCTTTTCTTTTTTGTAATTTGTATTTCAAGTTTAACACGCAAGAAAGAAGTGTACAACTTCTAATTTTGTTTAGATCTAATTTATTTAATAGATTCTATTTTCAATTTTCTTTTACATATAATAATATTTCCTTAACAGAAATGTAAAACAGCCCGTCAGTTTTTCGTATTCAATGATATTCGTTTTTAAAAATTCCAAATTGAGTAACTAATTTATATAAAAAAAAGTTATTTGAATTTTACAATGTAATTACATAATTCAAATCAGAATTTAAACTGAACATTTACAAATACAAAACCATGTAAATATTTACACATTTTCAATATTAAATAATAATAATATAGAGACTTGAAAAACCATTTCTTTATATGTATGTAAATTTGATTTGCTTTTTTGTTCATTTTTTGCATAAATAGAAGAAAACAGATTTTTCAAAAAGCTATAATATGTAATGTTTATCTTTCTGTGCATATTGTTGGAGAGTTGAAGAGATGTATAAATTATTTTAATCAGCTATATTGCAGGATTTTCGGATATAAAATTTGACTGACGTTCCTAAAAAGTTTTAGTTACTGTGGTGAGGCTAATTTGTTTAATCGCCATCTTACCATTACTTGAACTGTTTTGTAATAGGAAGGAGGTCTTATTTTTGTTATTGCAAAAGTCAATGTTGCTATTGAGATAAAATGATTAAGAAATTGAGTTAAAAACATTTTCCTTAAACTAAGTAAACTCGCTGACTAACATTGCTCATTAAACCTGTTAATTATAAATTCACAATCTTTTTAAAATCAATTGCCAAACTAAATTATTTTTGATAATTACTTTTCACTCAAGGGGCATCTACTCAATCGGCAAGGTAACCTTTTCACTCTCCCTTTATGTCATCAATATTTATAAGTTCAAATAAATATACCTCTTAATTTACTAAACTATACACGAGTACATATTACATTTATACTATTACCTTGCTCGAAGCTGTGCTGATTTTGCAGTTAAACTGTAAAACATTTTCTCAATATGCTTCAAAATTGTTTAATAAGATATTAGCTATCAAATTGGAAAAGAATTTAAACAAAAGAGAAAGGAGAATGAAAAGAAAATCATTTAATAGTTTATATTAAATTAGAAAGAAAAACAAAGAATTGAAATAAAGATCACTGTATCAAAAATGGGTTCAAATGGTTTCTTTCTTTCTTTATTGATTTATAAATTGACGAATTACATAAGCAAACGTGTATTTAGAAAACCATAGAGCACGTTGACATATTGTTCTGCTATGGAGTTAAAGCATTTTTGTGTAGCCGTCGGCGTTGCATCTTCGTCGACCAGATGTTGTGGAAAAGCAGAAGATTCAATTTTATTGCCGCTGCTCTTTGCTGGAAATTTTGTCCGTTCTACACTTTTTTTTTGTTTTTTGTTGGAATATTAATATGAATCGATTAATCATTGATACGTTTTTAATCAATGCACTTGAAAACTTACTTTTTGAAGGGCGTGTAAAAAACATGAGCCACTTCGGGTTGTTGCACTATTCTCACTTTTGTTAATTCTACTCGCTGCTGCATTTCGGACCGAATAATTAATGAATACGTTCTATTTAAAAACGATTTCCAATTTACTTGCTGCTTAGCTGCAAATTTTCAATTTAACAATTTATATATGATTTTAGCATTAATTTGCCAATTAAAATTGTTTCACACTTCAAAAAAAAAGCAACATTGATGTGATTGACGGCCTCTAAAACCACAAATATGCTATTTTTTACAATTATGAGTTAATTACTTATGTGCCGCATTTAAAATTTAACCATTGTACAACACATTTGTTTTCACTTAAAAAAGTATCACAACAAACGGATAAAAGTCGTGAATAGGGTCGACCAAGGGGAATCTTCCAATGGCGGTATTGTTAAAAATAATGTAGCTATAAATATTATACATCATTTCATTACTAAGTGAAATATTAAATTAAATTATCTAAATAAATACTTAAAATAATAACTAAATTATCTTTCAATATTAACTTAAGATTACTGTATTGCAATAACAAACTTATTTGGAAATATTCAGGAATATTTTTCAAAAATCTTTATTGTTTCTAGGTAGCAATGACAATCGCGGCCTTATTACTACTTATGTATTTTTCAGATATTCCAGCGTTCGCAGTCCACATATGAACTGGAAAGATTGACCATTCGTTTTAATTAAAGTCATTAGAAAAGAAAGAAAAATGGTTAATTACAAATGTTGGCATTCATTTCGAGCACTTTGTGTGTATTGAATCTGAGAATCGTAGTTTAAATGATTCTAAAGATATACCATAGTAAATATTTAGATTATATGGGAGGTGCCCCACCACCTTTTGCAAATCCACAAGCATCTCTTCCTAAGCAAGTGGCATTGCCCATCAACGTTTTTTTACTAAATCGATATTGTAAATGATTTACTGATAGATCCCAAAGTAAAAATTCGGTTTATGTGGTAAGTGCACCGTCCCCTTACTGGTATCGTCGATACACGTTGTATGAAAGCTCAGTTTTGTAGTAAGTATATGGAAAGGGTTCTTGTGATACCATAGTTAATAATAAGTGTAGGTTTTCTGGGAAGCATCCCGCCACCTTTTACAATCTTAGATATATTTACGAAATCTTTCTTTTTCCAAATCACAGTACGATACTGTAAATGATTCCAGATGTACATACATATGTATAAATATCCCATAGTATAAATTCAGGTTATATGGTTAGTCCCCCAAACATTTTTGCTGAAACAATACATTGTCAATTCAGTTTGCTGTGCCGAATGTCAGTTTTGTGGTATTATTGGCTACTGGGATATACCAAAGCTAATATTTACAACAGGTGGTTGCCGTTCGCATTCGGCATTAAACTGTAGGTCCTTTCCATTCATGTACAAATATAACACGCACAACATGAGTGGATGCGAAAGGCTCGGCCTAGACCATTAAAAGTAAAAAGTAAAAGGTTGTATGGAAGATGTCTCGACCCCTTTAACAATTTCACACACATTTTCCACACTGAATTTAATTTTTTTATTTATACATTCTACAAACAGGATGTACGCCTGTGAATGGAGATCATTGTGTTGAATGTAAGGAAGTTTGATAGGTGGGAGGAAGAAGGAGGGAGAATGAGAGAGGGAATGCAATCACACAGGACACTGATAAAGAGATAGGCAGCCATTGTGGCAAGTGTTATGGCTTTACCACAATGAACTTCACTTTGTCAGTGTTGACCGCATGTAGTGCCAAAGGCCGAGCTTTTTGCATCCACTCATGTTGTGCGTGTTTTATTTGTACATGAATGGAATTATAATAATTTAAGAACTCGGAATATCATATAAACCTTTGCCGTCACTTAAATATTAATCTATTATTCAATAAAAAATCTATAAAGTAATGTGACAAAATCAAATATACCTACATATTTGTCAAATGGAGAGAAATAAATAAATATCAGAAAGTCGCAAAAATAGAAGAAATATAATTATTTCAAATTAATTCATTATTATACTCATAACAAATAGAAATAAATAAATATCAGAAAGTGTAGTCTCAAAAATAGAAGAAATATAAAAATTTCAAATTAATTCATTATTATACTCATAATTATTGCCTTTTTCATTTCCTTGGTAAATTCTTCTCACACTCTGAAAATATAATATTTTCATTCTCCTAATAACTTTGTAATAATGGAAGTGAATCATCCTTCGTTTTTTAATTTGTCGTTTTTCTAAATTTAATTCAAGTGATAAAATCAGCGACATAGGTTTAAGTTAAAATGAATAACCATTATATTTTATGATTTGTATAGTTTATAAAATTGCAAGTATATTTTAGAAAATATAAATACATTGAGATGTGTGGTATGAATAAAAGATAGACACAAAAACATCAAGAAAACTTTGAATTGTGTAACAACTAACTAATATTTGTATAAAAAGAAAGACTTGTACATTGGACGGAATTGTTAATACAAGAAATATAGATTCATCTTACATAATAAGTGTATGTAGTATGTCTATTAATTTTGTTAATATTGTAAAACTAACTACATTATAAATATTCGAATTTGTTGCTATTTGTTTCTGCATGTTATTGAAAATATGTATGTAGTACACTTGCACTTGCGGTTCAGGAAATCAATCAATTAAAGTTTCGAAAATTACTGGAATGCTTTCCTCGAGAAAATCGCACTGATTACAAAAACTATTAAGCCGCTCATAGTTAATTGCTGTTGCTGCTTTGATGAGCCACTCTAAGGAATTTGTATAAAAAATGTGATAATTATAAAATTTAAATTATCTGTGTCATTTTTTCTTACTATAACAAAGTAATTGCAACGATCGCCTTGACAGCATTCATAGCACCACCAATCCTCGTACCAGATATGTGTACAATATTGCATATAGCGCTTGCGCCGCTGCTGGCACTGCTGTTTTGTTAAGCAGCGCTTTGAGACGTAATACTGCTTGAGAGCACCCTGCGAGAAATACGGCTGGCTACCCCATCGTATCTCTGTGCCGCAAACATCTTCTCCAGGTTCACATGTTTTGATTGTATTCAAGCACTTTTCTGTGTTTCCCGTTTGATTGGAACAGACATAACACTCGAGCCCAGCAACAAAATCCACTATAACAGCAGCAGCAGCATCGGATATAGAAGTGTGAGGTGTGGCAGGTACGAAGAAAGAAGCAAATGTTTATTGCCAACATTGATAAAGTTATAAAGTCATGAATTTTACCTTGACTGCAAAAATAAATTGCTAAAATTGCAAGTACTGTTATTTTCCACGTTTCCATTTTCGATTGTTTAAATGGACTTAATTCAAAAGAGTAAAATTTAGAAAGAAAATCACAAACAAATTAAACACAATTGAAGGAAAACAACGACTTGAGACTGTGTTTGACAGTCATCAGTAAACCACTCCCCAAGCGCGGCTGCCAGATGAATATAAATAACGAATAGATGAAATACCATGCAATTTAAATGGAATAACAACAATTTAAGGAAAATATATAAATAATTATTGTGCATTAAACTGAGCTTATAAATATTTATGTTCATCATAAAAAGAATAAAGCGACTTTTTTTTAAATATGTGGCATCGCAGGTTGGTTATAAAATCCCTTTCGGATAACTAGTCATTTAAGGCATTATAAAATAAGTACAGAAACCCTCCATGCAATTAAGCATGTGCAGCTGAGGTGTGGTGTGTTTTATTAAAGAATAACCCCAAATAAAAAATGAAATAAAAAATAAATGTGATGATAGGTATATTTTCTTTTAAAATGGTATAGATAACTTCAGCAGTAATGGGCACTAAGAATAAATACGAATTTTATGATTTAAGAATTTCTAGAAAAGAAAGAAAATATAACGAATGCATCATAGATTCTTACATTAGTTCATGTAAGCACAATGTAGCCACCAAAAAGCATATTCTGAGTCCCTAAGCATCTTGTATTCACTTAGCACACATAATAGCCGCGATCAACCATTGTCGTAGGTGATACTCTAACGTGTTATTGCATGAGAAAAGTGCAATTTATAGTAAATTTCTTTGGAAATATACGGATATTTTTATTTTTATTTTTATGATGACTAATCAAGATCCGCCTTCTTCCCTACTTCTTTAATAGCACAACGGCCCATGGTGGGGCTAAGTCGAGCTTTTGGCGCCATCATTCATATTGTGATTGTTATTTTTGTACGTACACTAATGTACTGTATGACCTAGTTTTATATCGGATCCGATCGGCGAAGTGAAAAGCTTTTTTGGACAACCAAGAGGTAGTGCCGTACAGAATATTATAAAATAATTTTTAGATTTTTGCCTGTATCGAAATTTGAACCACTCTAGATTTGAGCTCTCTGCATAGCAGTACAGAATACTATCAACTACTCCCCGGCGACCACCCTTTATCACTTAGGCAGGCTTTATATTCGGTAGTATCTTTAATATTAACAGAGCTTTCGATTTTCTACACCACTTTCAACCGACAATATATTCTTATATAATTCTCTTGCTATGTAATATTTTCTGATTTTAAAAATCGTGTTAAGCTTTTCGTTCAGTTTTGATAGTAGTTTAAACAGCTTATGTACATTATATGTAGATAGGCCTTGAGTCCTCATTCAAACTCATATTTATAAATTTTTGGTGACCATGGCTTGCAACCCAATAAATATAAATTTTAAATTGATCCCTATTGACATATAAAGATTATCTGGATAAAAGTTGTATCAATAACGAGTTAGTCGATAGATTTATTGAACTTAAATTCGACGTCGTTCTCAAGAGACTGGAATTTTTTTTTCTTGTGAAGTCAAATGGAGATTTTTAAATTTTGGTGGGAATTTCAATTATCAAGAAAGAAAAGACCATAAAAAATATACATATATTTACAGCTTTACAGCACTGATTCTGCAACGGTGTGTGTGCATGTGAGGAGAAATGTGAAACTGTCAATCGATGCATTTGTCATCGCAATTTCTTCTTTGTTTTGTGTCACTTTGTGATGTGTACAGAAAAAAAGTAAAAGGAAAATTTCATTTTACGGAGCATTGATTGATTTTTCTTATATTCTAATTTTATTCGACGAGTTTATATTTAAAAGAAAGAAATATTTAAAGCAAAGAGAAGCTATGGCCGCTTCATTCTTACCCATACTCTTCTTTACTGCATTCTGGGCAGGTGTTGGTATTGGAATACCAATGATGACTCCACAGGGACCAAACCAGAGTCTCATACGCTGCATTTTAATGTTAACAGCAGCGACTTGCTGGCTCTTCTGGTTATGCTGTTACATGGCACAAATGAATCCATTACTTGGGCCGAAATTAAGTAAACACGCTATTTATATGATTGCCAAAAAATGGGGACACGCATTAGAGGAAGGTTAAAAATCAAGAGCAGCGATCGTTTCATCTGTCGGACGTTAGTCATGCTGAATGTATGTAAAACGAAAATTATGGGGGAGTTTTCGTTAAAATTAAGTACTGTAAAAACACATAAGCAGAAATTGTTATATTTTAAGTTACCTACTACTACTAATTACATTTATTGTGCATTCCGCATTTATGTGTACGAAAGAAAACCTTGCTTTACGTTTATATCTCGTATCTTGAATTGTGCATTGTGTTCCAGAATTTTTTAGTTTTCCTAGTAAGTATTGTATTCTCTCTTTTGTGTTTCAACAGAAAGTGTGAATGAAATTATTAAAATCTCTATTGTGTACATTAATTATTAACCAAAGCGTATTTAGATTGGTGTTACTTAAACTATAATCTTGTTAAATTAATATGGCAAGTCAATAAATTATAAATCATAAAAATAAGTGATGAATTTATATTAATTTAAAAAAAAATTAAAAGAAAAATAATTTGTACTCGGATCTTCGCAGCTTAACAATGTCAACTATTATTTTTATCATTGTTACTTTTTAAAGCCAACGCTTTATCCGGCATTAAATAGGAATAAATAAGAATTAGGGCTACAAAATTATTGAACCAATTGGAACAGGAGAGATTTTTCACCTGAAAGTTTTGTTTGATATTATAAAAATTGCTATGAAATTGTTTCTTCTTACTTTCCCGAATTTTCTATAAATGTTGTTTTCTTTAAACCTCCCTCATCAATATAAATGCATAATGCTCATATCTTTAACTTTCACCGATATTACTTCGTGTTACAAAACTCAACAATAAAACACTTTCTCTTTTAATTTTAATTATTTGAATAGATAAAGGAAAATGATAGGAGTCAACTTTTAAATTTAGCTACATTCAGGCGCCATACAAAAAAGCTTGTGAACTTTTACTTTAACCAAGCCTAAAGAAAAATGTTCCCAGAAAAGATGAGTTTTAGAGATTTTTCAAATCGATCCATCTCACAAATTATTATCGCCAACTCCAAATATTTTAGGAAACATCATTAAATCAACCCATGTGCATTTCAGCAATGGTACAACAACAGCCTATTGTTTTCTATGGAAAATATTATTACATTTCAATTAAATTTGTTGCTTGCATATCACAAGCACATTAATTTTATTAATTCACCAACTACGCACACATTTATACTATTGCCTAGTAAACGATACTTTTGGCGATTTGTTGTTTCAGTAGGAAAATCAAACGACTCAGGGAAGCTCATTAATCGCGCCACTTCACGTGGTGTAAAATAGCGTAATTGTAATTTTTTTAATAAATTTAATCGCTTATTGTCGTTACTTTCGATTTCTTCGAGCAGTTTAACTTGTTCAAAGATGGTATCGATTTCGGTAGAACTCAGATGACTATATATCGAACCAGTACCTTCACTGTAATATGTGTAAGCTTTTGTAAAACACATTGTATTGCATGCATCTGCCGTAACGATATCCATTACCCACACGCGCTTTGCCAGCACTTTTCCCGTCAAATAAGTATCAACAGGACATGAGGATTCTGGTTGCAGTAGCCCTTTGATTGTTGTACTATCGGTATTTGAAACAAGTGGACGTGGCATCGTTTCCCAAATACTTTCACCTGCAAATGAAAAATCGGAATTCTTTCGTGCTATGCAGTAATAGCGATGTCGTGTGTTAGGCACACCGAATTGCGTTGGACTGAGTATAAGTTCACGGAAGTAGAATCCAGCCTTCTGCAGTGCTTTAAGGTAACACTTACGTGCTTCTGAACCTTCAAAGCCTTTCACATTTTCCATTAGCACATATTGAATGTTTGGACACTCGGGCAACAGTGTACAGATATGCTGAAGACCATCGGAGCGGTGATCCTTGATGTCACTATAATAACAAATTATGGCTGATAAATGATGAGTGCATTAACTTGAAAATATTGAAGCGCACCGTTTGTTGCCGACACGCGTATGCGGTTGACATGGTGGTGACATCAGAATCATGTTAACATTCAGTTTTTCCACTTTTTGCCGGGTCAGACTCTGTATATTACTGTTTTGTGCTGGGGCAGATGGGTGATTGAATGTATAAACTGCATTTGCAATTGTATTTATGTCCATCGCTGCAACCACATTTCCGTGTAGTTTCGAATCTGTAAGGATTTGTCTTCAATTATCAACGGTCAGTATATCGAATAATTTATCACTTACTCACATTTGAAGGCATAATGCATTCCACCAATTCCGCTGAACAATTCCAATATACGAAAGTTTTCCATTTGAAAAAGGATATTTGAAAGTGTTAACAAAATTCAACAATATTTTCTTTTACTTTTCTTTATTTACATTCTATTCCCAAGAATAAAACGGTTGCATTTTATGTACTAAATTTAAAGGTTACACCACTGAATTTAGAGGTAAATAAAACTATGAACTTAACTTGTTGAGTGCTACCATAAAAGAAACAAATTGGGGTCCCTCCGGCCACCAAAAATTTTTGTTACAGAATACAATAGAATATTGTTCAACAATTCAGAATATTCGATTATGTATCAAAATATATACAAAACTCGACAAATACAGTTATTTTTTGTTTATGGTGACACATTGGTTTCACGGGGCCAGGTGATTGACCATAAGTGCTTTTGTGCCACATGAGACCAACGTGTCACTGCAAACTCTTGTATGCAATTTGATGAGTTTATTCAAATTTGAAACTAAACACGATGAATCGCTCCTGCCAGAACCAAAAAATCATAGATTGGAAGATCTTGGCCGATCAAAGCGCCGTCGCTCTATAATATGCTACAAAAGATTAGCCGAAGAATCGGGTAAAGAACAAGCTTCCAGAAAAACAACGCAAACTACACTGAAAAGCGTAGCGTATGAAAAATACTATTGCCTTCAATGTTTCTTTGACTGTCATAAAATAACTCAAAATCCAAAGAATTGATGTAAAAATGTATATGTACTTGAAGTGAACTAGAAACTTTGATTTGAATTTTCTTTCAAATGATTTGATATAAAAATACTTATGTATTTGAATGTAACTGTAACCATAAAGTATTTTTTCGTTTTGAAATGTATGCATATGTACTTGAAGTGAACTAAAAATTTTTACTTCTTTTTTTTTCAAATGAATTGATGTAAAAATATTTATGATCTTTATTTACATGAATTTGACTGTAACTACAAAAAAGCATTATTTTTTTTATCACAAACTGAATCAATACGTTATTATTTCTTTTTATAAATAAAAATTAAATCCAGACAAGTAAAAATATCCGTTAAATTTCACTACTTTTTCAACAGGCCAAAATGGTGCCATAATTGTCACATACCCACAGGCCAAGCAGTATGAACGATGTAGTACATCTAGTATATCATGAATGCACTCTTTCATATGCCATCTATGACCGATTGCAGTAGCACAAAGCGAAATCTGAAATATTCTCTCGCGAGGTGCCAGGTGGCACCATGAGGACTGAAAACCCCTTCGCGATATGCGACCAACCTGGTCTCGCATGGCACTCAACGTGTTAAGTGTACTTGCAAGAACTTGAAATCATCTTTATCTTTTTCTTCTTCCTATGAGATGTGCTTGATCTGCCTGTGTCACTTAAAATATAAGTATGTGTCTTATAGACAAATGGGGCTCCTGGACTCTGGAGTTCGTAGGTAATGTATTCACATTTTTTATTTGTTCACTCGTCTTTTTAATATTTGTTTGGAAAATGAAAATAGCTCATGATCTATTTTTGAAATTTTGTACGAAAAATGAAAATATCGCAAGTGGACCATGCAATTCCAGTACTAAATTGAGTCAATACCTATTTATATTCCATTAGACAAGGCCACCCTGCTACATAATAAATTTTACTATTCACCGCTAGTTAGCACTGCGGAAAGAAGAGGTAAGTAAAACGCAATTAATAAAAAACAACCGTTTTAAAAACGTCAAACAACAGTGGATAGATAGAGAAGCAGAGAAAAAGTGTAATCTATTTGATGTCGGAGAAAAGGTGAAAATTTATTTCTTCATTCTTGCGCCAAAATCTTGAAATCTCAAATAAAATAATAAAAATTATAAGGAACATTAGTAAAGTGTTTACAGTGAATTAAAAAAAAGGGGAAAAACTGATAAATACTGGATAAAGTTAAAAAAGTTGTAAAAGTTTTTGCCTGCGCATTTAGTTTTCATCGAGCTGAGTTTGGAAAAATTTAATTTATTGAGGAAATGCTTAATAATTTTCCGCAAAAGTGGCGTTTGTAAGCGATAATTTGAGTTTTGAACGTTATTTTCTTCAGAAAATGCAAGTGAGTATGAGAAATAGTTTCTCAAGAGGAGCAAGGCGGAAAAATTACTACCGCGCTCTGCTCGTTACTCCTCCGTCATACTTATTTTTGATTATATTTGCAAATCTTCCGTTATTTCAGCAAGTGGATCAAGATCCACCGTCGTTACCCGTTGGCACGGAGGTTAGCGCCAAATATAAGGGAGCCTTCTGCGAGGCCAAAGTTAGTAAAGTGGTACGCAATATAAAGGTGAAGGTTGCCTACAAACAGGGCCTCGGTTCCGGCATAGTTTCGGATGATCTTATAAAAGCAGGACCAGGACAATTGCGCGTAGGTGCCACACTTGAAGTACGCCATCCCGATCGTAAAGAGCTGATCGAAGCAACTGTAACAAAAATTCAAGACTGTTCTCAATATACGGTGGTTTTCGATGATGGTGACATAACGACGTTACGTCGTACAGCATTGTGTCTGAAAAGTGGACGGCATTTCAATGAGAGTGAAACATTGGACCAGCTACCCCTCACGCACCCAGAACATTTTGGTAATCCAGTAGTTGGCGGCCGGCGTGGTCGCAGGCGGGGTCAATTGAATGACGATAGCTCTGAAGACGAAGATGAAAGCGACGCAAAGGAAGTTGTCAACGAAAAGGAGGAACATATTGGCAAAGTGGTGTGTGTTGAGACGGAATCGAAAAAGAAGGATAAGGAAAAGTGGTTTCCCGGTTTGGTTGTAGCTCCTACAGCCCAGGTAGCGTACATTTTAATAGAATTTTACGCTCTATATAATCTGTGTTGCTTTCTCTAGGCTACCGTACGCATACGTGTCAAAGATGAATATCTGGTGCGTTCCTTTAAAGACGGCCGTTACTACACAGTACCCAAAAAGGAGGCAGCTGAATTCACGCCCGAAGCTGCTGCCAAGCAGGATGGTCCAGCGGTTCAAGCGGCACTTGAGTATCTTGATAGCAATGCGTTGCCTCCACATTGGGATCGTGATGCATTATTCGGTTTAAGTAACTCATCTAGCGATGACGATGGCGAAATTGAATCGGATTCATCCGATGATGAGCCTCGCGAAGAGAAAGATCACTTTGTCGCACAGCTATACAAGTATATGGATGATCGTGGCACACCACTTAATAAAATGCCCTCGATACAAAGCCGTGATGTGGATTTATATCGTCTCTTTCGCACGGTGCAGAAACGTGGCGGTTATAATCGCGTAACAGCACAAAACCAATGGAAATCCATTGCTATGCGACTCGGTTTCACACCGGTTACTGTGAGTGTATCGAATTTGGTAAAACAGGCATTTAAAAAATTTCTACAACCCTATGGCGAATTTCATCGTAAGCTGGGGTGCTCAATGTTAATGACACCACGTAATTCGAATCGCAGCAAAGGGCGAAGCTTGGTGCGCGCAAATTCGGTGGCTTCACCAAAACCAGCAGACACCAGCAAAGAGTCGACAATTACGTCAAAAGCAGCTGCAGCAATAGCTGCTGCTGTAATTGCTTCATCTACTGCTGCATCGTCGCCATCAATTGCTGCTCAAAGCATTTCCTCTTTAGCAGCAACGTCGACCGCTGCAGCTATACATTCAGGCACTGAAGAATCGGAAAATACAAGCGAATCTAGCATAATGGAAACTACGAAAAATAAACGTAAAGGTTCATTGGCCTCTTCTGTCGGTGGTAGCGGTAGTGTAAAAGTGAAAACACTGGTCGAGAAATATGAGGAAAAGGTGGCCGCATCCAATAAAGATGATGGCGATGTTCCACTCTCGAAAATTAAAGCAGCAGCTGCTGCTTCCTCCCGCAACGATGACAAAGATAAGGATAAGGAGAAAGAAAAGGATAAGGACGTGGATAAGGATAAGGACAAAGACAAAGATAAGGACAAGGAAAAAGACAAGGATAAAGATAAAGATACAAGTTCAAAAGAAACCGTGTCTTCTGTAAGTTCACATCAACAGTCAAATCGAGATTCGTCGCCATCAGGAGGTAAGTAAAATATGTACATTTTTCTAGCTATTGTGGAAGATTAGAAATTCTCTTTAGTTTTTCAGCAGAGAAACTAAGTTGATGTTTTCATCATTCCATTATCTCGTCTATTGCAAATTAATGCTTGAAATTGTACATAATTTGTTAAAATTAATAAGACAAACGAAATGTTACCAATATTATCAATTCGAGTAACATGTGTACTCCCGGCGTGTTGTGTTTTTGAAAATTATTCCAAAACGAATCTATGCTACTATCTGCACCCATCATAATTGAATCACCACCAGGATGTTTGTGTACATTATCAGTGACATCATATATGCCAATGCCATATGTAACCCATACATGTATTTCTGGTGAATTGTGCTTCTTGTAGTTGAGCAAATCGTTTCGTTTTAAATGCGTTTCTTATGTAATAACTGCACTAGTCAATTTCGCTGCAAAACTAATACTTCCAAATGGCAAGTAATTTTTACATTCATAATAAGTGTATCCTATTGTTACTAATCCCAGTGTTAGCAGGGAATAAAATACTGTCTTTGGATATTCAGAAGGTGCCTATTCAGTTTTATTCAACTGCTTTAGCTTCGAAATTTTTAAATGTCAACTCTCAATCTAAATTAGCGATATATTTTTATTCATCTCGTTTGTAGAAAAATATTCATAAAAAGAGGTTAGTTTTGCCGAAAAAGCTTTTGAATTAACCCAAGTTAGGTAAATAAACATATGTTTTATCTCAACGGTGGAGTGATGTGCGTCCGTGTTATTGTGAAGCGCATCACTTTGAAAGCTCGTTACTATTTTTACTGTGGTCTTTGCTCACCAACTTTCAGAAATTTGCTGCAATAATTATGTGACCCCTTTGCATAATTTCATATCTTTTACATTTTCCTGAATTTTCGAACTACATTACACCATTTTTGCCACCTACAGAAGAAGCACACTCTTTAACCATCAATCAGATGATCAGATATGTTTGCATCAAACTTCATAGAAATATGAATAATTTGTGGTGAAAGACTGATCGAAATCGAATTGATAAAATTTTATTCATTTATGAATTTTGTTTCAGTTTTATAATTGATAATCCTTATTGTCTTCTAAAGATAATAAAGTTAACTAAGTTGAACTTTAACACGATGGTAAGCATTCGCAAGAACACCACGCAAATTCCAGATATTCGAAAACTTTTCAGGCTGCACATTGTATTGTGAATCGACTGCCTTTGCCCATATTTCCACTTCTGGCGTAGATTTCTTATCGACCGGTATACGCGCTGTCCACAACGACCAACCATAATGACGACCGTCGGGTTCATCTTCCTGTTCCAGTTCTGCAACATGCCAAGTCTTTCCCTTATCAGCTGTTAGGTCTACACGTACAATGCGACGACCACCGCCAGACCAAGCATAACCTCGCACTTTTATGTAACCATCCGCAGAGACTTTAATGCGCTCGCCTGCAACAGGCGTGCAAATAGCCGAAGTGACGGGCATTGCTTGTATGGCTGGAGATTTTGAAAAGTCTACTGTATCCCAATCAGTGCTGGGACTGAAACCTTTGTAGTCATTTTGTTGCCAATGTGCATCAGACTCCTGTTCGGAGACAGCAATACGCGTCAACCATTTGACATTACGTGCGCCGATTGTGCCTGGTACTACAACACGAATTGGAAAGCCATGATCACGACTCAGTGGCTTGCCATTCATTTCATAAGCGAGTATACAATCTCCACGTTCATCCAATGCCTTTGCCAGTGGAATGGAAGCACCATAAGGATTTGATGTGGGATCTAAATCAGCACCCTCGAAAACAACGTGCAACTTTTCATTTGGTTGCACCCCCATAGCGATTAAAACATCACGTAGGCGCGCACCAGACCATTTGGCATTGCCAACAGCACCAGCTCCCCATGAAAGACCTGAAAGACGATATATCACAAAATTATTGTATTTGTACTAAATTAGTTGCTTTGAGAAAGGCAGCCTTACCCTTTACGGGTTTCAACTCGATCATTTCGGAACGCCTATTGCCACCGCACATTATGGCTGCAGATACTGTATGCTTGGGCAACGCTTTTATTTGTTCCAAATTTAATGTTTTCGTACATTGCTTTGCACCTGCTTTAGGTGTGTCCACTTCAATCTCTAACTCATAAGTAGCAGTATCGATAACAGGCACTGGTAAATGATTTCTTACATAAAATATCTCATTTGGAGTATATAAATTCTCAGCTAAGAGGCTTATAGGTGGTTCAGCATTGAAGGGTCTTTCAGATGTCGGCTTTAATAGCGAAGAACGTTTCGGTTCATGGGCCCACGGTGAGCCCATGTCATCGGTGCTTGCCTCATCTTCTATTGATATGTTACCAATACGATATTGCTCTAGGAGTGTGAGAATTTCACGATTGTTGTGCTGTTGGTAAATAGCCCAGAATGGATCTATTGCAGCGCCAGCGCCAAGCAAGATTTTATCGCTGCCCGGATGTTTTGGTATGTACTCAGTAATATCATAAACTCCAATGCCATATGTAATCCAGACCCCGTTCGATAATGAATTATGCTTTTGCACATCGTCTAGCTTAAAAGTAGGTAAATCTTTACGTTCAGTTGAATGCCATAAACGAAATGCTTCCTCTTTAGCATCAGTGCTGCTTGTAGTAGTAGATGAAATATCTTTCTCCTTTAATGCCACTGTTTTCATTCTACCGGAATTGTTCTTGTAGTCAAAGATTACATATCCAGCTACAAAACCTCCTAAAGTAAGCAATGAATAAATACGTGTATGATTCAAGCTGGAGTTGGATCGTTGTGAAGAACTTGAACCAGAGGCCTGACGCCATTGAAATTGTTTACTGCCATTTTCGTTGCTGATAATGAATTTTGCCGGCAAATGATAAGACGACGCTATCGTTGTCGAGCGTTTCTGTAGAATTTTTGCTGTTGCTCTGAGCAGAAAACTCATTTTGAATTAACTGAAATGTAAATATTAGCATTTAATTTATTTAGCGTGAGTAGACTACTAGATAGCAAAACAATTTATACGTGTTATTAAATTAGGCATCAAATTCGAATGAATAAATAAACCTTTCATATCATAAATCAATTAAAACTATGCAAATAATATAATCAAGTGGTGAGGAGTAAACACTCGTTCACCTAAAAAAGAGAAGCACTTGTAGCGAATCTGGTTCAACCGACGCCATGGCCTCACACTTTTAACTTGTCTGTACAAAATAAGCTAGTTCACTTGGCATGCAATGGTTTATGTTTTAATTGTTACTTTATGGAGAAATTGTGCATGAAAAATGCATTTCGCTATGTAAGAGCAACCAACTGCATCATGTACAATTTCCAGTTATGCTTAAACTGTTTTTTATGCTCCACAAATGAAAAACGGCCAAAGAGAAACACTTATTTGCATTTGTGCGATGCAACAGCTGTTCTTGTTGCTCTTGAATTTGTTATTATTGTGACATTTCTTTTAATTCTTGTTACTCTTTTGCTTTGAGAATTCTAACAGTATTATTTCGTAAAAAAAAAAATAATTTGTCTTTAATACTCTACTCTGTAAATTCCAAAATTTTATATTCTTATCAGTAGTATTTGTGTTTATTGTATTTATTTCTTGAACTTCCAGATAAAAAACCCGATTTTTTTAGTTGTTTTATTTTTGTTATTATTTGATTCGTTTAATTTTTGCGTGTTTCTATTTCTCTATAGAAAAATATATATGTATGTGTATATGTACATGTACATATATATCTACAAATTTATAATAAATTAGAAAAATTCAATTTTCAATTTATAACCGATTCACTTAATAACTATTAAAAATATCGTAAATGAATTTTGTAAGTTCAAATACTTTTAATTTTATTCGATATTAAAATAAAACAATAATTGTGGTCTGAAGACTGGTTTTACTAGTGTCGGCAATTTAATTAAACGTCAAATTAAAACACAGCTGAATACATATGTATTCTATTCTCTCTCTTTGAAATACTACGTTATGAAGAATAGGCAAAGAGAAGATGAGAAAATAAATATATAAAATTTTTTTTTTTATCTCGGACACAAACCTTTGAAAAGTTTTCTTATTATTAAAGAAAAATAAAAAGAAAGAAAAAGTTACTTAGCTATTAACCCTACACCTACCTATTTATTTAATCAGAATCTCTTTTTAATTATACCCCAAAGCAGAAGGCTAAGAGTGAAAGGTAAACCTAAGTATACAATATTTTAGAAAATTAATGTTTTTTTTTGACGTGACATTAGATCGACACAAATTGCTCAGATATTTATTTATTTTATTTTTATTTTACATAACAGGGTCATCGGGCATAGAAGGGTAGGTGGAAAAAAGTGTCAATATAATTGAACTTAATGTTATTTTACAATGAGTTGGGTTGAGTGACTGTCCAACGAAGGACTTAGACTGAACGGCGGGGAGGCAATTTGTTATCACTAGGTGGGTTTGCCATTGCTTACTGCGATGTGTATCGGTAGGAATATAAGAAAGTTATAAGAATTAACCGTCAGAGCAAGACAGGAATCGAACCTGCAACTTCCCGGGTGAAAGTCTAGTGCATTACTAGACTATCGAGTCCGTCTATTTTACAATAGTGTTGACTTTTGCTGAATTCATTCAAATTTTCTTTGCTAGATCTACCCTTACACCAATAATAGGTCTTGGCCACCTGTAAAAGCTTTGCCAGTCATATCTGCTATGCGCACGCTGTCTACAGTTGGAAAAAGCAAGAGACTGGTCCCCATGTCCACTGGTTTCTCTATCACTTAGAGTCGGGGCATTTTCTTTCTTTCGCTCATCATGAACTAGCAAACAAAGCTGCGGGATCATAGATCTGGAAAATTGATGCACTCCGCTCACACATGTCGAAATATAAATTTTGCTAAGTATTTTTCTCTCGAATGTCCACTCTCAACCGTGGATGGTCGCCATCTAAACGAGATTGAGTTTGAATTTACAGAGGCCAAGTTTTAAAGGCCTGTTTTACCATGTGCTAGTTTAAAAATGCTAAATATGCCAGTATTTTTTCGTTTACCTTCAATATGTTTGTTATTTACAATTTTTCAATTCAAATACCTATGTAAATTCTCAAAAAAAGTAAAGTAAAAGTAAAAAAAGGGCCTTAACTTCTGACTAAGAACTTAATGCTTTCGTAAAATATATAATATTTATTGGTTTACTAAGAATTATTGAGTTCTAAACAAAATTTGTGTGCTGTTGTCTTTATATACCATGTAGATAGTAAGTCACTAAAACTTAGTACCATGTACCAATTTATGAATATTAAAATCCCCTCGGCATACCGAAACATAATGCCGATGCTTAGTGGGTTGCTTCATTATATCTCACAAATTAATGCTTAAACCAATTTCTGTGATCCAATTATTCTATAATACTTATGTTTTAATCTCATAAAAATAGTGATAACACTATATTTTTCACATATACTACTACTACTACATTATCCCTCTTATAATCGTAGGTCTTAATGCATCGGCGAAAAAGGAAAAATATCAAAGAAAACAAACGCCCCAAGGTGATGAAAAGCGTGGTAAACGTAAAAAAGACGAAATCGCTGTTGAGAAAATTGATGTTGGAGATTTTATAGTTGAAATTGGGGATAAGCTTAAGGTATACTATCACGAAAAGAAGGTCACCTATGAAGCGAAGGTCATTGAGATCGCTGTTCAACGTGGAACACCAATGTACCTGGTACACTATACCGGTTGGAATAACCGTTATGATGAATGGGTGCCACGTGAACGAATTGCAGAGAATCTTACAAAAGGTTCGAAACAAAAAGGGCGTACCTCAAGCGCTGGTTCAGGATCATCGGATAAACCGAAAGAGAATCCACCAAAACCACCTACAGCTGCATCGTTGAATTCGATGATTGCAAATAGTTCGTCATCACTTTTGGGCTCATCCAGCGCTCAATCAACAAAAGCTTCAACAATATCCGTGAAACGTGGACGTGGCCGAAGTGATTCACTGCCTCCGCGATCAACTACACCATCGTCGGTTGCTTCGAATTCTAGTCGCACAAAATCACCGGCTACATCCAGTTTCAAGAAGCGGCCAACGCGTACTATACCGAATACATTACGTCGCACCTCGGCAAATGTGTCGGATGTGTCGATGCCCACTGAATCGGATACGGATTCTGATGAACCGGTGCGACGTCCGACGCGTGCTGCTAAATCTGGTGGAATTGGTGTGGGAAAATCTTTGGCCAAGGGAAAAATGTCTGTTTCTGCGGCAAATAGTCAATCGGACACAGAAGACGATGATGACGATGATGGTCCTTCGACCAGTTTAAGAGCAATTGGCAGTTCTACGACGAGCAGTGTTGGGTCAAAGGGTCGTGATTACGATTTGAATCAAATACGTTCCGAGCTTAAGGGATTCCAAAGATTGAAAACGCCATCTTCGCCCGGTGATGGTAATTCAACCAAAGAGTTAATCTCAATTAAAAGTGAACGTAATTTCGATATTAAGGTGAGTGGTGATGGAACGAGCGGTGGTGATGTTGGTGCGGCAGTTAAGGATGAACTAAAAGTGGAACCGAAGGATGAACCAACTAAATCATCGTCAACAGACTCTTCATCTGACACTGAGTCATTCGGGGATGATGATTCTCAATCTTCAGATAAAACGACAACACTCGAGAATATGACAAAGAAATTCCAACAAAAAATCAATGCAGATAAGCAGCGTGTTATGGAAAAGCCATCGTCAAGTGGAAAAACTATTGCTGAAAGGGGTATTGTTGAAAAGATAATAAAGGATGCAATGGCAGAGAAACGACAAGAGAGTCTTAAAGCCAAACCAATTGTTAAAGAGGAAACAACAGCCAAGGGAGCTAAAACTGAATCTGAAAACGATACAGTGAAAACATTAACGGAAACGGGTCGTAAATTGGCAGGAACTAAAGAGGAGGTAAAGGATGAAGACAAGAAACAAGTTGCAGTGAATGAAACAAAGTCGGGCATAATTGCACCCGCCCGATTTGGTGCTGGTGTTGCTTCTATCAGTAAATATGCATCGGTTATTGTGGAGAAACCGCTTAGTGTGGTTAAAAAAGCTGAAATGACTAGCGTTAAAAAATTAGACACACCTAAGAAAGGATCTGAGAGCAGTAGTTTACTACAGTCAAAGAAATTTATTGAACCGACACATAAAGAAATTATTAAGGTTGAGCCACCTGCAGCATGTTCGCCTTCATCATCGTCATCTTCATCATCCTCTTCGTCATCATCGACCTCAACGTCAACACGGTCGCTGCCAGATATGAGCAAGCTTGATATTAGTGGCTCTTCAACCTCATCGTCATCTTATGCTGTTGTCGCAAGTAAGGATTCTAAATTTACGCCAACAATTACCAAACCTACATCGCCGGACATATACGAATTCAAAGATCCAGAACCATTTGAGTTCGAGATACGCAAATCGCCCATGGTATCAAGTAGTAGTACTGCAACAGTTGTTTCTGCAGCGGCTACAGTAACTGGTAGCGGAAGCGGCGGCGGACCTATTCAAACAAGCCCACGAAATAAAACAAAGCTGGCAGCAGCACAACAACAAGCCACTAACGATCACCAGCCACCCACACCGAGCCCAATGTCTGCGCTAATGAATCGCAAAAAACGTGGATCGCCAATGAAAGAAGCTGCTGAGAAATCGAAGCAGTCAAAAGTAGAGACGCCGGAGAAAACAACACACTCGCCAATAGTAGCCGATGCAAAATTAACTCATCACGTTGCAGCTATAGCGTCAAATATGCCATCAGCCCCATCGACCGTTTTAAAGACCACTCCAACAACTCAGAGCAAGGTAATTACAGCTAATGTGCCAGTTAATCAGCCCACAGCAATGTTAGCTCCGCCGATTCCCCACAGCGGTAGTGGCGGAGTCGTTGGTGGTGGCAGTAGCAGCGGCCACTTAACTCCTCAAAAAGCCGATGCTTTAGCGGTGCATACACCTTTCGATGCTCTGCGTAAGTCGCCCAGTTTCAATTTAAATATTAACGCACTTAACGAAGAACTTGCGCAAACCGTTCAAGAAACCACGCGTGCGTTAACCGATGCACTTCAAACACCAACGATACCACCCATAACAGAAGCAAGCCCCACAAAAAATCCAGAAACTTCCATCAGTGGTGCTACTACACCCGGCAAGAGTACGAATGCAACTACAATTATATCTCCGAAAGTTGTAACACCACCAGCGGCACTCTCTACCAGCAGCACAGCTGCAACCAAACCCACTGCGGGTAGCCCCTTTGTGGAAACACGTAAGGATCTTAGCAATGTTTTCGAGCTCTCTTTCAGTGAGGGTTCCAGCTCGAATAGCGAATCTAAGGACAACAAATTCGAATTGAAGAATGCAAAGATTTTGCTTTCAACATCTGCGGGCGCCTTTGATTTGGAGCCACCGAAGTTGGAAAATAAACCAACTTCGATTGCGGATAAAGTGTTGAAAGCAATTAGTCAGAAAAAAGAAGAGGTGGAGAATAAGCACAAAGAAGGCAAGAGTGAATTGGATAAGGACAAAATTGAAGAACAAAGCAGTCACGTGAGCGTCACTAAACAAATACCGGAATCGCTTTCCTTGGCAACAATAATCAAATCCACGCTGGAAGGTTTACCATCAACGTCGGCAAGTTTAGTAACTGAACCATTAAACATAAACACTGAATCACAAACAACTTCGATTGGGTCTCTGCTAAGCGCTGATAGAAGTGAAAGTCTTAGTAGTTTAGAAAATTTCCAATCCACCAGCGGCACAATACTTACACCATCTGCATTATCCACCAAACGTACACCGCTCACAAGTCCGGAGCCTAAACTAAGTATACTGGAATCGATTAATGTCAAGAACAATGATCTTAGCGAGACTATACTAAAACTTGAGTGCGCCATTCAAAGAAAGACACCAGTTGCTGGCTTATCAATGAGTACGCCACCAACGTCTAATGTAGCTGCACCGAGCACCTTCTTTGATGATTCAAACGATAGCACTGATTCAGAGCGTAGACTTGTTATTGAAGATGTATCCGAGGACCCGCCCGAGGTACAAAAGAGTCCGATTATAATGCAACACCAGCAAGTTGAAGGCAAGACGCCCGTGAAAATTGATGCCGTTGGTGCCAAAGCAACACCGAGTAATATTGTAACACAAGTGCAGTCACCCACTCCACTGAAGGTCATTATAAATGCAAGTAGTAGAGCGGCAATGTCAGCGGCATCAATTGCCAGTCCAGTAGCAGCCATGAATCCAGCAAATATATCTAGCAAACTGCAGCATGATAACACTGCATTAATAGTAACGCCAACTAAAGTGTCGGTAGCATCTTCGCCTGTACAACAACAACACCAGTCTTCCACTATCATTAAAAATCTACAACACCCACACCAACTGCAGCAAACGCACTACACACCAATTGTACAAAGCACTGCTTCCAGTCATTTGGCACGTGCATCGGAAAGTGATTATGCTGGTACATCTTCTGTTGCCACAAAGGAGGATAATGTTTCTTCTAGCACACATGCGCATGGGACTCCTATAAAGGTGGTGACACCAGCCAAGCAGCAGCTGCAACAATCGCAACGGACTGCAGCTAACTCCACTGCCGCTACTGTGGTGCCAATTATATTGCCAGACATTCCAGTCTCGGTTGTGGTAGCATCCAGTGCCGTACCATCGGTTGTGGCTGCAGCACAAGCTGCAGCGGCTGCATTGCAACAGAATCCCAAGGGTACCACACCTCAAAAACAACAAAAGCAACAATTGTTCAATACGAAACTCGCTACCAACAGCAGCGGAGCAACCACATCGTCAACTGTCATTGCAATGCCATCGGCAACGGCTACATCATCCTTTGCTGCCAACTCAGCCTCGCTGAAAACATTTGAAACCGCAGCAGCTATACGCAATATGCCAAGCTCAAGTAAGCATTCAGCATCCGGCGATGACAAAATATCTTTAGTCGCACACTCAACTACGAATGTTATCACACAATCACAAACAGTATCTGCAACTTCTGGCTTCTACTTAGATGCGCGCACAGAATTGCGTCCCGAAGATGGAGTTAAACCAATCACAGATACACTACGTGACAACCCGACGATGACGACAAATGAACGACAGCTTCACTCCAGTTTCAAAGAATCGGCAACAGAAGATACTACGCGCTCAGATGAGTTTGCAACTGGACTGATCCCAGCAGATGCACACACGGAGTCTATAAACCTATTGTGTGAAGAAACCATTCCAGGCAGTCCAGCACCTGCATTCGTGGGCAAAGATGAACCGCTGCTACAACGCACTGGCGGTGGTGTTGTTGGCCCTCATGCGCCTGACACTGATAGCAATAAAATAGATTACGCTGCAACCAAAGATCTCCCTAGCACCTCAAGTGCAGCAGCTATTGCACAAATTGCATCAGCAGCAGCCACCGCCGTGGTTCTGCATCCTCCAATTACAGGCAATAGTTCACCAAATGATTCCGTCAGTCAAGATGACAGCAGTGAAGACCTTAAAAAGAACTTGGATGTCGAAAATGAAATATCACCACGTAAACGTAAGCGCACGCGTAAACAATCGGAACTGATTGCGCTCGTCGATCAACATACGAAGCGCCGTAGACATTTGTCTTTAAAGAAAAATAATGGTAAGGACGCATATGCAGCTTCAGGAGCTCAAATGTTCAAAAAATTTAACTTTATTCTTTATGTTATTATCTTTTTAGCTGGCTCTGATAGTGATGAAAATTCCGATTCTATATCGCAACGTAGCACAACTTTATCACGACATCAACATCATCAGCAGTTGCAACAACAGCATCAGTTGCAGCAACAACAACAATCGGCATCTGGCATACGACCATGTCCATACAACTTTCTGGTTCAGCTTGGTAAGTATTTAAAAAATATTTGTACTTTATTTGTCTTTGTTTTTCTACTTGAGTACCGAATCCGTGGGAACTGGAGCAGCAATCAACCACTTGGTGGCTTTGATGCAACCAAAGTGTCTTACTTTATTAAAACGGATAAATGTTTGCCAATTTTAGCAATTTTTTACTGAGTGAGAATCTATTCCGAGGCTACTGGGACTCCAGTGTAGAACTCATTCTCCAGGGCACCGTTGAAGAATTTAGCTAAAATACATACCTTGTAATTAATGGTGCTTGAAATCACTATTTTATATCAAGCATCTTCCAAGCAACTTTTGCAATCAGTCTTTTGTACACAATGCAACCTCAAGGGTATTATAAAATAGTAGGATAGCAACTCGTCAGTCTAAGCGATGAGTTTCATTGAAGAAATCCTCAAAATGAGAGTGGAAATAGCTAGGCTTATTGAATGAATCAACAGTTTTTTATATATATTGCTTAAATTTCCACGTTGAAGACAAAGCTTTTCGAGATTTTGGGGAACTGTTGAGGTACCTACATCTCCTTAATCACATATGCTAATTTTTGTTTTAGTTAGGGAACAGCACATCCTAGTAGATTAGCCATGTATAACTTGTTGTATTTAGGACGAACTTTTTGTTCCCATCGGAATGACCCATTTTATACACAATATCGTTTTTTGGGGAAATTGGATCTTGAAGTTCCTACACAAATTTTCGTGTTCTATGAAGTAATCTTCTAACTATTCTTTGCTTTTTTGTAGATTCATCTTTAAGTTCAGATCAATGTATTGCTATACTACTGAAGCAGATACAAGATTTACGAAAGACCTACAATATGATCAAAGGTGATCTTGCCAGCATTGATCGACGACGCAAAAAGCTTCGACGACGTGAACGTGAAAAGAAACAACAGCTACAAAGTCAGCAACAACTGAAGATTGGAACTTGAAAAATATACACGGAACAGCATATATAATTAACTATATATATATATATATATATATACAATCTACAATTAGAAATAAGTTCGAATGCGCGGAAAATTGAAATTATGAAGTTCGTAAAGTGTTTGTGCGTATTATCTTCTTATCTCTTGTTTACTTATATTTGCATAAAAACATATATACTTAATACTTATATATTGTAAGTATGTAGCATTAAACTAGAAATGTAAGAATTGTGCAAATATATATTCAACATTAATATTAATAACATTTTAATGCATTCGTGAATATTAAGAAAACAAACATTGAAATTATAAACAACAATATTTCATTTCATTGAGAAACACTTGTACTCTTTTTTACTTGTACTTTTACTTAAGACACTGAATAACCGCCTTCCAAATTCAAGTGATGTCCATTAACGAAACTCGATTTGTTACTCAGCATATATATAATGCCATCGACAACCTCCTGGACCTCGCAGAAACGACGTTGCGGTATATGCGCCAGCAATGGTTCTGCCTTCTTTGGATCACTCCAATTATCACGACCCATTTTCGTTAGCACCACTGTCGGATTCACAGAATTGACGCGAATTTTACGCTCTCCCAACTCGAGTGCCAACGAACGTGTCAAAGAATCGACAGCTGCTTTTGAAGCACTGTATGCGGTGTGCCCATCGAAGGAACGTGATGCTGCCAATGATGAAACATTCACTATAGCCGCACCATCTTTGAGTTTCGGTGCCAAGGCTTGCGTTACATTAAAAATTGCTTTGATATTGACATCGAAGGTGCTGCATAAAATATAAAATATAATGGAATCATATGTAGACAATTAAAAATAAAAATTAATGCAATTTAATTAATTTTTCACTTACTCATCGAAATCCTTTTCTGTTAGCTCACTGAATGGTTTAATTATAGCCACTCCAGCATTATTAACCAAACCATCTAATTTCGGCACTGTGGCGAGCGCTTCACGTGTCCTATTCCAATCTTTTAGGTCGACTTGCAGTATTTCAACTGATTGTTTAGTTTCAACTTTAAGCTGTTCCAAACTATCTATCGATCGTGACACAGCGATAACTTTTGCGCCCAGCGCTGATAGTTGCTTACATAGCTCATTTCCAATGCCTTGGACAAGTGAATTGCAATGAAATTATTATAATATTTATTAATTTGCTTTGCAATGAATGTTAAGGGAGTTATTGCAAGTAAGCGCATCTGAATTATGCAAATTATGGTAACGGAAAAGTATAGTATCACATATGCGAGTATCTTCATGTATGTAAAGCGCATTAACATTATTTATCTTCTACCTCTACAGTAATTAATATCACGATTCATTTAAAAAATGATCGATTTTGGAACGGTGACTCTTTGAGTGCGCATTTCTTTTAATGGCACATATTTACGTACTTATAAAGAAGGAACCAGTAAACTCCAACGGTTGTTCCTATTACCAGCGAATAGTGTAAATAAAGATATTTTAGCCCTACCCTCAACAGGTAAGAATAAGATGAAATCGCTGTCATGGATTCGATATAATAATCATAGCACTAGAAAATCTTAGAAACTTTTCCAAGCGGAGATAACTGCATCCATTGAAAGGCTGTGATGTGACGCCAGGAAGCAGTGCCAATAT
The DNA here is from genome assembly GCA_958295655.1 of Palloptera scutellata. Classification (NCBI taxonomy): domain Eukaryota; kingdom Metazoa; phylum Arthropoda; class Insecta; order Diptera; family Pallopteridae; genus Palloptera; species Palloptera scutellata. The sequence goes on along the minus strand of OY282449.1, from coordinate 112,825,653 downwards.
ATCTTTGTTCTTTCTTTTAATGGCACAACAGCCCATGGAGGGCCTGGGGTGATCTTTTCGCATCCACTCTTGGTGTGCGTGATATATTTGTACATCAACGGAAGGGACTTACAGTACTATGCCGAATCCGACCGGCGAAGTGAAAATCTTTCCATAGGCAATTTTTACTTTTGTAGATTTGCCATTGCCGGCGAAGAGGAGGTGCTGTGTAGAGAAAACTATTTTTTCTACTATTTGATTTTACCTGTGCCGAGAGTTGAACCTCGGACACTCTGCATAGCAGGCCCAAAGCACTACCAATTACGCCACAGCGACCACTTCATAGCATATTTATCAAATAAAAATCAACTTTAAGCTACTAAGACATGATATACATATATGTATATGGAAATAACAATATTAAAAGTAACGATATAGTAGATTGGTGGAGTAGCGTTAGAATGCGAAAACTAATTGATTGACATCGATTAACATTCCTATAGCAAAGATACAAATAAGCTTAAACCAGGTAACATATGACAAATGACAAAACTACTGTTACAACAGTCCATTTTGAGCCTAGGCCGATCTTTAACATTAACATCTGAGTAAATTTTGTTGTTCCTGGACGTACCAAATCATTCGTTTAGAAATATAACAATCACAAAATGAATCGATGCGAGATGTCTGACCTAGGCTCCTGGCCGTGCTCCAGATTTCAATCACCTGAGCTATTATAAATTATGTAAACCTAAACGCCTCTGTCTGTAAAATCTTCTCTTGCTAGCCTTATTAGATGTACGAATAGAAGCTTTAGATCAAGAAGTATGTATCGGATGTATTTTTTTTAGAAGCGGAGAACTTTAAATAGAAATAAATTTTAAAATTAAAAATTTTTTTTCTTGACATTAACGTTTGAATATTATTTCGGGCATGTGGCCACCGCATGGCGTAATATGGAGGGCCAATTTTCACACACTTACTATACTTACTTTAAATGGCACAACAGCCCATGGAGGGCCTAGGCCGAGCTTTTCGCATCCACTCATGTTGTGCGTGTTATATTTGTACATGAATGGAAGGGACCAACAGTTTAATGCCGAATCCGAACGGCGAAGTGAAAAGCTTTTCATAGCAATTTTTACTCTTGTAGGTTTGCCATTGCCTGCCAAGAGGTGGTGCCGTGTAGAAAAATTATTTTTTCTACTTTTTGATTTTGCCTGTGCCGAGATTCGAACCCCGGACACCTGCGCACCAGTCCAACGCTCTACCACTACGACACAGCGACCACTAATTTTCACACACTCTTCGCAGTAAATCAGGCTGTATTTCGGTAATGAAGCGTCGAATGTTAGCTTCCTCAAATGCTCAATTGTTTCTGGAATATCGGCGTAGAAATGTGACTCTACTTATCCCCAAAGAAAAAAAATCTAATGAAGTCAAATTGCACGAATGAGTCCAGGTCCATTTCAAATGTTTCATTCAATTTTTCAATTGTGCTGAAACCACATGTCTGCAACATTGATGCTTTCCCTTTGAGGCACGAAAAAGTTAGTAATCATGTCTCTGTACCGCTCACCGCTGTATGGTAACGTTCTAATCATCATCATTTTTGAAGACATACCAATGATAGCACCGGCCCATAAAGCGGACCAAACGGTCACTTTTACTGGATGTAATGGTGTTTCAAGAACGGCTTGTGCATTATTATCGTTTCAAAGGTGGCAATTTTGTTTATTGACGTAGCCATTGCACCAAAAGCGTGCTTCATCACTGAACAAAATTTTCAAATGAAATTGTGGATCAATGGCAATTTTTCCTTCGGCCCTTTCACCAAATGCTCGGCGCAAACGATCGTGTGCTTCAATCGGCTGTCACAGCAAACAGTGTTGCCAATTTAAAGTTCTTTCTTTCTTTTTTTTTTGGTTTAATTACTAGAGCATTATTAACCAAATTATCTAGTTTCGGCATTGTAACGAGCGCTTCACGAGTCCTATTTCAATATTTTAGGTCGATTTGCAGATTTAAAGTTCCCTCTAAAAAATTTTAGAGGGAAATATTACCAAGCCTGTGGTATGGTCGTAACTATTGTTGTTAATTCGACGATTGTTTGAGATCAAGTTAAGTTAATATATGCTATTTTAAACGGCTGTAATACCTTATCTGTAATGCATTCGTATTTGATTTTGTTTCCAAACTAAAATTTATACAAGCTTAGTTGCTAGGTGGCAATTTGCTATAAAAGAGATTAAAATATGTAATAAATGATATGAGAGCATATACAATTTCGATAGGAATAAACAAAACTTAAGTTATTTAAATGAAGAAAGACACAGAATATGGGCACCCTACAGTTTATAGTTCATCGATTTGATCTGCTTGTATTTCTCTATAGTTACTATCTACACTTCTAACTAAATATCACTCATGGGAACGTTTTGTGCATCGTCTTTCTTTACATACATACATACATACATAGGTACTTAAATGCAAGTATCTACGGAAGTCTTTTAGTTACATTACAAACAAATATTTAGTGTTAGTAGTCACCTGCTCCGGCTCCAGTTACGAGTATTGTTTTATTTGCTAAATCCTCAAACATGTTTTCAATTCTCCGCGACTTCGCACCAGGTACTTGCAAAATTGATAAGCAGAACTAAACTACGGCAATAAAGTAACAAAATGTAAAAGTTTTTTGATGGGAAAGCTTTTCAATTTGATGACCGCCACACAGATAAAGTAAAAAATTAGTTTTAACACTAACATGACCGGTATGTTTCAAACATGCCTTCAGCGATTTTTTTGTTTTGCACCAGTTTCTATACACTTTACTATATTCTTCGATGATTCCACTAGAAATTAGGATGAAGTTACTTAACTTTATCCGGGTGACAATTAATAAGTGTATACAACTTTCTTCGTGCTATAGAAAAAGCAGAAAACCCACCGTTAATACTTCAACCAATCGAAAAGAAGTTCCAAAGCAGGTGCAGCGTAGTGCAACTTGATGCACTACGCTGCACCTGCCTGGAATTAAAGTAATTTGAGAACAATATTTACAAATTCACATATTTTTGTATTAACTTATTTACAAATATTTACAGTTCAGTTTTTTAGTTTAGTTAGGATTTATCAAATGCATTAATTAAAGTTAATTAATTATTAATTCCGTTGGTAGGACTCGCTTTAGCCGCCGCTGGTAGTTCGACTCGGTAACCGGTAATATTCTCATGTCTGGATTTGGATGGTCCATCAATTTAGAAGTATGACGTATGCTTATTTGTCGTACCATTTCTGTAACAAGACTGACATTTAAGTCACGATGGATATCGAAGTTTGATATGTACCATTCCGCGTTGATGATGGTTCTAAGTATTTTGGATTGCTGTCGTTGAATTATTTGTGTGTTTGATTTACTCGCCGTGCCCCATATCTCAATACCATAGGGCCAGATAGGGATAAGTATTGTTTTCATAATTAAAAGTTTGTTGTTTGTTGATAGCTTCGATTTGGAGCACAATAACCAATAGAGTTGGCCAAAACGCTGTTTCAATTGATTTCTTTTAGCTACAATATGATCTTTCGACGTTAGTTTTTGATCGATTATAATGCCAAGATATCTTGTATTGGTATTTACAGGCACATATTCATTGTTAATTTTCAACGGAATCACTTCTAGTTTTCGGTTAGTATACACAACTTGGGTAGTTTTCTCAATGTTTACGTCTATTCCCCACCTGTTAAATTATTCGAACACATCATTGAGTATGGCTTGGAGATTTCGTGTTGCCTTCTGTAGAGAGCGATCCGCAGCCAGCAAGACTGTATCGTCCGCAAATGTTGCAATCATATTTTGAGGACCAGTAGGCTTTGGTACATCCGCTGTGTACAACAGGCCCAAGCACACTGCCTTGAGGAACTCCAACTTGCAGCTGTTTTATTTCCGAGGTTGCATCTTTGTATTTGACGTAAAACCATCGATTTACCACATAGCTGTTGAGCAATTGATAGTAGTTTGAAGAGAGATGGATAGATAGTTTATGAAGTAATCCGCTATGCCACACGCTATCTAAGAGAAAAGTTGCTCACGAAACTGGCATCAATAGCGAATCAGTTCGACTCATAGCAAAAAATGAACTAGGAATCAATGCGTATATGCTCCAAAAAGGCCAGTTACTTACGGATGAAAACACGCGCGTACGACTCCAAAGATGTCGTTTACTTTAACGTCGGGCCGTGGAATTGGATGGGGAGAAATAGTTTTCACAGATGAAAAGCTCTTTACTGTTAGCTTGTTTACTATGTTGGCGCATTGTCTTCAAAATGACAAGCTCAACAGAGGCTCCTGGATCATTATTTGTCATTCAACATCGCCAAAATACACAATCCGTCCTGGTATGGGGTGGGATTTGAACAAAATGGCAAGACACCCTTGATTTTTATGGAACAAGGAGTCATAATCAGGCAAAAAGTCTACCGCCGTGAAATTTTGGAGGCTGTGGTACTCCCGTGGACCCAAAAACACTTTTAGCAGGGCTAATTTTTCTGATTTTATTACATCAAGAATGGCCAAGATATTCGCCGGATGTCAATATGATGGATTATTATGGTCCGGTCCATTTTAAAGGCCAGGGTCTGTGCAAAACGTCACAAAAATTCACAGTTCCTGAAACAGTGGATAAGCTGCGGCCCCTAGCTAAAAATTTGTCGAAGCGTTTGAAGCTGTGTAATCGTGCTAATGGTGGCCCCTTCAAAACCGGCTGCATATATTTTTACTCATGCATTACCATATGCTATCCTTTTCTTCGTCTGTTTTTCGATTTTAATTACAATGAGTTATTTATGTCCAAAACTGTTGTATACACTTAATAATTGTCACCCTGTATTAAATTTATAACTCAACTCAGGGAAGGAAGCTTCAGCAATTTGTTATCGGATGCGATGTCAATGTTTGCATAATTTGGGGAAACAGCCACATCTACAGACAGGGTGAGCGATATACTCAATACTCAATATTTTTAATTCGTTTCAGGTTCCAATGATAACAGACCATCTTCAAAATCAGTCTGGAGAATTTTAAGATGTAGTTTTTGTGAATATTAGAAAATATTTAGCTATGCCCTTCGCAATTCGTCTTAAAAGATGTATAACTTTTTAACAATTTTGGTGTTTGCATGCACTCTTATGTTATGTTATTGTACTTTGTGCACTTTTGAATCAAAATGCCCACGCCCATTCTCCCATTTATGAGGTAATGCCATAAAAATATAAGCTCTCCTAATTTCACTGCTTATTTTATGCACAGTTCAGTGATTTGGATTTAATCGTTATTAGTTTTAAATTCACACCACACTAGGATATATTTCTAAAATTGCATGTGTTAGGTCCAATATGTTGATATTATATTCTTGATAGGTCAGTCAGCCACTGTGTGAGGGCAATTGCTTTTATTTTGAAAAATAGCGAAAAAAAAAGTTCGAGGCCGAACACGCGCTCTGAAATAAAACACCTTTTTGCACCTTTAACGATGGGTTAAATTTTTTCTTAAAATATTTTTTTTTACCAAATTTGCCTTAATTTGCTTCACTAATTCCGTTGCCGTTTGAGTATTTTACTTGTACGGGAAGTAGGCGTGGCTTTTGCTCAATGTTGACAATTTTCAGTAAATTTGCCCAAAAGACTATTTCCATGAAGTGTATCGTTCGTTTTGTTCAATTCAGAATTTCCTTCAATATCACTCTTGGAAAATTTCACTTGTATGGGTGGTACCACGCCCACTTGATCGATCTTGCCCATTTCAGGACTCAACACCGGTTCTTGACAATAAAAAAATGTCTACCAAGTTTGGCTGAGAGTTTTACTCGAGTTATCGTGTACACGGACATGGCCAAATCGACTTCGCTATGCACTCTGTCCAAAACCATTATAACTTAATTTGCATAGTGTGTGTGTGTGTATTTAGGGGGTATACATATCAAATTCACCACGCCCACATTCTTTTATAAACACCTTTTTATACTTATTCTCCCAGCTGATTTGCACCTTATCGCAGCTATACAAATGCAAGCTGATAACAATTACACATAAAAACAGCGAAGCAAGAGAATGGTAAACAAGTACAGAAAAACCAAACAAAATCAAATCGCGAAATGAAATCAACAAACACCCCGCGCCTTACGCTCCGCAACACTTAAGCATTACACAAAGAATATCAACATCAGCACCTCACATATCCCGATATGCTTATAGCCTCCACGAAAAAACGAAAAATAAACATAATGTTACCAAAAGCAAGCAAGCGCCGAGACACCGAATTACAGTATCTGCTAGCCACATAGCGCTAGCTAATGTAATGACGTATCACGAGAGCGGCGTGAGGCCATAGAATAGAGCAATAGCAACAGCCATTAAAAACAACAGCAGCACCAGCATTGGGGACGATGCTTTACTGACTGACTGACTGCATACCGTAACACAAGACGAACGACGACGACCACGTTGAATGGAATTGTTGGTTAAAAAGTATTTGTGCTTTGACACAACTGTACTTTTTCAAAGTTGCGATGCTAAATGAAAAGTGATTTCGCATACACGCGCACCGCGCAGCACCAAAACACAAAAACAATAGATGCGTTGAAGTTTGAACGGTGAATGCAACAAATTGAAACAATTTTTTTTTTTTTTTTTTGGTTTTTAATTAAAAACCTTTTTTTATTGTTTAATTTTTCTGGTTTTTATAAACTACATTTTCTGTTATCATTCTGTTGTTGGGAATTATAATATTGTTTGTTTTTATTATATGTGTTTTTATTTTGTTTTCTTGTAAATTATACATTAATCCATTGAGAATAATAATAAAGTATTAAAATTCCTACAAAAACTACATAAAATATGTATGCGTGTATGGGGGATTTTATACCGTTATTATTACCTTTCTAAATATTTCAATAATTATGTTTATAAGAATAGTATAATAATGAGAAATCAAAGATAAAGAATATTTAGTTGTCAGCTCTGTTTTCTTGTTTTAGACACATTCTTTCTCCAACTCTGTCGTTCCATAGAGTGCGCGCTCTGTCATCACGCACCCATACGGATTAATTAGAGAAGAAACATCGTGAATGCACATATTTAATTCTACCTTAAAGTAAATATTATTTATATTTAATTTAAATATATAGCGAAAATATTACAAAAAATAATTATTAGATGAAATAAAATTTAACTTAAAAATTGTACGGACGTCAGTATTTCGTCGCTCGTAAAATATAAAATTACACCCTAGTGGCCGAGCTGATGTTGGAGTGGCCTAATGCCACATTAATATGACGAAACACTTACGTCGGTTTTGTGGTATTCTGGAACACGCACCCTGTCGTCTCTGCTTCCATCGTTCTTCCTTCCGCAGAAACAAACGAATATAAATTTGATTTTATTTGTTCCGCAATAGAAATTGACGATGTTTTTTATTTAACTGCCAGCATAGAAGAAGCGATAATTGATGTTGGTTTAACAGAAGCACATGTCCATTTTTGCAAAAAATCAAGTACTTAAATGTAATTATTACATATATCAAAGTTTTATATCTTTCTTCATTGTGGTATTTTTGTTTCATATGTATAGTAAATTAAGAAAAATTGTATAAATGTATGGTAGTTATTAGAATATGATATAAAAACTCCGTAAATTTAAGCACGTTCTCCTCGAATCCGGCGAGCCAACTGAATATCTTTTGGCATAATGGTCACACGCTTGGCGTGGATAGCGCACAAGTTGGTGTCTTCGAAGAGACCGACCAAATAGGCTTCTGAGGCTTCCTGCAAATTGAAACAAAAACCAACACACAATTAGTAATATAAATGCAACATTAACATATGCATTGAAGTCTACAAAGGACATGTTTACGGAACATACCTGCAAAGCGCCAATAGCAGCCGACTGGAAACGCAAATCGGTCTTAAAATCCTGTGCAATTTCACGCACTAAACGCTGGAATGGCAGCTTACGGATGAGCAATTCAGTGGATTTCTGGTAACGACGGATTTCACGCAGAGCCACGGTACCTGGACGATAACGATGTGGTTTCTTGACGCCACCAGTAGATGGTGCTGATTTACGTGCCGCCTTGGTGGCAAGCTGTTTACGTGGAGCCTTTCCACCAGTTGATTTACGAGCTGTCTGCTTGGTACGAGCCATTGTTCATTAACCTAAAATAAGAAGATAAGAGTAGATGTAGATTATGAGTTTCATCAGCAGACACACTATATTTTTATAATGCAATGTAACGCACAATTGAAGCAACGACCAGCGACTAAATGCAAACACGAAATAATTTCTACATCAAGTACACAAATTTTAGAATGCGGAAATCTACGCTGCTGGATAACAATACCACATTTTGTACCCTGCACTCTTCACTATTGTTTATCAAAATTCTTTTGAATTTTTTTAATGAAGTTTTATGCGGAGGCAAATGAAATTGAAGCGCTTAAAACACAGCAGCAGCAGCTGCCTTGCAAGAAACATTTATGAGAACACACACTTTTGTACTTGGTCGACGAGACGATCCTTCGTAGCAGCGATCGACTATTCTTTCCATGCGGAAGGAAATTACCACATATGCCAATGAATTTTAAAGTGGTGTGCATCGACCGACCTTTCATATTAGTTCTTCTTTGCAGAAAATTTAGTTCAATGCTTTAGATTTATACAAGCAAAATAAAGAAAATTGTAACTATTACCCTATGTTGCTCATGTGAGTTCAACCAAGCATTAAGTGTGTAGTTCAAAGCATAACTTGATCAATGCAATTTGTGCGGCTTGCGCAATATAATGTTTATAGGGTTCTGCCATGCGTTAGGCTTACATTATAGGGCGGATGTAATCAATTACAAATATGTGTATACGATATATTGGTGGTTGTAAAATTGCGAGTATTTATTAAATCAGTAAATCAATTGTTATGTCAGAAAAGCACAGATCAGGAATATATCCAACCAAGGACTCATCTTTCTTAAATAGGACAGAAATATAACTTTGGCATATTCCAAGACTATTTATACAAATGAAATTATGAAGCCCATCTCATCTATTTTAAGTTTAAGCACCAGCGCTTTTCTACTTGAAGTCTGATATCTTCTCACAAACATTCTAGTAACTTCAGTTCAGTTTTTAGACCGTGGTTAGTTACCATGAATAATACCACTTTGATTAAAAAAAATGGATATTACTCAATTTTTGCCCAAAATCCTGACACTCCTAAATCATTACTGGAGAAATTTTCATAGATGAATAACACCCTAACATGAAATTGCTATTATTTTAGGCGGATACAGGTCAATTTAACGTAATATAAGGATAACTTATTTTTCAGCAAATTTTCTATGTCGATATATTTTTAGCATGAGAAACACTGATTGATAAAATTATCTTGAAAATTATTTTATTATGGTGCGTTTCTTAAGATATTACTTAAGAGGCGCACCACGGTTTAACTTTAGAATATTAATAATAGAGAAATTTCTATGCGAAAATACCGCAAATTGGTCAATAAAACACAAAATATTTATTATTCATTCAAAATGATTTCACTTTCAAAGAATGCCCCTTTCGAAACAATACACTTATGCCAACGAATAATCCAATCACCAAAACATTTTTTAAACGCATTTTCCGGAATCGACTCCAGTTCTCGCCGCGAATTCTCTTTTGTCTTTCATCGACTGATAACGGCCTCGAAGAATTAATTTGAGTTTTTGAAAAGTCAGTTGGAGCCATATAAGGTGAGGTAATTGTTCGATGACTTTTCTCGAGTTTTTGACCAGAAATTCGGTTACAATGTAAGCATTGTGAGATGGTGTGTTGTCGTGGTGCAAAATCTATGAGTTTTCTTCCCACAAACATGGCGTTTTTTGAAAAATTTGTTCTCTCAAACGCCAAGATAATATTCTTCATTTACTTTCTGGTAAGAATTCCGAATGCACAACACCGCGACAATCAAAGAAAACAGTCAACATTACCTTCTCTTTCGATCTACATTGACGTAGTTTTTTCGGTTTCGGTCTCATCACCGGTTATACGAGGGTAGATAAATAAGTACCCGTGTTAAGAATGAAGAGGCAAGTTTTTCACAAAATTTTTTCCCCTATTTTTCAACGTAATCTCCTTTTAGTACAATACACTTTTCCCAACGTTTCTGTCATTTCTTTAACTCCTCCAAAAAATACGATTTGTCAAACTCTTCAAAATACGACGATAAGCTCCTCGTTTGAGCTGTTTGAGCCACGTTTACATGTTGGCGAACAGAAAGAAGTCGCAGGGAGCCAAGTCGAGCGAGTACGGTGGGTGCGCCAGCAATTCGTAGTCAATTCATGCTATTTTGCCAAGACAATTCAGTATCCACTTGTTGTCCACCGTAAGCAATCGCGGCACCCATCGGGCCGACACTTTTCTCATGCTTAGCGTATCATGTAAAATATTAATTACCGTTCCATAAGACACTCCTACGGCCTCTGCTAATTCGCGCACTTTTGTTCGGCGATCAGCGAGAATCATGTCGTGGACCTTTTCAACGATATCCTCGGTAACCACGGCTGTCGGGCGGACTGGGCGTTCCTCATCAAAAAGAGAAGTACGACCACGTTTAAATTCGTTAAACCAATATTTCACGGTTGTCATAGATGGTGAAGGGTCCCCATAGACAGCATCCAACTTCGCTTTCATTTCTATGCATGTTTTTCCATTCAAAAATAAAAAGCGAATTACGGATCGATATTGTTCTTTTTCCATCCATCGCGAAACACGAAACACGTGTGATACTAATGGCTGCCAAATAAAAACTAACCTACGAATCAGTTTGAAATTTAGTGTGTTGTCGTGACAGATGGCAGTACACGACGGTAATGCTAACTTACCTCAGCAATGCCACCTGTCTTCACACACGATCTTACTTATTGATCTATCCTCGTAATGCGTTTTATAAATTTGGGATCAAAATTGATTCGTTCTAGCATGTCTGCGGCTACCTTTACGCAATTTTGCTTTTAAAGAAAATTCAGGTCTTTCGGAACTAGTCTACCGGCAACGCCTATCATGCCTAAATCATCGTGTACAATGGTACAAATTGATTCGTGAGACAGATAGTTCAGCGGATAACTCTCTCAAACTAAAATGACGATTTTCCGTTACCATTTCCTTCACTTTATTGATGTTAACTTCAGTTGAAGACGTTGATGGCCGACCAGAGCGAGGAAAATCTTCCGCTACATCACGACTGCTTTTGAATGCACTGTACCACTTTTATGCACGTGTTTTTGATAGTCAATTCATTGTAAGCCTTTTTCAACATTTTCAGCTATTCGGCACACAAAATTCCATTTGCAATACAAAGTTTGAGACAAATTCTTTGTTCAATATTTTTATTAATTGTAAAAATCGCAAAACACACTTGAGATAAACTGACAAAAAAAAAAACACTGCTAAACAAACTAATTTACAGATCTTCCTCAAATTCACGTCAGGATGGAAGACTGTGGTGTCAAACTTAGCGACAAAAAGAATTTTTACAATCGCTTTAAATGGATTTTTTATATAATATCCTGGTACTATTTTAGAGAATGTACTAGAGGTGGCAATATACAATGCAAATAAAGATAGAGGTCATCAGCACCACAAATACAATTATGATAGTTTATTTGTTGCTGCTCTAATGAAAAAGTTGCACAAAAGTATTGTTAACTCAACAATGTGCAACAATATGAAAGTTTATGTGAAAAATGCAAATATAAAATTTAAAAAAAAATAAAACAAGCGAAAAAACTACAAAAATGGCGGTAAAAACAAAAAAGAAATATTCATTTCGTTTTGCGCGCAATTACATATGAGAAACATAATCAAAAGAGCGACAGAGAAAAGAGATAGAAAGAGAAAAGCAAATGAAAATCAATTCTCTCATTCCCGCCTAAATTATTTAATGAAATGAACTTATTACTACTAATGCCTGATATTAGTAATAATTGTTATAAAACCAGCTTTAAAAAATTGTAATTGATTTCGCAAATGAATACAAAATGATTAAACCATCGCATGGCAAATAAATCTATGACGCATTTGTTAAAACGGGAGAGGATAAATATTACGGTCAAACCACAGACACAAGGTTTTAATATAAAAAATATTGAAACATATTTTCATATAATACTTATTACCTATGTAAATATATGTTTCCGGTTAAATATAAAATATAAATTGCTTCCTTCTACTCAAATATCAAAACTTTACATATGTAAACCCAACAACAATAAAGAAGTCTAGTGAACGCATAATCAACAATAAAACATGACTGAAAAAGGGAAAAATGAATAAAGAGAAATGAATTGCTTATTCACTCTGCGCGTGCGAGTGTATACGTGAGCTAAAAAAAACATGTATACACACACATGAACCGACGCTCCGCATGAAACTTGTGTAAAGAAACTATTGAATTAAAACTTATTTCTAAAATTTAAAAATCGCATAACTAAAATTAAAATACATTAATTTATTTTACTACTACACTTTTACAATATAATTTCACATCACTGAGAGAAAACTTATATTAAATATTTTTTTTTTTTTTTTTTTTTTTTTGTTTTCACCTAAAATAAAATGTTAAATTTTTCACTTTGCTGCAGTGGCCGCCATTTTGAAAAATCTACCAAAGAAATTAACAAAATTGTATTTCATGCATTTGCACGGCAAATTGTATGTATCTATAGCGCAAAGCATTTAACCGACCACAGGAGTCTCAATTAGCGGAGCACCCCCTGAATATTAATTTCATACATACATATATTCAATACATACATATATATCACAATTTATTTTTTTTGTCAATTTTTAATTTGTACAGTTTTCATATTGTATTCTCAATGAATTAAACAAAACAAAAAAAAAAGTTTAAATTTTACACTTACCTTTGAATCGTTTTGTTGATCAGAATTTATTTTTCTCAATTTGTTTTGTGTTTTCTCCAATATTTACTTCCGCACACGTCTGTTCTCTTCACTGATTAATTTCACAATGAAATATGGGTGATGAATTTCGTATTATTGTACGAGCAGTGAGAGCATATTCTGTTACAGTGTTGCATTAGTTGAATAAAATTAATTCTAAAAATTTGTATGGATATATCGATTTAATTCTGCAATCACACTGCTTAATTTTGACTTTAAAAATGCCATTATTAAATTTTTTTTTTTCGATATTCTCGAAATTTATATATAAAATAATTGTTAAGCGCCCAAATTCATGAGGACTATAAGGCTATTCCTGCAAACACGTAACTCGTAAACCGTGTAAATCTTTGCACACATTCACGAATTTTTTTAAAAATTTAAATTCTTCACTCTTCATTTAGACCACCCGAAAGAATGAAGTTTCTTTTTCGTAGAAATTGTGGCTGATAAATTTTCATTTGCAAACTTTAACACCGGCTGAACATAAGCTCCGAACAAACATCAGAAGTCATCTTGGTGGGTCGCCCGGTGTAGATGGGCAAATTATTATGTTCCCAAACATCATATTAAATTCTTTAGTGAAATGCAGAGAAAATTAGCATATGTTGTCAGTATTGAAACGTTTTTACTCTTTTCCAGTTGTTTTGTTTTCCTGCTTTACTTAATTTTCACAATTAAACAACGATAGTAACACTGGATTCGGCAAAAAAGTTCGAACTCAGCCCGATAATCCCGAAAGAACATTTTTTCATTCGTTCGGCATATGCAACCATTTACTCTGCCCGAACATTGTTCCAGAACATATTGTAGCGAACACAATGTTCAACGCACAACTATTTACATCGGTCGAACGAATGAAGATTCTTTTGTTCGCTTGGGCTGTATAAATGCAGCGTTACACTGCGTCCACACGTGCAAGTAAACAGCCGCAAGTTGAAAATGCATATTAAGGGTTTCATTAAAACTCGATCTTGAAAAACTATTTTACATGACAACACCTTTTGACTATCACGGAAAAAAGTGTGTTAATCAGCCATTTGACAGTTGTGGTAACGTAAGGTAAATGTCTATTTTTGTATATGATTTATTGCAAATTTGAAAGATTATTAATAAAAACAAACAAACTTTAAAAAAATATGAATAATCTTAAATAACTCAATATTAACCCTGAACAAACGTTTGTTTACTTCTTATTATGCGATTTAAGTTAAAAACAAATCAAACAAAAATGTGTGTTTGGAGAGTGAGTGTCTCCACGTGCACCTTTAACTAGAAAAATTGCGTTTATAATGTATGCGGTAGCAAAATAAATGCACTTTAACAGTTTCAAATTAAATTGTTCTAACCACAAGCAACACTGAAACATTCGTGTAAACTTTCAAGGCTGCCTCGAGCCAAATTTGCTTTGAAAATTTTTGTTAAAACCAGCTTGAAGTGGCGTGGGTGTCTCCACGTGCAAATTAATTTTTAGAATAGCGAGGTGTTTGCAGTAATTTTAGGGTAGGTGGTGCAGTAATGTTTTTCCAGTTTTTCAAAACTACAACCATATTTTATTTTCAAATATTATTCAACCCTGTAAAATATGCGACATTTAAATATTTAAAGTGCAACACTGCGAAAAGTGGGAAAGCGAATAGCTAAAATTCATTGTGGATTCTGTGGATCCTGATGGAGATGCCATCACGGTTGTCACTCTCTAATATTTTTTACTTAACCTTTTTTGGTACAAAAATTTATTTAATCTATTTTTTATTTAAAAGTAAATTCAGCTTCTATGAGAAAACAATTTTAATGTATCACTTATTTTGAAATACTACCCGAAAAGTATTTCAGGGCTAAACTAAATACCGTTTTCTTTCTTTTGGGGTATAATACGTCATTCGTTAAGGTGGGTGGGTATGTGACATGGTGTACTTAGACAATAGCAAAATAAAAAAACCATCAGCTACGATAGGTCGAATTTGTGTTTTGGGTCACTGAACAGGAATTTGTTTAATGTTTCAAGTAAAAATTGAACGATGATGGTGTAACGATACACATCGAAACAGCACGAACACTATTTCACAACACTATTTCGAGAAGGTTTGGTAATTTTCCTTTTGAAAATGCAACGTTCCTATGTCCTTGAAATATTTTGTTCTTAAAATCATCATCTATAAAATCAGCATCAATGCGCCAATGTGCCAATTGCCGCTGTCGTTGACTTCAATCTAATTTTTTTTGACATAAGGCTGAATGGTAAAAAATCAACCATGAAATTATACAATTAGCTTGTTTATGTTAAATATATTAATGAAGTGTTCTATTAAATATTATTGTTGTTTTAACGGGATAAAAAAAAAATACATATTCTATGGAAATTGTGAAGATTAGAATAAAATAAATTTTTTCGTTGCTGAGTTTACTGTGCTCCAGTCGTAGACAACATGACGAAATCTGCTACGGACGCCATCTTATTGTTATAATACAATGACGCTGTTGCAGCCATTTTGTTCGTACCTATAAGGTACTATGGGAGAAATATGTATTTAGAGGTAGAAGTAATTTCTCATATTCACAGGCATATTGAATTTTTGAGGTAGCAGAATACAGAGTAAAGTTCGTGATAGTCACACAAACGGATGAGGCCATGTTCGATCCTTGCACTAATCCGTCTCAAGTCGACACACAACCTTCTCATGGGGCCCCAGAATAGCGATCTGACCCTGTCAGTGAGCTTACTAATGTGACGGCGGGTTTCTCCGTGGTCTTGAATAAACGGTTGTTAGTCGGGCTTGGTATCCACCACGTTAAAAACAATACCAATCAGTCCTCAGAAAAAGCATCGGATATGGAAACCGCAAATGCCCTTAGGACAATGATTTAAGGATATTCACCAAAGATGACTTCTACGAGCTCCTCGACAAAATTTATGAGCATTGCCCTCACCACGATATTAAAATCGTGTTAGCAAATCGTGTATGGATAGGTAGAATGAGAAAGCTGGATGTCGAAAAGCTGCAATCACAACGGACAGCCGAAGCCTTCGCCAATCGACTCGCACTCCTATCACAAAACACCCTCAACTTAATGATATATGCGCACAGTGGACGAACATTTCTCTCTCTATGCTACTATCGTTGAAGGAGAAATACGTGTTACGACTGCCACCCTGCAGTCAGTTGCAACGTCAGCTGAAATATCATTCGAAGTACCAACTATGTATATATAAGTACATATATATTTACATCAGTACCGCAAGCATTGACATCAGCAATCAGTTCTAATTCAGTATTTTTCACATTGATGACTTCCTTAATAGAGCAATTGATGCCACGCAATGTTGTAGACACTTTTCTGAATCACTTTTCAATTTCATCGGGAGCTATTAAAATTTTATCGTAATAGGGGTGAATCTATATAATTTTAACAAGTACAATGTGTCACAAAGCACAATCTATCAAATTTCATTGTATTAAGTCCTGCTCCTTTGGAATTATTTAGAATAACTAATAATAACGAAGAAAGCACAACACTTTTATATTACGTATTGGAGAACTACTTACCTTTGAATATTTTCGGGTCGATTGAAATTATCACCAATTTTACGAATTTACGACGCATAATTTACTCGTAGTTATTTTAAGTTTAAGTAAATACATGTACCTAAGTTACGTAATAAAAATTTCAATATTCGTAGAATACTACATACATATATGTAATATTACCATATATATATCCATTAAGCTTTAAAGCTTATGTTCTTAGAACATAAAAAAAAGTTAAGTTAAAAATAGAATAACTTCGGTACATTGTAAGTCGTATCCTGGCCCCGGCAAAACCTTAAATTTATTCAAATTGTAAAAAATTGCGGTGAGGGACTTTTTTGAAAACTTGGCCCGCAACATTTTGTTATGCTACTGAAGTATGTAATTATATAAGATAACTAATTATCTATTACCTTTCGTGAAACACATTTGAGTTTTGCAAAAATAAGCCTATTATTCTATGATAACATTCTATAGTTAAGTTCGCATTATGAAAAATTACACTGTTACACAAGAAAAAAAACTTTATTAATATTTATTAGACCGCGAAGGGTGATCATATAGATTATAGCTTTTTCAATGCTGATGCACGAATCTGTAAACAGAAAATTTTATATCTCACAAAATGGAAGCGGTTAAGGAGTATACAATCTATTATTTAGACAATGGAAAAATACCACAAAGTATTCTAAAAACTTAGCGATTTCCTCAAATTTCTCGAAAACTATGCGGATACAAAAATTCTGTTCAGATTCGTGTTCACCATCGAAAAACCTTTATATTGTATGGTAAGTCTAAGAAATAAAAGCCATGTTGTACAGTGTTACCATTGATAATGCACAGGGTACCTTAGATATTGCTGACAATAAACAAAAAATTAAATTTTCTCTTGACTCAAATGATTATCTTTAAAATTAAATTTGATAAATATAAGTAACAACAGTGGGAAATATTTCTGCGATGGTATAAAAGACCGGAATAATATCAAAAAATAATTTATTTTATTTTTCACCATGAAGTTTGCAATATTCGCTTTAATTGCTGGCTTGTGCCTTGTAGCCGTTAGTGTAAGTATTAAAATTGTAGAAATAATAAAAAAAAATAAAAAATATAAATAAATTGATTGCGAATTTTTCAAAATAGGCGAATGGTGGTGCTTTTGTTAAACCCGTAGAATTCAATGAATTCGAGTTCATGTCACAAGATGTTGCCAATGAAGTTGTTGATCCCGAAGTCTTTGGCGTCTTTGGGCCCTTGTACTTTACTTTGAAGGCTGCTCTGCGTACTCTCAAAGGTGTGAATTGTACAATTAAAGGTGTCATCAATATGAGGAATGCTGCCCAAAAATTCCTAGCTGATATTCAAGGGTGCGGTACTCAAGTTACGAAACAAGTTCAAGCCGTTATAAATTCCTGCAATGCTGTCATTAGCACCTGTAATGATATTATCAACTTGAATGACAATGTTTGCAACAATGGTCCAGAAAATCAGGAAGCTAATGCCAATATCAAGAAGACACCATGGAACTGTTTCTGGAAATTGTTGGGCAAAATGAGGACTTTGAAGAAACAAATTGCAAAAACTATTACCTTGATCAAGAAAGTACCCACCGTTGGCCCACAATATAGTGATTGTGTTGGCACTTCCATGAATGATCTTTCATCTACTTTCACCACTTTTCCCACATTTGTGAAACAATGTTCCAAACTGTCAAGTTAGATATTTCTAGATGGTTAATGTAATTAAATAAAGTATGGATACGAGAATTAAAATTAATTATGTTTTTAATTGTATTAACTATAGACCTTATAGAATGGCTTTAGAACGAGATTAGAAATGGTATATGATGAATTTTCTCTATGGTATATAGAAGGAAAAGAAGAATAAGTATTATGTGAAGATGCAATAATAAGTTATTGCCATTGCCATGTAAGAGGTGTCATGTAGAAAATTTGACTTTCTGAGTCTCTTAGAAAAGCACCCTGCAGAGCGGTCTAACTATTTATGTCACAAAAGCCGAGCCTCGTTTCGAGCCTTCATAAATGTGATAGATAATAATAAGAAAAAATAAAAAAGGAATTATCAAAAATATTTCTATATTGGGAACACATAAGTAGAGGAAAATGTGAAACTGGAATGAAAGTATGAAAGACTGTGCGAGGGAGACAGGCAGAAAAGTAAGGTAGTAAGAAAGGGAGCGTAACACTTTATCTCTTTCTTCCAACTTTAACTTTCTACTTGTCTCTCATCCTTGCGCCAGTGTTAACAGCTTTCTACACATTTGATGTTGATTGCATTGCTGAGAGATTGATCCTATTCCCTTTTATGATTGCACGCCTTTTCACTAATCAAATTCCGTGTTGACAGATATTGGGAGCATTGAAATATGGATAATTATGTTCGTAGACGTTTTAGGTTATTCCGTAAAACTAGGCAGATAGGGGCATGAGTCCATATTTGAGTTGTACTAATTGACGCAGGTTTGTACACGCTCCAATAACAAAAAATATTTCATATTTAGCGGTTTCATCAAATTTTGTCGTTATGTGAATTTCTTTCAATTTAGTATCTAAGTACTTATATTTTAATTATATACATTCTTACATCACCTGTATATAATTACTTTTACAATACGAGTAAATGTAATAGTACACCCTTATCTTGATAGGAACTCGTAATTAGTTATGCCACCTGCATTTTGAATTTGAATTAGATCCTCAGCTCTTAAACAAAATTGATTATAAAATAACAAATGCGTATAAATAATCAAAATACAAAGTTGTTAT
The DNA here is from genome assembly GCA_958295655.1 of Palloptera scutellata. Lineage (NCBI taxonomy): Eukaryota > Metazoa > Arthropoda > Insecta > Diptera > Pallopteridae > Palloptera > Palloptera scutellata. The sequence continues at coordinate 112,806,366 of OY282449.1, read as the reverse complement.
CGTTAAAGTTAATGACTGATTAAATCATAGCTTTTTAAAAAGATAATATCCACTTCAAAAGTCAATAAATTTCTTTGTACAATAAAAAGAGCCAGAGTCATTCGATGTTAGTGAAAGAAGACAAAGAGTGATAACGATTTCGAAATTGATATCGAAATTATTTTTATTAAATATAACTCTATGCTTGATTTCTTAACGAGAAACTAATTAAATTTTTTTAATCCCTTCATACAAAGAACTAGAAGTCGAATCTCACCTTGAATATTGCTCCGTAATTTGGAACCTTTCATCAGTGTTTAGATCAGAGGCGTATAGTTTTTATATTAGGTTGTGCATAAAATTTTGCTCATTACATACATAATTCATTGCCCCCTTTAATGACACTGCTTCATTTCTATTCACCCTATCTTAACCACCGTGTACACTTCCATTATCGAGAGCCTCAATTTACATCATCTTATGCTTTGAACGAAACCATGAATCGTTGTATAAGGGTAACAAACTTGATTTTGCCCACTATTGAAATTTTTCACAATATATCCACATTTATTTTACATTTAATTTTAAATAGCCATTGCAATATCGGAGCTTAATTGCTATTGTAATATATCTATGATTGCCTTATGCTAAATATGTTTTATTATTTTTTATATTTTTGTCTAATTTTTTATGTGCAAGGATTGAACCTGAAGCAAGTGGGACGGCAGTCTAGCACTCATTCACCAGCCCATCGGAGTATCTGTAAGGGTTTATTTAATTGTAAATTCTGTTCCACAAGAATAAATGAAATGAAATCATTTGAGTTTTCTCCCCTTAGAAAATCTCTGAAATGCAAACCCTTTGATATTTGTCGCGACAATGACAAAGATTTTTCCTGAAGAACTTAATCATGCAGCAATTTGCAAGTTTACTATTCTACTGCCAGTACTGTCAGAAATGCAGACATTCCCATTCAAATGGATGATACGAGTATCATTACTAGTGCTAACAACAGCATTACACGCGTTGATAACATTTCGAACTTGCTATGAAACTTAACTATCACTAACGCCATCAGCAATGAATAGTACTGATGCTACAATTACCATCATTGGCCTTTAAATAAAAATTTAATTTATTTCATTAAAGTAATATTTTATTTTTCCATAACTCTACTCATATTAACGGCAACCGGACACAGTCCGACAATGAAGACAACCACAGCAAACTTCACATTGACCTAAAGCGTTATTCAGTATCGAAACCAATTTGAAGTATTTCTACAAACAACACAATTCACACCATTTTTACGGTGGAAGTTTAGAGGAAAGTGCAGAAAAAACATAGTCAGAAACACAGATATCACTATGGTCTTAGTCACCGAAAGACTGTATCTTAAATCGGAAAAAAATCGAAGTGGCTACAGTTGCGCTGTAGAATTAAGGTAGGGACACAATGGAAGCCGCAACGACATGTCGCCATCTGTCAATATTTAAATACCATGCATTCTTATGAAGATGAATATAGTAGCTGCGATAGTGCATCATTGTGCCAATTGCCGCTGTCGTCGACTGCAATCTAATCCTATTTTGACATGCAGCATAATGAAAAAACCCCAAATTATTTACTGTGAAATTATAAAATTTGCTTGTTTATGTTGTTGTTGTTCTTCTTCGAAAATAAATAAATTAATGAAGTTTTCAATTAAATGTTATTGTTTTTTTTTATCGATATTAAATAAATAATCTGTGGAAATTGTTAATATTATTTAGGATTAAAGTCATTTTGTCGCAGCCATTGTGTTCGTACCTTTAAGGTTTAAGCATTGCCATTTGGGAGGGGCACAAATTTCATTTGCACTAGGTATTTTACCTTAATTACTTTTAGGAGAGAAACAATTGGTTAGTTTCAAATACTTATGTAGATGTTTCTACTGCCCGTATTACCATAAACATATATCGGTTATCGTAATTAAATCGTTTTTCTTCACGGTGGAAGACGTGGAGCTTAGAATGGAAACCTGAGCAACCTTATCAGATATTTTGTAACTGATCACAGTTGAAAGTAAGGTCACATCCGACTGATAGGCATTAAATGGTCCTTTGAAAAGGGGGTTGGACGAAAGGCCGATAAGTTGCCTCCGCAAAAATATCTTATTATGAGAACCGCAGCTGACGGGAGACCAATATTCAATTAGGACGTGTCAACAATGATGATGATTATGATGTTGATGATAATGTTTTTTGTTTTTGTTTTTTTATTGATAGATTCAACACACAGGGTGTAACCCTATGAATGCAGAGCATTGTGTTGAATGGAAGGAAGATTGATAGGTAAGTGGAAGATGGAGGGAGAATGAGAGATGGAATGCAATCATACAGAACACCGATAAAGAGATAGGCAGCCATTGCGGCAAGTGTTATGCCTTTACCACATTGAACTTAAGTTTATCAGTGTCGACTATGACCGCATGTAGCGCCAAAGGCCGAACTTTTCGCATCCACTCATGTTGTGCGTGTTATATTTGCACATGAATGGAAGGGACCTATACAGTTTTATGCCGAATCCGAACGGCGAAGTGAAAAGCTTTTTATAGGCAATTTTTACTCTTGTAGGTTTGCCATTGCCTGTCAAGAGGTGGTGCCGTGTATAAATTTTGTTGTTGTTGCATTTTTGTTTTGCCTGTGCCGAGATTCGAACCTTTGACACTCTGCGTAATAGTCCAACGCACTACCGCTACGCTACAGCGACCACATCATCATGTTGATGATGTTGAAGATCATGATGACTACATCCTCATTTAAAATTAGTTGTAAAAATCGTTCCTGCCTTAATTTTTTCAAAAATGAATTCTACTGAATATCACTTTCTGCAAATTGCAATGAGAGACCTTTTTTTCTTAGGATAACGTTCCACTAAGAAGTTATATATCACCTTGCCACAAAATTTTTTGTGGCAAGGTGATAGCTGTTGGAAAAAAATCTTGACTACCTCTGTTGTTGTGTAACAGACATACTTATACTTATGGGGACATATGTTGTCTCTTGTACTACATTAACAAAAACTTAGTGAATAGTTCCTGGATAGTTACTAGGCACACTTCTAATGTCCTGATGGTAAATAAACACACATTGAAGAAGTTGAAAATGCCTAGACACTACCTAAATCAGTGTCAGCAATGTTACGTTCTGTAGACAAACATTTCCTTAACAACATTTATAGACTTCTTAGATTAAGTTTGGCAAACTCTGTTTATTCCCAAACCTTAAATGTCAAATGAGAATGCCTGTATATTAGTGGAGGTTAAAACTGGAAATTAACTTATAGGTGTGGACCTAAAAGCTTGAGATGCTCAAGTTTGTCCTTCCAAAGCCAGACGGCCCAGCATTTTATCACGTTGCTTTCGCAATTACACGAGAACTGAATATCTCAAAACACTTCTCTCTGGGGAAGTATTTTCATTATATGCACCTATATACAACTGATTGCCAGCCTTAACTCTAGAACTTTTCTTTGGAGGAAATTTATCGTTTTAAAAAGATTTCTATGTATTATTTGGAAACTAAAAGACTTACATGCTTTATTTATGCGTCTTCAATTTTCTTCCATAAGCTTTCAAATAAAACAAAACTTTCTAATGTAATAAAAAATAGCGTTAATATATTGAAATATTATTTATGAATAACAAAAATAACAAATTAGAAATATATCAATATATAAAATAGTATCAATCAATAATATATATGCATGTAATTTTTAGTTTGTATTAAAATATAAATACAGAAATTAATATTGAATAATAACAAACAGAGAGTCAGCACCAAGTATTTGAAAAATGAAAAATTAAAATTAAATATTGCACCGAAAATTCCCAGATGAGTTAAAAAAAGAATTGAATTCTGTAGTTATGTAAGTGTACCATATGTAAAAAACAAAATATCAGATACGTAATAAAAATTAAAATAATAATAATATAGAAAACGTAGTATTCTTAGACGAGTACATATATTAATATTATATCATTAAATATTGGCTAAAAATAATACATAATTTAAATATAAAGTATTCGTGTTTCTTTACAAAAATCATGAACTTAAGTTTAAAAGTTATTTATTTTATATAGTTTAAAATTTAAGTCATAAGAGAGCAAAGGTAAAATTCTAACAAAGTGATAAAAAATCTAATAGAAAGCAAAAAAAAAATGCATTTAAAAATCGTTTCTCTTTCATCGATCGATTCACTTATTGATTCATTTCTTTTAAGACTTCCTTAACTTTTGCAACTTTCTCTTTTCTAAAATCACTACAGATCAGTTTCTTCGTTTCCCCTTTTCAGATTAAGCTCAGTCGGCTATTTGTTTTCCTCAATTGAGCACGCCATGGTATAATATTATCATCGTCATCATGCTCATTAGTCTCTCGTATTTCTTCACGATTTTGCGTAGATGTCTGAGCTATGACTTGTTCCTCTGAAGGCTGCTCACTTCCATTAGCCACAATACTTCCTCCTCCATTAATATATTCATAATTGGTATTATTCTCTTTATTGCCATTAATATTCTGGCAATTGATGATGTCTGTAGTACAGGATACCATACTAATATTATCGATAGACATGGCGCGATTTTTCAAACGCCAAGTATCGGCAACACGATTATTCTCCTCAACTTTGGGTGTATAAATAGTAGCTCTAGAAAAATGTATGGAATCAATATATTAAAGTTATATTCAATTCGTTTACCAAACTATTTTACTATTTCATAAACCAGTGCCGGGGAAAACTGTACTTGAGGGCATTAAGCTTCTAATGTCTTAATGCGACATAGAAACTTACTTCAATTTATTTTCAGTTTCTTCGCGTCGCGCCAACAAATCTCGCTTCCATTGCGGAATTTGTGAGAGACGTCGACTTTCGGCCTCCTGTGCCATGCGGTCTTCAAATTCTTTTTTGGCCCGTTCTGCAGCTTTCTTCGCCAGCATTTGTCGTTTCCAATCAGGTATAACATTTCCTGCTTGATCCTTTTCCGGTATCTGCAGGTAAATCTTTGAAAGCTTATGACGTGTACGTTTTAAAAATAAACATTTTAATCTAAGTACTCACTTGATCCACATAGTTGTTGGTTGTGAATTGTTTTGATATTTCCGAATAATGTTCAGAGTCATAGCGATTGGCCATTTGCTTTTCCACCTTCATTTTCTTAATACCCGGTATATCTTTTGATATTTTAAGCTCAGCGATTAAATCGGTTTTGAGATAAGTATCAGACGTGGAGGATAGACACTGCATGCTTAAGCTTCGCGCTGGCATTTGATATGGTTTCGGTATTTTTTGCGTATCCGTGCGGCGTAACTAAATTGATGATTGATTAAGTACCATTTATAGTTCAGAAATCAGAATTCAGGACTTCTATTTTTGACCTTATTTACCTGTACGCTATTAAGATCCTGTATAGAAATTGCTGAGAGTGGCTGATGTTGCTTACGTGTTGCTGTATCGTGATTATTATGTGTTGAGTGTGAATTCATCGATTTCGTTGCATTGAGTTTTTCGTTGTTATTCATTGGTGGCGGTACTGGCAAGGGCGGAGGTGGAGGCGGTTTCGGTGGCTCGAAACCAATAGGATGCTGATTGGACACTTGAATTTGCATATAGTCTTCAGTGTCCGTTGACCTTATTAATAGTAAATAGAACAAATTTATAGGTTATTGACATTGATGATGAAGGGCAGATGTTATTGTGTGCTCACTATTTATATGCTCGTTGCTTATGAAAGGTTTAAAAGACAACATATGGAAAATATTAATCCTGAAAAATCATTTAAACTAAATATAGAATAATCGAAAATACTTGAAAAGTTAGAGATTATAAATTCGAGAACTTCTACTCGTAGATTGAGTTGAAGAAGAGGTTGAAACTAATATGCTAATGCTGTCGAGGCGATTCTGGTATGCTGAGACCAAAGCGGTTTAGAAAACGTAACTAGCTATGAAGTAGCATACAGAAACTAGGGAGACTCCAACAAATATGACTTAAAGACTTAAGGAAATGGAGCTAGACAGTGAAGTTTAAATTTTAAAAACTTTATTTTTTAGTCGAATATCCAAATTTTAAACTAAAGTTACTTACTTTATTACCAAAAGCAACTTTTTGGAAATGTAAAAAATGTTAAAATTATTTATTTCGGAGCTCTGATTTATGCATATGTATATATTTTAGAAATTTTTTTTTTTAAAGTCTAGGAAGTTTTTAGTTTGACTTTTATAATTATACTTATTATAGAATTAATTAGTAAATTTAGCAGTTATTGTTTAAAATAATAAAAAAAAATGTTCATGTTTGCAAAATTGATTGCTTAGCAAATTTACGACATCAAGTTGCTCAATTGTTAACTTTCACTTGCAAATTAGCTTTTATATGTAGTTTATGACTGACCTTTGCTGCCGCCAAGTTCGATGCGTTCGTAATATCATCGCGATCACTGCTTAGAAAACACTGACAGATTAAACAACATTGGCTAAGCAGAAAATTAGTTGTGAAAATAAATTTTGTGTAAATTTTGGCAAATTCCAACCAAACACTTAATCGAAAAATGTGAGTACTTGTGTGATTGTGTGTATATGTTGCAAAGTGGAAACAACAGCACAAACAATAAAATTAAGTAGCGTGTTTGCAACAAAAACACGCACTCATGCGCATTAGTTGTTAATGAGAGGAGCAGCAACAGCAGCCGAAGCAGCAGCAGCAGTACCAGCAACACAAATAATCTGCACATATCGAATGCGCTAATTGTTTTCAGTTTTGTATTCATAAGATACATATATTTTAACCATATACTGGTCGTATGTATCTGGTTAATTGGAAAAGCAGCATTGGCAAGTAGCAGCAATAACCACAACGATGTTGCATGAAACGGAGCACGTCAAAAACACATAAATACCACTGAGCTTTTTTGTTTTTTTTTTTGCAAAAATTTGTTTTTTCACTCACACACTGTCTTTCCGACTCACTCACCTTGCAGACGACGGACACGATCGCTTATCGCTAATGCTCTTCAAATATTCGGACGGTTTGATTAGATGCGTAACGCCATCTTGCGAATTATTGGGAAAGCTGGGCGGCACGAATGGCAGGACAAGTTGTTTGTTAACTAAATTCGGGCCTCCGGGACGTGAACCTTGTCCGATGCCGGCTGCATTCGGATTGTTGCTGTAGCCGTATTGCGCCTGTTGCAGTTCGTAATGATCCTCAGCAGATGAACCATAAATTGGCGGCACCTGCTGATGATATTGGTGATGAGGATTCTGATTGTATTGCAAATGTTGATAGTGCGATGACTGCTGATTGTGTCCAACGCTACTACCACTACCATTCTGTTGTGAGCTGCAATTGTTTCTGTTATTGTTATTGTAGTTGCTGTTGTTCTGATGATGATGATATTGTGGAAGTTGCTGATAATTGTTGATTTCACTATGGTGCTGTACTCCACCAACAGCTGTTGCGGTAACAGTATTTGCTGTTGTTGTTGTTGTTGCCGTCGCTTGCACGCTTGAGCCTCCATTAAGTAGTTTGGCTTTCTTGTTCGCTGAAATTGAACAAATTTATTTATAAGCTGCATTTTATAGAGTTAGAGGTTGTTATTTTTATTGGTGCTGTTTTGCTGTTTGCTGTTGTAGTTTAGTTATTGTTTTAGTTACTGTTGCTGTTGTCTTGTAGATACATAAGTACATATGTATGTATGTATGTAGGTATTTCGGTATTTTTATTTCGGTTATGGTTTTATAAACACATTCAGGTAAAGGAATAAAATACATTGGGTATGTACATAAATAATTCATTAAACAAACACGATGCTCAAAGCCAAGTATCGTAAAAGAAAATATGGTTTTCTTTAATGATCTTAACAGAAAAGAAAAAAAGAATTATAGAAAAAGTGCATCAGACCATTTCTGTTTCTAATAAATTTACCATGTTATTTATTACGAAAAGCCTTTTGTGAATTCTGTTTTGTAGCCTTAACTTAAGTGTTCATTAGATCCATAGCTATGTACTTACACTCGCAAAGCATCGTCATTGCAGTTTTTAATTGCACTGTCACTTTATGATCTATCGATAAACATACAATTAATCAGTGAAGTTTTAAACATACAATTTTGGTTCAAGTTGAATAATTCCCTATCAAATGGGCAATATTATTTTTTTTTGCTTTTCATTTAACATTTTCATCATCCTCATACAACAAGATTTAAAATAGCTTATAACTTAAAGTATCATTGAAATTTTAATAAATATTTATGTACAATGATTGTATGTGCACCGTTCAAAAAAGAATTTAATAGTTCCTGGTACCGGTAAAAACTAGAGTAAATTGTAGGTGCAATAGGAATCAAAGAGATTGTGTAATCGGTACAGGTTTTTATTAAAAATTTTTAAACTTTACACCTACATGACATATATATATACATATATTTATTAACTACAACCGATTAGAAATGCATATACGAGAAGCTGGCTTATAACCTCTTTCAGAATAAGGAAAGCTTAACTTTATGTACAGACATTCAGTCTCAATAGTAATATCTTTCAAACTAGTGACTTAATTCTAATAACACTCTTCCTATGCTCTCGGTCATAGAGGTCAACGAAAAATTTAACAAGTTACCCAGACTACAAAGAGTTTCATCTTGAGCATATTTCTTTCTAGTTCAACGCTACTTAACTTTACGATATTCGGACGTTTGTATGAGTGAACTTTTATGGAGAATGCCATTGTATATAAACCTCATTAAGTTTTGATAAATGATGTCTAGATAGAAAAGAAAATAGCCTAAAGATAAGAGTGTGGATTTAAACTTAAGCACTCTTAAAAGCTTACGTTTTTCGTAGTATAAATAGAAGCAGTCACAGAACAGAACTTTTATCATCGGTGATATTACAGGTAACAGGAAGCGATTTGCAAGTTGTTGGAAAGTTGTCTTGGAAATTTTAAATATTTATATTCAAATGATACCATTACTGACTGAAAGTGCCTTAAGGTGCCCTTAAAAATTTGAAACACTTTTTTAATATGTAAAAATTTGGTAATTTACTTATTTTTTCTTGCTGCGATAAAGGGGATTTCCCAGTTTAAATTATTCCAAATGTGTTGACAACAGAAATTAGTTATTCTAGTGCATTTGTTTAACGCAGAATTGTTGTTTTTGTGAAATAAGTGCAGTAATAAGCAGCTGACACATGACAAAAAAGTAGCTGTACTTACATTAGTGGACCAAGGACTTTACTTCCGAAAAATTTCTGAAAAATTGGGTTGCTCACATTGCACAATTGTCCGTTTTCAAAAAAAAAAAAGAATACTACGGAGTCCCTGGAGAGGAAAAAAGGATTTGGTCGTAAACGTGCAACCTGTAACAGAATTGATAGCCTTATAACAAAATTTAGCACAAAGGATCGATTTAAAAGTGCAGTAACTATTCGGGCCGAGCTAGAAACCTATCATTGCGCAAATATTAGTGTTGATACTGTACGCAGGAGACTGCGAGAAGCTTGTTTATATGGAAGGCGTCCTACAAAAAACCAATTGTTGACTGAAAAAATTAGAAAAGCGCGTCTAGCTTGGGATAAAAACTATAAAAACTGGACAGTGGCGAAATGTCATCTAGTCTGATGAAAGCAAATTTAAACTGCTATGCGCTGATAATTTACCGTACGCGTGCCGTTCCAATGGTGAACGTTTTAAGCAAACTGTATTGTAAAAACATTGAAATTCCCACAGAGCCAGATGCTTTGGGGATGCTTTTCCTACTACTTACTTCGTCCTTTGTACGTTTTAGAAGGAACTATGAATGCTGAAAAATATGGGCAAGTCATAAAGGAAAACTTAGTGCTAGCTCTTGAAGAGCATTTATCCTGCAGAATGAACACCATTTTCCAGGACGATTCTGCGCCTTGCCACCGTACAAAATCGGTAAATTTTGCATGCTATATTTTGTTTGATTCTTAAAGAATGTAAAATTAAAAACAGAAAATTTTTAAATACAATCCTTTTTTTACAGCTTGAAAAATATTCACGGACATCGGTATTTCTCGCCTGAATTGGCCGGGAAACTCGACCGATTTGAATCCTATCGAGCACTTATGGCATATTATAAAGCGCAAAACTGCAACCGAAAATATAAAAAAATTAATTTTAGCATTAAATAAAGTTTGGTATGAAGTTATTACCAAAGATAACCTACAAATTTTGGAAAATCAAGGATACGGGCTGTAATACGGGCTAAAGGAAGAGCGACATCCTACTGATATTTTTTTTTGTAGCTTGATCTTAGTTGTTGAAAACCACTTTAAAGACTAATAGATATTGTTTAGTTTTGAATATTATAAAAATAAATTACATTTTCTTGAAAAATTTCGATTTTCGAATATTTTTCCGATCTTACACTTTGCTTAATTTTAAAATCACAATAATATTTAAAAACAAATAAATATTCCCCAACATAAAAATCATTATTTTCGTATTTTCATGTTATTTTGAAATGGTGCGGTTTTCGTGACCGCCATTCTATGTAATTAATGAGGTCCTCATTAATTAAGATGAAAATTACAACTTTTTTATACTAATATAAGTATCTAAAAGATTTAATTAAAACTATTTCGAATATATTTTTAACCAGATCAATTTCTTCTTAAAGATTAGTTTTCAGATTTTAAGTACTCGTAATGGCCAATAACAACTTTTCTTTTTAAATATTCTTCGAATCAGTTTTACTTAATATTCTTCCCTATTCCAGATTCGCTGGTCGCTGTGGCGTAGTTGGTAGTGCGTTGGCCTCCTACGCAGTGCCTTCGCTGTTCAAATCTCGGCTAGGGCAAAATCAAAACGTAGAAAACAATTTTTTTCTATACGGCACCACCTCTTGGCAGGCAGTGACAAACCTACAACAGTAAAAATTGCTTATGAAAAGCTTTTCACTTAGCTGTTTGGATTCGGCATACAACTGCAGGACCCTTCCATTCATGTACAAATATAACACGCACAACATGAGTGATTGCGAAAAAGCTCGGGCTAGGCCGAGCTGTTGTGACATTAAAAGAAAGAAAGAAGAATTCCAGATTCCGTTATAACAGATACGAATTCGTAACTACATTTAAAAATTCGGAAAAAATCATTTGCTGGAATCTAAAACAGTTCTAAGTAAATGAACGAAAAATCGGTTTTTAATGATGAAACATAAAAAAGATTCCAAATGGATTCCAGAATACAAATGTCGGACGGATTCTGGAATAAGAAGGATTTTAATAGATTTTTGTGCCTTTTGCTAGAAAAAACTCATGTCTTTGTTCCCAAAAAAACAAATAAATTGGAGTACTGATTTTTCTATCACAAAATCTCACATTTTACTATTTTTTTGAAGTAAAGGTGATGTAGGTTGATGGCAACATTATAACCAGTACAACAAGACAAAAACAACATACTGCCTTGTTCTTGCAAACACCAAGAAATGTCAAATACACAAGAACTGGAATAAAACGAATGGGGAATAAAAATACAAAAACAAAAGTTTGAGACAGTCTTCATAAGTATAAGAATATTAAAGAAGAGGGAGATGTCTGACGCTGCTATCACCTGTTATAATTTCGCCATGGTGACGATTTTCATAAGAATTTAAGTTAATTTTTAAATAACGAGCTGTTTTGAATGGCAGCTGTGATTTTAACAATAACAGTCCATATTAAATTTCTTTTGCAATGAGTTGAAATTATTTAATAAAACCAATTGATTATCCGCCATTCTCTTTTGTTTTGTTTTGCATCTTTTTTCACCAAATGGTGGCTATCGCGGAAGGTTGTATTATTTCGTACCTTTTTTTCTTGAGGAACAATAAAACTTCTTTCTTTAGAGTTTTTTGAAGAGTTGAATACTTCGCTTAAGGATGTAATTGAGCAAAGTTCTATCAATATTTTTTGAAAAGTACTTATTTTAAAAACATAATGATAATGTTAATAACGCTTTTGGAATATAATGGAATACAGCTATTTATACAGCTAGTAGTAGTGGTTGTAGTATTTATTAATATTTGATTTCAGTATTACAATTTATTTTTTCTTAAATACCTTATCTAGCTTACAGTTATAGATCAGGGCTTTCGCCGTTAGCTTATTAATTTTCCTTTTTAAAAATTTTTCTATATATTGATAATAATTTTTATTTTTTTTTTTTTTTTATTACTATATTTATTAAAAGAAATTTAATTTAAGTTCCAATTTAAAAATTTTTCATTATATTTCTTTAAATACTTATCTTATCATCAGATATTCTAATCATCATTATTACGCTAATAATGAGAAATTATGTTTTAATAATAGTTTAAAATGAAAAAATAACTCTTTATCTTGTGAAAACTACTGACGCAAAAAAGGGAGATTTATTTTATTAGGGATATTATTATTTTTTTGAAAGTGTAATTGTACAGGGTGTTTTTTTAGAATTGTGGTTTTAAAGAAGAAATAAAACGCATATAATTTTATGTGTTGTGAGCAAAAATTTAGCTTTATTATAAAGATAAGGATTTGCCATTATGTTTTAAAAATGATTTCGGGCAAGTGGCAGCCGCGGAAGGTTCGAATAAATTCCAGCCGAGAAGCCCAATTTTCGACCACTTTTTGGTCTCAACAATGGTTTGTGGATTACGATCACCCCAAATGCGACAATTTTGCTTATTAACGTACCCATTCAAGCAAAAGTGAGCTTCATCGCTGAACAACATTTTTTTGTGAAAATCGGGATCAGAGGCCATCTCGTTTTGGGCCCATTCACCGAACGTGCGACGCGCTTGATGGTCGTTCGGCTTCAATTCTTGCACGAGTTGAATTTTGTATGATCGCAAACCAAGATCCTCCGCAAAATCTTCCATAAAGTGGATGGGCACAGCTCCAATTGTTGCGCGCGATGGCTGATGGGCTCATTCGGGTCTTCTTCGATACTCTGCTCCACAGCAGCAATAGCGTCTTCGGTGCGCACTGTACGGCGTCTCTGAGGATGCGCATTATCCACTAGAGTAAACGTGGTGCGAAACCGTTCCATGGTTGCTCGAATTACCGACTCTGCTGGGTGATTATGTCGACCGAATATTGGAACCATTATTTTGGTAATAAATTTGCATTGCTAACGTTTTTCAGGAGTTAGTCTATTCATTATGAAATGGCAAACCAAACTGAGCATAAATCAAGTGACAGCTATCAAAAAGACCAACTCCGAAAAAAGTATTACCAGATTGAAAACCACACTTCTAAAAAAACACCCTTTACTTGAAGATTAGTAAAAAAAATTCTGATAACTACTATAATAATTGTATTCAAATCGTATTTTTTATAAAAAGTACATACATAATAAATAAACGAATTAAAATATTATCAACGAAACGACGCATGGTATCTATTTTGGATTGTTTTTATTATTTTGCTGTAATTGCAAATATTTCCTTAAATGCTCAACCGCATTTTATGTTGTGAAAATTGTTTCAAAGTCAACAAATTCAAAGATACAAGGTACGTGCAACTTTCACATTCTGAATAACTGTTTGCTGATATTTCTTCATGACTATTTCAAAGATACTCATATCAAACAAACGTAAGTATGTATGGTTTTGTATGTGTGTGTGTGTATGTGTGTGTGTGTATGTGTGTGTGTGTATGTGTGTGTGTGTGTGTGTGTGTGTGAGTGTGTGTTATATTGTAGTAAAATGCATTTGCTGCCATTAGTGCAGCTCAACTTCAGTTAAGGAGATCAAACATAATCAAGTTAATCGTGTTTTTTCTGCAACATCTATTGCCACAAGATGCTACAAATGCAGCACCAGATGGATCCAGAGTTGTTTCATATGAATATGTAGTATTTTCTGGGTGTTGAATATGTTTTCTTTTGTACAAAGGCAATTTATCCTAATTTTATAGTTGCGAGCGTTCATCAAAATAAAACAAAATTATAATTATTCATTTAATGACTTTTAGATTTGATATCAATTAAAGTTTGTTTTCAATTCGCTTGTATGTTGGTGCCTAATTTGTTTTATTTAGATTGTTTTAGTTTTCTCTATCATTATGCATATGCTGGATAAGCTGAGATTAACTAAGTTCATAAAAGCTTGGAAGATTCTTGAATAACGTATCAGAACCATCATACAACTAAATGGAATAACCAAAATGTCAGCAAGTCAAACCAAAATATTTAGATTCATTCACCATAGCAATTTATCATGAACAATTTCGGAGAAGGGAGATTATATCTTTGCCGCTGTCTAAAGAACTTAAACTGAGTCAATTAAACAGGCTAATTGGCGATTGTGTTCATTTCTGAAATCCCACACTAGTAATTTTAACGACTGCAACAGGAGAAAGCCATTGAGTCTACCATATTCTGTGAATTGGTAAGCACCACTAACAATGCTAGAAATCGAGCAAAATAAAGTAAAGGATTTCAAACCAAATCTGATCTGAACTGCTATCGTTTTTATAATTCCAACATACAACAAAGCCGATTTGGAATGCCATGACGAAAATTTCCTGCTTCCACAATTTTTCTAAACTTATCTTTAATATATGATAATTACCCACTAATAAAAAGTAATCGCTCAAAAAAGGTTTTCTTGGTTTCAGATGTGGTATGAAAAGTTCCGCATTTGGAGGAGAGTTATTTACCTAGACACTGCGAATACCTCGTGGAAAGTTGGTAGCATTTTTAGCGACTCTAGTTTCGGGTTAGGTGATGGTTAAACAATGTCCACTATAGTGGTTAGTATTAAGATATTGAAAGTAATGTTATTCACTAAAAGTGCTCGAACGTTAAGGCATACAAAACGCTCGCTCAATAAATCAATATAATTCATTGTATTTATGTATATCAGATACCTCGAAATCGAAAACAAGCCAAAAGAGTTCTACTTTTAGTGGATGATGATGATCGTACTGTGGGCGGACGGCAATCAAAGAACATTTTATCGTTGAAAACGCACTTCATACTCATTTCAAAATCACGTAAAATTACCAAATAAAGTATTGTAACAGTAAGATATGAATAGTGCTAAAGTTCAATTGGAGCTGATGGTGAAAATAACTTTTCTTTTTTTCTTTTCAATTTATAAAGCTACACACTTACAACGAATATGAAAAATATCGAATTGCGAGAAACGCAAAGTGAAATAACTCATGCGAGAACACTTCTTATGACCCAACATGGGTGCAGGGTGAAGCATCAGGGGTGATGCGCGCGCAGTTTAACAGTAAGACTGGACGATATGAGGGGAAGTGGTGAACACTATCGCGGACTCACCGGCGAAACGACAAACGACAAACTACTTAAAGCGAAAACGCACTCAGTCAGCGAATACGAATATATGAAAATTTATTTAAATAAAATAAAAATATTGAAATATGTATTAGTATCCAGCCCGTGCGCGAACACGTATCTGAGATATTGCGAGTCGTGTAGTTCAATGGAGGCCAACGGTGTAACTGAAATGAACATGGTCTCGAAGTGGAATTCGGGCGCACATAACGGCACAACGACATTGGCATCACCAACATCAACATCACAAGAAGCAACAACAACCAGCCAACATCATTGCCATTGCCAATGACAGCAAATGCACTTGCATGCTACACACACTCGCACACACAGACCAATAGATGAATGTCGCGCACACATACACTTGCACTAGTAATGAACAACAATGCTGAGTATGTTGCTGCAACACGTTCACTTTCATTGCAATAAACTGATGACGCGTTGTGGCAACTTTTTGTTTTGTTTTTTTTCGCTATTCTGATCGATAATATTTTTTGTTGATAAACTTACTATCATAGATGAGTTAGCTAAAGTTGTTTGTGTGGTGGCTGCTGTTGTTACAGCTGCATTGTAATGCAGCCATATGAAACCTTAATCCGATCATGAATAATTTCTTATTTTATAGTTTTCGCTTTTTACTTTTGATTTGACATTTATTTTTAAAATGTATTTTAAAACTCCCCAACCTTATTTTTAATATTGTTAGAAATAATGAAAGTTACGGAACCTGCCGATCAAGATAAGCACTTTATTTTTAAAATTTGTTGTCTGAGTGTGTGTGTGCGAGTTTGCCTCTTGATTTATAAGATCACACATACATTCATGATGTGTGAAAAAAGTAACTTATTTTTTCTAAAATAAAAAAGTTTCACGAGTTTTTCCAAGCGGCATTCATGTACAGTGGCTTGCAAAACATTTTACCTATTGAGTTTTGTATATGAGACATGCTATTGGCCTTCATTTCTTAGGTTTCCTAGGGATTCTACAGTACTTGTAGCAACGGAAACCTGAGCAATCAGATGTTAGCAGTTCGATCTGGTATAATCGGTGATAATCCATTTAATAGTATTCAAGTGCTATATGTGTCTCTCGTTTTTTGGGTAGCTAGGCACACGGACTTTCAACTATTGAAAGCCTGAAGTTTTACCCAATTGGTTTTAAACAGGATAGGGGAATGACTGATAAAACTCAATAGCCTGCGGATGTAGAGTGAAAAGAGATAATTAATGACAAGAACTGCTGCCCTATGCTGTAGTGCGCACATGACGAATAATGCAAGAAAGAGCTTAGCATGTCAAATTCCATGGAGGGCCTAGGTCCAGCTTGGTCGAGCTTTTTCGCAACTACTCACAACAAAATAATTACATTTTTTTGTTGTTGTGCTTGTTATGTTTATGGTCGTTTGTACATGAGTGGAAGGGACCTACAGCTTTATGCCGAATCCGAACGACGAAGTGAAAAGCTTCTCATAGGCAATTTTACCAACCACGCCACAGCGACCACTTATGTTAAGTTTTCCTGGTCACTGTAGTTGCAAATGTTGCTACCGCAAGTACTGCTACACAAATACTTTCTGACTTACATACATACTTATACATTCACATGTACTAACTACTATGTACTTGTTTTGTAGACTTGGTACTTTTTCCCATCCATCGATTTTCGTTTTTCATTGTCAGTTGTCAATTATCTATTTGTTGCTGTTATCGTTGTTGTTGTAGTGGCTGCTGCTAACTACATACTGTTGATGTTTTTATTTTTACAGCAATTTTCTTTTTATATTGCAACTTCCACTTCCACTTTCAACTTTTTCCAATTTCGTTTTTTTTCTTATGACATATGTGTGTGACTTTTATTTTCGCTGTTGCATTTGGTTTCTCAACAAGCTTCGAAAGAGTTTTCCATATTTATCCGCACCCATACGAGTCTACTAAGCTCTTAGGTTGTATGTAGTCATAAATTTTATAGCTTATTTTATTTGTACAATATACCCCGAGTACTTTAACTAGTTGTATATTTTAATGATACGTGTACTGTCACATAAAACTTCATTATTTATACATTTCCTGTTCATGTATATTTTTCAGCAGGTCGGTACATAAAATGATAACAACATACATATTTCATATACAATAACAAAAGGGAACTAATGCAAATATGTGAATTTTAGTGATAATAATTTCCTAGTTGAAAGGTGGAATTGATTTTATTTAGACCATACTCGTATAATATTAGATGAGATCTGGATTTCTATGCTGAAGTGAATTGAAGAAAAGTATTAATGCTATACTCGTATGAATTCCATTTATGTATGTTTTCACAGGGCTTGTTACATTCTTAAAGAATGAAAGTACCAGTTTGCTTGGCAAGGAGAATATTTCACACATTTTTCTTGTAAAATATAGTGGTAGAAATCAAGTTCCCATGAGATCCTCGTGCAACGCTGGATATCATGGAATGGTAGAGTCATGCAAGAAAAAAACTATATTTCGAGGCAAGTTCGAGAGAAGTCAGAGGCCTTTAGTAGTGATATCACAGAAAATTTCGTAGCATTCGGATATTTTGGGCTGAATGAATCTGCATTAATTTAATGGGTTGAGATATTAGTCTCTTAAGTCTAACTCAGGATATTACAAATTATTGGAAAATTAAAAAATCTGGTCTCGGCTCTTATCTTCTGATGTTGTGCCATTAAAAGAAGAAACAGGAAGATCTTGACTCTGATCTAGACCTCGAACAGAAATTGTTCAATGATTTCAATCTTTCTCGGGACAACCGGAATGGCAGTCATTAGTGAATTAAGGCAGGAAGAATCAGCGTAGGAGATGTAGTAAATCCGTAAGGAAAGGAAAATACAATTTTAAATTTAATAGATTTTCCCGATTCATGAAAATCAATTAATGATAAAACTCTCTCCACTGTCCAGCGCCATTTTGGGCTTAGTGTTGTTTTTCTCTCCTTGCAATTTTGCTTCCGTCCACACTTCTGTAGAGTTATCTGAGTCACTCTACTAGGGTAACCTACACGCAGTTGAGTGCGCCCCTTGGTCGGCTGGGCCAAGAGAGTAATTTATAATGATTTAAAATACATATCGCGATTAGCATGAATGAGAGCCTAGATCGAGCTTTTCGCATCCACCCATGTTGTGCGTATTATATTTTTACATGAATGGAAGGACCTACAGTTTTATACCGAATCCGAAGGGCGAAGTGAGAAGCTTGTATATAAGCCATAAGATTTGCTTTTATACTATGAAACATAATTATGCCAATTTAAAAGATACAACAACAAAATGTTATAGATTTTCACAAAATATTACACCAAATGTTGTTGCTATTGCGTTTTTCTTTCAGCAATGGACCAACAGGGTCAATAACATTTTTCACGTATTGTTAACTTTTTGCTCCTCGAAGAGCAATTGTGGCAACACACACATATACTCACAAATAAGGAGAAATACACAAACAACAACAACTAAAGATGAAAGTGTCCATTGATAAATCAATTATTCATACATAACTCATATATGTACATACGAGTATATGCAATACGGTCCACTTGATCCATCCGCCAAAAAGAAGCGCAAACAAAATGCATTTTTCAATAAGGTAACCAGTTGTTGTTGTTGGAGTCGCTTTTGTTACTGTGGTCGTTGGTGGTTTTGTTATTAGCAAAAAAGTTGTTATTGTTGTTTCATGATTGCTTTATAATTTTTTTCATTGATAGATAGACAACGAACTTTGGAATTTAATTTTTGATGCAGGGGCAATGTCAGAGACCTCAGTCAGTTAAATCGTTTCTCTATTAACGTATGATGGATGGACGATGATGATTAAGCGAGTTCGCATGAAAAAAGTTTTCATTTCATGGCCAATTTGCTTCGGTAACACATGAATAAATGTGTTGGTGTAAGTGCACGATTTTGGCTTTTGTAATATACGATAATCATGTGATAGCATACTCCTGCTAAATGCGAGACAGCCAATGTTTACGATTATGGTTACATGCATACATAATTACAATGTTTATGGAAGTTTAATAGAGTGACCTTTTTGGCTCTTTTGAGTCCCACGAATTTGTAATTTGATTGGCGGACAATAGTTTATGATAAGACATTAAAATTTCGAAGTTATCGGTTTGAAATGATAATTACTTCAGATATAAAATGCGATTTACATTTTTACTATTCTTTCAAGTTTATCAGATTCCGAGCAATTACACAGGTGCTCCACTAGGAGATGACAATTGAAGTAATTAATCAGTTAATGGGTTGAAATAATTTTCATTGCTTTTGTCATAATTATTAAATATAATCGTTACATTAACTAATTAAGTACAAATGTGGGTTACTGTTCACGTTCTAGGGTTAAGGAGGTAAGTTACATGGATAGGTACTTATGTATATCCTTATGAGTTATTCCTGGAGATACGTAATCGTATGTAGTACATATGTACATTTACTATAGTATAGAACTTAAGATATGCTATAAAACATTTTTATAAAGCAAAATAGACTCCTGAAAATATGCAAGGAAAACTAATTTTTCAATAGTTAAAAAATAACTAAATTTTTCTAAGTTCCGCTTTCCAGTTTTTGAAATTTCTACAATATATTCGTAAGTGTTAAAATTCTTATACAAAAATGTCATTGGCCTTTAATCTCCAAACATTTATTTTAATTAAAAGTTAATCTTTTCTCCTCTTTAGAGATAGGAAACTATCTAGAAGTATAAGTAAGTAAGACAATAGTAGATATCATGCCTACACGGTAACAAATGTTGGTTTATTTTTTAAACCAAACGTTGCACTAAAGCTTTTTTAAAACTTTTTAGACTGGCTCATTTTTAAACTATTCAATGTACTAACGTTATTCTCGACGACCATCATTGCAAATAAGAGTTGAGTTTTAATTAATAAAGGATAACTAAAGTAATTTTAAAGAGATTTTGGGGTATTCCCCTTAAAAAATTAGTTACATTTAACAACGACAAAAAAAGGGAAAACTGAATACACCACCGGATTCTAAGGCCGAAAATTAAGTTTAAGTGTTTCGGCCTTCCAATGTGTTTGTTTTAAGTCCCTGCTGTATTATCGCTCGTTTACTGCAAGACTGTCATAAATCAAAAAATAAAAATTAGTATGTACATATATACATAGAAATAACTTATGTAAAAAATTATTGTATCTTATGAACTCTTCACGTGGGAAGTATTTGTTGTTATCAATTGTATTGAGTGACAGGTAAATTAAAAAGTTAAAATGCGTAATTTTCAGAATTTATGTGTTTTGGGGTATGAAAGTCTTGCAGCAAACGAGCGTTATGTAAATTATCATGATCTTGATGGTAATGAGATTCTTATCAATCTTGATGGTAATTATTGCCTTATTGGCGTAAACAATCAAATATTTGTAGAAGATTTCAAATACTAAAGTTTCCTTAAAAAATTGTTGTATGCACAAAGAAATCGTTTAGAACAATTTTCTTCATTTAAATGGGTGTAAGAGAATATTTTGTTTGAAACTGCACGGGATAGTGAAGTGAACAAAACATTTTGGTAAATTTAATTTGGCAATATTATGCCTGCGCCTGTTTCACATTGGAAGTTGCAGCGCCATAGTCAAGAGAAAAATAAGAAATAAATGATTAAAAAATACAATTTGTTTTATTTCAATGTATGTAGTTGGTCATAAATTTTAGTCCTTCAGGACTAAAGGACTTCAGGACTCATCAATATTTAGTTTTAATTGTAGTACTTCCTGGTTTCAAATGTAGAAAGTTTATCGTTTAGAATTTAAACTAAAAACTTTAAAATCTAAACCCAATTCAGAATTCTCTCTTCTTTAAATATGCACAACAATTGAATGCTTTAAATTTGAAACTTAATTTGGTTTGGTCATTAAACCATAAAAAAAAAATATAAATTTTTTACTGTGTAATTTTAGGAGTTATTGCTTGTTTCTGAAATTTGCAATAACCAATACTATTTAGTACTGTTTCATAGGGAAGTGGATATGGATGGGTTAAGTGTGTAGAAACCTCAATTTATTAATACATTCGTATCTTTAAGAAGCTTTCTTGGTTAAATATTATAAAAAAAATGAAGAATTATAAGAAAGAATGAAAAAATTAACTTAATATTGTATTTTTCGTTTTTGTTTACTGTTTTGGATATTTTAAGCGGATACTTTAACTATGTGCTAAATTAACTATCAACTTGAAAAAAATGGAAAGATTTTTTCCTAGTATAGAAATTAAGTATGTGTATTTTGTTAGTTCAATTTGGACATTTGAACACCCACATTTCTTATTGCTTTGGAGAGACGTGAATTTTTTTAATATGTACAGGAACCCTATTATTTTGAACCGTCATCTGTCAGCTTTGTTTAAATTTTTCGAATAAAATACATTTCTATGCACAAAGTAAATGACATACTCTCACTCATTGCCATTCATCTCACTCACCTGATATAGTTGACATGGTACGATTGTGGTTGCCTCTCACCAATTCCGATGGTCGAAGACTAGGCTCCTCAATGACCTCCAAACCAGAATCTGAATCCATGGCATCGTTATGCAAATTGTTATTCGAGCTGCGATGACACGAATTTGGATGTTGCTCAGCATTGAGGTTATTTTTGTGAACTGGTGTGCGCAATGGCGGAGGCAACGGGGGCGGCGGCGGGCCATTAACTGAAAACAAAACAAAAATAGAGCAACATGCAACATTTATTTATTTAGATGATAAGCCTACAATGCACAACTATTGTAGTTAATTGCATTTGTGTGTCCTACATACCAATTGTAATGTTGGGCATTGGCGGTGCTGATGAAACTCGTTTCAAATGCCTGCTGTTATTGTTATTGGTGATGCTGTTGGTGCTGTTCGTGTTGTTGCTGTTTGTTGCATGCGACGATAGCATATTATTGCTGCCGCCATGTGTTCCATCGAGATTATTCCGTATGACCGAATTCTTGTGCGACTGTTTAGTACGTTCAACAACATCTTCAGGTGGACAAACGCTCTCGTACGTGTCACTCTTGATGCCACCACTACTGCTACTGTTCAATTGATTCTTGAGATTTACATTTTTCATAGAGTTTGTTTCTTTGCGTGCCGCCGACGAATCATATTTTCCATGAAGTCCAATTATTGAATTCGATTTGTTGCGATTTAGCATGTGGGCATCGCGTTTGTTATTCAAATTCTGAAACGAAGAAATAAGAAATTAATGATAATTGCTTGTATTACTTAATAGGAAATGCTAGAAGATTTGCTCCTCCAAATAATAACACTAATAGTTTTTAGATTCCTGTTATATTTGTACATGAATGAATGGGACCTACAGTTGTATACTGAATCCGACCGGCAAAGTGATAAGCTTTTCATAGGCAATTTTTACTCTTATAGGTTTCTCATTGCCTGTCACGAGGTGGTGCCGTGTAGGAAAATTGTTATTTTCTACTTTTTAATTTTGGCTGGTCGCTGTGGCGTAGTGGTAGTGCGTTGGACTGCTAGTGTCCGGGGTTCAAATCTCGACACAGGCCAAATCAAAAAGTAGAAAAACAAAATTTTCTACACGGCACCACCTCTTGGCAGGCAATGGCAAACCTACAAGAGTAAAAATTGCTATGAAAAGCTTTTCACTTCGCTGTTCGGATTCGGCATTAAACTGTAGGTCCCTTCCATTCATGTACAAATATAGCACGCACAACATGAGTGGATGCGAAAAGCTAGGTCTAGGCCCTCCATGGGCTGTTGTGCCATTAAAAGTAATTAAGTAATTTTGCCTGCACCGAGATTTGAACCCTGCGTATCAGGCCAACATACTACCAACTACACCACAACGACCACAAATTCTATCCGAACAAACATTTAAAGATTTTGAAAATTTGAATTAGAAAAAATTCTGGTTAGAAAAACTTAATATTTCTTAATAATTTTGAGATCAAATTGATATTATTTTTCAACCGTGAGTATCATGAAGGAAATTAACACTTAAGGAACTACATATTTACAATATCGTTTTCACTTACATGACTGCTGTATTGCAGAACGACATCTGTACTTCGCGTCGAAGAGGCGCTAGCCGATCTCGAATGTGAACCACTGTCTCGTGAGCGTGAACGACCAATGATGTACTTGTGTTGATTCTTGCGCGCATCTTCGCGCACCAAATAAATGTCTTCGTAATCGTGATCGTGAGCATTTGTGTTTGTTGTTGCTGTCGCTGACTTACCATTAACGTTTATGTTATTCTTGCTATTGTTTTGATGAACTAACATATTGTTGTTGTTATTATGAATGTTGCTAGTGTTGTTGTTGCTGTTGCTATTATTGTTCATATTATAATTATGAATGTTGTTGCTACTGCTACTACTGCTGTTGTGCTTGTGATTGATGTTGCTATTGCTGTTGTTGCTGTTGCTGTGATGACTAAAACTATGACTGCGATGATTGTTATTAGTCTTGGGCGAATTCATGCTCGATGGTATGGAGACAGATTCATCTGAGCCGCTGCCCGCACCACTGGAGCTAGAATGCACATCCGCTTGTATGGTCATGGCGTTCGAATTCGTTGTAGTGCTCGCCGAGTTTTGTGACGGGTGTGCGGATGTGTTGTGATGTTGCATCTTCGGTGTTGAATGCTTTACACTGCTACAATCAGAATCGAAAAGTTCACGTACGCGATTGTAGATCACTTCTTGCGGATCATGTAGGAAAAAGGATTCACCGGAAATGCTGCCATTTGGTGAGGGCGGAGTGAACATACCGTTGCGCATTGGATTCACATACAGGCCGTCATTGGGCATGAGCGAACCGTTGTAGAGCTTCTCTGATGAAGAGCGTGACTGTTGTGAGTGCGAGTAGAGCGCGTCACTATTTTTACGTACCACCACCGAGGATGGCGGATGTAAATAAAATGGCTCCACATCGGAGCTTATCGTGGACGATGATTTGGATTTGATGGTATTACTGCGACTGGTCTGCTTGCTGCTATTCGAATTGCAGCTTCCATGCGAACTGTTGCCGATGCCACCACCGATACCAATATTACTATTGTGTGGCTGGTGTTGCTGTTGTTGTTGGGGATGCTGTGGCTGTTGGTGATGCTTGCCAGATGATGACGACGAGCATGATTTGTGCCGTTGCGAAGCATTTTTATCACCGCGGCAATTGTAATCCACAGCTGTGCCATGCTGCACCAACACGTTGAGACACTTTGATCGCATGCGCACAAATTGGAAGAAGGAGAAAAAGAGAAAATCGTTGTAGTTGAAAGTTGTGTTGCTACTGTATTGTTGCAAATTTTGAATTTTTCTTTTTTGATTAAAATTAATTTGGTTTGAGTTACCATCATCAATTGCAATCAAGATTTTCTACTTCGTATCATGTTTTTTTTTTTAGTTTTTTACTTTGGTTTTGTTACATACGAATTGAAAACTTACCTCAACTTGTTGATTTTCTGCAGCATCATTGATTGGTGACTTGCCGTACTTGTCCAAGGATAATTTCGCTCCGTGATTAAGTAACCATCTAACGACCGAGAGATGTCCACGGGATGCAGCAAAGTGTAAAGGTGTGGCACCATCGCCATCGCGTAAATTGGGATCTACGCCTTGATCTTGTACCTGTGTGGGTGAAAAATAAAGAGTATTTCTAATTTTAATTCCTATAAAGTTTTGTTAAAGGTGGGTCTTGAATCTCGGCTTCTACATAATTTTTAAGAGTTCACTCAGCCGATAGCCTGTGATGCTAGTGCTACTTTTTTTCATACTTGTATTAAAATTTATTATTGTATAAATTTTAACAAATAAATATATAAAGTATATTTATTATATTATTTACAAATAAATATATAAAGTAAATTTATTTGGCTATTACTATTTACTTTTGATACTAACTAGCTTTCTTTCATTAGCTTAGAGGATTATTCCTAGAGTTTTCTTACTAACATCTGTCGTGCTAATTTTAAGTTAAACGTAATTTAATTATATAGTATAAATTGTTTAAAACCCGGGAACCATTCACACGCACTTTGTATTTACAAAATTTATTGAATCCACCACATTCAGCTTGAATAATTTATCATTGAATGATCGAACTGAATTCAAACAAAAGCTCCACTGTAGTTAGATGGTTGAGCACGAGCGACGAAGCAAATGTTTCGAGCAATAGTTATATAAGAAGAAAAAGTAGTCAATCAAATTGTTGATAAGATTTGTTTTATATTTATATTTATATGCAATAAAAATACGAAATATTATCATGATCCATAATTATCGTTTTAATTGACACATAATTGTGCGCTAGGTGCTCTACAACATGTGCAGCATAGAAGCTTTATGAATCGCAAAGTCCTGAGATCATGTTTTTCATGTTCATATACTTAATTACACTGTAAAACACTTTTCAATATTAATTAAATTCATTAAATCGATAAACAAATATATAATAGTTGCGTCTGTTTAAGAGATGATTTGTTTATTTATTTTATGGTAAGTTGCACACATGTTACAATGTTGCTGTTGCACTATTTTAAAAGAAAGTAATATATTTATAAGCAAGATTTAACAGCAGTTGCAATTGCAGTTTGAATTTTCATTTTCTTCTCTTGAAGTTTGCGCTTTTTTCTGCAATATTTTGCATACAGCATTATTTAGTTCAATTTAGAAAGGTGTTTTTCAGCTCTCGGAACGTTTTCTAAAGCACAAAATTTCATCAGTAACATCCACAGCAGCCAGCAGCAGCAACAGCGAAATCTTTCCCGCTCGGGCCGGCTCAATCCAATCCGCTTCAGTTAATCGCAATCAACACGGTTTTTGTGGAATTAGTGACATTTTAATTGTGATTCATTGGATAACCGGTTCGATTTACGAACAGCATCTATTAAATAACTACAAGTAAGTACATATGTATATAAGTTGACTGTACAATTTTATATTGTTGTAAAATTTCGGATGATTTAATCGATCGCAGCAAATTGTACCTATTGTATCTTGAGGTAAAGCTTACATGTATTCAAGTATGTTACGAAAGCTAATCGATTGTTGTTATCTTTGAGTATGAGCGCATAGTACGAGTACTGTAATTTGTATAGAAATAGCAGCAGAAAGAACAGGGTGGATCATTTATAATTTGGCTGATGATGATTATAATGATGCTGATGTGTAAATAAGAAGCGAATAATTTTTTTTTCAATTGGTTTTTATTAATTGTGAAACTCTATTTCATTCAAATGACTTCTTCGGCTGACCCTGCAGTATCCCATAGGATCAACCCAATGCACACGTTTCGCAAATTGATTCACAAATTGCGTGGAAAACGCTTCTCTTCTACTGAATTTTTAACGTAATTTTCTTCCACTTTCGGTAGAATTTTCACCAGTTTGCAAGTACATTTTTAGTATTTCCCAACTTTGTTCAAGCCTATATCGATCCATTTCGCTAACTGCAAATACATGGTAAAACTAATTTTCCGTCATAATACGAAGGACATTAGCGTTGCGTCATTCCAAATAACCAGTAGTTCAAATTCCAAATGTTAGTTGGGCCACCCTATATGTTACGGAAGCTAATCGATTGCTATTATCTTTGAGTATGAGCTTATACTTAGTACGAGTATAGTAATATGTATAGAATTATACATGTAACCACAAAAGCCATCAATTGAGTTGTTGTGATATATGTAGTCAGACATGTCCGTGTCTTTTAGGTCATCAACATTAAGAGGTAATTGAAAATTGTAACCAATATGTACATTATTATTATTTGTAATGGTAAATTGTCTTCAATCGAATGTGACTTATTTCATGCTGGATAGAGAATGTTATTTTTCACTCCTTTCTTGAGAAAGCAAAGAATTGCATTGGAACCTATAACCTCATTAAAGAGATTTTATTTAATAACAACTAAGTATGTCGGAGAATAGACAACAGATTCTTTTGTGATTGCTTATTTTAAGACACAAACTAATTTTCAAATAATGATATTAATGAAATAAGTGATGCGAGTGATAGAGGTAGTGATTATATTTACTTAATTGACGATAGATAAATGATATTTTTGTAATTCGATTAAAATAATGCAATAATTCAAATTTTAACGCTAAATCTGAATATGAAAGTAGGATTTCCCGCAATCTTATATATAGCTACGACCTAGATATGAAAGCCGAAATATTTGAAAAGCATAATCGCTAGTTAACCACTTCGATAATAAATGAATAATTTTTCAATTTCAAATGATGGTGTATTTTGAAAATTACAGTGCTGCATTTCAAACCTCAGGGAAGTGAAATTCCACCTTTTACCTATATTTGAACAGATAAAAAAAATATAAAACAAAGATTAGAGGCATTTTCATGCATGTTTATGAATAGCGGCATGTACCCCTCAGTAAAATCGCACCCAGTTTTGACGAGCAATTTTGACAGAAAATAGTTTTCGAACAAATTCAACTTTTTAGCATTTATGTAAATTCATTGTGTGGGAATCGATCCTGAGGCTATCACCTTGGTTGACGCACTATACATAACTAGTGGTAGTCTAGGTTTTGTGTTTTGGAAACAGATTTTGATAAATTATATTTAGGATAAATATAAAAATATAATCAGAAGTCACTCTTAAATTTTTACTAACATTCAGGCAAAATTGTGAGACCGCCGAATGAAATTTAGGCCAAACTAATGAAGAAGAAAAAGAAATTTAAATCCAGATATAAAATTAGGCTGAAATTAAGACCAGAAACAATCTAAACTCAACCAAAAATCACGCCATATTTAGATGAGAATTCAAATCAAACTGGGATCTAACTCAGATCACAAATCAATCCAAAAGTGTTAAATCCTCAGAACGAAATCCAATGAGAATTCAAATCAAACTGAGATTTAAACTCAGACCGAAATCGGATGAGAATTCAAATAAAACTTGGATCTAAACTCAGACCGAAATCAGATAAGAATTCAAATAAAACTTAGATCTAAACTCATACCGAAATCAGATGAGATTTCAAATTAAACTTAGATCCAAGCTCAGACCGAAATCAGATGAGAATTCAAATCAAACGTAGATCTAAACTCATACCGAAATTAGATGAGATTTCAAATAAAACTTAGATCTAACCTCAGGCCGAAATCAGATGAGAACTCAAATCAAACTGGGATCTAACTCAGATCACAAATCAATCCAAAAGTGTTAAATACTCGTAGAAATCAGACCATTAGAACTAGCATAAATTTCAAAGTGAAAGTCAGTTCTAAAATAGTGCTGTAAAACAAAACTAAACGCAGATCAAAATGAAGAATTTAAAGCGTACATAGAACTCCGGGTGAGCATCTAGTTGCCCGTTTATTTTTTTTATAAGCATAATCGCTATTTAGAAGTTATAAATATACATATATGGTTTTTTGGGGTATGAGTGGGGTGTCTATTCAATCGCTCGCCTAGGGATGCAAAACACCTTCCGGTTTCCAGTGCTTTGATACATTTCTAACGATTAGCGAGGGGAAAGAAAAGAAACTTTAAGCTCTGTAGAACTCTGCCAGATTTGCAAAATTTTGGATGAAGTATCAGCGGGAAGAAACTTATAATCGCTTGAAGTTGAGTTCATACCTCAATATAACAGCTAAAGTTTGTGGCATTAAGTAGCTATCGCATATAATTCTAAATTTAAGGCTCTACGATGTTTACAACTAAGAAGTAAATGAAATGAGTTCAAGCAACTTTCGTTCAATTACAAATTATGATTAATTAAATAAAATTGAGGCAATGTTACAGATTTTCACATCCGTAGAATTTCCATTTAAATTTGTTCTTTTTTTCCCCTCTACCTTTTGCTCCATAATAAATGCTACCTGGTCACTCAATTTAAGCCAAGCAAAAAAGGAAAAAAAAGAAACTGAACGTTCACGAATTAGAAATCGTACCGATACGAAACTTGTTGGAGCAAAAACTATGCACAATTCAACATCATGATCATTTTTTTGTGTGACAATGTGCCGTTATTGCCATCTTGTTTGATTATAGGCAAAGTAGTTTTCGCAATGTAAAGTATCTTGTGCCTGTCTGTGAATTCTAAAACATCGACTACGATTGATGGCACCATTAATTTACGCTACAAAGCTGTTGACGTAATTTGATATTTGCATAAATGTTTGAAATCATTTTATTAAATGATTGTGTGAGGTGAGCTGGTACATTTAAAAAAAAAAACTATTATTACTATTTTCAATTCGTTTTTGTTCCGATGGACGTAATTAGAGGTTATTATAATTATAAGTTATAGCTTTGTATTGAAAGAATGTTTAGGGAGTAGAGAATTTTTCAAAATTACACTAATCTTGAATCTTTCTCTCATAGAAAAACCTAACGCTAAAAAGAGCTGACACTAACCCATGCGAATACGATGTTCAGAATTTACCATGAGGCAGGAAAAATTACGAGGCCGTGGACTCGGGACTACTTAATTGATTCTGCACTGTTTCGGCAAACCTGAAGATTGTGGTGAATCTGTTGACTAACAGTTGTGTACTATTTTTTATTATCTAATCTAGCACGTGTCTTTCAAAACATTGACACTTACTTAGAACTCTATTTTAGCTATAGTGCTCCCCATAAACTCCCCACATGGAAAGGCTAGAAGTAAATACATAAATTTCAAACAGGGTCGAATCGTCTGATTCGTGAACGTCCATGACGACGTCCAACAAATTCGTAAAATTTCGGAGTGAATTAAATAAGGAATTTTACGTTCACGAATCAGATCTGTTGGTTTTTAAATTAAAGTTTGAAAGGCATTTAAGCCTAGAGAATATTAGGAACACTCGAAGCAAGTGAGTCTTGATATTCAAAGGAAAAATCTAATCGTACTAAGTACATATTGCTCGTTTTCTGCAAGGCTGTGAAAAATCAAAATAAAATTAATTTTCGGTTAAGTATACACAAAAAACTGTTATTCAGTGCTTTATCTTGTGTACGGCATCTTATGAACTCTTCACTTGAGAAAAGTATTATTCGTTATTCGAGTGATAGGTACATTGAAAAGATTAAATGCGTTTTCCCAAAATTTACAGTTTTTGAGTTATGACGGTAGCAAACGAGTGATATGTATAAAACAAAATGTGAGTGCCAGTTTTCTATCGCTGATTTTTGTTATTCATGTAATAGCTGTGTAAATTTTTTGTGCATTAAGTTTAAATTTAATAGAATTTATAACTTAAATAAATACAATTTTGAACAATAATCCAGCCCAATATTCAAAAGGTTACCTTTTTTTTCCAAATAACTATTTTCGTTAAAATAAAATGTTTAAATTAGAAAAACTTTCATACAAACTTTTGTTTACCTTTTTACTGTCACTCTTCTTTATATTTGCCTTTTTCCACACTCACAATAAGATAAACAAATAAATACACTGCTGACCTTCAAAACTATCACTTGGCTACACTTTTTTTATCCCGGTTATAATTCTCGCAGGCATAGACATCGTCGCGATATAATCATATTTCCGATTAATTTCCAATACAAATATTTGTTTTAGCCGGTATATGTGACAAAAGAAACACAGCTAACGTTATTTTGGAATCAAAACTTCATGGGATCAATACTTATGATGCAGACAAGTAGTCTAAACTTAGAAAATTTATGAATTTCACGAATCAGGCGATTCCATCCCTTGTTATATGGTATTAATCTAAAAATTATGCCCTGACTAAAGAATGCAGTTTAGAATGTGCAGAATATAATGAAAATATGAATTTCAAATGAAGATATAACTACTTATGAACGTAGAAACACTGAAAAGATTCATTTGTATCTATTGTTGCTACATACATAAAACCATTCACCAGAAACTGACATTGATGTTTGAGTAACTATAACAAAAGCTGAGCATGTGCCGACGACTAGTATGCAAATCTATCTCATGGTCATATTTCGTAGCTTACTCGTTACTTTCAGACAATAATACTAAAAAAGGGGAATATATTAAAACTTTTAAAAATTTATGCAATTTGCAATTGCAACATTTGTGAACGCAGAAATAACTGAATACCACGCAAAAACTTAAGAAACAAACTAAAAGTTAGCTTATTAAAGAAAACAAAATTATTCATACTTCATTTTACATAATGAATGAGTATCAAATAATTAAATTTAATAAACATGCAGCAATTGTAGTTTATTTTATTTTGTCTATTTCTTTATGGGGGATATGCAAACTAACGGATATTATTGCTGTTGCTGCAGATGGTCAGCAGCAGATACAATAACAGAAAACTGGAAAGTGCAAAATAAATGTTGTTGATGTTGCTGCTGCTATACAACAAAAACTGTGGTGAAATGTACAACAATTGACAATTGTAATAGCAACAACATTTTGATTTGATTGCAAAGATTTACTATAAGCTGAAATATGTATGTACTATATGTTGAAATTTTGCATGTTTCCTAGATAAATGCAGCATGAATACATCGGTAATAGCTTCAATTTTGTGTGTGCTAACTACTCTTTTGTTGCATACAAACAATTGTTGCTACGTTTAGATGCAATTATGCGTTATTTAGTTAACTCTTTTTTCCACTATAATTTCCGCATAATTTCCTAACACTCACTTTTAAAATATGTAGCAGCAAAAATGCTTAGTTATGCCCAGTTTTGAAGTGAGTGATATTGCTTTTTAATTTGGTGCACCATGTTGCAGCCACATACTTTTCAAAATGGGCAGCTATGTATCACAATTTTGTTGCTACTTGCCACTACATACTACATATGTACTACTCACCATCCACTTGAGGCAATCCAAGCAGCCCATTTGTGAAGCGGCATGTATCGGTGCCATGCCATCGCGTGCGCGCACATACAACGATCCGCCAGCTTCAAGCACCAGAAATTTTAATACCTCCAAGTGGCCCTCTTGCGCTGCCAAGTAAACTGGTGTGACATCATTGTCCATTTGCGTATTTGCGCTAAAAAAAACAAAAAAAATAAAAACATTGTTCAACAAAAGCTAATGTTAAATTGGTATTAATTAAACGAAACACAAACAAATCGAATTGCAGTTGAGTTGCAGTTTAGTAAACTCGATTGCACAAAATCGGGGAGGCCTCGAGGCCATATTGAGACCTCAAGATGCAACTCAGCTTGCTTTTTACAGTATGACAAATGCTTGTATTTATTGCATTTTTTATAGTTTATTAATTACATTTGTATAAAAATGTTTTGTGATAAATTAATCTTGATCTAGTTTCGTTTTCAATTAAATGTAATCAGTTTGCTCTTATTTCATTCGTGTCAATTGTTAATCTCAATTCGTAATTACTAAATTACATACGAATGAATAAAAGTGGAAAATACTCTAGAAAGTATGTACATATGTATAGTATGTATGTATATCATTTCACTACATATTTAGCATAGAAAATGAGTTCATTTCTTCCATATTTATAATGAATTATTAAAAACAAGTGTGTTTAACTGAAGTTAATGTGCGTTCAAATTATTTATTTATGTTCATTACTTGTATTTTTAATCATGGAGTGTGGTAGTAGCTAAAATTAATTAATAATTAGTTGAGCTTTCGAAATTATAAATTTTACTATTCACATTAATTTCAACTATAAACGCATTACATTAAAATTAAATACTTTGATATTTATTCAAAAACACATAAATCAAATGCCATAGTACTTATCTATAAGAAATTTTAAGCACTAATTTTAGAAAGTAACAACACTATGCGACACCCTAAAAACAATCGGGATCAGAGTATGCATGTTGGATAGCTCCAGAGTAGTTTAGTGAAGTCCGTTTTGGGCCTCAACGTCAGAATTTTTTCTCAATATCCTTTTTCATTTTTTTCCAAGGCTACCCTGGTAGAAACATTATTCATCAGATTCGGATGACAATTGAATTTCAACATAATCCATGATATATAATGTAAAAAATGAATTTTCACGACATGTTCACATTTGAATATCATATGTATTCATTAAACTCCAGATAAACTGCATTTTAGCGGACTTGTGATGGTTCTTAAAAAATGGAGATTGAAGAAATAGAGAGCGAAGATGAAGATGACTGGGGCAACCTATTTTTCTTAAAAAAAGAGATTGAAGAAATAGAGAGCGAAGATGAAGATGACATGGGGCAATCGGGAGGCGATGCGAATTATGATAATGAAGAAAGTAGTGATGAAGATAACGACTAAATTTAGCCTGTCTATCAAAACGGCGTAAGAAAGAAAATTAAAAAAAGAATAAACACATGACAAATTTAATTGCATTTATTTATAAAACATTTAAGTTTTTCAGTTTCATTTACATATTTTTTTTATCGTCATAGTTCTAGAAAGCCCTAACACGTTTCTGTTGTTAGTAACCTTCTCAATTTGTCATACGCAGTAAGCAAAAAGACTCCGCTGTTCTCTTTTCTCTAGTGTAGCTGCCAAGTGTTGCCTAAGTGTAGAAATAATATTTTCTCCAGGAAAGCGATACATTGAGATCCCGCTAAAATCTGTAGAGCATCTCCAATGTATCTATAATAATAAAAGGGTGTAATTTAAATTTTGTTAGCAAAGCGTCAGATAAAAGACTGGTGGTTTTTGAGCTAAAATTGTATATCTCACAAACTTTATCTACTTTATACAGATCAGCCATCTAGGGTCCATGGTAGGGTTTACAAAACTATAAGAGAGACAACATTTTTTTTCTACACCTCTATTAACACATCCAAGAGCTAAAGTATTTATTATAGCAAATGGCGGATCCAAATTATAAATTTTATTCGTTCTTAGCGCAACACCACTGAACTCCTCTAAAATTCAACCCTTCGAAAACATTTAATATATAAATTTTCACATTAAATTACTCCTACCATATTTGTTGTATATAGTTTATATATATATAGATCGTCCATTTCAGATTGAATGTAACAGGCAGTCGAACTCACCCTTTTGAGATTTCACTCAAATTTTGCCTTGTCGGAATTGCCTACATGTAGAAAAACTTTAAAAGTCAACATTCGTCAAGTTATGGCCACGATAACGACCAAAATGTGTTAAAAAAGTGGTCGAAAATTACATAATAGGATAATGTCAAAGTCTAAAATTTTATTTTATATCTTTTATTTACGTTAACTTTTGAAGCAACAAAATGAATAACCCTGTATTTTGTACTTTTGAAATCGAAATATTTGCAATTGTAGGTAATCCAAAAATGGTGGACGCCTTTTGGGAATTCCTGGTTCTACCCTTGATTATAGCATAGGCAACAAACAAGACAACAAATTCGAATGAGAGCTTTATCATTTACTAGAATTTAGGATAAAGGCTTTGCAGACGATCAAAAATATGCAAAACTTACCTTCCTGCATTGTTTTTTTCCACTGCTAGATTCGGTTTCAATATTGAAAACTGCTGTAGCATTGTTTTGTAAAGTAATTTTCAGTAGAAATCTGAGGTTTACGAAATATGAGACAATGTAGAAAAAGTGAGAAAAGCGTCATTTGGGCTAAAATCGAATACGATTCGAAAATTGCCGGAATAAAGTTTACTAAACTCGGAGTTCGGAGAAAGTATTAACATCCCGGACAACGAAAAGTCGTAACCCTCACACAGGCAGGACTTTTTGCAAATTCATAATATATTTCATTGTTTGCTGAAAGCTAAAGAATCTTTTATTAGAACCCACAATTTCAAATCGAATAGTATCAAGTACTAACTACTGAGCTATTGTTATGGTATTATACTTAAGAGTGGAATTTATTCAGGGTGTATAGCATCCAAACGAATTGAAAAATGATTCATGATACATTACTATGACAGGGGAAGAAGGCATCAAAAACTTATTGTACGTAAATAAATGTGAACGTCCAATTTCAACTTTATGGCATTCAAGACTTTCAGACACCTATCACAGCGGCACTTAAGCCGTAAAATGAATTGTTTCAATTATTATGAGTTTGATTTGCTACTTCGCACCTTCAAAATTTATGTTTGTTTTGGAAGAAAAACCTAAAGTGGAGCAAAAAAAAACTCATGAATGTGGGAACTTTTATGAAAGTAAGTAATATAAAAAGTGTAAAAGAAAATTGTAAAAAAAAGATTAAACTTCACATTAACGATGATTAATGTTAAAATCGATAGAAACTTAAGTTAAAAGTAGTTGTTTTAATTACAGTTTTGTTTCTGTTTGTAATAATATTTGTATTAAAAATTGTAATCAACATTTTTCAAATCGCCTATGTTCAGATTGTTTTATTTATACATATCACATTTTTCGTTATCTCTACTGATTTTCAGCGCTTACCTCACAATACTTCGACGATTATTGTGCTCTTTACGTACGACAGCGCCATTTTCATCAGTTGCATCCGCATCCTTTTCATTGGCTTCGATCATTTCGGCCAATTCCGAAAAATCATCACTTGATATACGACGTAAATTCGAATTTAGTTCGCCGCTGGCAGCATTCGTCGTCGTACCGCCAGCAGAATTCACATCGACGGTCGTGACAATTGAGCAAATGTCATTATTGGATTTACTTTTGATTTTGCTACGTCGATATGAGGTGAGACTAGTGGTCATTCTATTGAGAAATCCCTTTTTAACGTTGATTGTCGAAAAGTAACTAAATGTAACGATTGCAAGGGGAAAGGAAGACAACAAGTTTTGTAGATATCAATAATTAAGAGTGAAGTGGGTTGAGGGGAGTAAGGGTTTGCTGATGAGGCTGTAAGTGAAGAGAGTGCATTAAAGTGTGCTGACAGAGATGAGCGCGCGCAAAGATGTTACAGTTTAACTGAGAAGTGCATATGAAATGCGAATGAAAAATGTGCAACAATGCATGCGCTGTTGTCATATTAAAAAAAAAAATTTTTTATTAGTACATATGGTATATTTTTTCTAGTTTGACACATTCATCTTAACACTTACATATGTATTATCACAATTTTGCTACCGTTAATTTTCTCGTTTTATGTATGTATATGTTTTCACGATTTGAGTACCTATGTGTTTATAGTAGCTTCCAAAATTACGCCTTCGTTTTCATTTAAACATAAATTTTTTTTTAAGATTAATTTAGTTAAAGATCATTTCGTTGTTGTTATTATTTCTTGGTGATTATGTTAATTTCTTATATGTAGAATTTCACTTTTGAATTTCGTCGCAATAGCTGGTCTTAACTATGAACTCAGCTTCACTACCTATCATTATTGTTGATTATTGTTTGCTTCCGTTCTTTTTTCTTTCTATATACTTAGGTATTCAAAATTTAATTTCTTTTCAACTTGTGTTAAACAGATTATACATATTAGATTATATTTAACTTGTGGTCAATAACTGTTTATTTGATACCAAAAAAAGGTAAGTTTTTTTCTTCACTTTGAATACAAAACTTTTTTCTGTTTTGTTGAGGTTTAGAAATTGAAAGTTTTTCGTCTGCGCGTTATGTGGCTGATTACACTGGCGCAAGCATGCACGAATTTGAAAGAGACACAGGTAGGTAAAAGAGGTAGTAGAAAAGAGATAGAAGTTTTGCGATATCTTTCTTACTACCGTACTTTTGTACCTGTCTCTCAGTATAAACTGTCACTAAAAGATTTCTCGTTGAAAAGAATTACATATTGTATGGTTGTCATTTTGACGAGTCATTGATTAAAAATTAAATAAAAATCCGGGGGTGAACTAATTATGTACCATAGTTTAAGATTATGCTTCATGAAATTAGTAAGTGGGAATATGGTCAGTGTTTAGATAAAAACTTTCCGTTTATAGAAAATTAAATTAACACTATTAACACATTAACTAGCATATCCCTTGTTTGAGTATTAAACCAGAAATACAGGGTGTCCAGGGGCTCGATTCCTTACGGAATACTAAGACCTTTTCCTCGTATGTCATTTAAAAAACAGTCAGTATTGACAAATATATTCGCTACTAAAGATATCCAATCTGAGAGCCGAATCGAGCCATTCATTCTTGACACCATGACTTAAACTAGGACACCGTGTAAATTTATGGAAATGATATAGGCCATTAAATTGAAATTATAATAAAAAAGCCAAAAATCCTGGACCTATCAATATTCTTTCACAATCAACACAATGCTCTGCATTAATAGGGTACACCCTGTAGTTTGAATATATCAATAAAAAAAAAACTATTAACAGTTGTAGGCTAATAAAGAATTGCCGACCATTCAAGAACTAATAACCTTCTTAACAGAATCAGAACTGATGCACATACTACATACATAGCTCCCATCAACTCAGGTCATTGGATCATCTCAGTTTGTGCGTGAAGATTAATATCCCCTTAAATGAAAATTTAAATGGCAGCTATATAGAAAGAACTGCATATCTCTTACTTTCTAACCATCACAAGAACCCGATAACCAGTGTTCGCCAAATCGGTGTTTTTCCCAAAAGATCTGGTGGAGTTTTAAAAATAAAACACGGACATTTTTTAATTTGTTAGCATGTCCTTATTTCAGTGATTTTTTTCGACTTGAAGACACTGTTACATCAGTTGGCAATGATTTTTTTGTACTTGAAAAAACTGTTTACATAGTTAAGTATTATTTTTTTTTCTCATGATGTGTGTTTATTTTCTCATTTGCCAGTGTTCATTTCTGAAAACACCTATTCATTAATTTTTTAATTTTTTCACTTTTTAGTAAAAATAACAATTTTTTTTATTCAAACTGAAAATAAAAAGCAGGTATAAAATACTGGTAAGCTGATATAAAAATCTGATGGTATTAAAAAGGAGTTCTGGTGGATGTTGAAATCCAAGATTTATCAACACTGCCGATAATGTATGTTTTCAAATCGAGTTTAAATGACATTTAAATTAAATGCAATTATTTTAACCTTGACGATAAATCATTATTCAAATCACTATCACACCGAAATTTTGTTGTATCAAAGTGTCTTTTGCTGTTCCACTTGAACCAGCTTTGCTTTGAATTTTAATACAAACACTAAGCTAACCCAAAACTTAAGTCAAATAGTTGTCTAACAAAATACTACAATTTGATGTGCTAATAAAATAGTCAATTTCTGAATAAAAATTGGCGACGAGAGTGGTTTCAGAGGCATAGTCTAGTAGTTTTATGTAGGTACTAGTATAATCTACAATTTCCGATTTCCTTTTGGAAATCACAAGCAGCCAAATTATTCCTTTGGGTAAGCCATTTAATTTTATACTTGGACATTCAATTTGTGCCCATATTATTGATCAGAAAACTCAAAAAATATAATTAGGTAGATATTTTTCCAACTGCACGCATTCATTGTACGTATATATCAATAAATTATGATATTTATTAATAACTATAACAGTTCAAGTCTTAAGTTGGCGGCTTCTTTTAGTTTAGTATTCAATATATTGATCAATATTTCATTATTGTTGTAATTGTTGCAACTAATAAATGAAATTATTAAAATATTTTTCTATAATTTTTACACAATTTACAAATCAACCACGTTACTCGTCGCAAAATTCACATAGTAAAAATGTTGCCACAAATTGTTGGCCAAAAATAGACAAAAACCAAAAAACAATGCACCGCCAGTTCGTTCGATTCGAATCGGTTTGTCTGTCTAAATCGAATGAATGTCTGCAAACTTCTGCGGCCTTTAGTTTTAGTGAAATTCGCTCATTGTTCGTAAAGTTTTTGCTGTTGGTTGTTGTTGTTGTTTTATTTTTTGCACCACTAACGTATTGGAAAAATATGAAAGAAAAACACTTTTCTCTTTTTCATCTGCCGCTTCTTTTCCAAGTCATTCCGATTTTCCTGCCGCCAGCGAATTGATGTAGCAAGTTTAAGTTTTCTATTTTGTTTATTTTTTGATGTTATAATTTTTCATATTTTTTTTTCAATTTGGAATTTTTAATATTCGTTGTTATTGCACTAAATTCTTGTAGTGCAAAAATAAAAAAAAAAATTCAAAGATTTTTTTCGCTGCGCAAGCGCGCATCAAACAAGTTCACCACAAAATCGCGTTTGGCGCGGCTGAGTGTGTGTGCATATGCAGTCATCGTTATTAAAACAACAACAACCACAACAAAAACTACAATCAACAGCCAACTAAAACTGAAGAAGAAGATGCAGCCATAGTGGTGCTACATCAAATCTATAACATTTTGCTCATAAGCGCGAATTTAGAGCACACACCGTGATCATCGCTATCATTGTTTTAAAACGCTGCAGGTTGGCGCTACCTCAGCACGGTCCATCTCCACTCACACATGCATGTTATGCGAATATCTGCACAGGTGTGTGTGTCTGTATGTGGTTTTCATGGATACTGCACATTCGCTGCTGCTTTCTTTCTTTTTTCTACCATTTCTTCTTCAATTTTTGTCTCGATGTTACCTCGTTTTGTTTTTTCAATCGTGGTCCAATTAAAAGATTTATTTGTTAGCCTCATCTTTGTCGTTTTTCATAAATCACGCATCTGCATGTATGACTTTGTGTCCGTCCATGTACGTATGCTGTTGGTACGTTTTTGTGTGCATGTGGTAGTTAATAGTTTTTAAAATCATTAAAAACAATTTTATTGCGGAGGGTGAAAATTTTTATTAATGAATTTTAACACATTTTTGCAATTTTCATAATTTGATCAAATTAATTTTTTTATTTTTTCTTCTTCAATAAAATTATTTTATTGTACAATTTCATTTCATTTGTAATATAAATTTATTTATACATATATATATATAAATTTTTTTAATGGGAGAAAAAGTAAAAGTGTTTCAATTGAGACCAATTATAAATTTATTTTATTAAGGAGGACTAATTTGCCATATAAATATCGAAAGTGGTTAGCTTGTGAAAACCAATGAATCTAAAATCCAGCGTACTTTTTATAATCCAATACAAAAACAGGATACTGCAACTTGAATTGAAGTCTTAAAATGCTCTATGCTAAAGAAAACCAGAACAGACTTGACCAAGGAGTTTTTTAAGTATTATACATTATATCAAAAGTACCGGGAGCTGGTCAATAAAGCATAAAATATTTATTATTAATGCCTTTTTGAAACGATTTTTTTTTCCACGGTGGTGCAAAATCCATGAGTTTTCTTTCCACTCACTTGGACTTTTTCGTCGGATTTGCTCTCTCAAACGCCACATAGAACCCATATAATATTCTTTATTTATCGCCTGACCTTCTGAAAAGAATTCTGAGTGCACAACACTAAGATAATGAAAAACAACATTAAACATTACCGACCAGAGTGAGGCTAATCTTCCACCACATCTCGACCGGTTTTGAATGCACTGTACCACGTGCACGTGTTTTTGATAAAGTCGATTCACTGTCAGCCTTCTGTAACATTTTCATCGATTTACAAAATTTGAGACAAATTCTTTGCTCGATTTTATTATTCATTGTAAGAATCGCAAAACACACTTAAGATGGACTGACAAAATCGAGCACTATAAACAAACTATCGCTGTGACGTAGAGGTAGTGCTTTGGACTGTTACGCATAGTGTTCGGGGTTCAAATCTCGGCACAAACCTACAAGAGTAAAAATTGCTTATGAAAAGCTTTTCACTTCGCCGTTCGGATTCGACATAAAACTTTATGTTCAATTCATGTACACGCACGATATGAGTGGATGCGAAAAGCGCGGCCTAGGCCCTCCATGGGCTGTTGTGCCATTAAAATAAAAATATAAATAAGCTAAATGACTGAACGCGCTGAAACTCACGTCATGGATAGAGGAAAACGGTGCCAACTTGGCGACAAAAATAATTTTTACAATCGCTTTAAGGGGGCTTTTTAAACATTTCTGCTACTTTTGTGACAGAATCTACATATGTAGTAAATTGAAGAATATTTGACGATAATTCACTTCTTAAAGAACAATTAACAATTAAGTAGTTTAACGTTAATCCTTAACCTAAGAAGTGAGCCGTCTTAGAAAAAATTTGTGATAAATTCCTCAGATTAAAGAAATTAAAATTAGGAAATTTTAAATTATTCCCGGTTAAATAGCTCCCCTCTTAAGTGCCATTACCGCTATTTTAGTATAGCTAACACACAGGGAGTACTCCTATAAATGCAGAGCATTGTGTTGATTGGGATGGAAGATTGATTGAAGGAAGAAGGAGGGACAATAAGAGAGAGGGTATACAATTCACAGGACACCGATAAAGAAATTGTGGCAAGTGTTATGCCTTTACCACAATGAACTTCAGTTTATCAGTGTCGACTATGACAGCATGTAGCGCCAACGAAAGGGATAGAAAGGATAAGGAAATTTACCGTTGCCTGTGATAGAAAAATGTTTCTTTTTTTGTTTTATTTATTTTTTCTACTTTTTGATTTTGGCTGTGCCGAGATTCGAACCCCGGACACTCTGTGTAACAGCCCAACGCACTACCACCATGCATCGTAGCGTAAAGTTGCGTGTGCTAATAAGTTGATTTTTTGCTCTCCAATAAGAAGATTGAATATTTGCGTCAACAAAGAGGCGTTGGGAGGCCGTTCTTGAATAAGTTTTTACTTCTCTAATAATCGCAGCATTACTCCTTTGGCCAGATTGGATAAGAGCGATTCATAGCTGTAATGGAATTTTTTTCTTAGTATTTTAAACAAGTCCTAACATCTATGAAATAAGAATTACATGATATAGAAATTTAGTTTTAAATTTCCTTCTAATAGTCATCAATAGCTCGCACTCCGAATGCTTTACCAAAGTTATTTGGTGACATTACCTAACCTATATCTCTTTACACTGCTTTCGCGTTAAATTCTGCATTCAAAAGATACGCCCAAAATACTTATATAAATAAATATTGTAAATATAATATAATATAATAAATAAATATAAGAAATATTGTAAAATTAAGAAAGAAAAGATTTAAGGACCTAATTGGCAATAAGTTGCAATTGTGTTCGGGTAGTTTTAAAGATTTTCCACGTATGTAGAACAAAAAGAGGAATAGCTTTAAGATAATGTGTTTCTAATTACGGTTCAAAATACAATAAAAAAATTTCCATTATATAAAAATTGCTTTGCAAATAAGAAATTTCAACGGTTCCAATTGCAAATGTGTTGTCCGATACTGTAGGTTTCACCTTGCTAAAAGTCCATACTTTTATTTTTTGGAAAATAGTTAATTGACATTATTATTTTGCATTGCATCTAGATAAAATAACCAATTTGATGTAGAGATAATACCTTCATAGGTTCCCATATATTTTTCAGAGACTAAAGCGGACCAAACTTTTGTAAAAAAAATACCTAGGGAAAAATAGTCAAATTTCAACAAGTTATTATATAAAATTAATTGTAATAGGCCCTGTAGAATATGCCCCTCTATAAGCCCAAGACAATTTTCCCGTTTCTCTTCTCCTCTCAGGCATCCTATCACTTAAACCAATGCTATTGTTTCCACTAAGTTTTTCTGATTTTTTTCTCACAAAAGTAAACACCTTAAATTAGTCATAGCTTTCTTTTATATTAACCTCTGCTCTATTCTGAGTTCCCAAAACTCTGTACACTAAACTCTAAATCTGCACACATGTACCTAGTTTCTGAAGTCGGTGCAGGTTTCTACACCCACCTGGTTCAGGTCGAGTATTTCAGGTTAACTACTATAGTACTTAACAATAAATATAGAATTCTAGGATGGCTGTCAAGCTGTAATACGAACTCTAAATAATTATATCTTTCAATGGGACAGCGTAATATTGAGGGTAACGAACCAATTATAGATTTAGCTAACTGGACTTTGATTAGCTTAATCATAGCCTTTTAAGGGTTAGAATAGATTCATTCCCGAACTATTCAGAAAACCCAGAGTAAATGAAACGAATTTCTCAGTTGTGCGAAAATATTTTGGCAAAATATGATCAGGTGTTTCCAAACTTGCTGTATGCTGGATTTGTTCATTGAATGATTTTGATGAAAATATAGGGGCTATGAGTGACTAGGGAGATCGGGTATTATACTTTGATGGCAGAACTCCAATTTGTTTCTTGAGTGATTTCAATGAAAATATCGAAGCTACATATAAGTGACTGGTGATTGGTGATAGGTTAATATATTTTGCTTATATTTTTTTTGTAGGTGAAAATGTAATTTGATATTCCATCATGACCTGAGGCAAGTCTCTCCAAATTAATTTTAATCCATCCTATTTCTTTTCACAATTTAATTGCGCTTTTTTAAGTGATTAAATAATCCGATGAAATAAATATAATTTTGTTAAATCTGTGAAATAAGCATCTTGTTAATTTTTACTACATAGATATGTTGCCGTTGTGGAAATTATTTTTTTTAAGTATGATTCAGAAATTGCAAACACAAATCGTTTCGAAACTCGAGAAAACTGTAAGCAATCAAAATTTGAATTTTTGCTACTCAATTAACACTAAAGCGCAAACATAATTAAGATTGTCTGTTTTTTACGATACATTAATGCACTCTCTTCACTTTTTTATTTAGCAATATAATAGCATCACAGCACACTCGATTCAATAAGCTAATAAAACTGGCTGTTTCTAGCGACAAGTAACTTGAAGATACGCGGCGGTGCACAAATTGAATTGCTTCTTATTCTTTCACTATTGTTTGCTGCACCCGCGAAATTTATGATTGAGTATGCGTGTGTGAGTGTGTGTGTTTATGTGTGCTAAAGTTAAGAGCCAGGCGCCCATTGTAAAGTCGCT
Source organism: Palloptera scutellata (assembly GCA_958295655.1). NCBI lineage: Eukaryota > Metazoa > Arthropoda > Insecta > Diptera > Pallopteridae > Palloptera > Palloptera scutellata. The sequence continues at coordinate 112,762,358 of OY282449.1, read as the reverse complement.
ATACAATTATTTCGCTAACCACATCAATACAACGATGAGTATCTCATAGATGCATTAGAGCAATATGGAGGCTACCTTTTCATGTTTGCGGTTAAATTTTAATTGCTGCTCACAAGCAAGCAAACTTTTTTTTTCTCTAAATGTTGTTATTGTTATTTTTGCTGTTGTTGCAGTTGCACTTGCTGTTGTTTTTGTTGTGACCGTTGCGGCTGTACTTGATGATAATGTGGACGATGGTAATTAAAATCCGTTTCGATTGGTTTGAGTTGGTGGTTGTGGTGGAAATGGTAGTAGCCACAATAAATGCAGCTGACCATAATGTTTATTAAGTATTCAAAAACTGCAAAAAAAAACAACAACAAAAAAAGATGAAGAATGTAATGCACACGATGCACGAGATTCACCATTTACCACAACGAAAACAAAAAAAAATGTAAATATGATGTGCCTGCAAGAGGCATTCAACGTCTGTTGCATGTATGTAAATAAGAAACGTTCACTTCCGAAACCGAACCGAAATAACTGACCATGCATACGGACAATCGAATTGTGTGCAACACACGTGCACGCGTATTCAGTTAACATGCATAACAAACACCCATAACGTAATGAAAGAAGTGTGAATGTTTCTGTGTGAGTGAGTGAATGAATTTATAGCGAACCGTTCGCCTCAAGAAACCGACCACGAATAGCCAATGTGATGGATGCTAAGTCAAGTCAAAGTATCCACAACATGCAAGTAAAACACCTCTACCAAACCGGCAGCAGCAATAGAGATAGTACCAGCAGCAACTAGCAATAGATATGGCGGCAGCAGCAGCAGCACTAGCAGCGATTTTGCAAACTAAGCTCTCAACTTCAAAGCGACCATTTAAACATCGAGAAGCACCAGCAACAACAGCAAACGCCAAATGAAACATAAGAAATTAAATTTCTGGTTTAAACGCTCAACGTTAGTGGCTTTAAATGTTTGCTCGCTAACTGCTTGTTTGCAGCTAGATTTGTTGTTGTTGTTTTTCATCGCTTATCAGCAGTAAAGCAGAAATACAACAACACGGTAACTGCAGCAGCAGCAGCAGCACAACAACAACGACAATAACAACAACTACCGCTCTGTAATATTGTTGTATCTTTAAGATACTTTTAAGTAGTACTTATATATTCCGCTCAACATTTTCATGCTAAAAACCCGCAACTTGCTTCATTTACCTACATTTCCACATCTGATATCTACTTACTTGTTGCTTCTGCTGTCTCTCTGTTTGTTGTTTTTACTTGAGTATCAACTTTTCTCTCAATTTCTTTTCATTTCATTAATTTCTGTTTAGATTCTATTGATATGTATTTATGTATGTATGATACTTGTACTTGCCACAATATTGTCATGTTGCTTGCTATATTTTGTGACAATTTATGTGTTATCTTTTTGCTTAGCGGATTATTTTGCTGATTGTATGTATTGTATATATATTTTGCTAATCTCACTTAAAATTTGTTCCAGATTGTTCTAGTAAGTATTTATATTGAGTGGTTGTATGATACCACGAATAATGAGATTGAACGCAGAAATATTATCGACACTGGTCAACTCAGTACTTATGTGACAATTATCAGTTAACTTTTTTAGAATGGTATCTGCCATTTTGCGCAGTAAAGATTGGAACAGACTCCTCCGAGTCAATTACCATTGTTATTACCATTTTTCAAACTTGTGCTGGAGATTATAATTTAAGCTTAAGAAATCGGCATCAAAGGCACTGGCATCTTCTACAAGAGTGCCATAGATTTTTGCATACGCTGATCATTTTCCAACTTGATAAAAGAGACTCGTCTTGGATTTGGTAATGAACGAGGAGCGAATAAATCCTATTATCTTGTTAAGGTCCAATCAACGACACTTAGCGTTAGCGAATCTTGTGGAACCATGAACTGTATGCCAACACGGACTGTATACCATCTACATCCTGGAAATTATTTCATTCGAATTACGTTATTGTGCGTACATAAACCAGCACCCTAAACCCCGTTTGTAAAGATGAAGCTCAGTGGGACCTGATTAACCTTGACCTTAAGATTTAGCGGCAGCGATGTGTGGTTAAAGAGGGGTTTTCTTTTGCATGAGCTAGTCCCAAACGAGTTGAAGAATGTCAGGAGACCTTAATAATATTGATGCTGCTTGCAGGGCACTTTCTTGATTGAGGGAACAAATATTGTTGACGAGTCGGACTAGTGTAGTCCTTGAACCATTTTCTTGTATAAGTAAGAAAATGAGCAAATATCTGTACGGAAAACTTTGAACTAGAGTGGCAAAATATTTTATGAAATAGATGCAATGTATTAATGGGTATTAATGTACGAGTATGTGTATAATAATATTAATATAAACTCAATATTGGTCATGGTCATATGTACTTATACATTACTAAAAATCAAACATCTTTTAATTAGCTATCGAAAAATGTTTATTGCAATGAACATCTTAACTATTTGTATTTCAAATATGCACACTTCAGTCTAACTAGTTCCAACAAGTTACACATATTTGACCATACAGTTGCAACGACATTGAGGGGCATTTGAACAGTGGCACTAGAATAACCATATACATTTTAAGCAGCAAGAACCGCTTTGAAGAATAGAAAAGAGAGCAGAGCCAGCATTGGGCAGTAACAAGCAGAAATGCCATGTTAGAAATGCAACGCTCAGGCAGGCCAGCTAGAACCAGCTGCAGCTTCTTTGGCAAAGAAACAGTTTCTTTTGCTGTTGCTTGCTGCTTGCTGCTTTTTCCACTTTTTTCATGGAAAATTGAACTAAAAAATTACTCGTACCGATTCGATTGAAATTTTCATTCCTGTTGGATTGGTTAGTTATTTGGCACGATTGTTGCTGGTATTGCAAACATGCGATTCCCGTTTTTCCTGATGATGATGTTACTCGTACATCGCTACGGAGTTGTACATTGGCAAGCGCCTAATTAATAGTGCCGTATTGCGGGTACTTGCTCCTATTCCAAAAGGTAGAAGAGAAAGGGGACAAAAACGCTCGCGCTCAATTGTGAATGTAAATGTAGGCGAAGAAAAAAGACGTACCTATAGAGCGGTAGACTGTTATGATTGATATGGCCTGTGAAAACAGAAAGGCGAAGAGAGGTTTAGAGTGGAGCTATGGTTGATACGATTTTTGTTTAATTACTGACGATATATTTAGAAAAAAAAGTTGCTGCTTCTTGATATGTTTAAACTGAATTGAATCGCTAATGATGAACGGTGAAATGTTGAAGTGTAATTGTTTGTTTAATTACGAGCATATGCCTTATTTTATATTCTACATAGAATGTACTTATGAAGTGGACTATTGTGTATTTAAAGGAAAAAATGATAAATATTATTTATATAAGTACAATCTCGCAAATGGTTTAACATGTGTTGTTACATTCATTCTGCCGTGGTTGAATGGCTTTGCAGTTTAATGGTAGCACCTAACCGCTTCATGTTTTGAAGTTTACACAACTTTGAATGGAAATTCAATTTTGTTTCTTTGCTTACTTGCTTCTATTATATAATTAATTACAGATGAAGTCCCGTTTATTATTTTTATCAAGTTCTTCTTTGTAGTTTTGAAGTTCAGTTTACCTCAGCGGGATGACAATTAAAAACTGTTTTCCAGCTAATCATGGAATCTTAACAAACCTGCATGTTGAGTTAGTGAGTAAGTACTTTATGGAAAATTTAATTTTAATTGATGAAACGCTTTAAATGCTTTTGATACGAAAAGTGTTAAATGCGTAAAAATTATATAATTCCAACAATTTAATCACTAGGTTTATTTTGTTTAAATTTGAAATTATTTTTAAACATTTCCAGTTTTTACTTTCATTATAGGATGGTTTACAATTGGATAAATAATAATAGAAGTGTATTATTAACTTTTTCCTTAAACAAGAGCTTGACGCAAAAAATCTACATTCTAGAAATATATGAGAATTAAACACCAGACCAAGAAGGAAATCAAACCACCAACCTCCCCGGTGAAATTCTAGTGCTCTACCCACAAGACTATCGTGGTCGACTACAATTTTGTTAAAATGAAGCAATATTGAATGCATTACAATTCTATACCTCAACGCTAGCGGGCGATTCATATTTAAAAATATCTAATAATAAGATAACTTACTTTCAGTTTTCAATAGTTTTTAATTGTCATCCCGCTAAGGTAAACTGAATTTATATTCAAATTAAAATCTCACTCAAAGAAGTAGAGGGAGAGCAATACGAGTACAGCGGCACAATGGGATGAAGAAAAGGGAAAGAGACTGACAAAATTAAGTAGAAGCGGGAAGTTTGAGAGAACTGAGTGAGAACGAAGAATTACAAAAAAGTGGGAAGAATGAGATAGATGGAAAGAAGAAAAAATATGAGAAAGATCAGAAAATGTTTTTTTTTTAACTCTTTGAATCTCAGCTTTCTGTTACCAAACACATGAGGAGTTGAGGAAAGAAACCCATGAATAAAAAACAAACGTTTTCCTTGTTTTAACAAGAGATGTGAACTTTTATGGTCGCTGTGGCGTAGTGGTAGTGCGCTGGATCGTTACACAGAGTGTGCGGGGTTCAAATCTTGACACAGGCATAATCAAAAAGTAGAAAAACCAATTTTTCTACACAGACCATTGGCAGGCAATGGCATACCTAAAAGAGTAAAAATTGCATATGAAAACTCTTCACTTCGCCGTTCGGATTCGGCAGGCATAAAACTGTAGTTCCCTTCCATTCATGTACAAATATAACATGCACAACATGAGTGGATGCGAAAATCTCTTCCTAGGCATTTTATCTTAAAAGAAGAAGAAGATGTGAACTTAAATGAAAATTCAATTCAATTGTCCTAACTGGGCTTGTAAGTCCTATCACTTATTGGGCAGGTCTAATCAGTTTGATTGTATTTACTTTTTAACTCTAATTGGGAGAAGTGAAATTACACCATTTTTGGGGAAATAATCCTTATCCGAGACCTCATCTGAAGTTTCATTAGAAGTTTTTTTTAACGCGGTGGATTTCAATCCCATCTATTCATGCACAAATAAAACGCGCACAACATGAGTGGATGCGACTTAGGCCCTCCATGGGCTGTTGTGCCATTAAAAGAAGAGGAAGAAGAGAAGGATTTCAACCTCAATGCTTAACCGTTTAATCACGGCCATGATAACAATTAATTTATTATTAAATTTATATAACTACTACGTTAAAAAAAAGTACATGAAACCGCTGTTTCAATATTCAATATTCTTACTTACTTTTAATGGCACAACAGCCCATGGATGGCCTGGGCCGAGCTTTTCGCATCCACTCATGTTGTGCGTGTTATATTTGTACATGAATGGAAGGGACCTACAGTTTAATGTCGAATACGAACGGCGAAGTGAAAAGCTTTTCATAGCAATTTTTACTCTTGTAGGTTTGCCATTGCCTGCCAAGAGGTGGTGCCGTTTAGAATAATTATTTGCTCTACTTTTTGATTTTGCCTGTGCCGAGATTTGAACCCCGGACACTCTGCGTAGCATTCCAACGCATTACCACTATGCTACAGCGACCACGTTTTCAATATTCAGCCAAGATTTAAAAAAAAATATTAAAATTGACATTATGAAATGTAATTTTATTATTATTGAATTCAGTTAGAAAAATGAATAGCTGATGTGAAAAAAATGTAATTTAAACATTGAAACATGTAAAATAAATACATTATTTCAATGTACTACGAGGGTAGATCAATAAGTACCCGTGTTAGGAGAGAAGAGACAAGTTCTTAAAAATTTTTTTTTTCTATTTTTCAACGTAATCTCTTTTTAGTACAATACACTTTTCCCAACGTTTCTGCCATTTCTTTAACACCTCCAAAAAATACGGTTTGTCAAACTCTTTAAAATACGCTTCTGTCTCGACGATAACCTCCTCGTTTGAGCTGAATTGTTTTCCCCAGAGCCACGGTTTCATGTTGGGGAACAGAAAAAAGTCGCAGGGAGCCAAGTCGGGCGAGTACGGTGGGTGCGGCAGCAATTCGTAGTTCAATTCATGCAATTTTGCCGCGACAATTCCGTATCCGCTTGTTGTCCACTGTAAGCAATCGCGGCATCCATCGGGTCGACACCTTTCTCAAGCTTAACCTATCATGAAAAAAAATATGAATTACCGTTCCGTACGACACTCCTACGGCCTCTGCTACTTCGCGCACTTTCGTTCGGCGATCAGCGAGAATCATGTGGTGGCCCTTTTCAACGATTTGCTCGGTAACCACGTCTGCCTGGTGGCCTGGGCGCTCCTTATCAAAAACAGATGAACGACCACGTTTAAATTCGTTGAACTAATAGCTTACGGTAGTCATAGATAGTGAAGGGTCCCCATAGACAGTATTCAACTTCGCTTTTATTTCTTCGCATGTTTTTCCATCCAAAAAGCGAATTACGGATTAATATTTTTCTTTTTCCATTTTATCGCGAAACACGAAACACGAAAAACTAACCTATGAATTAGTATGAAATTTAGTGTGGTGTCGTGTGACAGATGGCAGTACAACTCACGGTAATGCCAACTTCCCTCAGCAACGCCACCTGTCTTCTACCCTCGTATTGATAATTAAAACGTGAAATGAAAAAGTGTAACATTAAGCAGAATTAATGTTTTTAATTTATTTTTGATACAATCAACACACAGGGTGTAGAGCATTGTGTTGATTGGAAGGAAGATTGATAGGTGGGAGGAAGAAAGATGGAGAATGAGAGAGGTAATCCAATCACAGGACACCGAGGAAAGTGAAAGACAGTCAATGTGGTAAGTGTTATGCATTTACCACAGTGAACTTAAGTTTTATCAATGTCGACTATGGCCGCATTTAGCGGCAACAAAGGAGATAGAAAGGATAAGGAAAATGTACTGTTGCCTGCCTAAAGTTGTACGCAAGAGGTGGTGCTGTGTAGAAAAAATCTTTTTTATTATTTTTTTGATTTTGGCTCTGCCGAGATTTGAACCCCGGACACTGCATAACAGTTCAATAAAATGTAAAATTGATATGATAACAATGTATTCATATGACAAAATGTAAAATTGATGTGAGTTCTACGTTAAGAATTGATTCTTCACAATAAACAAGTTGTTGTTTATTTAATATAATTTTATTTCACTAAAAACAAACAGACAAATACAGCTTTTCTAAATTAAATTGCTCCGGTAAGTTTTTCAATTTGCCAAGGGGATTTTTTTGATACTTCTGCAAAATCGGTTGCAGAGTCATTGTCTGTGGGAGCGCCTACATTAATTACTTACATAAATTGAAATTTTCAGAATCGTCTGCAACACTAAATCGATTATCTTCGCTAAGACAAAGAAAGGATTTATCCATAATTTAACGAATATGAAACTTTTACTACTGGGAAGTATAGCCTATATAAAATGTTAAACTTGTGATAAAGTATTAACATTTAAAATTTTTAATCCTATATTTATGATATGTTTACATTTTTAACGTTAATTTAAGTATAACAATATCAATTTTACATGAAAAACGTAAAAGTAATACGAACATTTTTAATGTAACTAGAAATTTTTGCCAACCTTGTGTTAAAGTCAATTGACATTCTTAATCGAATCTTTTACAATGAGTGACTCTTTACAAATGCCTTATCTTAAGCCCTTAAGGTTATATCATTGTATTTTCAGCAAATAAAATATTATTCTCAACTACATATATAAATAAAATGAAAGGTCAATTCAATTTACTATTGATTTATCAGCCAGGAAGCCATGTTTAGTTTCTTCACTTTTCATAATGCTTAACTGAATCTTTAGCAGTTATATTTAACAACAGTTCAGTGTGGCTACAAACAAAAAATAACAAATAACGTAATTTACATGGCTCTTACTGATGAAGCAAACAAATTAGTTTTAAACAAAATTTTAGTAAAGTCTTTCATTTTTTTTTTCATACCAATAACATGTGAGTATTTGCATATTGCATATAAAATTAAATTGAAGTTGAATTGCTTAATTGTATAATTATCTACAAAACACAATTACCTATTGGAAATAGTGTTGCCGTATTAGTATAAAGTGCCGCAAGCGCAAAAACTAAAACGTTGTTAACTCAATCAAAGTATTTAATTCAATTATTTCACACATTATGGCTAACAAATGCTTGCACCATACTTTCAAGTAAATTTTTTATAATTTATTTAACACATTTTTCTTTTTTTTTGTAATTTGATCAAATTTGAAGAAAACAAGAGCAAATCTAAAATAAATATTTTATATTTTTAATACATACATATGTATATATCAACATTTATATGCAATGAATGGATGCGAGAAGCTTTCACCATAAGTGACATTTTTAAACGCTTCTAAATTAACAAGCATTAATTTGTTTTGGAAATTTTTGTTTGTTTGTTTGTTTTGTTTTGCGTTTTTATTTTCTAATTTCTAAATCTTGATTGTTTTACAAATTAACAAGGAAAAGAAAGTCAAATCCAGACGGAGTAATTGAATATCTGAATAACTTTGAAAATAACTTACCAAATCTCTGTTGATGCTGCTACCAAAAGTTGCACGCAATCTAAACAGCCACGCGCTGCCGCATAGTGTAATGCTAATGCGCCTCCATTGGGTCTTTCCATTGATGAAATACTCCCCGAGTGCATGGAATCGTATGAGTCCAATTGATGTGAATGCATTTTGTTGCTGTTGTTGTTATTTCTATTATTATTCGTGGCATTTATGTGGGGCGCAAAATCTGTTGCAGTTCTGCAATGAAAATTGAGAGATAGTTATATTAAATAGTCATGCCTAAAGGTATGCTATAAATATTGTTCATGTTTTTTGATGGTGCATAGTTTTATGCTTGGGTCTAATTAAAAAGATTGAGAATCGCTGTTTTGTGTAAAAACTATTGCAGTACTTTCGGATGAATTGAAAATTTGTAGCTAAAGAGTTGAACAAATCTTTAGGTTGTACATAAATATGTAAATGCCAAAAGAAAAAGTGAAATTAACGATTGCCAAGCGCTGATCAATTGTTTGTGTTGTCTACAGTGAATACCAAAACAGAATTAAAACTAGTATAACTTTAAAAGTAATAATAATTTACTCAACTTGCAATAAATTTCCAATGGCTCGTATCTGATGTTTATTATTCAGTAAATGTCAGGTTTCAGGTTATCAAGTTCTTGGTGAAAGTAATAAGTATAGTTAAATGAGCTCGATTTTTATAAAATAAGTTCTAACTTGCTCAGTTTATATAAAGTAGTATATTGCATTGGTATATAAGGCTATAAGATAATATGGTAATAAAAAAAAAATTTTAAATAAAATTTAAAATTAATTCACATTCTGGCAGAAATTTTTAGCAAGCAATGATATTTCAAGTCGTCAATATATCTGGACACCATAACATTCCTAATCAGCCGTACCGCGCGATACGTACATATTGGTCCAGAAAATGAGTTCCTTAAGTTTTTGACTAAAGATGCGAGTATAATTTGAAGAGTCGGCCTAACCATTACCTCAACATTTTGAACCAATACAGATGAGTTGGAAACAAATTTTCACTTGAACTATCCATCGTTGTGAGTTGAGAGAATTGAGTTACAATTTTTAGAATAATTACAAATAGTTGTACGTTAATGACTGAAAAGGGACTCAAATTTTTAATTTTATTTTGTGAAACGACCACGGGGTTCCAGATTAGCACTCAATCAGTTTATGCATTCAAAATTCTAACAGCTTTTGCCACTCTACTTCATGAAATATTTATCGAAAGAAAAATGTTTTTGTTCAAATTGCCAATCAATTTAGTTAGAGCAAGATCGAGTAAGTAATATAGTCAACTTTGGGTTGAATACACTGGATAAATGACCAACGTACAGCAACAAAGCTACTGTCAGATTTTTTTTTTATAATTTCAATAGCTTGTATTCCAATTCAATGAGAATTTCAAAATATAAATCAAGTATCAGTAAGTAACTAATTGAAGACAAAAGACTCAAGAAACAAACTTGAGCGGTGACTAACTTCTCGAATGAAATTTGAGCTCCATTTGATTTGTGCACTTACAAAAATAAAATGAAATTTATATTTCCACACACATACGCAATTAGAAATTATTCACATATTCTAGAAATAAGTGTACAATTATATTTATGATCGGAATTTTATAATGTTGACTCATTGTTTTTCTTTTCCATTTTCCTCATATGTATTTAAGCTTAAATTAAGAAAGTTAACTAATTTTTTGGGAAAATTAGCTTTTATTAATCTTGTTTTTTGGTTAAATTAACAAAACTTTCGCATTATACACAAAGCATTTCTTTGGCTTAAGCAATTACGTATGCACATACATACTTGCTACATACCACACATGTCTATGATTATAGTTAAATACAACACTATCAAGCAAAAACAAAAAAACAAAAACAGGTGCTTCACTGTTTCTAGTTGAAAATTAAACAATTAAATAGAATAACCAATATGTGCCGTTGTTGAGATTGCTGCTGTTGTAGCAGTTGCTGTTGCTGTTTTTTTTTGTTTCTGCCACTTCAATTTTCTCGTCTTTTACTCTTCTTCCGCCTATTCGCTTTGCGCTCTAGTAACGACGCATACACATACTTACATAGTTACACATATGTGGTATTTGCAAGAATATATGTATAAAAGTAACAACAATAGCAACAAAAACAAAACCACTTGACATGTTTAACTAAATAAAAATAACAACAATTTATTATTTGCCGCAACAATCACAATAAGAATAGCATAAAAAAAGCATGAAAGAAAATAATAAACAAAATTTAAGTTAAGCACCCAAAAACTAAACTAAGCTTTACAAAGTTGGCAATGTTACGCATGCGCCACTTTCAGATTAAATAAATCAGGTGCTTGTGCTGGTGATGGTGTGAGAAAATGAAGGTGAATCTGTTTTATTTTTCCTTTTTCTTTTTTCTGGTTTTTTGGTTATGGTTTTTTTTTTGGAAAATTATTTAAATTCGCTACCTTAATTTGCTAAAGCCCTAACACACATTTTCAAGTTATTCAGAAGAAGGCATTTTTAAACTTTAATATTTTTTTAGTATTGTTTTTAATTTTAATTTAAAATTACAGAAAAAAGTCATAAGTTTTTGGTGTAGCTCCAAAATTTTTAGTACAGATGCAGTTGGATACACTTGATCATAATCCATCAAAACACTAGATTTTGTAAAATTTGATATTAGTTCTTCAGCAATTTAACAATATGTAGGTTTTAGTATACTACCAACTTATTACAGAAAGCAGAAAGCAAAAGTGTGGTGTGTCTACAATCAAAAAACTACATTTCTTTTTTTTTTTTTGGAAATGGTTAGAATTATATTCTTTAATACTTTTATTTTTGACTTTTAATGTGAGGATGTAATAAATATGCTGGTATCGAGCACAAATATCATTAAACATAGTAAGCTGATTAGGACTACTTTAAAGCTGTCTAAAAAAATTAGTCAGTATTAGAACGCTCTTTGAATTTCTTATTTCAAATAATCAATCCTACATAATTGCCCTTTACGGCTTTCAATTATAACTCATAACTGCCATAATTTGCAAAAGTCCTAACGTTCAAATTCTTAACGCGAAGCGAAAAGCATGTTGAAACTTTAATATTTTCAGGATTATTTTATACAGAAATAACAGTTATTTAGTGCTTTATCTTGTGTAACAAATTATTGTATCTTATAAACTCTTTATGTGCGAAGAGTATTTATTGTATTGAGTTACAGGTAAATTAAAAAGCTCAAATCTATGTATTTTTCTCAAAAATTTATGTTTTTGAGTTATGGCAGTCTTGCATAAAATTTAAGTTTACATTAAGTTAAAGGGCTGATGGGAGTCGAAGAGAACGATTTTTATTTTGAAGTCTTACAGCTTTGATGGCTGAGGAAAAGTTGTTCGTTTTGAAAAGATGATCATTTTTGGCTTTTACACCAGCCATTTGGGGGATTTTTGCTATATTTTTGTATGTATATATATGAACATATATGGATTTGTTTATATTTTATATTCACTTTTATGTTCGATTTTCATTGAAGAAATATTTATTTTTCGCAGTTATGGCCATTTTAACTCATCATTGGTGAGCATTGAGGTCAGTATTTTCATTATATATATTATAACTTAATAAACATTTAAATAAATGATAATTTGTTTTTATATAATAAATAATTTGGAAAATTATTTTCCGAATTTTGGAAATCAAAAAAGCAACAAAATAGATAGTTTTATTGCTCCCATAGCTAATACTTATGGTAATAGAAATGGGCCAATTAGTTTTATATGTGAAAGCATACCAACCGTAATCTATCTCACGGATGGACAGTACAGTTTTTTCACTCGCTATCGATTTTCTTTCTGTACTGGTTTTGTCCATCTTAAATTCTTTGTTTAGCTTTTCTTAGCAAAGAGCAGTACATTTTTTATGAATTGATTCAATTTATTTATGATATTTAACTGTACGAAAGCCAAGGAGAAAACTTACATTTAATGCAGATCACCAAAATTAGAACCCATTTCAAAAAAATTTAATATTCCTACATCCTCGTAATATATAAAATAATTGAATCGTTTTGATGATGCGCATAGGTGCGTTATTTATTCTTATTTTATGGTAAATAGATTTTTGTCCATCTTTTTGTTATGCCTTGCCATTGGAGCTCAAATATTAAGTTGTACAATCAATGAAAGTAGCTTGCAACGAAGCGAATATTAAAATACCTTAGGTTAGAATAAGTTGTTGCTTCTTAAATTACATGTAGAAACCAAATAATGTAATAGCGATGAGATTTACAAAACTATTAAGTCAGAACACAAAATTTCAGCAGAATGTTGGGTTTGACGTTGGCACCCTACTCTATACCGCAGAGGAGACGATCGCCAAATTACCTAATTCGAACTTATCTTATCTAAATTAATTTGGTCCCCCTCTCATAGTAGGAATCTTAGGGACATTCAACGCTGATATATTATGATAGGTAAACCACACAAAAGTTACACAGCTCAGTCAGCATGTGCGTGTTTATTGTTAACTTTAATATCTTTGTTCTGAGAGAAGAGTTAAAAAATCAAACCTATGAATGGTAAGAGAATGTTTTTAAAAATAGAATGAGACTTTTGTCGTGGACTGCAAATATGCCAGCAGCGTTACACCATATTTAGATATATGTTTTTATTAATATTTTTAAATCGACGTTGGGCATCTGGTCCTCCTGGGGGCGAAGAACGCAAGGTAAATTTCATATACTGGAGAAAGAGAAAATAATAACATCGATTAAAATCTAGTGTCTTCGCTGGCTGGCTCATGTTCAACGAATGTAAGAAGGCGCTCCGGCTAGAAGTGTATTTTATTCGAGCCACGGTACAGGAAGACACAGGAGAGGACGTCCTAAGCGCCATTAGAAAGACCAGGTACAGGGGGACTTGGCTGCATTTGTCCATATCAACTGGCGCTAGCACGCGCACAGCAAGGATCACTGGCGAAGCTTTCGGTTGTAGTCCCAACTAAATTAGATACTTTTTGGGTATCAAAAAGAGTTGTAGCAATGAATTCAAGTGCCTACATATATTCCTTTAAATAGTACATAGCTAAGTTAGGGATGCTGCTATGGTATAACCTGAAGCTTTTCGTATGGAAAAAGGGGAGAAGGGTTTTGATCTTTTTATTCTTTCAAAAAGTTCTTAATCACAGAGAAGCGATTTTTCCATTTGGTTCTAACCGATTTGGAATTCAATATTCTTAATCGTGTCCAAGAACATGGGTAATAGAGGGGAATAGAAAAACGGACGAGCTATCAAGGAAAGAATAGGCTATTTACTTCATATATGGCTCCAGAAAGATTTTCAGGTAGAGAGAGAAAGAGAGAGTGAGAAGGTAATAAAGTGCTGATGCCTAAAGATATACAAATACCATACGTAGAACTTTACCTTAATTTAATGGCAATTTCACGGCACTTTATACAAGGCACCGTTTTACGCTTAGCATTATTCACATTTCTCAACGAGAGACGATTTTTGATTGGCACTTGAACACACGAGAAACTCTGTTTGCTTGTTGCACTATTATTGAGTGGCAATGCACGTGCATTAAACGAATCCGCCGAGTTAGCAACAGCAATAGCACTTTCAGTTTTTTCAGCATCAGCTGTAACGTCATCATCATCTTCACTATCAAAATCCACCGTAATCTCATTGACATCATTCTCAACAGTTGCTGCATCGTTGTTGACACCACTACCAGTCAGCAACTGTTGCCTTTGTAAATTAGATAATTTCGGTTTGAATTGCATTGCACTCACACTGGCACTACTACCACTTACACTTGCATCACTTGCGTTATTTGTCAAAAAGCCACGCCGACTAAAATAGCCCAAATGCTCCTCGACACTGGCGTTCGCATCGAGCAGAATTCGTTCGTATGCGGCCGTATCAATTTCACTTATGCTTAACTTTTGCTCGAACACACGCGGTGGCAGCTGACACTGGCGCAAAACTTCCATGCGTTTGTGTCGCAACTCAATCGAGAATATTAAGCGAACGCGTACAAAACGACGCAAATACTTTTGCGATGTGCGAAAACGTTTCAGGTGACGGCGATTCTGCCGCAACTCCAGCTTCTCGAGTCGGCCTAGTGATTTTGGGGTGGCAGCAACAGCGTGTGTGGCGGCACCCGCAACAACGCCATCACCGCTACTATAATCGGCTATGGTGGAGAGATCAAGTGAGGACTTTTGACGACGCCACGGTACTAAATCGAATTGACCGAATTTACGCTGCGCTCCACCTTGCGTACTCCACGGATGAAAGTTAGTGACTGTTGATGGCGTTTGTGCGGCAGCATTGTAGCGCAATATCCAATCTGAATTGGTGGATGAGTCGCCACTGCCGCCACTGCCGCCACTGCCACTGGAACCGGAATATGCAGCACCGGATATAATACTTGATTGTTTTCGCTCTTGTTGTTTCAGCTTATGTTGTTGCTGCTGCTGCTGCCGTTGCTGTTGCTGTTTTTGCTGCTGCTGCAGCACTATACAATTGCGCGCACTCGCATCAGGTTTGCGCCGCTTATAGCGTGGCACTAGCGTTTGCTCCAACATTCGCGTATCGAGTCCGAATTCACGACGCAGCAATTCAAGTTCTTTCGATGAAGCCGCATACTGTACACCATTCCAAATAGTAACTGGTGACTGTGACAGTGGCTGTGACTGGCGTAATTGCGACCACCGATGTATGCGTATACTTTCGCTGTTGCTGCGTCCAGTTGATAGTAGCGACATTATTTTTTAAATTATTATAGTTATTTTTTTGTGCTTTTGCTTTATGTGTGTCTCATTACACCGACATATGCTTTTACTCGCATCACTCATACACTAAATCGTTTCGTTTCCGGTTAGTGAGCGTTCGATTTCCTAAATCTGTTTCCGTTTAAGCAAGCTTCCCTTTCCACTTTTCTGCTGCTGCTGTGCATACGCGTCCGTACACCGAAAAGAGTTTTCCGAAAATGATGACAAATATCGTTGAGTCGGTATGCAAAACCCTCCGAGTATATTTTTTTCTGTTAAATTTTTTTCCTTTTATTTATTTATAGTAAATTTTGCTCTTTGACTCGTGTATTTCGTTTATTTATATATTTTACTATTGTATTTTATTTGTTGAGTATGGAGCGCTCAAAAGGGAGTTTAGTAATCTCTCTCTCTCTCTGTATCTCCGTCTATCCCTCTCTACCTCCGTTTTATATTATTTTTTGTGTTTTCTGTGTTTTTTTTGTATGAAAATATAAACAATTGGTTGCTTTATTTAATTGTCTTTTAACAATATGCGTGTTGAGTGGTGTTGTTGTTGCTGCTGTTGCTGTTGTTTTTGTTATTTATACTTAAAATTGTATGTATTTGTTACTGTGTATTCATAATATCATTCAGCTTCGGTTTCAGTTGGTTGCGCACGCGCCATCATCTCTCAATCATTTGTTGCATTAGCACTCAGGCAACTCAACTCACACAATTGTGGCTGTGGCTGCTGTTGCCAACACAGTCATGCTGATGATGTTGTGATGTTGTTGTTGAATATTTTCCAAAATTGTTAACTTTAATTCACAACTTACTAGCTAATAATCCACAAACTATGTTAAATAAATATTAAATAGTGTTTGATAATGATTTGGTTTTAAGTTAAATTCTGCAAGTATTTTATAGATATTCAGATCAATTTTTGAGACATGATTTTACTTTTGAAGTAGTCACGACTCATTTTCTAGGCGATGGTGTAACCTATGTCTGTTGTACATACATTCATTAAAGTGGGCGGAAAAAAGTTCATTGTTTTACCCCTGTGACTGATACATTGGATCATTGGAAGTCTAGCACCACGGACGAAGTCAAAAATTTTGTTTTTAGAAAAAAAATCTTAGTAAGAAAAAGTTTGTTGTTGGTGTTGTTTTGAGAAATTTGCCGCTAAGCCAAATTTTCAGCCTGATCAGTTCATGAGGAGTGTTTATGAGGAGTTTAAGGCACTAGAATCCCATTGATCCAATGAATCAATCTCGGGGGTTAAAAACATGAACTTTTATATACATATAGGGTGGTCCATCTAACATTTAGAATTTTAACTGCTGGTTATTTTGAGGGTGGCAAATCTCAAATGGGTATCGACCAATACACTTGAACAAATTTGTGAAAGTGTAAGAAAATTACGTTCAAAATTCGGTAGAATAGAAGCGGTCTTCCACGTAATTTGTGCATCAATTTGTGAATCGAGTGCGTGAAACTGGATCTTTATTTATAAATCCAACATGTTCCGTACTCCTACAGTGCGCACAACCGAAAAAGTTAATGCTGTTGTTCAGAATGTGCAAGAAGAACCAACCACATCAATTCGCCATCGTTCTCAGAAATTGAACATTTCACGTACTTCTTTGTTGCGAAGACCTCGGTATGAAGCCGTACAGAGTTCAATTGGTACAGCTGCCAACAAGACTGCAACATTTTCGTTTGTTACTTGGGCTCTGGAACGCTTGAAAGAAGATGAAAATTTATACCGAAAAATCGTTCGTCAATGCGAAGCTCACTTTGACCTCGGTGGTTACGTTAATAAGTAGAATTGTCGCGTCAGGGCTCAGAAAACCCATGCGAGATAGTTGAGAAGCCAATGTACCTTCAACGGCCCTGCAAGCCCAGCCGTGTTAGTCATTTAAATGAAATATGTAGTGTTCTACAACTAATCGAAAGGATTGTACTTTCGAATACTTAACCACATTGACAAAAAAATTATTCGTTTCTTTGTTTCAACAAAACTAAATTCCAATTTATAAATGGTCCATACTGTATATACAGATGATGAAGTCTCTGTCATTTGAGCTAGGAATCGCATTTTATAGATCTTCACATTGGTACACAGATGCTGTCGGTCGGTTGATTGAAATGTATTTAAGAAACAGAATCAGTATTGTACTAGCATCAATCATTCCTTCTCTTCCTTCCTTATTTTATTCACACAACATTGAATCCGAGCACCCTGTGTACCAGTCCAGCATACTATCAACTACGCTACGGCGACCATTACTCAATTCCATCTTCAGTTAATTATAAGCTGATAATCAAGACGTTTCGTTTTTACTTTTACTTCCGACAACTTAAGATTACTTCCAATTGGACACGATGATCTAGTTCGATTTTCAATATTATTGGCCAGTGAGATTGACCACTTGATTGGAAAAATGTTACCTAATATGCGGAACATGGCTCAATCAATGTGTGTCATATATTTCTTGATCCGAATTTGATACGTTTTCAAGTCTATTGCCTATGTATTTTCATACTTAAAAATGTCCAATCAATCTCATTCAAAATCCTTGAAATATCTTTCGTTCAAATTTCCCTTACTGAGTTCATGGCATGAAAACACAATTTCTACACAATTTCTACTCAAATTAATGCAATTTCAATTAAATGATTTAAGTAACTTTAATAATTAATTGTTTCAATTAAAGTAAGTTAATAATTTTGCACCTCGTTTACTTAAAGAGATACAACACATACTCGCAGTACAAGCTCATAACTTTACATAATAAAAACACCATTGGCCCATCACAACATTAAAATAACTCAGCTGACTCTTAATTTAGCGCAAGATCGTGATGGTGTTTATGTCAAATTTTACACTTACACTTACTTGACATGTTACAAGTTAAGCCCAACAGCAGCAACAATATCAACAACAACGCCAGCAGCATTAGCCATATTAAAAAGATAAAATCCGTAAATATTCGGTAGAGTGTGAAATTGTTAGACTTGCAAGAAATAATGACAAAGCTTATAAAAAAGTGACGTCACTGCATTACTTTTGGGGGATACATATCTGAGTATCTATTTTTACACGTTGATGAAATTATGCAATTAAGATATACAAATATATACTTTTTTGTAATACGAGTAGATAATGAAATTTCGAGGCTGCTGTGATATTTCATATACTTATGCATAGTATGTTATGCTATCTTCGGCAAATATTATTGTAAGCTTAATAAAGTATTGTATTATTCCTAGTTTTTTCATTTTATATTACAAATTTTCTTCTTTGTTTTTTATTGAGTATTTACTCTTAAGTATCTATTGAATTATTTTTTTATACTTTCGTGCATTTTTGAGTAGTTTTTGTCTTTGCTTTGTTTGACGAATTGAAATTGAGTAAATATTTTCTACATACAAATCTCATACACTAGTTATGCCGACGTGATTGTTGTTGTATTGTTGTTACCTGCCTGCTTCACATTGTGTCGCACAATTACACTGTGTGTCATTATTTAAATTGTTCTTTTTTTAGTTTATTTTATTCAAATCGTCGTCATTGAACCTGAAAGTCAATCGTTCATGGTTAAGTCAACAAACAATTCAGGAAAGGTAAAAATGAGGACGGCAGGGAAATGTGGACAGTAAATGAAATTGTATTCGCAGTGTTTCTGTGATTAAGTATTGTATGAATATAAATTACTTATTTCTGTTTTTGTAGCCCTTGGTTCAATGACATAGGAACATGCAAACATACATAAATAAATATAAGTAGTTCATGCAAATTGGAAGTATGCTTTTGTAAAATTTTAGCAAATTTTGAAATGCCATCTTAATTTAATTCATGTTGAGCGAATGGAAGAAGGTGCTCCGACTAGAAGGATATTTTAACCGACCCATGGTGGAGGAACACGCAGAAGAGTCTTCCTAATCTCCGGTCGAAAGGCCAGGTACAGGGTATCCTGTTTGCACCAGCGCATAGTAGAGGCAACTGGCGAAGTTTTACCGAGGCACCAAATCTACCCAACCAACCGATCATCGGTTTTAGTGCCAACTAAGTACATAAGTAGTTAAAAAGGTATTATTTATAAGAGGCCAGATCCAGGGAAATAGTCGCAGGTATTTTTTCTATCATGAGACATTTTTAATACGTTATTATGAGACCAAAAGTAACGAATTAGAATTTTTCTTTAAATTGTATGGAGACAAAATCCGATAATCAAAATCTGATAATAACCAATAGTAAATTCCTGTTAGCCACACCTGCAGCAATTAAACAATTCACCCTCATGTGATAATTTCAAAACTATGCTATTGTATTTTAAGCAAATATTTATCTTAACATACTTAAATATTCGCAGGCAAATACAGAGAATTCATTGCCATTCATTTATACAATTCACTAAATTTACACATTTCGCCAATACTTATTAGCGAAAAGAATACAAATTTTAAAACTTTACTGTTTGATATAATAAATGGTTAAAAGTTTAAAAAAAACATAGCAAAAAAAAAAAGAGAATACAACGAAACTGCAACAAGGCAGGCATAAATAAACGACGATGACAGTGGGTTGACATTGGCAACACACACACAACAATTGTGCGCTAGCTTGTCACAAGCTAGCGCACAATTGGCCAAAAAGCAACTACCAACAAAGAATTGAAAATTAAGCCCGCATTTCTATACGTTCTAAATATTTACATAAACACATTTCATTAACCTTGAATAAAATCATGGTTTGTTAAATAAAAATATAATAAAATGAGGTACGTAAGAGACGAAAATGTGAAATTTAACATACTCGTAACAATTTTGTTGTTCCGAAAATTCAAAAATGTTATATAATAGTTTTGAAAATATTTTCTGTATTTTACAGTATATTAACCTACGATCGTAGGTGATGATTGCATGTAATTTTTCATGATTTTCATAGGCTTTGCAACTTTGTACCCTTTTTTTTGCGTGGAGTGAGTTTTTTTGTATTGTATGCGCAGTCAATAGAACGAATCGAATTGCATGTTGTCCGTCGCTGCTTGGCTCAGAATTCAGTAAGCTCATAAATACACAGTTGGCAACCGAACATGCAACATCTATCCGGCATGATGAGGTGCTTATACTTATTTATACCATATTGGACAATATGTTTTTACACTTAGAGAAAAGTAAATAAAAATATTTAATTCTAGCAACTTTTACCTTTACATTTATAGTACATTGACTTCTTCTTAATTCGATTGAGGTGACCATAATACCATATTTGGAAAGTTTCTAAACTTTGTTTTGATGAATCAATTTATACTCGTTATTTTCAGTGTATGCTTTAGCTAAACTCACGAAAGCATTTCAACCGCTCAGTTTAATAGATAACTTTCAGAAGTGGTGTGGCGAAAGGAAGTAGGTGCAAATCTTACGATATTCCTTTCAAGTTGAGTGAATTTTGATTAATGTTTGAAATTAAAACTAAAAGCATAATAATATTATATTAAGCAAATTAAATATATCTCTCAAATAAAATTTGAATACCATTAATATAGAAAAAACATCAGATTTCAATTTAACGATAATAGAGTTGCCCAACTATTTATTGGTTTGAAGCTCGCTCGTTTACTCGTTTACTTAAATGCAAAATATCTCATTTAAAGTAACTGAATCTTAGTATTAGTATTTAATTAAAATTTATAGCTATTCAGCAGATACTGTGTATTTTTTCGCTTTTCAATTGCTTCAGTGATTTTCCATTGAAATCTTTTCTATTTGTTTCTTTCGTTAAGAAAATTTTAACTGTTTCGTGGCTTTTTGGCGTTTGGCTACACTTGGCAAATGGGCTAAAACTATAAAACAATTAATGTTACACATGTGTGTACTCACTATAGTTACTTATCTTTGTAACTAAAAACTGCTACTGCAAAAAAAAACCAAACTGCTCAAAAGCTCGTAATGAGAAATGAGGAAATCATTGCCCGGTATATAAAGGGTGTCCCAATAAGAATTCACGATTTAATTTAAAAATAAAAGGCACAATTGTGGCGAGTGGCGACATTTTTATTGTATTTTAAAGTGGATGTGTTCCGATGGAGTATGGAATAAAATATCCTTTGCTATTTGAATGAAATTCTCAATGACATTTTGAGAAAGATGTGTCTCTACCTCACCGATGATGCGTTGGTTCTCGGCCTTGAGCTTAGAAATTGTTTATGGTTTATTCGCATAGGCCTGGGATTTTACAATATCCCAAAGAAAGAAATCGCACGGCATAAAATCGCACGGCATAAAATCGCACGATCTTGGTGGCCAGATGACATCGGAATGTCGGGAGACGATTCGGTCTGGAAATCGTTGCTTCAATAAATCGATTGTTTCATGCGCGGTATGGCAGATGGCGCCATCCAGCTGAAACCAAATGTCGTCCAGATCAATACCGTCCAGTTGGGACTGTTATCATGTTCCAGTAACAAATGCCATTCAAAGTCACTGCATTTCTGGCCTCAATTCCATAATGACAACGCGTTGTTTCCATTTTTAATCAAACTAATCGTAGACGACAATTGTTAAATTTCAGAGCCGCCAGTTACACAGAATTACACAAAATTTAAATCGTGTAGTAATATTGGAACACCGTATATACATATGTCAGAGCATAATGAAACATGGGCAAAGCTGCGCATGTGCTTCATTCCTTTTCTTATAATGTAACAAGGAGTTACAATGTCTGTAAGAAATACTTGTGATTTACTCATGCTGTTCGAGAATTACATACGAATGAATCTGAAACACTTCAAATGCTCAGAAATTTGTAGTTATTTTTTAATAACATTTTCAAAGCAATATCGTCACTATTGCTTTTTTCGTTTCAATTTATTGTTTTACACATGCAATCAATGCCATTTGCAATGAATGAATAAAAATATATATATTGTGATGTGTTTATAAACCATTTACAAATTTAATATTGGTGATAATTTCAAAAACTTTCTAATGGATATGATACTTATTTCATAAGGAATGACTATTTGGATATACGCGGCTCATTAAATATTTTCGTGTAAAGCGGTTGCGTCGGTCACCGATCCATACGTTATGTGCATGCGCCCTCGGTCGTGTTGGGCGGGAGGAGGGTTCCGTTGAGATTCGTTAGTAAAAAAAAAAAAAAAAAATTACACTGTGCAACAGTAATTATAACCCCTAAGTTTAAGGGATTGGGGTTTGAAGGGGCAGATGTAAGCTCTGTCCACTTAAGATGAAACACTCTCCATACTTTTCTGTACATTTCGAACTCAGCCGTAAGCTTTTATTAAAGTTATTCTCCTACAATACTCTTTCTACTAATTTTGGAGCGTTTTTAATTACAACTTGTAGATCAAATAATTGAAAAACGTAACAAGTATTTCTTAAAAAGTAAGGGGAAGGCTATATTTTTATATGTAGTTGGGTAGAGTGGGGAGTTGTGCAACAACATCTTACTTATTTAGCTGCTAACAGCCTTTCATCATCAGTGATCAACGTCTCAGCGCCATACATTAGCACGGGAAGGATGAGGGACTGACTTACAGAGCATTTTTATTGTCGTTCGATGGCTCTGCTTCTTAATTGCTTACTGAGGCAATATCTCTCATATGGGAAAAGTTTTTACAGTTCCAACTACTGATATATTGTTTTCGAACTAAGATTTAATTTTTTAAAACTTAAAGTTTTTTGGACTATTTGCGTAAAAACTATTTAGCAGTGAATATCTTTCCAAAAGGAATTTTGCATAAACATTTAATGTGTTGTGGACGCGGTGGCCATATGGAAAATAAGTATATAGAGTGGGAGATTGTGCCAGAACTTTTGTGGGTTGTTGTATAACATGCCATATTCCACAGCTTTTGAACTGAGTTCGCATTTTCGATGTGTATTTCAAAATTGTTCTTAGTGTGATTAGAATATTTTTTTTAAGTAGCATGTACCATGACAATCAGGCAGAGAAATCAAAATGTAAACCATTCCAGTTAATTCGTTCTTGCATTGTAGGCATGGCAGTTGTCCCACTGCGCGTTTGTGTAACCATGCCCTGATTGCTCGGATGTGCAGAATACAAGCGATCGTGAATTTTACACCTGAATTCATTGCAATTCGAAGTGATTGGGCGAACAAATCACAAATCAAGTTTTTATATTAAACAATTTAAATAATTAATTTTTTTTACTTTGTAAACAGAGAAAAAACATGGACTTGTCAGTTTTTTTTTCCAATTCAAATAAACAATATCCATCAAAATATTCACACCTTTTTAGAAAATTAAAAAAACTGGTCTTTCGGGCCAACAAAGAAAATGAATAGAACCGTTTAAACTACTCATGCAAAAAGTTGTGTTTTTAATCTTACTAGAAACTCTTTTCATTCAGATACGCAAATAACGACTTTTTTTGTATTTTTTGCTGCTGGCTGCTGTATTGATTGCTTACTATCAAAACGAAGACGAAGATTTCGAAAATAAATAACAAATAACTTTTAAAAATCATTTACATTATGAAATAATAAAAGTAAAAACTGATACTTAATAATAATAATAATAAAAAAATAAGATAAAAAGAATAACAAACAAAGAAAGTAAAAGTGAATTTTTGCCTAGCCAGAAAAGAGCAACTATAAATTATGCATAAAATAAAATTATGAATGCTGTAAATAATGGCAACAATGGCATCAAAAAAGTGCATTGTATTTGAAATGGGATGAAGACTTGCAACAATACGAGTAACAATAATCAGTCGAGAGCCGCAGTAAGGTAAAGAAATAAATATGAATATGTATAATATAAGTATGTAGTATTTGTATTGCAAATGATATCGTGTCAACGTTGAATACTATGGAAGAAGAAGAGTAAGAATTATGATATCATAAACATTAAACTTACATATTATGGCAAATGATAGGAAAATAGAAGAGTAGGTGAGAATTTCATAAAAACTATTCTATAAATAAATATGAATCTTTGAGTTTTTCGGGCAATTGAAGATTTGAAGTAACTTATATAAAATTAATTTTTTATAAAATTTTTATCATTATTTTTATTATCAAAATGCAAACAATAAACTAATGAGTCAAAAAAAAAAAAACGAAAACAAATGCAATCAACAGTAAAATGTTGTTATGTCGTGCTCACAAACAACAAATACTAACCAAATACGCTGTGAAAGTATGTCAGCAACAAAATCAGTCAGTAAACAATTAACATTTCTTATTTTTTTTTTGCATTTTATTACTATTGTTAGCAAATGTAGACAAATAAATTTATTTCTTTTATTTTTATTTTTTTTTTATAATACCTACTTTGTGGTAGTCTAACATCAAAATAGTAACATGGATAAATTCACACACTTACACTTGCACTTCTTCATTTTGAAAGATGTGTGCGTGTGTGTGTGTTTGGTGGAAAATTGAATTAAGCGAAACGTAAATCTGCACAAATGAAAATGTCGAGAAGAAATGAAATGAAAGAAAATGAAAATTGCTAAGGAAAAAAGTATATGGTATGTATGCAGCTGTGGCATTTACTCACTTACAAAACTACCTACAATAGAGGGTCTGACTTTTGCCTGGGTACTAACATAAGTTCACTTTCAGCTAATGATTTGACTTGCAGAAAATTAAGTTGTGTGGTTAATTTACTCACCTTCATCCTCTCTCATTACCATTTTGACACATGTAGTAACCATGTGCATTTTAAATTGTTTTAAAACGAAGGAATTAAGTTTTTATTTACAAAATTTTATATATTTTCTCTCTGCTGTTCTTGATTTCTTGATTTTATGGGAAACCTGTTAAACTCTTTGTATGAACTTTTTTCATTTTTTCTGGCGAATTACTTAACTCATATTTCTAGTTAAATGACTGTTTTTCCATAGACGTCAACAACCAAGATAAACTCAAGTCAACAATAACACGTAAATATAATTAGTTTTCCCAATTTGATATTGACAAATTGTCTTTATCGAATATCTCTTTCAACCAATGCGTTTGACAATGTGATACACATTTGAACACTTTTATAAATGAACGTGAAAATTTTTTCAAAATGTGATTATACACACGTTTTAAAAGCCGAAAGTGGACAAGTAAGTAAGTATCGGATGAGATACGGAAAGTAATAAAAATGTCTTATGCTTTTCACGTTGCCACCAGCATTTGAAATGTTAATAACTTTTTGACAAATTTGTTGTATCGATGTGAAAACTGTTTTCTACATAATGAAATACTATTATTTTTATTTATTTATGAGCTGTAGAGTGCAATTGCAGCAGCAAAAGTTTAATTGCAATGTCAGGGTGCGCCAAATGCTAAAGTGTTTTAGTTAAAAATTTAATTGTTTTTTTTGTGATTAACTTTGTCTTTTTTTGGAACATAAATCATAATATTTAATGTGCTTGAAAAACCACTTTAAAATTTTATTGTTCAAAGTATAAAATATAATTAATAATTTGTTTTCATAAAAATTCATTGAAAATCAGGGGTAATCGTACAGGTTCAAGCCCCGATAATTAATTAAAAACTAGACTCGTCCCTGGCGTAAACTAAATTCAAGTTATATTCTTGAAAGTTGAAATATTTTTTTTAATAATATTTTCTTAACTTAACCTCAATGGAAGAAAGTTTGTATTCTACGAACTAACAGTGCTAAAGGGTTTACCATCGGCTATTTCTTTTTTCAATATTCGCAAATTTTATTAATTACTTTTGCACACCCTAACTACAAACTCAAATTTAAATATTTCATGGAAACAATATACTAATGCATACAAAAAATTAATTTATGGTAGATTAAATACAACAATTATTTCCCATAAACTAAATTTATTTATCCATCCAAAGGTAAGCGAAAACAATTCTTTCTGGTTTTCATTAATTTTTTTCAATTTTGAGTTGTAGTTAGGACGCACCATATACAGTAGGTATGTAGAAGCTGTGTCATTTGTGAAAATGTCTTCAATTTCAAACGAAAATCGTTTTACAATGATCAAACCTATTATGGAAATGACTGTTGCCTGGAAACTACCTTTCGTAAAGTTCGCAATTGTTTTGGTCGTCATGATCGGCCTTCTGAGAACGCTATTAAGAATTTGGCGAATAAACTCAAGTCTACTGGTTCGGTGGACTTGAGTTTATTCGTCTGGGTCGTTCAGCTGAAAATATTGCTGCTGAGAGTGTTTTTTGAAAATGAGGCCGGAAAAACTGTTCCTGATTCCCGCTATCGGGAAATATGACAAATTATTTTTGGCCTTTTATCGACGATATGGGTGTCAGTGTCATGTGGTTTCAACAGGACGGCGCCACATGTCACACAGCCAGATAAACAATGGACATAGACCGTGTGAGTTAACTCAGTTGAACTAATATTTCTTGTGGGGCAATGTGAGAAAATCAAGTCTATGCTGATATTCCACAAACCAATGAGGCCTAGAAAGGCAACATTGAACGTGTCATACGCTAGATAGTGTGGTTAATTATGCCAAAATTTGTTTGAAAATTTTGACGAAATAATCGATTTCTGTAGACGTGGTCATGGTGAGCACTTGAATCATATTATGTATTTTTCCATAGCATTTTCATTCAATTTGTTTGCTTTAATAATTATTTTGTTTTAAAGTAATGTACATGGAAACTGGGATACATTTAAGTTATCCATGTCCAATGAATACGATTCTGAAACTTTGTATTTTTATATCAGCTCTGGTTTTTTATAATAGGGAGAGGAAAATGGTCACAAGCAAAAGCAACGAACCTCGATTATTTTTAGTACAAGATAGATAAGAGAAACATACTTTACAGTTTAGGGGGGCGGAAGTCCTACTTGATTTGGAACCCCTTTTCGTTCCACATCCGATAGAAGCATCCAAAAAGAATCGTCCAAACACTTATAATTATCATAACTGAAACCGATTTGAGTGCAGTTGTATGTATTTCCGAGACAACTTCTCGAAAACTTTAAATTCAGAATCGATTTCAATGGAGTTAAAGTTTCTGCTGTAATCGCCAACAATATCAAAGTGATACTTACTTATAATTTGTAAAAAAAATGTTGGAAGTCCGTTTTAAATCTATGTTTTTGGTCGGATATGTGTAAGTCTTCTTCTTTCTTTTAATAGCACAAAAGCTCGGCCTAGGCTCTCCGCTTTTCGCATCCACTCATTTTGTGTGTGTTATATTTGTACAGGAATGGAAGGGAGCTACTGTTTTATGCTGAATCCGAACGGCGAAGTGAAACGATTTTCAAGGCGATTTTTACTCTTGTTGGTTTGACTTTGCCTGCCAAGAGGTGGTGCCGTATAGAAAAATAGTTTTTTCTACTTTCTTGATTTTACTTTCGGGCACTCAGCGTAGCAGGTTAACTACACCACATCAGCCACAGTTTTTCGAAAAATACCTACCCAATTTTATTACTTACATATTAAAGAAAAATTTTCTTTATTTTGGGTTCACTTATCTTTGTACAAGAAATTATTTATCTGCGACTACCAAAATAAGTTGCCAATAATGTTGCTAAGTATTTTGCAGTTAAACTTGAAATGTTTAATTTGACAGACAACATCAAAATTCAACAAAAACCACAATGACTTGAATGGGACTTACAAGTCTTAAACAATTTCGTTTAACTGCAACGACGACGAGTATGAAAATGCTACAGAAATGTATAAATGTTTCTTTAGAAATGTTGCACGTTGGCTTCATAATTGGCAGCCAATGAAAGTTTTCACATTTTCAACTTTTCTTTACAGATTTTTAGCGTAGAAAACACTCTAGTATTTATATATGTTTGTGTAAGTATGTGTTTTACCAAAAGTTGCTGTCCACGCTGAAGGCCGATTACGGATGATGGTTTGGTTAAGCACGGGCGTGTTGCAAAGCTGCCTTGCTTGCCATTGCTGAACCATTGCCATGGTCATTCGAGTGAAAAATGCCGCAAGTTTCGATTCTTCTTCTTCTTATTGCATTTATCTCACAGTTGCTATTTTAGTGTTTGTTGATCTTTTGTGGTGTATCACTGGCACATCTCATCGATCGATGTACATGTACAATTTATTGCAGTTGTTGCTTCGGTTGCAAACTGCGAACATGCCAATTTCATGTTTTGGCATTAAACGCTTTGAAGCTTTGATATATCTTTTTTTTTGGCTACATTTGCTGTATCTTTTATGAGTTTTACTGTTGCATCGACAAGTTGCTTTTCCAATCTAGAGTTATTTCTTTTTGTTTTTCTGTGATAATTTTTATGATGCTCGCCATTTCACTTTTATTTGAATTGTAGACGCGGCATTAGACTCTGTTGTTTTTCTCCGGTTTCGCCGCCACCAACTTTGACCACGGGTTTATTAACCGTTGACGATGATGACGATGATGACGATGGCGACGACGACAACAACGCCTTTAATTTTTTGCTTTTAAAAGTTTACAACTTTTACAATTTTTGCAAATCGACTCAATTCACACTTTGTTTTTCTGTTGCGAGTGTGATTCATTTTTCACTTTAAATGCGTTCATAATTATTGACGTTTTGTTTTCGTTTGCAGTTCGTTATTTATAATAATTGTATGCAGTTTCTTGCATCGAATAATTTCTGTGATTTGGATCAATTAAAAAAATTGCATAAAATCGCACGAAAATGGCAGCTTTTTTTAAATTTCGTTTTGCATATCTTTGAATATATTGATTTTTAATAGTAATTATTCTTTATTAATTATTCGTTTGATTAATTGCTTCCTTTCTTTGAGCACTTTTCTTGTTTCCGCATCACAATTTACCAATGTGTAAGGGAAATTTTATAATAGTAAAATTTAATAGACGGCCTACAACAACAGGGAGGAAATACTTTTGACACAATTCCCAATGAAGCCCCTATATCATGACTTCTACATGCAGTATTCGCGGTTTAGTTTTCCTGTTTAGTAGGAAGAGCGGTTAATAGGCTACATTTAAAAAGTGTATTCCTTGCTGTCCGTATTATTCTATGATTATATTGATTTTCGGCCAAAATTGATTAAATACGTAAATTTGGTCATGAAATTCTTTCGTTGCTATTTTTAAGATTCTTATTCCTCCTCAAGAGTTATGATCCCAGTACAAAAGGTAAGTAAGTTTTGGGCAAAAACCGATATATTGCTTAGGCTATATTTTCACCTAAATATTTCTGTGGGGAAAATGAAAAAAAGCCTAAGTCGACTTATCGGTTTATCGGTATCCTGTGATTGCATATTGCATTCCCTCTCTCGTTCTCCTTCCTTCTTCCTCTCACCTATCAATCTCCCTTCCAATCAACACTATGCTCTGCATTCATAGGGGTACACCCTGTGTGTTGAATATTTCAAAAAAAAAAGGTGTAAAATATTGTATCACCTATTTTTGACTATAATAACAAACTCGATAGAATTTTTAAATAATTTTTGGAATTATATATTGGGAGTATGACTTGAAAATGAGGGATTCAGAATTGATGGCATAACTTGTACTAAATCATATCTGCCAATACTGAAACTACTTTCATGTTTTAGCTGCATCATGTACATAAATTTTGTTTTGATTATGTATAAATTTGCCAAAGTGTAGACAACATATCCTTTTTGCGCTATAAACATGTCAGCATGCGAGTTACGTCCCAGGCAAAATCTGTTCCCATGAATGCAGCGACATTCCTGAATTAGATACACCAGATGCTAATTCAGCAATTTCGAACCTTTATTCCAGTTTTACCTCTGACGAAACGTTCTCATCAAAATATGCTGATAGTGTAAAACGCACATTTCCATATTTTTATGTTAGTAGAATTAGTTAGTCTTAAGATCAACCTCGATCAAAACGGTCAGGTAAATAAAAACATTAATTCTAAAAATTATATTTTTACTTTTAATTTTTTGAGGTCGTTGTGGCCTACGGTAGTACGTTGGACTGCTACGCAGAGTGTCCGGGGTTCGAATCTCGGCAGAGGCAAAATCAAAAAAAGTAGAAAAAATAATTTTTCTACACGGCATTATCTCTTGGCAGGCAATGAAAAGCTTTTCACTTCGCCGTTCGGATTCGGCATTAAACTGTAGGTCCCTTCCATTCATGTACAAATATAACACGCATAACATGAATGGATGTGAAAAAGCTCGGCCTAGGGCTTCCATGGGCTGATGTGCCATTAAAAGTAAAGTAAAGTAAAAACTTGCAAATAAAGTAATTTGCGTGCCAAATAAATTGCTTTTGCGGCAACTTTTGCTTTTCTTCTTTAATTCGACGAAAGTGCTACTTAAAGTCATCGATTGGAAGTTTACGGTGACCATACTCCATCGATTAAGATAGGCGAATTCTGGTGTCGACGCTTTTAAAGCAAAAATTTTGACACTGAAGACAAGGTACGCCCGGACCAAGTGAAAAAGTTCGAAGTTGATGAATTGGAGATGTTATTCAACGAAGACTCGTGGCAAACGCTAGAGGAACTTGCAATATCATTGGGAGTTATTCAAGCAGCAATTTCCAAGCGCCTCAAATCATTGGGAAGGCAATTGTTTGCCGTACGACTTGAAGCCGCCGAGAGACGTCGAAAGGCAACTTTGCATGTCTGAAATGCTGCTTCAGCTCTATCAAAAATTTGGCGATTTTATGTTGAATTATTGCTGGCGACTAAAACGAATTCAATACGATAACCAAGAAATCGTGAAGCTCGGCCAACCAGAAACCACAACGCCGAAGTAGAATATTGATTGCGCCAAGTTAATGCTCTGTATTTGGTGGAATCCGAATGGTGTCATCTATTATGAACTGCTAAAATCTGGTGAAACTATTACGGGAGAATTGTATTAAAGACAATTGATTCGTTTTAAGAGAGCAATGGCGAAAGAATATGCAACCAGGCACAATACCGAAATTTTTGACAACGCAAGGTTTCGTTGTGAATGGGAAGTTTTGGTTCACCGGGCGTATTCACCATACCTTGCTCCGTCTGACTATCACTTATTTTAATCGATGTAATGGTCTCACTGGAATACGCTTTACTTCAGTTGAAAGTATCCAAAATTGGATTATTCATTCATAGTCTCAAAAGATGGACAGTTCTTTTTGGCAAGGAATACATACATTGCCTGAAAGATGGCGAAATGTCACAGCTTCCAATGGTCATTACTTTGAATAATTCATTCGATTGTTCTTGAAATAAAGTTACATTTTTGTAACAAAAATCCCTCATTTTCAAGTTATATACCCAATATTGTTTCAAGAATGGACTTTGACCTGAATCTAGAGTATTCTGAAATATTGCTATAGTTTCAATGATATTTCTATTCAAAGCTATCAAACTCGAACAAACACATAGTAATTAACTTAAGCTGTTTTTCATTTTCACCACAGATTTATTCACAATATACTTATACACTGGAAAAGGGGTTAAATCCTACACTTTTCATACGAATTTGTGATGTTTTATTCTTTTCTTTTCTTTTGTATTTTTTTTGTAGCAAGTGTTAGAATTTAAACAGGTTTGCTTAGTTCAAAACACGAACATCATTTCAGCTTTTGAATATTTTAATAACGATTTATTGTATTTTTAAACAATAAATAAATAAAGTTCAATGTCATCTATTAATATTAATTAAAGAGAGAAAATCATTAACAATTGTTTATAACAGTGTCTAATGATTAAACATTTTTTTTTCCAATTGAAATCAAATTACTTACAGAAATATGTACATACATATGTACATATTTATTTACATACATACATATTATACCATAGTAAGTTGATTTAACACTAGTAGACAATAAATGTACGATAGAGTATGTAAGTTCAATGACCACTCGTATCTTAATATTGGTAATTTTCTTTTAATTCATAAAATTCATTCATTAAAAGTCAGCACGTACAAATTTGCCCACATAGGCTAAGTTTTTCATCAACTCACCATGTACGTGAATATACATATTTGTTAAAGAATACAAAGGACTTACACCGGTAAGGGATGTGAGATTTTATCCTATTTTTCCTCTTTGGAAGTTAATTTTGATTTTCTTTTATTATTCCTCTCAGCTGAGTAACTAACCGAGGTATTGTGCACACTTGAAGTCCATTGAAAGAAATATTTTCAGTAAAGAAATTTTAATCAATAATAAAGTTTATACAGTTTATTACGAAGGTACAGAAAGAAAGTGAAATTCTTTGAATTGAATAAACTTGTCTAATTAAACTTAAAGTAAGTATAAAAATAAAAATTTCATTAATTAAAATATCTATCTTCTACAGTATACTTTCAATGCATTTTCATAATGAACGAGAATTGTTTAACTTAGAGAAAATAAATAAATCATATGTAAACAATTTAGCTAAGAAATCCACTGTGCATATGACTTGTGAAAACGATTTATACTTTCTACGATTGCTGTTGTTTTTGATTTATAATTCACATAAAATAAAATTTACGGTTAGAATTCAAAAAAAAAAAAACACAAAAAGATAAAAGAATGCTACAAAAATAAATTGAATATTGTAACAAAAGTAGCAAAAGAAGAAAAAGTTCAAATGTATCGAATTAAAGATTCTGAATTGAATAATGAAAAATATACAGAAAATCAAATGAAATTGGTATAAAAATAATAATGGTTTTATTCTTTTGTAACAATATACATATGTACATTCAAATATATGTACATATTTCCAAACATACTTTGATAGAATGCTCGCCTTATGATCATTGCAAAATTTATCCAGATGAAAAGTGTTAAGTGCGTATGTATGTACTCGTATGTACATACAATGTATGTACCATATAATGAGTGAGATGATAAAAAAATTGAGAAAACTCGAAGCATTGGAATTTCAAGTCAATTTTCTTGATTACGTTCAGCTGAAATTACATAACTCCAACTGGTAAGTATAGTATATCTTCAATTAAATTGAATTATTTTGCATCACAATTGCATTGCATCTTTTGAAGTATAAAGTTTTCATTTTGGATT
The DNA here is from genome assembly GCA_958295655.1 of Palloptera scutellata. NCBI lineage: Eukaryota > Metazoa > Arthropoda > Insecta > Diptera > Pallopteridae > Palloptera > Palloptera scutellata. Next base: position 112,729,056 of record OY282449.1, on the reverse strand, counting down.
TATTCTTTGCTGAGTATTTATTAAAAAATAAAAGATTGGCTTGAGATTGACGAGATCAGATATTAAGTAGTGTTGCCAGATAGAGTTAAGCGAAATCTCCTCCTGAGATGTACAAATTGCCCAATTTAGTAAAAAGTCGACGGAAATAAAAATAAATTAAGTACATATATTTAAACTTTAAATTCATATTAATTTATTAAAAAAAAGTGTATCAAATGTAATATAACCAGTAAATAAACTAAAAGTGAACTTAGTTCTGTACAGTGAATGGTTCCGAAGACATTCGCTAGGAAGCATTAGGATTCTATGGAGGTACCACGCCCAAGCCTACATATACCTCCATACTAAATCTTAGTGTCATATTAATATTAATTGATTCTCAGATATCTCTTAATGGAATTTCACACAATATAAGAGGTAAAAAATGTCCCTTTTTAAAATCCGCCTATATTTTTCCTGTAATATGGCTGTCTCACCTAACGTACTTTTACGAAATCTGAGTACTCTACTGTAAGAAGTTCTGGAAATGTACTCAAAATAGCAATCCTATTCATAATTTTCTCATAAAAATCTATTGACAAATAATAATAAGTTCATACCAAATCTTAGTATCATACCACAAATGATATCTGAGATACACTACAATGAAAACTCAGGTTATATGGGATGTGTCACTCCCCTATTTTTGATCCCATCAAATTCAAAGTTTCGTCAATACCTAATATTCCTAATATCCACACACGAGTGAATATTTGGTAAATTTTCTACAACCTGGCATTCCTGATAATGATTGCTGTTGATTTTATGGACATGAAAGGTTGAAGAACGCATTATATAATTCATGGAATGTATTTTCTAATTTGTGAATTTACCATTAATAATTTATTAAGCCTTCTCGGTTTAAGTCTCTGACTGAGAATGGAGGTGATATTTCTAATTGTTTAATTTTTTCCGCTTCATTTTACTGATCACTGTAAAGGTTATGCATATTGCACATTGATTACCATACCGTCACTATACAAAATGCTGTAAATTTTCCATCTTTAAACGCCTTTTTTCGAGTTGACGAACTAGGTACTTGTAATTAGAGTTTGGCTTGCTGTACATAAATGCTTATGGCACATGTTTTTTTTGTTTGTAAAGTGCCATTATAGACTGAAATCTGCCACGACTATATCTAACATTAAGATATTTTTATGTTCCAGCTCATATACGGAAAATTATTTCCAGCTACTTGAGCAATAGAAGGCTGTAATATGTACGATAGAATAGTGGCACAATGGACTACATAATTACCGGTGGGGTCCCATAAGGATCCATGGAACTTAATATATGATGGCGTACTACGACTAAGCATTGATGTGGGAACCGGCAAAACACCTTAATGAAGTGGCTAATATTGCAAATGTAACAATAGCAATAATTTAAAATTGGCTTAACACAGTGGAACTGTGCTTAGCGGAACATAAGACAGAGAGGCTGTCTTGATAAGCAGGAGGAAAAAGTGGAAGTATTCCGCATTGAGGTGAGTGGATGCAATAACGGCACTGTCAAGGATTATGCTGAATACCAGAGGATCCAAACAGCGGCGAAGCTAACTGTTAGAAGGAGTAGTTATATCTATATTCTTCTACAGAGCCCAATATCGATTGAAGCATTCAAAGTGGATAGTGACATAAGCTACTCTGCGAACTTAGGGTGCGTTTCGAACTGTTTCAGAAGAAGCTGCGCTTGTCAAAGCTAAGAACTAATATCAACAACAATAAATACCAACTGCATTACCATCACTGAATGGCAGAATTGTTGAAATCGCGCAGAAAATGGGCATAAGACTCATTCCAAACTTAATTGACTGGCTGACCAGAACATATTCTTTCAATACATACGTTTTTCGGGATAAAGAGCGCTGGAAGGTTCTGTTGGCAAAACTATTACGCCTGATGATCTCAGGAAATATGAAATGTTGTAAGCAAAATGGTCACATTGGTCACGGTGGAGCTTAGAATACTCGAGCAGGAGAGGCGTGCAGATGAAAGAAGTGACGCTTAAACTCATTTTCTGCCTGCGAAGTAACACTTAACGGTAGTCTGGCGGGGTGGAATAAACGAGATGAAGGTGGTATTAGTCCAATATAACCGGATAAGATCATGAGTTCTGATTTACACCTTCCACGCAAAAAAAAATATTTATAAATAAAAATTATCTGGACTTGCAAGTGGTCTGGCACTGGGTAGATTCTTAATTCAACAAGGATAAGAAAGTAATCCTTCAGTTGGGATGATACTTGTACTTATTAAGAGAAATTTCAAATATACTGACGAATTTAGAACAAATTCTACAGACCCTTCGATTAGATTTCTATAACAGCGCCAGATATTGTTTTCTCATCTTCGCACTATGGTAATCTTACCTTTTCGCATATTTTAATGCTGCTTCATAAAATTACCAAAACGCCATTTAAGTAGTTACCGCATTCGTTTGATTTGCATGTCGTTATTGTATAATTTGTTTCTAATTACATTTATTTTTTGTTTAAATACTCTCGCACACAAACAAAATACATAAATCATTTAAAATTTCGCATGCTATTATGTAAACTTATTAATTAATTTCTTTGCATATTCTTTTGTCTTCACTCTTCACTTTTATGCTTTAACATCAACACCATTTTGCGTTTCGTATTTTACTAATTATTTGTTTATTTATAAAATTTTGCGGTATTTAAGCCGAAAAATTCGTTACAGAAGTAAAAATTTCACTTTTTTGTTTGTTTATTTTTATAAAAAAAATTAATCAAAAAAAAAAGAAAAGCACAAAAAGCACAAAATTAAACAAATAAACTTTTTTAAAAATTCATATGTATAATAAATCAGATACGTTTGTTTGTGTTTGATGAGCTTGCGTTTTCAACGAGTTCGTATTCGTTTTCAGAAAGTAATCCGCGTGTGTTCACCCAACAATGGTCGGCTGGCGTTTGAGGCAAGTGTGGCGCGACGCACCAAAGAAATGCAAAAGAAATGATTCCACATTTTGGTACATTTCGATAGATGTTGGTAATGGTGGATTTTTCTGTTTACTGTTGTTGTTACAGTAGTTACTTTTGCCGCACACAGTTGAAAGATGGTAAAATGAGATGTTGCTGTAGTTGTCTGCTTTTTGCTGCAGCTACTTTTTCTTCATTTTCTTCTTCATATGTTTTCATACATATACGTTTTCAGCTTGTGTGCTATTGTTTATTGTTGTGATTATTGTTGTTAATATTATTGTTATTATTCTATAGCATAAATTCTTTTTCTATTTGAAAACAAAACAAAACAAAAAAACTTTTCTCAATTTCTTTAGTTTTACACTTTATGGTATGATTTTATGGTCAGTGTTTTTAACTCCAACGTTGTTTTATTTTCTATTATTTTGTTTGCGCTTTACTGAATAAATGTATGCATAATATTAATAACGTGCAGCATGTGGCATGCAAAAGCTTTAGCTTGCTTAAAATCGAATTGTTAAATTCTTTTTAATAGTAATGTGAACTATAATAATTGCGTTAGTTGGTGCAAAAGCAGGTTGCTGTCTTAAGTCTTTCGTTTATTCATTCAAACATGGCGAATAGTATACACGATAGTATACAAATTGCAATTAAAATTTAATTGCATTATTCTTTTAGGAAAATTTTTTGTTATTTTTTTTTTTTTTAATTCTTTATTTATTTATCTCCAAATTAAAGCTCAATAGAAAAATCGACTGAGGATTGAAATAAAAAAGGTATTCGTAATGAAGTCTAAACTCAGATATAAAATTGGAAAATAATTCATCCTGGTTTTGAGAATTCAAAAATATAAGACTTAATTACAGAACTGAAAAATAACTGAGCCCAATGAATTAAAAACTAAAATCAGTCTGAAATCACTATTACATAATTCAGTGCTTAACTTAGAAGCAATTACAAAGCAACTAATGCTGAAATCTGGGCAATAATAGAAATAAAAAATAATTCGAAACTGTACTGAAACAAAGAAAGTATAAAGTAGAAATAAACTATTAAGGTATTTTTAAGGTCAAGGTTCCCTGATCTGATCATATCACAGTTTATGGGTGAGTATCATATATGTTCTAGACAGACGAAGGGTTGATGAAGGTGTTGACGGAGGTACACCAAAACAGGTCTTTATCAATTCAGTTTTTAAATCTGTCTATACTATTAAGCTCGGTTTAAGGGAGTAGGAAACTCATCTGTGCCAAAATTATAATTCTTCCATTTGCCAATTATGAAATTACTTCTAAACTGCAGCTTTTTAAGAACAAAGCATACCTTGCGGGTACAATGAAATGGCAAACAAAGTGGCTAGTAAATGTTCATCCAGTGACGAAAATCATTCTTCAACTTACAGTGAAGAACAGTAAACCCCGGTTAAGTACCTATCTTTTAATTGCCATTCCCGCTTAAGTGCCTGTAATTTCATATTATTTTCCGTAAATATCTATAGTTGTTCGCTTGCCCCTTCTAAAGTCTGACATCTTCAGCTGAGGTACTTAACCGTTGCGAAAAACCTTGGTAAATAGGCGAACCTAATCATGCCAAATTTTTGCTATATCTAAGCCCAAATCAAATTTTAATTCTTACATCGTTCCACATAGCGCATTGTAAAGTCAATAAAAACTTTTACACTTTTATTATAGAACACAAAAATATAATACATACTATATATATAGCAGAGTTTATATCTTGCAATTGTGAAGATCTAATGAGAATAAGGAGTTACACATAAAAAAAAAAATTATATTTATCACGTTTATTAAATACTTATTTTGTAAATTATAAGAACCAAGTTTGTTTGTTGTTGTTTTAAACTCTTAAACATTTGTGTTACATAATTTACGTCACACTTTCTAAAGTAAAAATCTTAATCAAATTTTATTTTTCATAAATATAAAGTATGTATTTCGTTTTTCACTTTTTATTCACGCTTTTGCGCAATTTCATATATTCCGTGCTTTTTTTTTGGTGTGGCAAGTTTTCACGTTTTAATTAAAAAAATGCGTAAAAAAAGGAGGAGTACAACTTTTCCTTTTTTTTGCACACACTGCAATTTTTACGCATTTTTCATTCACGTTGGAGTGGCAGTTTGCAGAAGCATCAGCAACAACAACAAGGTTTAGGCTATCATGGCAGCAGCAACAACAACAACATTATTTCATTTCACCGATTGGCAATGCATTACACTTTAATACCTTTTGTGGATGTGTTGTGCTGAACATCGAACCAGCACTAATTGAAAAAATATGGAAAAAATTTAATAAATCTTCAAAACTAAGTGAGAGTACTTTTTTAGTTTTTACTTGCAATTTTTGTTATAGCAGATAATGCCATACAATGTTTCTCTATTCGTTGATTTATTGCTCATTATTCACGCTTCTGTAGATATAACTTTTTATTTACTAAGCTGCCGAACATTTATAATGTCAGCAAACCAAACCACCAACAAAAAACGTTAGCACTTGAAAAAAAAATGCAGTTCACAGTGACGTATTCTTAACTGTTCAATGTACATTTACGTAAATGCAATTAAAAAGAAATGTCTTAAAATGTAATACATTTTTACCCATCCAAGTGATTTGCAAAAACTTTAATTTTTCATTCCATTTGAAATAAACTTATTTCAATGATTAATTGCAGTTTAATGTGCATGCAAGATTTTTACAGGTTGAAAACATATTCATGTATTGCAGTGACAATTCATTGAACTCGGTCGCATTTAAATGGAAATTTATAATTAATTTTCTTATTTAAATAACAGCTTTTTCATAATCATACATACAACTTTAATTCAGCTTATTTTCAATTTCTTTCTTACAACTTTTATTTTTACAAATTTTCATTTTCTCTGCTAAAATTGATTGCTGTACATTGCTTTCCAAAACGAAAAGGTCATTAAGTGTTTTTAATTGAAATGTGATTGCAAATGAAATGTTTGATTGGGAAATGTTCCTTTTAATTTAATATGTGAGTAGATCCATAAAAAGGAAAAAAGATTGACCATCAAAAAGGAAAAGAAAAAAGACGACATGTTGTAAAACATGATATAAAAATTAATAAAATAGTAATAAAAAAAAAATTCTGTTAATTTCTTCATGATATAAAAACAAAAACAGAGTAAAAAAAAAATTATTTATGATCTCCAAAATAAAGAGTCGGTATATCTCAACGGGACTATTTCGGAGTAATAACTTAAGAATATTGCTATAAAAGCGGAAATTTATGAGTTCCAATGATAAATTTATTGATTATGTCCTTCATATAAGTACATAATGAAATGACAAGAAACCCAAATTTTATATTTAATTTACAAAATTAAACAAATGAAAAGGTGAAATCAAACTAACATAATAAATTCAACTAAAATCAGGCAATGTAAGTTTTCATTCGAGTAGTACATAAAAGCAAAAGTTTCCATTTTTAAAACGAATAAACACACCACTCACCACACACATATACAAACTAGGACACTCTCACATCGGAAGTAGAACACAAAACTGACTTCCGTATGACTTTTCCGAAGAACTTTTGACGCAATTTCAATTTTGGTGTTACGTTGTAAAATATTACGAACGTTTCAGCTTCGTAATTCGAATACATACACACAACGTAAGTATGTATGTATGTATTTACTTATGCACTATGTACGAGTATGCATGTACATAGGTAAAGCAACACATTTTTGTTATTGCTGTTGTTGTAGTTGATATTTGTTCTTGCTGCATTTTTAGTAAATTAAAATAAATAATGAGTAACTATTCAATTTAAAATGAAAGGTACACAAACACACACATGCATACTGAATACGTTGAAGTTAGCGCTCTGAGGTTCCTTCAGCATTTACTCGAAAGAATAATAATACGAAATACATACACATGGACAATGAACAAAAAGTTTAATATGTATAAAAGCAGTAAAACCAACAAAAACGGAAACAAATGTAAACCGGAAAGAAGTTTGTATTGCAATCTCACGTGGCGTCGCTGAAACTCGCTTTCGTGTTTCATTAAGGCGCATTAAGTGCGTGTATACTACATACTTATGTGTATGCATATGTATATGTGATTAAGTGAGTGGGGCGAAGGGATTGCAGAATTTTAAGTGACGGCATAAAATTGTTGTAAAAAATACTATTTTATATGCACTATTTAAAATTGCAAAAGATGCAAGAAATAAAATTAAGATGGACTTAATCTTACCCTACCAGCGGTGTTAAATTTGATCTTTAGAAAGTTATTCCAAAAGGCTAGAAAGGGTCTGGCACTTACAGCTTTTATACATTTACTTACGAGTACATCTCACATAACCCTCAATAGTCACCACACAAACAAATCAGAAAATTCATTACAGGCTTCTTGTGATATTAGTATTAAAGGCCGCAAAGCGGGGAGTACTTAGAAATCCGTTTTTCTGTGCAATAGATACTCTTCAAACTCAATTAGGCTTAAAATTTATCATAGCCTTAGATATACCCTAAGCTTACCCCAAATATTTTTCGATGAAAATATTCTGCCTGAAGAGTGTTTATTATTGTTTCTAATCTGGTATTTTAACTTGTGTGTGGGTTCGGGGCGATTTTGACCGTTACTGACTAAAACTTTTATTTTGATGAAAAATATTTTCTTCGCAGGTGTTTCGTTGTTTTGTCCGTTTTTAATGTTTAAGCGCTTTTCAGTACTTCTTTTTTTCTGCTTCTTTAAATTTTGTTGTTTTGTGTTTTCTACTTTAAAGTTCAGGAGATAAATGTGTAATACTTCAGCATGCGAAACTGTTGTAACTAAAAATAAATGTATAGAAATATCATGCAATACATTTGTAATTGATGTTACAATGTTGACTTTTATACTTATACTTATACGCCGGTAAAATGCTACTGTACATATATGGTATATTTAATGTAGCAGTAACAAATATTATCTACTACTGTTGCCAAAATAAAAATAAAATATAATTTAGATGAAAATGACTGTAAGAAATAAAAAAATATATCGTTTCCAGATTTTATTAATTGCTTTTAATTTTTTTTAATTTCTACGCTTTTACTGAAATAAAAGTGGCAGAAATACGAGAAAAGCGGAAGTGATAAAAAGCGGAAATGGCGAAAAAATTAAATTCATATCAAATAATTTAAATACGCACAAAAACTAATTACAATTTAATGTGATACACATACAAATTTAATATGAGATATGTATGTATGTGTGGTAAAGAGTAGTGTGTGTGTCTTAAGTCTTTCATGTTCGCCGTTAAGCTTAAGTACATAGATAATAAAAAATAAATTTCAACTTATTTAAACTTAATCTCACTCACCTCGTTGACATTCGATGTTGACGTGGTGAATGCGTTGTCATTTTCTTGCTGCCACAACTCGATCTGGACCCACGTTCCGAATTACATTTTGAGCCACATATTGAATTATCACAATAGCGGCAACAATTATTGTAACTGAATGTTGATGTACATAGTGTACAGAAGGAGTCCAATTGCTCATCATACCCATCACTGATGCCACCAACATGATTTCTTAATATACCACCATTAATGCCATTATGAAAGATGTTGGCACCACCACCCCCGCCACCACGACGTACTTCGATCAACGTCTCGCGATCATCCTCAGAGGAGAAATCATATTTACCACTTTCTGAATCATCACATTCTGCTATGCCATGGCTTTCAGATTGCGAACTTTGTGGTGAAATACTATCACCACTCATGCTGCTAAGCGGGCAGGAAGGATAGCGTGCCAGTGGAAAATGGCGCATATCGTATTTTCGCGCCATCGAAAGATTCTCATTAAAGTAAATGAGATTAGCGGCACCGCCGCCGCCTACGCCACCACCGCCATTGATGATACCACCGGTGGAGGTGACACTACAGCCACCACCAGCAATGCCCAAGTCATGATATTTACGTAAAAATGCGTAATTGCAATCAGCTGCTGTATATTCGTGCAGTTTCTTTGGCTTGTTCGGTGGTTTTGTTATAGGTGGATTGGCGGATACAGTTTCGCCTACGGATATGCCACCGGATCGTAAAAGGTCGATGAGGCATTGCTTGAGATCACGCATATTTTTTTGTGATTTGAGTAGGTCCAGTGGATGGGCGGATGGGCATGTGGCGTGTGGTGAGTATGGGGAATATAATCGTGCTGAAATATACGAAACAAAATTGTTTAATTAATGTTTTTTGTCTATTATTTTAATATTATATATTGCTCAGTGTATGAGTCTAAGATTTGTGGTAGAATATAATTTACCATATCCGGGACACAAACCGTAGAAAAATCAACTGTCACAATTATATACCACGAACAACATGAGGTGAATTATTCGCCACTACTCTTTGACATTCGCATCTGCTACTGTCAAATGAATTGTTTTCATTGTTTAAGCACGTGCTTTGTAAGCATAATTGGGAAGTGTAAATTGCAATTTACTTAGCTGCTGAATAATAATTTCATAATCTGCCAAAAAATTCTCTCATGAGTACTCAGCGGGGAAATGCAGCACGCACTCGTGCTCAAAAGCACAAAAATCGCACAGTTTTTCGCAATGATTTACACGACAAAACACCGCAACAGAAGAAGCTGAATTCGTTACACATTTCCGAGGTGTGCCAGCATTGTAAAGGAGTCATCGAATGGAAGATCAAGTATAAAAAGTATAAGGCTCTAACGCAACCAAAGGCATGCACACGCTGTCAGCAGCGTAATATACGTAAAGCTTATCATGTTCTCTGTCGTGGTTGTGCAGTGGAAACGCGTGTTTGCGCCAAATGCTTGAAAAGTGCTGAAGAGGTTGAGATTGAGCCAGCGCAGCCAACACCAGAAGAGGAACTCAAACTGAAGGTGGAAATGGATCGTTTAATTACATCATTTCCTGAGCGCAAACGTCGTGCATTTTTGCGTTACATGGAGAAGGGCAAAAAGGAAGAAGATCTTGGAGAACTGGAAACAAAAGCTGCAGACAAAACGGAAGATGCGAATGGAAAAGTGGATGAAAAAGAAATAGAAGCAGCAAATGATGGCAAAGCACAGGAAAATGTTAAGCACAACAATAAACAACAACAGCAGCGTGTTCCACATTCCCGAGATGAGCTTTTACAGAAAATCGAACAACTTAAATTGGCTGGCGATGATGATTTTGATTTTGGCTCAGATTCAGATAATTACGAAGACAGTGAAGGTGATGATGGCTTTGGCGCAGTTGAATTATCCAGTTAGCAATAGTAACCATCAATAATGTTTTTGTAATGAATAAGTATTTTCAATTAGTTGCAGTAGAATTATTATATACGAGGTATGATAAAAAAATAACCGTTATTTTAATTTGTTCAAGAAGTATTTATTCATCAACAACTATCTTGTCCCCTTCAAAGTAGTCCCCCTCAGATATAATACACTTATGCCAGCGTTTTTTCCAATCCTCGAAACACTTCTGAAACGCGTTGTTGGAGCTTTTGGCGAAGCTCCTGTTTCGATTTTTCTTTTATCTCCTCAATCGTAGCAAAACGCTTTCCTTTCATCGGTGTCTTCAGTTTTGGGAAGAGGAAAAAGTCAGCGGGGGCCAAGTCCGGTGAATACGGTGGTTGAGGCATGATAACGGTTTTGTTTTTGGCCAAAAGCTTACGCACAAGCGACGTTGTTTTTGCTCAAAATTTAGCAATTTTGGAACAATCTTCGCTGCCGCACGTTTCATGCCTAAAACATCCGTAAAAATAGCTTGGCCTGAGCCGAACGATATGCCAACATCATCAGCAACCTCTCTGATAGTGATTCGAAGATTATCCAAAATCATTTTCTTCACTGCGTCAATGTTTTCATCGGTTGTTGACGTGCTCGGGCGACCAGGACAAGCATCGTCATTGACATCTTCTCGGCCTTTCTTAAACCGGTTATACCACAATTGAACTTGTGTTCTGCTCATAGTAGACTCGCCAAAGGCCACAGTCAACATTTCAAATGTCCTTGCGCATTTAATTCCATTTTTTACACAAAACTGAATACAGTTTCTTTGATCCATTTTTTCGAATAGTAAAAAATCGAAGAGCACACCAAAACACGACTAACCTTTTTATCTGTCAAAAACAAACTTACAATCCAAAATGGTTGTTATTGCCAACATATATAACAGGCATGTGTACCAACATAAAAAAAAATGCGAAAATCGAACATACGTAACTCACGAAATTTGAAAATAACGGTTATTTTTTGATCACACCTCGTATAATACATATTTAAGCAATAAATCATTGAACTTTAATACCAGAAACTAGTAACTACCTAGATTTGTAGTGAAATCCAATTGGAGAACATATTGCATTGCCAATTTATTCTTCATAAATAACGTTGGTTATTTTCTAACAACGTTATTTATGAAGAATAATCCATCCAAAAAAAAATTTAGGTTGGAATCGAAAACGGTTGAACGTTTCGTTTTTACAAGGCAACATTTCAAATTATTCGGAAAAGTAGCTACGACTTCGCAACTGTTACGAACGAATCTGGAATAGAGAGATACATTTTCGAAGTGAATTAGTTACTGATTAGTTAAATACTGCCTTGGCAACACTAAGCAAACTCATTACTCTAAATAAGCAAACTCACCATTCGCGCGTTGTGATATTTAACAGCTGTCTGCAAAATATACAATACTGATTGGAAAATTTTTTGTTAACTTCTTTGGGTACAGCTTTTTTGTCGTGAGAAATATTAAAAATTTTATAAAATATTAAAACCAAGTAGTAAATTATATACACAATTCAAATCCGTTTAATTTTTCAAGTACACTAACAGTGGAAACCACCAAAAACTAAATAGTTCAACGAATAAAAAAAGAAAGAAGAAGAGACTTGCCACAACATGCCAAAGCAAAACAAAGGGAAGAGTAATGGTGCCGCACCGAAACCAGAAAAAGAAGAACCTAAGCTGACGGAAGTGGAGCGCATTGGTTTGCAAAGGCTAATTGCGGATTTCATTGTGAGTGGAAACGACAGTTTAAAGCTACCGGGACTCCCAAATTTCCATCGTAAGTATCTGCATAGATATGTAGCACGTTTGGGTTTAAAGTCGAAAAGCAGCGGCAAAAGGAAAGATCGGGTACTGGAAGTAAGACATCGCAATAGCATCTTATCGCTGGGTGATGTTAACAAGCTACAAATGAAGCCACAGACGCGGCAATTACTTTCCGATTTAATGCCTACTATAAGACAATTGATTACTAAAGCCACGCAACATCGATTGCCGCAGCCAAAGAACAGGCGTCGGTTGCGTAGTGAGGCGCTGCTCTTCAAATTGGATGAGCGTCTCGTGCCTCCACTTCCGCGACGTATTGACAAAGCATTGCAACGCGATAAGGAGGAATTGCCTATCTATCGGTACCAGGATGAGGTTAACAATATGCTGAAGCAACATTCGGTAAGTGCGGTGCCGCGGTGAATTCGGGTTTCTCTTAATAATGTGAGACTTATTATAGATTTTCATTGTTAATGGTGACACTGGCTCTGGTAAAACAACTCAAGTACCCCAATATATACTTAATGCAGCTACGAAAGAAAGTCGACCTTGCCGAATTATGGTCACGCAACCGCGTCGCATAGCTGCAGTTTCCGTTGCAAAACGAGTTGCTAAAGAACGTGGCGAATCAATTGGTGCAACAGTGGGATATCAAATACGCATGGAGAGTAAGTAAATCGAAGTCGCTTTCTTTCTTTGGCAACTACTCATACTTCGCTTTTGTTTACATCCAGGTCGTGTTAGCAAAAATACAAATTTGGTATATACTACAAGTGGTTGCTTGCTACGTTCCATTATGGCCGATGTAAATGATCTCTTTCGTAAAGTTTCGCATATTATTATCGATGAAATTCATGAGCGTGACAAGAATACAGACTTTACACTTATCACTATCAAAGAGCAAATGAAGCTAAATAAGGATCTCAAAGTGATTCTAATGTCAGCAACAATGGACATTAATCTACTGTCACGCTATTTCGATTGTTGCCCGGTGTTGAATGTACCGGGGAAAGGTTATAATGTCAAGATATACCATTTGGAGGATATCCTCTTTCACACGGGTTATCGCACTGCGCTTATGGAAAAGTATTTACGTTCAATGGAGGATACTCTAAAACCCCAGGAGCAAAGGCAACCGCTGCCAAATAGCAATACTGCGCCTCAACGTTTGGCCGACGAATATTTGCAGGATATGCTCGAATCCATTTTGGATAAATGCAGTGATTTTCATCGAACAGATGTAGAGCGGTGTGAACTATTCGATCAGTTGCTTTATTACATTGAAAGCGAGGGAATGCCAGTCGATGCGCGCCATTCAGTATCAGGTGAGAAAGTTATGCTGTAGATACATGGAATCGATAGAATATTCTAATTGGATATGTGGTCAGATGAAAAGTGCAAAGTGAAGAATAATATTAAACTCACAGTTTTCTCTTCTCTCACGGCATCTCAGCATCAAATGAGAGCCTAGCGATAATTGAACAAAACCGCCATTTCTTTAGCGCAGAGATGGGTATAGAGTTTGTAAGCCTGTAGCCGTGACTGCTTTTTCATTTGTCAATTCTGGCGGCATGAGGTGAGAAGTGTTCTTCATTTCGCCTTGGCCAAAACTTTCTCAAGCAGGTCTTTTTTAATTTCTCCTCTGCAATATCAATGAATTGTATTGATAACCACTCTCTCTTGCTCTCTCTTTATTAAAGGCATGACTCCGCTTATGGTCGCTTGTAAAACCAATTGCTGCAAGTATGTGCATTTCTTTAAAAGACTCAATGCCAATGTAAACTTATGTGACATGAGCGGATACTCTGCTCGCGACTATGCTGGGCATCATCCGGACAGCTATTGCAGGTACATCCTCGATAGCAGCGTCCAACAGCAGCAAATTGAGATATCACACGAGGAAGCAGAACGTCAACGTATACTTAAGGCATATCAGCAACAATTTAACGATGATAATGAAGTTGACCATTATTTAATACTGTCATTGCTTGAGGGACTCTATCGCAGCACACATCCAGGCTCCATAATGGTTTTCTTGCCCGGTTACAACGATATCTTGCAGCAGAAGGAGCTCATCGCCAGCACATTGCCAGTGGGTAGATATCGCATTTGCATATTACACGGTCAGATGGATTCACAAGATCAAATTGAAGCACTGCAGCCACAGCTCGTACGAAAAATAATACTGTCGACAAATATTGGACAAACTTCAATAACAATACCTGATTTGGCGTACATTATCGATTCGGGCAAAGTGAAACAAACTATGTACGATTCAGTTACGGAATCATCACAATTACAAACTGTATGGATATCGAAAGCTGACGCCAGTCAACGTTCAGGACGAGCTGGGCGCACGCAAAATGGTATTTGTTATCGTTTATATTCGAAAGCTAAATTCGATTATATGCTACAATTTGCATTGCCCGAATTCAATCGGATTCCGCTGACGGAAATTTGCTTGTATGCCAAGACATTGGAAAGTAATGTGGATGTGTTCACGTATTTGTCACGTGCGTTGAGTCCGCCCGTTTTTGCGTGTGTGCAAAATGCCGTACGAAAATTGCAATTGCTACAAGTTTTCAATGACGATGAAAGTGTCACCGAGTTGGGCAAACATTTGGTCGAAATACCATTGGATGTGCATCTGGGAAAATGTCTACTCTATAGCATCTACTTGAAATGCTTCGAGCCTGTACTAACTATTGTGGCATTTCATTCAGTCAAAGACCCTTTCATACTGCCCACAGATCGTTCCGTTCAAGGGCACGCCTCATTCTTGCGTAAATCATTTGCCGGAAAATCATTTAGCGATCAGGTGGGCATACTAAATTTGTATAAAGGCTACATTGCGGTGCGATCGAATAAGAAACGAGCGCGTGACTTTTGCAACAAATTCTTTCTTTCACACTCAGCTATGGAAACGATTTGCGCAACGCGCCGTCAAATTAGCGACACGATTGCATACAAATACAATCTTGGCCAGCATTCCTTCAACGAAGATTGGAATATGATACGTTTCTGTTTGGTGGCCGGGCTTTATCCGAATATAGCGGTTATTGATCGCGAGAAGAATTCACTCGTATCGGGTGCTGAAAAGCATCTCATACTGCAGCGCACTTCATCACTGAATCCGCCGGGCATGAAAACGCTTAAGGATTTCATCACACAGCTGCCGCACGATTGGATCGTGTTCTATGAAAAGTCACGTGTTGGCAGTATGTGTTCGATCAATATGAACACGATAGTGCCACCACTGATTGTTGCTTTAAAATGCGGTCGTAAGTTCGAAGTGGAAGCATTGGAATGTTTAGATGACTCGGATAGCGGCGACGATATTGACAATTTGGACGATGTTGATGAATATGAAACCAATGGAGATGGAGCAGACAATTTTGAGAATACTTTCGACAATCTTGCGACCACAACTGCCGCCATCTGCTCAAAGTCTAAAACAGCCCAAAATCATCTTATGACCTCTTTGAAATCGCTTGCGATTTCGGATTACGGAGGCAGTGGTGGGAACCATTACCATGGTAATGGCAAAGCGCTTATCACGCTAGACAACTGGATTAAATTCGAGTCTGATGCGGTAGATGCCAAAAATTTGAAAGATTTCCGCAGCTCCTTCGAAAAGCTGTTTTGGCATTTCTTACATTTCGGTCACACAGTAGAAACTTCGGCTGTAGGATATTGCATGCAGAAGTTGTTGATCAGCATAGAAAATGCAAACAGCAGCAGCGGCATCAATAACTCGCTGTAGAATGTGAAGACATGCTGCGACTACACTGTGGAGTGTTGCTTATAAATAAATATATAATTCCCTGCTTATTATTGAGTAAATACATTGCATAGTTTTAGGCACACTCTCAATTTACATACCTATATTTTACTTTTACATTTTTGATAATGTCCATTCAAGTTACATATGCATATATACATTCATATAATATTTTTAAATGTTTTCTTTTTTCTTTGCGCTTATTTTTTCTTAAGAAATGCCAAAAACAAATGAAAGCAGCATGATATAAAAAAAAATATTATTATTTGAATATTTTTTTTACTCGCTACCTAAGTGAAATTGTTACAAAAGATTTAAAGAATCATTACTATTATTCTATACAATTAACCCTCTAGTAGGACAATTTTTCATTGCAATACCCAAATTGAGGATTGGTTAATTTTGATGCAAAAAACTCGTAAATGAAGTTTTGAAGAATTAAATTTGAGTCACAGTTTTAGGCAACCCGATGAATGAATAAGTAAAAAATATTGTAAAATGTAATTGGATAATTATCTGTCCTGCTAGTTAGGTTAAAATGTATTTGAATTGTATTATTTTACAAATGAATATTTCTACGTTACCCACATACATAATTGATAATTGTATGCGAAGTTGAAATATTTGAGAGTTTGAAAATTAGAAAAAACAAAAAATGTCAATGCTTTTGGAATTTGGATCTAAAGAAAATTATACAAATGAAAATTAAAGAAAACAATTTTAGTTCAACTATATTTAATTTTAAATTCAAAATTTTTGACCAAACGATTGTGGTGAAAGAAAAGAAACGTTCAAAGCAGAACTGTAAAGTTTCAAGTACCAGAAACAGTTCAAAGCACAAAGTTATGTCTGAAAGCATCTCGTATATCAGAAAAGATTCACGAAATTAATAAAAAAAGGTTTACTTCAAAACTATTCAGGGGATGTTTTACACTTTTTTTTTTAAATTGCTTGAAAGAATGAGAATTGATGAGAATTTAGAAAACACTTGAAAATTAAGTTAAATCGTTAAAAAATTAAGTTAAAACCATCGTTATTATATAAAAATATTCAAGTATGTTCTGAAGTGTATTTACAATCGAATCGAAATTGAAATGGAAGCCCATGGTTGAAAACATTATAAAACCGAAAAATCGATGAATATTCATACTATTGGGTTTAAATCACGTTTATTGTATGTCTCCGGCCTACATGTTGAAGGATATGCCATTGCTTATAAAATGAACGAATAATTTCATATGCGATTTTTGTGCATTAAAAATCGATAGTAAACTTCGATCAAGATCACTTAAAATTCAAAAGCTTTGGTCGTCGATCCTTGATTTCAAAACAGATCTAAAATGTATTTTCTATGTTGTAGAAAATGCTTTGTCTATAACTTTGAATTTATCTGAGGTATGATTACCATATTTTGAAGAAAATTTATTATAAAAATCAGTTAAAGCAAAAATGGATAAACCATTTTTGTTTTCCACATAGTTTTGCATGAGTAACAAGTAGTTTAGATTATGTCATCGTTGACTAATCTATAAACCATTAGAAACAGCTGGCATACTCAGAATTTTTTACAATTCTAAATTCGATACCATTCAAGTTTGAAATCGCAATTGAAAAATTTCTTCCTCCCGCAGATCGCTTTTATTTCATTGATTGCTTCTGAGTTTTATTATAATTAAAACTGCATGTAAAACTCTCTTCCAGTCAATATAAAATTTGTGTTTGTGACTAATATGTTGAATTCATTCTGATTTATGCTCCAACAAATTATTATATTTGTGACCTTTTCACAAAACAACTTGGCTTTTCAATTCGCCACTCACGCTTCTTCCATCTATATACACATATGACGTCGGTTTAGTTACAGTATTGTAGTTTAAATCAAAAGTACTAGATATTTTGAGATATGAGAAATAAAAGCTTGGCAAATTTAAAATAAATTATAATTTGTCTTATGTGGGCACAAGCTGTTTTGTTCAAAAGCCACTGAAATGTATATCAACTTGGTCTTAATTTTAACTTGCATATTTTTTTATTTTTTTTTTTTTAAGTATAAATTTCTATCTAATAAATATGAACGTATTTTTAGTAACTAATAAGGAATAAACACAAAATCATGCTTGAATTTTTATTCAAATCTAACGTCTAATATGTAATTATACATATCCAATTATTGCTGGAGGGCTACCAAAGAACCTCGAATGTGTAAAATTGTGAGATATTTTTAAAAATTGCATATAAATTATGAATTTTTTAAGGATAAAGACAAATATAATAGATCCAACTTCCGGTTATGATAAACTATAAGCCTTGCCTATTAGATTGCATAACATCATATTTCATTCAAAATTTGCTTAAAATACACATTTGTGTGTATCTGGAAGCCAGCCATCGAGAATGTGGGTATGCACAGCAAAATTGAAATATGTACAACTGATGAATGTTAAAAATCTCATGAATTAAAATATAATTAATCAAACACATTTTCACATAAAAAATACTTAAATATATATAAAATTGTTTGACAAAAATATGATAAAGATATGAAAAATTTAAAAAAATTCTAATTGAACTATTTAATGAAAAAAAAAATTCAAAAAAGAAATGTTTATTTAATGAGATGTTGTAAAAATTGTTTTTAAAACTGTTGTGCAAAAACAAATATTTGGTGTATGTATGTGTTCAAAGAGAACAACAACAAAAGAAAAAACAACTACAAAAATCGCTTTAAAATGGCAAAATATAAATAGAAATATAGGGATGGAAATATCGTTAAAAAAAATTGCCGATATTTTTTCGTTAATTAACAAGAAGGAATTTCATCTACGTAATTAAATTTTGTGCATGACAAGAACTTACACCTTAATATCTGTGGCCGCAAGGAATAACAGCTAAAGTGGCTTAGAAAATATTAAAGCTTATTGAATATTTTTCATTATAAATCCCAAAATGTTGAGAGTTCTTGAAAAATTTTACCATTTTATAAATTCTTATAGGTTTCATTAATTCAACTCCAATAATTGTTCAAGAACTTTCAATATTTTGAGATTGATAAAGAAAAATATGCAATCAGTTTATATTTTCCTTAATTTGACTTTAGGTGTTATTTTTTGTGGCCACAGATATGTTTCTTCTTTTTTTAATGGTAGGTAAAACTTTTCCATTCATATTGTGTGAATTAGATATACACAGTAGCGGCCAGAAAAAATGCAACACCCAATCTTGGTTACCAAAAAGCTGTGTAACTCGGAAACCATAAAAGATTTTCAAACCCGAACCACATAATTTATTACTTGAACATTTCCGCCAAAAAAAATTTAGATAAAGTGTTTACTTATATTTTTAATATTTTTCTAAATCAAATCTACGGGTTGATTTGTAATTTAATTTGGTGTGAAAAGGGCTTCGATTAAAAAGCAGTTAAGTAGTGACTGAAAAAAAGCTATTGTAACGTCAAAGGATTTCGGAAGATCCAATCGTGAAGTGGCATTTCAATTCGGTATTAATCAATCTCCCGGTTGTCGCATTTTTAGTAGGTACAGTAAAACAGTTGAGCGAAAATTATGTAGTGATCGGAAAAGAATTTCTACCGAACGTCAACACCGGGCCATGCGATTTACCGCATGGAATAGCCTAACTACTAATTTGGTTTAATTTTTTATTCAGATGAAACAAAAATAAAAGTAAACCATTTGGTGTCAATTTGGTACTTTTCTGAACGGTGGAAATGTTTTGTAATTATTGGCAATTATTGTTAATTCGCTACAATTGTCGATAGTTAAGATATCGTCCCTTGTCAGGGATATCGATAATTACCGAGCAAATTGCCATCCATAAAATGAAATGATATGATGCGTTGATTAGCTGGTGTGCATATCTATGCACTTATGAAAGTTAAAGTAAAAGCCGTGGTATTTTAAGTGCCACTAAAAAAATGTGTTAATGAAAATCGCTTAAAAATGTAATATCAAACATAACAATTGCTTTTTATTAGTTTTTCGTTTACTTCAGGCTGGGGTTCGTAGTAATGCGGCTGAGCTGTATTTAAGTATCATGCGAATTTTATGGTTTTTTAATAGTTAATTTTATGTTGTACACATTCATATGCAAATATAATTTCAATTGAATTATGCCATTTGAAAAATGCAGATACTTCTTTTAATATACTTATTTTCATTTTTGTTGTGAATGTTTTTGAGTTATTTTATGGAAAAAATGGAAAAAAGAAGAAAAATAGATAAAGCTGACATTAAAGCGCGTAAATAATTGCAAAAATTCCACAAAAATATAAAAACAGAAATAATAGAATACAAATATTAGTCCCAAAGTTAAGAACTTTTGTTAAGAGAATTAAGTTACATTTTTGTTTGTATTACTTGATGTGCATTTAGAGATAAAAATAGCATCAGTAAAGACATAAGGTATGTATGTATGTGCATAAATACAAGTTGGCAAAGAAAACATTTTCATGTTACAACAAAAAGTTAGGAGCTTCTAGTGAAATGATTTAAAACGAATTATTTTTGTTATTTAGAAAAAAAGATTAACCGCGAAACATTTTTTTGAGAAACTTCACTTGGAATGAATCGTGAAACAATATTCTGTTTGTTCATTTGTCGAACCGAACAAAGCTCTTAAGGAACGATTCAAAATGCTTCTGTTGCGATCGAAACTTTAACTATAGAATGTAATAGCGTTACTTTCATTTCGATGCTACTCAATTTCCGGTTGGCCATCTTCTTACATTGAAATAATGCCTTTTAATAAAAACTAACTAGAGCTATTCCATCTCTTAATTGCAAATACTTAATCATATCTGAACGACTAGTAATTATAAAGAGTCAATTGAATTTAATCATTGACTCGTTCCAAAAACTTGCATAAGATTCACTTTTGCGAAAGCTAGGCAACAGATGATCGGGCTTTGAAGCCCGGAGGACTGCCGGAAAGTATTATAAAACTCTTTTAAAAAGCTCCAAGCCAAGCTCTGCGATATTAATTAATTCTTCTTCTTTCTTTTAATGTAACAACAACCCGTGGAGGGTCTAGGACTTTCGCATAGTAATTAATTGCCGGTTAAAAATTTCTTTAGTTAAATAGTGTATTACACACTTAATATTTGAAGGTCTGTATTGAATTCATTGTAGTAGTAGTATTAGTCAATAGCAGGGCCGTACTTGGAGGGGGTTCTGAACAGCCCTCTTCCTTCTCCATGGGCACCACAAGAATCAGTTAGAAGAAAAGAGGAGTCTAAAGTTTGCACCAAAAACTTAAAGTCACTTAGATCAAAATCGAAGTTCGAACTTTACCACGATTTTCGTAAAATTCTAAAATACATTCTATACCGTCACTCCGCTTGCTGCAAAAATGGCTGGCAGTAGTTGACATTAGATTTGCAAGGTCCATATTCGGAACAAATTCGATTTAAGCAAATACGAGAGTGAACTGTACTGTAGCTCAACATGATTTGAGACATTGATGTTGAATTCTCATTCAAGCAAAAGAGTAAGTGATTTCAAGACTCATGTTTTAGTGTGCCCAAAATAAGAAGTACTTGTGTTTTATAGCGGCTCCAAGGGGGGTTTTTCAAAAACCTCACCTTTTAGCCATTACAACTATTGAACCTCTGAATTCGCATGAGAGTTGATCTAAAGGGAAATTAATTTTTTCAATCAATCCTTAAAAAACCCTGATGGCCAATGAGGTTTTCAATAGTTCTCTAAATGTTTAAGTAACATATCCAGTAGTTTCATCCGATCCAAAGAGACTCAGTTAGTTTTCATAGTTTTCTCTTTTACAATGAAACTTTGTTTTTGGGGAAACCTGTGTTTGAATTAACGAAAATGTCCTACTTCAAATCGTAGAAGAACTTACTGACTTGCTTAGAAAAACGATAACACAATGGGTCGTCGGATGTGTAAGAGAACCTTTAACTTAGATGTGCTTAAAATATGGCATTGATTTTGATGCAGGATGCAGCTGAATCATAATTGATAACATTGAAAATATTCATTGAATATTTAACAGCATTTGAATTTATAATCGATTAATTTTTAATGAGCTCTAGGCCTAGTTTTCTGAAATAGTTGCGATATATCGCTGGAGAAGTGCAGTACTAGATTAAATATACACAGCGACATGATTTTCCTTAGTGTTGTATGTGCTTAATTAAGCGATTTGTCAATTATTGTATGTATACAAGGTGGGCCAAAAGTATTGTCATAATGTAAATTGGCTGCCATTTTGTTAGAAATTAAAATAGTTGGACTCTGTATTCACGGAAAGTTTATTTGAAGGTGTAAAATTGATGAGTTGATGCCCATTTGTAATCGTTTTACGGCATTTTGAATTGTTGCTCGCAAAACATCTGATTTCTTTTTCAATGTTGGCTTTTAAGACTTACAAGGTTTGCGGTTTGTAATGGTAAACGCTAGCTCCGAAGGAAGAAGTCTGATGCTGTCAGATCTGGGGGGAGATCACGCGTCTCGGAAATTGGTATTTTAAAATCTCTATCGTTGCCGAGCTGTGTATCGCCCTTTTTCTTGTAAAAAAATTATCTATCTGCCAGCAACAAAATTGTGAAAGCGGACTGATATTTGACGACATTTGCAAAAATTATGGCTCATTCACATGACATTATCATTGCTCCACCTTGTATAAGTGCAGTATAAGTACAGTAACGCGTCTATTTGAGCAAACGTTATAACAATTTATTCAATATACAAGCACCATACTTATAAATGAATCCACCATTGAAATATTGCAAATAAATGGAAAATATATAGAATATTTTAGATTTTAGATTAACATTTTCTCCACAAAACCATTAAAAAAAAAACTAACAATTGAACAGACGCGATTCGATTCATCGAAATCTATTCGATTAGAGTTGTTCGTCGAAAAATTTATTTAGAAAATTCATTACGATTGGCGCGACTTATTACTAATTGAATAAAATGACACTCACTTTAAGCGCGTGGAGAGCGTGGTGAATGAATCGCGCCTAATAAATTTACATACATATATTTTTTAATAATATTTTCGGATAATACATATACATAAATAAATAATAGCAACTACAACGATATACTTTCACAATTCATAATAAATAAGAATAAGAAAAATAATTACGTTCATCATATCTGTATTCATCATTTTTTGTCTGTCTGGTTTTTGTAATTCGAATACATGCATACAGTTATATTCGTACATATAAAAATACATACATACATACTCGTATATGCTGCTAGTATAAATGAAATATTTAAGGTAAATCAATCAGTTAGTGAATAAAAAACAAGAAGGAAAACAAAAATATAACAAAAATAATAAACTATGCCGCCTCATATACAAAAACATACATACATAATTAAATATTGTACTACATACACTACAATAATTAAAAAAAAAAAACAAAAGCAAAAAAATAAACCGAAATTAAGCAAATTCACAAGAAACGAACAGGAAAAGATTAACATTATTAAATAGAGAGGCAAAAACAAGAAGAAGAAAATTCATAGAATTTCTTTCACCAACTAATTGCAATTACTTTTAAATTGAATCCATATATTAACTACTTTTGATAATACACGAAGTGCATGTGTGTAATTTCGCAAACACTAAGGTCAATGGTCCAGCGGTAGTGCCGACATCGATTAACAATTTTATTTTCTATGAACTTTAAACTTTTGAATATTTCCAAAAAAGACTCGTCAAGTTTTGATTTGCTCTTACCAATTTCAAAGATACTGATTTTTGAAATTTTGTTTTATAAATTTCAGAATCCGGATAGCGCTACTTCTGAGTTACATACGTAAAACACATTCTTTTTAGTGGAAGTTCAATTATAATTGGTCCGAAATATGATGCAATATTTCATGAGGAAGACTATATGCAGCAGAATACTAAAGTTCATAGAAAATTTAATTTTGATTTCAGAGAACCTTACACATAGTGTAATGCATACATATGTACGTCAAAGAATATTTATAAAACTTTCATATATGTAAATAGCATGTCACATTTATATGGTATTCAAAACATATTTACGAATATGCATTTTAATGTTTATTGGTAAAATAAATAAATATTTTCAAAAAAAAAAAAAAATAAAAAAAATAAAACAAAAACTATATTTTAGTTTGTATGCACTATTTTTAACTATTTTGCTTTCCTTTCTCAATTAATGGCACAGCATCCCATGATGAACTCAAGTTTTTTCGTGTTATAATATTTTGTACATGAATGGAAGTGACATACAATTTTATGCCGAATCCAAACGGCAAAGTGAAAAGCTTTTCTTAGGCCATGTTTTTACTCTTTTTGAAGGTTTGCCATTGCCTGCCATGAGGTGGTGCCGTGTGGAAGAATTGTTTTTTTTTATTTTGACTGTGCCGAGATTTGAACCCCGGGCACTCGGCGTAGCAGGCCACGGCGCACTACCCACGGCGACCTTTAGATAAGCATAAAAGATACGCAATTAAAAAACTAGTTGGTAGGGTGGTGGACTGCTAAGCAGAGTGGCCGGATTTAAATCTCGGCAAAGGCAAAAAAAAAACAAAGTAGAATAAAAAAAATTTTCTACCAGGGACCACTTCTTGCCAGGCAATGGCAAGCCTAAAAGACTAAAAAATTTACAAAGAAAAGCTTTTCACTTCAACGTTTGCATTCGGCATAAAACTGTAGGTCCCTTCCACTCAAGTACAAATAAAACACACACGACATGAATGAATGCGAAAAGTTCGAGCTTATGGTAGTCTTTCATCAGCTGATGTGCCATTAAAGAGGAAGAAGAGGAATTGAAATATTTTAAAGGGTTTTCAAATCAAATGCAAATGAAATAGAAGTTAGTGGTGCAAAAGTGATTTTATAATTAGCATATAAGAGCAATTGAAATCACTGATAAGTCCATCATTAATCAGTGAAATCTTTGAAAAAACCAGAGGAAAATATTTCAACACCCGTCATTTATTCAAGGATTATAAAGATGCTTTCTAGAGAATGGTAGTCGTCGGTATACTCCATCTCTTTGAGATTCAAAAATGTAGTTAGTTTTTCTTGTTTTCTTATGTTATGACTTTTACTCATAACTTTAGCTACAATGCCAACAACTACAGGTTTCGATACTCAGGCCAATATTAAGAAGATCAAGAAGAATTAAAGCAAATTACAAGGATTAACACTTAAAAAGGAAAGAAATCCTACAGATCACTCGAACAATGAGTCTAGCTAATAGTTCTAGTGAAGAAGATTAGACATATTTTATCCTTCCCGGTATTTACTGGATCGCTTGAACGAACAGACGATCGAAAACATCTGAGAGAAAGATATTTCGCAATGTTTAGGGCTAAATCTGAGTGCTCTTCAGGTCGCTAGAGAATGATGTGTTAATCTTCTTTACAAGAATCAAGATCGAAATGCCTTGACTGCACTTGATCTCGGTATTTAGTGAAAACTCCGAAATAGTGATCAGTTGTTTGACAGCACCCTAACTTTTATAAGGTATATTTTTACCTAAAGCGTTCGTTATATTCTAAAGTATTTATTAAAACCTCTAAACTAAGAGAAAAGAAGGCCATACTCCATAGACATTGACGACGGCAGGTACACGGCCACAACTGTCATATTATAAAAACACACTTTCTTATTGAGACGATTAAGTATTTTGGAGACGACACAACCACATGCCCACCGAACTACAATGGCAGCTGTAGCCAATTTAAATCTATTTCTAATTTGACAAGCAACCAGAGGAAGAAAAAGAAGACAGGGAGTGAAGAGAAATGATTGCATTTGTGACGCTGCTGCTGTCGCTTTCATAGTGATCAAGTAGCTGAATACACGGTGGCAGTTGAAGTCGACGGCAATTCGTTGTCATGCGGTTATGTAGCTGCTGCCGTCAATGTGTATGGAGTAAAAGTTTTTATGTTTTTCCGAATGGTAATTTTAAAATGCAAAGAGGTGCAAAAAAAAAAAAAACGTCGACCATCAGCGAATAAAACACTTTTTAATTGCCATATGTACCAACCAACTTTTATGACACTTTATGGTAACACATTAGCAGGTAACTCAATTCAACTTCCTTTATCATTATTTTTAAACCATTTTCAAACAGGGCGACGATTGCTGCTTGTACGTGTTCTGAATCCCAACAATTTCAATTAAATGCCTTTTTGCATAATAATTTCAGTGGCCAGTTTTTCTTCATTGAAGAAAGGAGATATACCATAAATATTGCATTTGCTGTTAAATTTATAAACAGTGACAAGAAATAAGCTTGTATTTTTGAGAATTTT
This sequence comes from Palloptera scutellata, assembly GCA_958295655.1. Taxonomy (NCBI): domain Eukaryota; kingdom Metazoa; phylum Arthropoda; class Insecta; order Diptera; family Pallopteridae; genus Palloptera; species Palloptera scutellata. The sequence goes on along the minus strand of OY282449.1, from coordinate 112,702,933 downwards.
ATAGTAAGTTATTCCAATAAATTCAAGAAGAATTTGTTATAATTCGAACTGGTTATTTTCTATGTTACTTCCAAGGCAACCACTTTTTTGATACATCTCGTTCCGATCGATTAAAAATGTTGTCTTTTGCTTTTATGTTCGTAAATATTAAAATAAATTGAAAATATAAAAGTCAACAAATTTTACTTAACTCACACCTGGCAGAATACAGAGAACAAGTTTTGATAGATGGCCTACAACTAGAATTTTCAATTAAAATATAATTTCGCAAATATTTACAAGCATCGATGGCTAATGGATAGAAAATTGAGCTGCCATCAATTAAATATGCAAAAAGAAATATGAAATAAATATGAAAAATTAAGTGATGTATGAAAATGTTTGTTGGAAAAAAATTAAGAATGATGGGAAAAGAAAGAACACAAATATAAATATCGTACTCTTCGTAAAGCTGAAAATGAATAATGCTTTAAATTAGCAATATTATGGTGTCTCCACTGATACTGTTGCTTTGTCGATTCCATGGTGTATAGCACACATCCACTTAGCGCATAATTTACGCTTGCGTGCGACAATCACTGAGATGCTACAATAATAATTGTTGTATACGGCGCATGCGTTGCCGTGCCACACTGAATTGAATTGAGCTGCGCTGAGTTGAGCTGAGACGATGCTATATCTTTGCATTTGCGTGGCACTTTGACAGTTTCTGAATGAATGTCGTGTTTTTTTTTTAAGTTTTTTATGCTTCGGAACAACATCATCATAATACTTAATAATTACTGTATGAATATTGAATATCAATTTAAAAGTAAAAGAGTGATTTGTTATAGACTAGAGACCACATGAGAGATATTATTGAACCTGTCAACGGGTGTTTTTATTTTGTTGTATGTATTGATATTGTATGTGCATGTGTGTGTGTCTGTGTAGTGGTGAGACAAGAATGATTACATTATAATTATATAGCATATAAAATGCAATGAAGCGAACGGCATCTGGAGCTGCTGGGTGTGGGTTTTGATGTAAACTTTGGTTGGGAAAAAGTGTATGCGGGAGATTGGGCAAATGAAAACAAAGTGGCATATGTATTTTCCACTGATGGAGATGGAGACAATTATCGTAAATAGAAGCTGGGTTAATACTGGGTGACAATTACTAAGCGTATACAACAGTTTTGGACATAAAAAATTATTATTTATTATTAATTAAAAACGAAAAACAGACCGAAGAAAAATATACCATAATATATTGCATGATTAAAAATATATTCAGCCAGTTTCGAAGTGAACACCCTTGGTACGAATACACAGCTTGAAATGCTTGGAAATATGGTTGGCTATGGGTCGCAGCTCCTCCACAGCTCCTTATTCGGTCCCATTCACGACGCAACCAACGACTGCTTCAGGGATTGCAAACTTTTATGGATTTTAACACAGACCCTGGCCTTACGCTGTAATCCATCGGATTGAGATCCGGCGAGTTGGTCATTCTTGAGATGTGATAAAATCAGTAGAATTAGCCCTGCACCATTCTGGTGTCGTTTTGGCTCTGTGAGCTGGCGCAAACAATTCTTGCTGGAACGTACAATCATTATCAACCAAAGTGCTTTCGGGCCTAAATGACGATTGATGATCCAAGAGCCTCTGTTGACCAGCATCTGCCATTTTGGCGGTTATTTTTTCCCTATCCAATTTCTGCGGCCCGACATTGAAGTAGACGACATCTTTGGAGTCGTATGCGCTTGTTTTCATTCGTAAGTAACTGGCCTTTTTGGAGCTTGTAGGCACTGAGTCCTAGTTCGTTTTTTGCTATGACTCGAACTGATTCACGATTGATGCCAGTTTCGTGAGCAATTTTTCTTGAATTACACTGCACCCGCTTTTGAACAATTTTGCGATTCCTGGGAGTGTTGCCGGCGAGTTTTCTGGCTCTTCCTGGACGATCACCTTCATGAACCAGCTCCTTTAACCGTTTAACTGCACGAGAACTAACGAATGGGCAATGCAAAGATCAGATCGTAAAATAAATAACGAAGGGATTAATTAGAGACAAGTGAGCTGAGATTTCGAACCAATCTTCTTATTCTTTTTGTCTAGTATCATCAACAATTGATAATGATTATTTAAATTCTTCATGCAATGTATTTCAGGCAGCTAGAGCCCGAGCTAAATTTATTGCTAGACTAAAATTGCTAAAATATGGCTGAAAAACATCATTAATATCACGTAAGTCCTCAATTGAAGATGTAACATATTTGACATTGATAACTTCATGGTGGTGATCGCGCTTTGATTTAAGTCTTTAAATTCGATTTTAAAAAAATGTATCAAATCAAGTAATACCAGTCAGCAACTTTTGTTTGTTGACAAATAAAATTGGAATGGTGATTAAAATTGATAAATGGTTAGAATCAATACAAAATTGAGTCAACTTATTCCAGAATTGTTATATTATTATTACTATGTACATATTTTATGGAATATACTTCAAATTACAGATAAGCTCATACTCTACATAATTTCTATAATCTAACATCTTCAATTAAGGCGGAGTATTTTGATATTGTACCACTTAATCAGCCCATTGTTTGCTGAGAAACTGATACTCATACTGGTACGAGTGAGTACACACCACGTATGTGCAGCAAGCAAATTAATTTTACACTATAGGGCAATAATACCGCATTGAAGAACCACAGGCTAAGAAAAGAAACTCTGCACCAGGCGTAGCCACCCGCCCGCCCGCCTGCCTTACTAGCTCACATTCGCGACACCAAATAATTTGTGTTTTGTTTCTTTGCTGTGTTTGGAGTTTACTGAGATTGTGTGACGCATACAGTGCTGTAATTTTCTATAGAGTTTCTATAACACAACCGCCAGCAAGAAATAGCAGGCAGCAAATAGTAACAAGAAATGCGCGCGCGATTTTCAGTTGCATCTACAATGTGCATCATATGTGCGCTCTGATGCAAGAAAACCGCAACGAAAAGAGACAGAAAAAAAGAAAGAAAGTAAAATGAATCAGTCTTTTGTTTGAGAAATTGTAACAGCATCGACTGATTTTGTTACTGTTGTAGTTGTTGTTGTTGTTGCTGTTGCTGCTGCAATTGCTGTTGACGATCACGCTGATGATCATCGTGATTGTGAACTAACTAACTGTTTTCTTGTTGTTATTCCAGTTGTTGTTACTTACTGATATATTGTTGTTATAATTATTTTCAAGCTTTTTGTTTTCGACCACATTCAACTCCTCAATAACAACTGGTAATTATTGTCGTTGTTACTGTCTCTTTTTGCTCGCAACAATTGTGTGATCAGTTGCATGTCAACAATATTTATTATAAATGCGTTCAAATCGATGCAGTGCATAGAAAATATAAAAGAAAAAAACGCACTTTTTGTGTGATTTGTTTTACGTAATAATTTTTAAGCTGATTTGAGCACAAGTGTACGCAGGCGCTTTAATAAAACTTGAGTGGTTGAGGTGATTGTAATGGCTTTATGTCTTACATTTTCTTTCTTTTTGACACATACTATGTTGGCTGATTTTTATTGCCGTGGGTGCCTTCTAATCGGTAGTCGTATTCTTAGTCGTATTACTTGACATGTTTGAACTACATAAATCGATTCAAGCTGTAACGTACAATCTCCAAATTCTTGATAATAACTTGTGATTTTATTGATTTGTCTGGTTGCAAATCAGTATCCCATCAGTATTCCTAAAAACGTCCTTACTGCCTCAGCTGGATATAATATGTGGGTTTGGTGTGATTAATCTTTAGTAATAAATTTCAAATATTGGATGACAGGGATGTCCCATTGGCTATCACTGGTGTGTGAATAACGCTTGAGTTCAACTAAAAGGTAAAGAGAACACATTTGCGAAGGTTACAGAGGCCGACTTGTATTAGAGTTCTCCATTTCTGCTCAATGGAGGCTCGAAATGTGTTGACTCCTATCCTATAAAGCTATTAGTGCAGACATACTCAGATAGGGCACTATGGTATATAGCTATAAGCTTACGGGTAACCTAGGAATCAGTTTTACTTCCATTTGGCAAAGGTAAAGCGAATATATTCTTCAATTTCACTTATCAGAGATGGAACATACTTATTCTCCATTTTTGGCACCACAGTAATGAAGATTTGGTCAGGACCAAGAAAAATTTAGTTTATTGATTGATCATGGATCTACCACCACACATTTTAATATACTCTGCTGTAACTGCGGATACCTGTAGGCCGATTATGCAAAGGTCAGCGAATTGTAAACTTCCCCTTTTTAAAGGCCGATTCGCTTCGTATTACGCTGCGCTATTATGAAAAGCGAAGGGCACGAATATTTTTCTTCCAATATTTCCATGAAATTTAACAAGAAGTTTCCATTCATACCCATTTGAACTTCCGAATATCGAGTAACTAACTCTGAAGTTTCTGCCGTGTCAAATTTTCATTTGGTGAACACATTTTTCTACACAGCACCACCTCTTGGCAGTCACCTCTTGGCAGTCAAAACCAACAAGAGTAAAAATTGCCTGTGAAAAAGCTTTTCACTTAGCCTTTCGGATTCGGCATAAAACTGTAGGTACCTTCCATTCATGTACAAATATAAAATGCACAGCATGAGTGGATGCAAAAATTTCGGCCTTTGGCGCTATATGCGGTCATAGACGACATTGATAAACTGAAATTCATTGTGGTTGCATTCCCTCTCTCATTCTCCCTCCTTCTTCCTCCCACCTATCAATCTTCCTTGAAATCAACACAATGCTATGCATTCACAGGGGTACACCCTGTGTGTTGAATACCATATACAAAAAAAAAACTTATATCCGCTTTGCATAATAAGCCGACTGGAAACTTTTGCTCATTTCCTCTGCGTTTGTTCGCCAGTGTAATAATACGTTCCTTTGAAACACTCCTCCTTAATGCCTTGAATTGAGAATGGATTAGGATTGAGAATGGATTAGGATTGAGAATGGATTAGGATTGAGAACGGATTGTTATTATTCCATCAACTCGTAAATTTTGAACAATTAAAACTTTCATTCGTTTTAATAATGATTTCTCTCTCTTATCGAGATGTGATTATTGTGCTTGCTGATCCAGCTCTTGTATGAGGGTTGCTTTGTCTTACTCAAGGAGTCTGGATGAGTTAGCTTTAAGCCGAAATCAGAGTAACTTATCGCAATACAAATTTTCATTCTCCTATAATCCTATTCTTCTGTTTCACAGAAAACAAATAGAAAAAAAAAATATCTTACATAATCAAAATACAAGTTTTCTACACTTTCAAGAGAAGATATGAATTATAATTTGTATTTCCTAAACTCAATTCATGTATCAATTCAAAATATGTAATTTCCATAAGATTTAGCATATTCTCTCCTCTTCCATAGTATTAGAAGCTCACTAAGTAACTTATCTTTAATGGCACATAATCATAGTCAAAAATCAAGAGTACTTTAATTAAACTACACTCTAATGCCACCCTTTCTTATGAAAATAAAGTGTAGTTTAGTTAAAGTACACTTTATTTTTTAACATGATCATGGCACAATATTTTCATCTATGTCATAATTAACTATTTGCAAAGATTATTTATTTTATAAAGACCAATATAGGTAGACAATAGAAAGTGTAAATAATGTCTGCATTCAATTGCCAAATACAGTTTGTTTCTTAAATCTTTTGTTTCTCTCTCACTTTTAAGGTGCATTTACTTCAGACGAAAATTTAATAAATCAAATTAAAATTATCATTAAAGTGTATATTATACATATGTATGTATGTACGTGAACAAAAGCATATAAGAGAAAATGTTTATACTCAAGAAGAATGTTAATGAAGAAGAATGTTAATTTCATACTCATTTCCCTTAACTAACATAGTAATACTAATACATACAAATGTAGCTTTAAATTATGAACTTCTTTTAACCAAAAAGATTAACTTTTACTTTCATTTAAGCATTTAGATACACAAAAGAAACACCCAAAATAATAAAACCAAAATGAAATTTTATTATTGACAATTTCATTAGATACGTGCTCGGGCATAATAAACGATATTCATCTTTAAAATATTGTATCAGTGCCTCTACATAAGCAGTAGTTTGAAACTGCTGCTTGTTGTTATTTTTATCGTTGACTTAGTGGCTCATTCCCATTATAGACCATTTAATAACATAATTAATTCATATCAAACATGGCAGCCGCTGCTTGTTTCATTTGCTTTAATTACTCAACTCTAATTGTACACATAATACATACTTACATGCGAAAGAGGAGAAGCGATACACTTCTCAGTTTTCGCAGCAGCATCTTTATCTTTTTACCGCCTTTTCGAGTTAGCCAACACTTTCTTACTTGTATGCATGAAATATAGAATACACTCTATGAAATAATGCTGCAATATTTCATGGCTATATCTCTATTCATGGTTAAAGTATGTACGAGTACTTTCACTGATATTTGTGTGTGTTTGTTTCTTCTTTGGCTTGGCGCCATTGTTTTGTTTTATGCCTATTATTCGTTGGCTCTATTTTGGTAGCAGAAGTGCTGCTCTTAAAACTACTTGTACTTTCGAGACATATTCTGTTGTTGTTTACGCATAAAAATTGATTTATTATAAGGTTATTTTTAGTTATATTTTAAATTTTTCATCCACACTTTCAATTCGTTCTTTGAAGCTTTTGCTGGTAATTTTATGTGCAAGTTAATTGTGTCAGCGGTGCACCTTCATCACGCCATTCATGATTCATGTGGTGCAACATACAAATACTCTCCATGTGCGTAACTGATGCGTTAAATTATTAATATTGTTTTCTTAAATGCCTTTTCGGATTAAATGCCATTTCTGATTTTACTTTATGAGTTTTTACTTCTATTCGGAATAAATATTTTTTTATATAATTTATTAATTTTAATGAGTTTTTCTTTTATTACTTGATTTTTTCTTTATTTCTAATTCAATTAAATACTTTTCTTTTGGAGAAAATACCTTCATATCGAACGGTAAGTAAAACGTTTTACTTTAACCTATTGGTGGAAGCAAGCTGCGTTGCTAGTAGCAAGTGCAACCTACATAAAGCGATCGGATCTTTAATTAGAGATCATACTACTGTGGGCAAAAGTTTGTAAGACTTTGTTCATAATTTCAAATTTTTTTATTCATTCTTCCAAATCTATTTCGTCCCCTTCAAAGTAATCCCCCCCGGCCCCAATACACTTGTGCCAACGTTTTTTCCAATTCTCGAAACAGTTGTTAAAGTCAATTTCCGGAATAGCCTTCAATGCGCTTAGCGATTCATGTTTAATGTCTTCAATTGACTCAAAACGGTGTCCACGAAGCGGTTTTTTGAGTTTAGAAAATAGCCAAAAGTCACACGGTGCTGTCAGGCGAATAGGGTGGTTGCGGAACGATATCAGTAGAATTTTTGGCAAAATGGTCTCGTAAAACCAATGCAGTGATTTTAGAACCAATCGTGCATTCACTCTTCTTATGCCCAAATGATGTTTTAAAATGGTTTTCACTGATCCTTCCGATATTCCAACGATGCCAGTAAGGTCTCTGACTGTTAATCGTCGATTCTCGAGCACCAATTCCTTGATTTTATTGACGTGTTGATCATCAGTTGATGTTGATGGCCGTCCTGGACGTGGTTCGTCGTCAACGCGTTCTCGACCATCTTTGAACAATTTGTACCAATCAAAAACACTTTCTCGCGACATACAATTATCACCGAAGGCCTTTTGCAACATTCTGAACGTTTCGGCACCAGAAATTTGATTTGATTCCGCACACAAAATTTAATGGAACTTCTTTGTTGAATAATTTCACTCATTGTGAAAATCGCCGAATGCACTTTTTGTACTTCAGAAAGACAAGCGTATACTAAACACTAATGATTATTTTGATGTGACATTTGGTACAGATGTCACCGACAGTCATACCAACCTTAAAAAAATAATTTTAATTTTGATGAATGTGTTTCCGCGCGAAATTTAAATTAAAAAGTCTTACTAACTTTTGCCCATAGTAGTATTAACACCGAGACATGCTATTGGATTTGTTTGCTCTTAAATGCAAAGTAAAAACTTAATCTATCTTAACCAAAGGCAGAGATTTTCCGTAAATCGATATGTGAATGAAGGTCAGTAGCTGGGCTGGAAGCTTGGCTTTGGAACATCTTGGTTGATAGGTAGAAGAAAGCAAACCAGGAAGCATTAGAAAAAGTTTGGTCTAAGTAACTATACGAAGTGGCTTCAATGCAAGTCTACAAAACATAACAAACTAAATTATCCACTTGAACGAACTGTTGGGCTATTTCTTAATCGGGTAACGAAATTGGTGGATCTTTAATAAATATATTGTTAATACTTACAATGAAATTTTAATGTTACAAATTAAATCAAAGACATGTTACCCAGTAAAGTAAACGTACTAAAGGCTGACAATTTTCATATAAGTTTTGATATATGCGCCTAATTTAAACTTAAAGTAAAAACACATTAATTTATTAGTATATTATTACATTTTCTAATAACTAATAACATTTATATAAAAATAAATATTATTTCACCGAATAACTTGTCAATTATCATCACCAACGGCGTTTGTATCTGTCTTCTGACATCTTAATGCGATCATAACTTGAACATTTGAAAATACCACATCAGTTAATTAATAAAAATAAAAGAGAAAAAAGAAACAAAAAAAAAAAAAAAATACTATCAATGCTTATGTAAAAGTATTTTGACAACTTAAAGCAACTTTTCACACATTGTTATAAATGTTGTTTGCCTGTTGCATGCTAGCTGCAACAGCATTGTGCAACATAGTATTTGCCGAATAGACGAATATATCATTGATATTTATTTGCCAGCCGATGCAAAACTTGTGCGACAAGACTTTCCACTAAAATAATATAAAAACAAAGCAAAAGCAAAAAAATTAAAAAAATTATTATGGCATAATCCAAGCGTTTAACGCAGAAAACCAAAGAGCTGTGAATATTCGCTGTAGGTAAGATGTTGTCGTTGTCGCATATACACGCAAATATCATACAGCAACATGCACCATATTGCATACTTGGAACGATTTTCCATATACATACAAGAAATTGATATTTTTATTAGCCAAGTCAAATGCCTCTTAAGCAGTTTTGTCAATTTGTAGGGAGCATGCAAGCAGCAGCCAACGGCAGCTGTTGCATTAAACAATTGCAGATATTATTGCTGTTGCATCTGATGTATCATCATGAATGAGGCACGATATGCGAATATCTATGATATGTAAGTAATGAATGAATGCACAATTTTCACCCATCTAAAAAGGTGATAAACCTTTACTCAATGAATTTATTCATTAAGACTTATCGGTAGAGGTTGTCTAGATAAAAGTGTGTGAATGTGTTTGCTGGTATTCCTGTTTGTAAGTGCATCTTCATGAATATTTATAAATTAATTGTGTTTTGCGTATAGGTGGCATTAAGTAGACACTTCACTTAGATCCATGTCCATGTGGGTAAAGTGCCTTAGGATTAACTGACTGAGTTAAGTTGTCCTAATTTTTGGTACATGGAATGTGAATGAAAGTAGGTATTAATTAAATAGCTCTCGAGCGCAATTATAGTTGTATAAAAATATGTAGCTTAATATTATATTATACCTGATATGTCATGTTAACCTTAAACAAGCTGAAGGATTAGGTACAGCTGAATAAAAAATACCGAAAGTTGTATAGAAATATTTTCGTTCAAATTATAAAAAAAACAGAAACTTAGGAGAAATCTAGGATTATATACAATTATTCAAATGGGTTAAGAGGGTTTTTAAAAATGTTACTAACTTGAAGATTGGATTATAAAGAAAGGAGGATACTTAAGTATTTACCTACATGCAATGAAATCTTAACGAAAAATTAGAGAATTAGAGACAAGGTGATAAGATTGGGTGGAGATTTATTGTAAAAATAAAAATATGTATAACTTTTCATTATGAACCGCTGGGCCTTAGTCATCAAAATTATCAAAATTGTAGACGTTTCCACTGAGTGTGAACTTGAACTCTCCAAAAAAAAGATAAAAATAAATGTTTTTTAAGATATACAATTTATTTTTTCATTATAAAATTAAACTTAAAGTACTTTGCATCAAAACGTGAGAAATTCATAGTACATTTATATTTTAGCACCAATATAAGGTCAGTATTTGTGAAATCTATTACAGAAAATCGTCAAGGTTTATAAGTTTTTATAAGAAAACACGAGTCCTAAATATTATGTTAACCTTAGGAACAATTTTTTCCCCCTTATTGACTTAAAAATTTTAGTTAATTTTTGTTTTTCAATTTGATATATTTCGGGATCTGCTCCAGCAAATTTAACGAAATTTCTAGGACTACTTCATTTTCAGTAATAGTGTATGACAGGTGATGATTTTCGATCGCCAAATCACTTTAATATTTTATTAATAAATTGTGAAGAATGAAATAAATCTTTGCAAAATATTTTTTTCAAAATATTTTTAAAACTTTCCAATATATTACCAAAAATAATCCACAGATATTCTAAAAGTGGAAGGCCAATTTTTGAAAATACATGATGTAGTAAATATTTTCCAGACTTGAAAATGTACTGACAAAATGTACCAGTTTTTGAATTTTGAATCCCAGAAACTAAAGAAGATAGAAAAAAATAAGGTTCCAAAGTTCAACAGAGCCAATCATTTTGTTTGATAGTAATCATGCTTACCAAAATTGATTCCTCCATTACCAAGTTATAGTTAAAATACCAAAAAAAGAGAAGTATAGTTTGAACCAATAACTCCTAAACTTGCCCAGTGTAGTTAATTAAATTTTTCTACATCAATTTTAACATAATAATCACTTTCACGCAGTAAAGCATAATTATTCCACTAATGCGCTTACCAAAAAGTGATAATTGTAAATTTTGCTCAACAAATCGAGACAATTACAAATTTTAAATCGATCTACCTTTCATATCCCTAAATATTAAGTAATTTCCGTTCCAACAATTTTGAGGCATGAAAAATTGTGTCGTTTTGTAAAGTTACTCTTTAAATTCATGAATGGGAAGGTTCATAAAATCGCCACATCATTGCCCAAAACTTAAGCCAGTAAGGTAAACGTTATTTTCGATGAAGTTTTTGCAACCCAGACATTCTACTTTTTCACTCCATTTTCAATCACCGCCTTTTATAAAACACAAGTACATATTGTATACGAGCAGCTTGCTACTGTTTTTTGGTAAATGCTAAATTATATCAATTGAGTTTATTTGCAGTGATATTAAAATGGGGCTAGAACAATCTGCTGCTGCTCTTTTGTGCTGAGCAAAATTTCTTTATTATACATAATGTTCACTCTTCTCATTGTAATGACAAGGCAAGGCACTAATTATGCAAAATGTATTATATATACTACACTACGTCAAGTTTGTAGCCACAAAACTTATAATTTTATAATAGTTCTTAATATAACATAGTATTTAATATTTGAAGATGTCCAAATTCCAATAAATAATGAAAATTTTTATTTTCTATGCAATTATTTCTTGGTATGTGAACGATACAAATTTTATGATAATTTCATTAATTTTTTTTTATATGCTATAAACTATCAAAAATGAATGAACGAACTTTATAGAAAGTGCAGTTTTCTATACTTAAAACTAAAAAAAAACATTTTTTTAAGAAAAAAAAAGTAGCAAATTATGATACTGCATTTTAATAACAAAACATAAAATGGTAAATTTCACTTTCGTACAAAAACGAAGAAAATATTTTATGACTTTTAGTTTCATTTCAAGCTGTTACCGCCGAACAATTTGACAAATTTGATAACAATAAACCGCACACAACAAATGACAAGAAAAAATATATAAATGTAACTATTTATGAAAGAAAAATATATAAATTAAATAATGCTTTGAATGGAACAAATTTCTAGCAAAGTTTCAATAGGAATAACTTAAAAAAAATTGAAAGCGAAATGCGAACAACGAGAAGAAGAAGAAGCTGACGATGAAAAAATGAAGTAAAACGCTGATTTGTAAAGCAAATTATATGGAACAAAAGGCGTTAGCCGAGATTAAAATATTTTCATTTTATTTTTTTTACAGCGGGATGCAAATGGTCGATAATTATTCTACTCACAGTTACAATTTATATGCAGAGCAGAAAAGTAGAGAAGAAATTTTAAGTTTGAACACAATATCGCAAAGAAGAAAATGTGACACAATTTAAAATGCTTCAGTTTCAGCTTCAACATACGATGTGAAGCGCTTTCAGAAGTAACAAAAGCAGAATAAGGCAAAAATGATGATGTGATGATGGTGGGGATGAACTAAAGGTATCATCTTTTTTTTAATTTTTTTCTGCTTTTAGTTGAAAGTAATAAACTTTCATTCTTTTAAGTTGATACTTTTTGTTGGTGTATTATTGCGGCTGTTACTGTTGCCTATGTCGTGTTAGTGCTACACGTTCATTCAAATAACTGTGACAAAATCATAAACAACAACATTGAAATCATGTTAGAAATAGAATAGCAAAATACATAGTTGGAGTAGTTAGTAGCAGCAACAACAGCAGCAGCAAAAGCTGAAGCACAACAATAACAGTACTTCGTTGAGTTGTGCATCTCAAGTTTTATGCCGCATATTTACCTATCATGCAAACAAAACTGTTTCATGATAAAAGCAAGATGCTTTTAGTTTAATACTTTTTTCTCGCTATTTGCTTAGCGTTTCGTATTTAACGAGTAACTAATGACATTATTTGTCGCCAACACACAACGATTGTACATGGGTGTGTGCAGTCGATGCACAAGATGTGTGGTGGGTGCTTTGACACGATGTCGTGCATTAAATAGCTACTAGAAATGTTACACAAAATCAATTTGTATATTGTACATAGGTTTCTGCGAAGCCAGCGCTACATTTCATTACATGCAGTAATGAAAAGTTGGGGTTTTCTTTAATTAATTATGCGCTTAAAAATGCAATTAAACTTACAATTATTTGAGTACATCTCTTTCATAACAATAAATATTATATACAATATTATTACAAGTAAGTATGTAGGTAGATAGTTTTCAATTTGCATATTTTTAAAAAATATAATGGGAAGGAATGCCAATTGTTGTGGCTTCATAGTTTAAATTTTTCGAAGAAAGTAAATTTAATATACACGTGCGAATTTTTTAAATTTGTGGGCAATAAAAGGTAAAACGATTGGCTGTAAAACCAAATCTAAATTTTTAAATTTTTCTCATGCATTTCAAAAAACAATAAAAGAATTAATAAAAGCAGTAAATACTTTCTATTTCATTTTCTAATATATCAGTATTAAGTTGTTAGTTTCATTAAATTACAATCGAAGGCGAAGGCATATTCTTCATTTGGATTGATAACTAATTCACATTGCACACATTGTAAGATTTCAAATTTAAAATTAAACTTTTCCTTCGATGTAGCCGAAATAAATTTCTCTTTGTAATTTTTTATGATCAGTACAATAAGTAGTAAGTACAGTATTCTAGTTTGTTTCATAAGTCTTTTTTAGTTTGCATTTTCCATTCTTAGCTGCGTGAAGCATCTGGGCTTATAATACACTAGCAGTTAAATTAAAGGTTATATTAATATGGGTGGCAGGAAATTTAAGGAGTGAATTGGAAAGTGCAGGTACAATAAAGTAGTAGGCGGGAAAAAGTAGTTCAGGGTCACTGGGAATCCAGCTTCATAAACAGTTTTTTGATTGCGAACACTCCTCGTGAGTCAGCTCTGGTCTGGAAGAATTGATGTTTTTGTTTGGTTTAGCGGCAATGAAAAGCTTAATTTTCTTAAATATCAAAACATTTATGAAACACTGATCTCACTGAGAACTTTCTAATAAGCAATTAATAGATGGAAAAAATGTCTGATAAACGAAAGATTGTAGTGAATGTTAGAGTTAATTTCATCCTAAAAATTACATGTTTAATATTCTTACGGTTTCGTTTTTCAATATCTAATGACTTAATACTTTATATTTTTCGGATACTTTTTCATCTACATCCAACAAACAAAATGGGATGGTGCAAAAACATTTACTTTTTTTCGCCCACTTTCCTATTTATAGTTTCGTTTTGTCGGTTTTGTATTTAAACTCAGGAGGTTTTGCGTTATAGTCAACTCTAAAGCTTCTACTGTAATAAGCCAAGCTCCATGAAATTCTATACAGTTATGATATATACTTCATGGGCTGTTGTGCTATTAAAGAATATGGTTTACCATATTTGAATAGAAGAGAATAACTATTACTCCTTGAATGAAATCGGGTTTCAGACTCGCCAATTAGAGGATGATCTGATTCTAGACTACGCTTCCAAATAATTTTTGATTATATCCTGCGACAAACACAATGAAAACACCACTTTCCCCTAATTCGTTTTAGGAATATTGATGGTGCATGTAAAAAACTGAGCTATATCTGCTTGGCAGCTTGACCTTCATAAATAGTGAAATCTTGTGTCTAGCTCATATATTCATTGAACGAATCATTATAGAAAACACTAGTGTAGTAAAATGTAAAAGGCTTATATCAAAAAATAAGTTCACATGAACCATGTTGAAATACAGCATACTTAAGTGTATTAAACATAATGTAAGAAATTAGAGCGAAAATACTAAGTAGCTAACATTCGAACATGCTGGATAGACTTTTTAATGGCCCTAAGCTCTCTTAGATACAAAATTGGAAAAGTTGGTGATTACTAAATATCAGTAAATTCAATTCTAAGATTTCAATTTGAGAGTGAGAGAACTGTGCTTTGTCAGAAGTCCAATACTAGAATGCCCCAACAGCCAATTGAAGCCGAGGTGTTGGTCTCCATTCATCATGTAAAAAATACATTTACACATGAATGCGAACGACATACGATATATTTATTGAATCCGAATAGGGAAGTGAACAACTTTTTAGATAAAAAGGTGGTGACGTGTGGAAAATTTAATTTTTATTTCATTTTTCGAGTATGAGAAGGTTCAGTATCAGTTCCGCACATATAACATATGCTACAGAGACTATGAAATATTGATGTGGTAACTTTAAACAAAACAATATGAGCAAATGTTGGAGCTAACATATAGTTTACCTACTCTATGAGCCTGCGCTTTAGGAATTAACTAATGGATTACAAGTAATCATTGTTGGCCTTCAAAGCAATAAGATTGTGATACAGAAATTCCTTTGTTAGTTTAGGTTATGGTGTAGTGGTGGCAAAAACCTCACATAGATCATATAAATTACTAACTTGACAAAAATTTTTCTGCCTCCTTCAATCCCCTATTGCACTTGGCAAGATATAGGAGAAAAGCTGGGTGGGTTTTAGAATTTATTTCTGGTCACAATGTCCTTAAAATAAGAACTAGCCAACTTCGACTATCGAGTGTTCTGCTTTGTCTGTTCTAAATTATTAAATATAGAAGTTAAGGAGTCTCTTGAATTTTTAAACATTTATTTACTGTTTTGGGAAAGATTCTTAAACATAATGTTAGCTTTAGTTATGATGCAAAAACTGTGCTTTACTTAAAAAAGCTTTTTTGATTACGAAATATCTTAATCACAACCTACTTCAAAACCTCTTTTTTTTAATAGTTTTATATAATAAGCTACAAATTTTCTTGATGTAGTTTTGAAAGAGATTTCATAGAATCTTATTACACTTTATTCTGAAAGGTTTTCCCAGTGCTTCAATGCGTTTTATTCGGGGTCACCCAGTCTCGCATCTACTCCTTCATCTCTATACAAAACTCATACATATTTGTTAAAAAAAATTGTTTGATATTAATGGAATTAATTCAAAATACAACAAATTGGAAATTATATCAATCTACATATACTTACAGAAAATATTTGCAATTTTAGTTAAAAAATTATTGGCATCTTTTGAATCAATGGTCAAAAATTTTTTTGTGGACTAATTTATATTCTAACCCTAAAAAAGTATTGTACATAATTAACAAACTTGACATATAGACGAAAGACGGAAATAAAATACGAACTATGATAGAAATGAAATATCCAAATAATTAAATAAAAAGCTAAGCTTTGTCAACAAACTTAGATATTATAAAAGAATACTGCAGCTATTGATATTTAGAGAAGTATAACTATCATATTATTAAACTTGAGGGCTCTATATCACTTGAAATGTATATAGTCAATGAGGTGTGCAATGGGTGGATTTTTAGAGAACAAATTCTAATGAAGCACATTCCTTGGAAAATATTTGAAAAGAAAAATTTTCCTTTACAACAATAAATTATACCTAGGAAACCTTATTCATAACTGATAAAAAAAAATATTTTTATATTTAATTTAACTCAAATTCAAGATTATCCCACTTGATATACTTAAGCGTGTGCATAGCATTTTGATATCTTAATTTATGATATGAAAGAAATAAAAAAAAAAAAATGAAAAATTGAAAGTGATTTTAACTGCAAACTCGAAAGGAAAAAAGTGTTAAAACAAAAGTGTTTACATTCACAAAAGTAACTAATTAAAAAACACCACCAGAAAAAAAATCCGTATACATAAGCATTCAAATGACACGCTTGCGCTCATCAAATGCAATAAAATTCCATAAAAAATGCATAAAAAGAAAATAGTTTTTATCTACGAAAACGAGTTTGCGATGCTAACCAATGAAAGGCAGTTAGCAAAATTTAAGATCACGCTAATTAAATAAAAAGCTAAAATTAACGAAAATTAATAATATTAATAAATACACAAATTAATAGACCATGGCTGCATTAAAACATAGTACAAATAAAAAGGAATGCACAAAATTCGCCACAACAAAAATGATAAGAAAAAAGCAAAATGAAATATTCAACTCGTCCATAAACACACATAAGTAATACTGATATATGTTTATGGACGTGTGTGTGTTTTGTTTTTGGAATTATCTTGTTGCATTGCAATCATTCGTTTGATATTTGTAGCAAAGAAAGTACTTAAATTGATAGGTAGTCGAGCGACATTAAAGGAAGCAACGGAAGCGCGCTGAACGAACATAGAAACAAGTTCGTTGCTTAACTCTTTTGTGATGGTTTTTGATACATATGTATGCAGGCAACTTACTTTGTGCTTCTCCGATACTCAGATTTTTGTGCTTGTTATCCTATTTCGGTTAAATTGTTATAATCCAATTGATAGTTGTATTTTAATTTTTACTCTTTTCACAAATCATAGGTAAATAAAATTAACAATTTTTTTTTTGCTTATTTCATTTTTTTTTTGCCCAAGCTTCTTCGTTTTTTTTATTAATATTTTTTTTTATTAGAAAATCACTTAATTAACACATTTTCTCTGTAGTATTTTTTTTTATTGGTATGTGTATATATGTGTAATAAATTGGCACTTTTTTCTGCATCTAAAACTCATTGAAACCGTAACGTCAAACGTCGATTTAACAGAGGACAACAAACCGATTGATGTTGATATTGTGCTGTGTGTAGAGCACATGCAGGCTCTAACAAAATCACAGTAACAAAAAATAATATTCAGACACAAGTGCAAACACGTTTCTTCGTCTTGTGATATTTACGAAGAAATGATTTGGAAAAATGTGCACAAGCATCTGCAGAGCTACATATGAGCAGCCGGCAGCTGTTGTAGAGCTCTCGTGATGTTGAAGCTGAAGCGAGTAAAAGGAAACACCAAAATCATCACAAAAAATTTGTGAAGCTCATATGCATGCTGCATGGTAGCTGAAGTTGCTTGTTGAGTGTTGAATGGAATTGAGTAGCAAAGAGCTTGGCAAAAAACGTTTGTAAAATGGAGTGAATAAGATTGGAGTGGTATGAAAAGTTATACATAGTTGCTGTTGTTGTATAATCTTCTGATGCTCAGAGTTGTGGTTAGTAGCTATGCTAAGTATTTCATACAAACGAAGAAATTTAGTTGGGTTTCAGCAAAAAGTTATGCATATTTGAAGAGAAAAAAGAGAGTTTGTTCACACTGTAAAAAAATTGTAGTAATCAACATTATAGTTTTATAAACTTATGGAGGTTAAAACCAAATATTGCATTTCATTGAAAATTATTTACTTGTAGTGTGTACAAATTCCATATGGGTCGTTCTGGTCTAAGTATCTTTCTGAACAGCCACCAAAAATTAAATCAACCAACTTGTAAAAATTCCCATAGATATGAGAAGAAACTACAAAAATTTATTGGAATCTGAAAAAACTGGTCACCGATCAGCATCGAAATGCTTTAGGTTGGATGCAAAAGAAGAAAGACTGAATACGAATTCAAAACGCACACAAATGAAAGGAACCGAGTCCGTCACAAGAAATCACACTTATTGAATAATTTTCATAGGACACTTCTAAGATTATTACATTCGTCTGTATCCAAACCAGTCTTGACGTAGGCATTTTTTGTAATCGAGATGCTTATCCTCTTTAGCCTTTCTTTTCATTAAGACTAGATGGATAAAACGATTTATGGCTGCCGTCAGATTACTATTAAGTTACGAGAATCGAGTTCGAAATGATCAAGGTTAAAATTGTAATGAAGACTATTTCATCCTGAAAACATATAAACCATTCGATTGAGCGGGCAAAACTCGTTAAAAAAAGCTTTCAAAGAATGCTAAGAATGCCAGGCTAACTACACTGTGCCAATTTTTTCCATGGTGATTTTTCATTTATTCTAGAGTGATCTCCCAAAAAGTGGGGTTCTTGTTATAGATGGAGGATTTCTTCGTTGACAACAAATTTTCTTCTTTTTATGCTTAATAACTATCCTATTGTCACCAAAAATGATAAACCTCAAATTAAGGATATGCTATTGCTGTCTTTTATGGTAACGTCGTTTTTCTGAATTTAAGACGTGATGGAGCAAAATGTTCTTCAAATTCTCTTGAAAACATATTGAATCGTCAGTCCAATTTTAGCTGTTGCACAGGGTTATTTCCTGTAAAACAAAACAAAAAGAATAAATGACAAATTGTACAATACCTCCAAAAAAGTGTTCCAAAATAAAAAAATAAATAGAGGTACTGAGATGCTGAAGTAAAAGTAAAAGACATAACAAAATTGTATATGAAATACATGAGATTACTATAAATTATTCATTGAGTTGCGGAATTGGTTTCGTAAGAAAAATTGTCATGTTTTTGATAAAAAGTTATAAAAAAATATACTACCTACATCTTTTAGATCATGTATTTTTATGGAAAATTACTACACGTTTTGAATATGAAAATATATACGCAAAACAATAAACTTTATGTTTAACAATTAAGATCAAAATAAAAGCAGCAGCAAAGACAACCACAAAGCAACAAGTGCAGCAAGTTTCGTAACAAAACTGATGATTTCCACATTCGCATACTTAAAATAAAAAGGAAGGTAAAAATACAAACGTCAAATCGTAAAGAAAACAGAAAATCGCAACATATGTCAAAATAGAAGCATTAAAAGCAACAGAAAACAAAACAAACAAAACAAAAAAAAAACAAAAAAAATAAACAAAAAAAAAAAAGACAGAAAAAAAACAAAACCATAAACAAAGTCAAGTTCAATTAACTCTTCAATTAAATGCTACGCATAGGCGAGATGTATGCACAATATATCAACCACAACAGCAGTATTTAGCAACAGCAAAAGTAATAACAACAACCACAATAGAAATATCACCAAATCAAACGATGCAGAAAACGTGCAGCTAAAGTGCGCGTGCGCACATTTAAGATTAACAACAACGGAGTTAGAGTTGATATTAGGCAGCAACAGCTGCACAAATACCAACAACAAATGTTGCTATAATTTGGTTTTGGTTTTGTTTTAAACATTTTGAGAGTAGCAATCGATTTATACACAACTCGCCGGCATTTTTGTGTGAGCGTTTGAGATTGTCTCTGCTTTTGAGTTATTTAAACTTTGAGTTTGAGCGGTTTTTCACTGAAATTATATTTTGCTACTGTTTTTTGTTTTGCTTTTATGACTTTTTTCGCGTATTATTCCCTAAAGGGGTTTTCTTGTTATTTTATATCTGAAAATAGAAAATAGGAATAGGTAGGAAATAGTAAAAATGGAACATTTGCAGCACTTTTATGTGGAGACTTTTATATAAACTGACAATTAAAACGCTGAAATAAGCACATTCGATAACTACCAACAGCTTTGTTGTCAATGAACTACTCGTAGCTAACTGTTAATGTGTTTGAAAATCATATTTGCCTTAGCATAACAAATTAGGTATGCTGCTCGACATTGAATTGAGGGAATTGATGTAGGAAAAGAGTTTAATAATTTTTCTTGTCGTAGTTGTTATTGGTGGGGTAAATTACAATTTGTTCTTAAAAAATCATATAAAAAAAATTAATTATAAAAAAAGTAACATTTAAATAATAAACTTTTAACTGTTTCCAATTATGTGTCTTCAGTCTTTTATTTTTGTTAATCAAAAGAAGGGGAATAAATTGTTAAGATTATACATCGAATAAATGTTATGGCTTATTCTTTTTATTTATAGAGATTTTAAAAAGTTGAATTTAAAGATTTGAAGACGCTAGCAAAAATAATATATTAACTAAGAATGATGAGATGCTGTTTCGAGCGTTCGAGAGGAAGATACTACGTAAGATCTACGGTCCAGTGTGCGTGGACGACGTGTATCGAATAAGATGGAACGATGAGCTGTATGAGCTGTACGCCGACACTGACATAGTCAAGCGTATAAAAATCCAGCGGCTTCGCTGGCTGGGTCATGTTGAGCGAATGGAAGAAAGCTAGAAGGGTGTTTTATTCGAACCACGGTGGAGGAACACGCAGAAGGGGGCGTCCTAATCTCCGTTGGAAAGACCAGGTGCAGGGCAACCTGACTGCACTTGACCTTATCAACTGGCGCCAAATACATCAACTGAGCAAATACATATATTAACTATCAATATTTTTTTTTAACAAATTTTCCATGGGAAGTATACGTGGTTATTACACAACGATGGTAACTTTTGCAGAACTTATTTTTGAAGTTATGTTAATTGTGTATACCAAATTTGATTCCACTTGATTCACATTTCTTTTGATATTGCCATATTTCACTTATATGGGAAGCAGGCGTGGTTTTGGCTCAATGTTAACAAATTCCAGAAAAGTTACCAAAAAGACTATTTCAGTGATGTGTATCAAGTTTTATTCAGTCCGCTCTAGAATTTCCTTCAATATCACTCTTTGAAAATTTCACTTTATCGGTGGTACCACGTCCACTTGACCGATTTTACCAATTTAAGGGCTTAATCACTTTCTGACAATAAAAAAATATCTGTACCAAGTTTGGTTGAAATGGCTTGAGTTTTACTCGAGCTATCGTGTGCACAGGCAGACAGACGAACATGGCAAAATCGACTCAGCTATATAAGCTGGTCATGTATAAAAGCTTATAAATTTTCATGTTCATACCTACGACGTCTAACAAACAACATCCCCAGTAGACGGAATTATACGGTATACTCGTATGTATGTAAAAACCACTGTTTTATATTTTACAACCTCAAAAAGTTTGTTTCTTAAGTCTATTGTTTGCCATATTTGCTTTTATTGTCATAGACTTGAATATACATACATAAATTCAAGTTTATTATCTACCCGTTAATTTTTAGTTTTATACCAACAATGAATTGCAATAATATAACAACAGCACGAAAGAGTGAAATTAACATTAAATTTTTTTTATTGTATCTCTACTTTTAAGATTTTTAATGCTACCAGCGCACATAGGCACATACACGCATGTAGATACAAAATCATAATGCACACATTCAGGTAAATGACTTTTAACTTCTATTTGTACCGCCCGCTCACCTTCCAATTTTATGCAGCCATTTTAATCATTCCGTACTTTTATTTCGGCATGTATCTTTTGTTTTTTTTGTATGTGTGTATTTGTGTTAGATGTTTATTTTTTACGCATTCTATTTTGACAACATTCTCATCTAATCTTTAAATTTTTTGTTATTTCATCAGCAACTGACACCATTTTATAAGTTGAGTGATTATCTGGGTTTTAATGTAGGTACATAAATATGCAACTACTTAAGGAAAACATATGTACATATTTATAAATGCAAAGTCATTTCTTCGAATTAAAATTCTTAAGAACTGGAAAAGTGAAAATTATTATTTTTGTAGGTTTGCACGAGTACTTATAAGCATAAAATACGTACATAATTATAACCATTTATTTATAATATAATCACCACATTGAACTAATCTCAAGCCAAAAAGTATGCTACAAAATTTATACTTTTTTGTGTATGTTAACCAAAATGTTTAAATCAAATTTAAAAGAAATTCTTAATTTTTTTGTTTTATATATGCATCGAGCGCCATAGACCCATCCATACACATACATAGAACACTCAATCGGTTGGAAAATGGTATCGAACGAGCAACCTCAAGGGTGAGGGTTTAGTGTGCTACACACTAGACTATCGAGGCGAAGTATTAAGAAATACATTTTAATTAAGAATGTAGATAAGATGATAAACAAAAAAAATCTGAAATTCTCATAAGGAACTACTTTATTTCAGGGTTTTAGCTCTTGGCGTTTATAAACTTACCCATTGTTTACTGGTGAGATGGTTTCTTTCACCTCGAAATGTAGGTAGAAGAAAAGTTTAACACACAAAAAATTCATTTTAGCTAAACTTTTTAAATTGAAATGAATCAGAATTTTAATATATTTGTTTACATTGCTTTTAACATAAGTTGTTCATAAAATAATGTCGAGCACTTTAATACTTACCTCGCAGGAAATATCTTTCAGAAATAATCAATACAGTTGGTAGTGCGTGGTAGTGTGGTAGTGCGTTGGACTGCTACGCAGAGTATCCGGGGTTCGAATCTCGGCACAGGCAAAATTAAAAAAAAAAATATTTTTTCTACACGGCGCCACCTCTTGGCAGGCAATGGCAAACCTACAAGAGTAAAAATTGCTATGAAAAGCTTTTCACTTCGCCGTTCGGATTCGGCATTAAACTGTAGGTCCCGGTCCCTTCCATTCATGTCATCCCTTCCACCGAGTTTGTTTTCATAACCTTCACTTGTGTACATCCCACCGGATCCCAGCCACCGGGACAATACATAATCTTGTAGTTCCCATTTGCTGAATTTTGACTTATAAATTTTTCCAATTAAGGTTACCTCGGGGAATGAGTAATCAAGGTAGATTTCCATAAAATATATTTTATGTAATATATATTCATTATCCATTCTAAAAGATAAGTAACTTGGTGCATAAGTGGCTGTCTGCAGGTTCAACAAACAAACAAAAAAATAATAATAATAATAATTAATAACGAATCTCTTTAACTTGCGAATGATCCAATATATATATATCCCTTTCACTTTAGTATTAATATTATCACTCGCATGTCTGTTGAGATCCAAACTGATAAACATTTTCTTAGGTAATTTACTCGCGTAGATTAGTACACCTTTAGACGATGACGCCAGTCTCAAGAAACTTTTTGACATTTTCATTTGAAGTTTCATGTAACTTTTATACGAACAGAATAGTCTCATGAAACTTCGAATTTATTTTTAATTTTTAATAAAAAAAAATATTTAAAAGCTCATTACTACTCATTTACTATTCAAAAACTAAATTATTATGCTGGAAGTTTTAAAATAAAAAAATTTGTACAAAGCGAAACGTCAGAAAGTTTCATCGGAAACTTTTAATGGCACAACATAAATAGAAGGGGCTTACATTTTATTCCGAATCCGAACGGTTAAGTGGAATGCTTTTTTTAGACAATTTTAGCTTGTTAGGTTTGCCATTGCCTACCATGAAGTGATGCCGTGTTTTTTCTTCTGTTTTTTCCACTTTTTTCTTGTTGCCTGTGCACAGATTTGAACCCCGGACACTCTTTGTGGCAGGCCAACGTACTACCAACTAGGCCACAATGACCACCATGGATGCTGCTCGAGAGATTTTGTCTATCCCACGCAACTGACATCATATTCCAAGTTTCAAAATTTAACTTTTGCTTTGGGCCTCTAATTTTTACGAGGGAGCGCTGGTCATGATCTGAAGTTAGTTTTTCCCCAATAAGCCTAGTTTGCATTTAATCTGCTTCCGAAGTTGGAATATTGGTTCAAAGACTAAAGAAAAAAATACTTAAAAATACTTTCATGATAGAGGGAAGGTGTCATCAGAAAATTTTTTTTCGCAGTGACCTAAATAACTTTGCTTCAGACTTAAAAACTGTATCTGTTAGATATGTACTTTTTTCTTTAGTCCGTGAAGACCTAAATATTTTGACTTCATGACCGGAATGTTTGAGAACTAAACTTGATAGAGATAAGTTCAGCACAGATCGCTACGAGGCGAACTATTCGACTGATAAAAATCATTTGCTTTAGTGATAGAATTCCCAATTCTGGTTCCGCCAATTACTTTAGTAGCATATTTGGAAAAAATTTTGAATATGCTACAGGGGAATTTTCTTTATTTTCTTAAAACATTGGTTATCCATTGTAGACTTTTCCTTGTGTCATTCCACCCTTCCTTAATGGTCTCTACATAATTTACCTAAAAATAATAAATAATTACTTAGAACTGATGTAGACAACATACTGTGATTAGCATAGTTCAAACGCATTCTATAAGTACATATGTTTAAAATAAATATTTACTTATGTATACTTATATAGAATTAATTAAAAGCCTAGTTTCAAAGCCGAAAATTGTGACTAAGAATATCAAAACGTGACATTTACTTTAGCAAGGTAACAACTACAAGTGACATATTAGTGTCATCACATTTTGGCACAATATGTCATTTAACATTTCAAAAAGTTCAATGTAAGTAATCCAAAAGATTTAAAAAGTAGCATGAACAAGGTTAAGATATGCTAAAATTTATTGTAAATAAATATATAAAATATTAATTTGCGCAAGACGCTTCATATCGAAAATCAATCTCAATGCAAATTTTAAAATTTTCCTACATACTTAAATCAAAATATGATATGAAAATAATGTAACCTAAGCCAGCGGACACAATAAAGTTGACATTGATAATAACACATAGTTAGTATATGGACTTAATAAGGCTTTACAGCTTGTATATAGTGTGTGAAATGCTAGCATAAAATCCTCCATTGATTTTAAATATAGTATATAAAGCTGTTCTTTGTAATGCAATCACTTCAATCTATGACGACTACGATAGCTGACGTGTCGACAGACAGTTGAAGCTACCCTTGAATATGTGCGGTGGGTAAGCTTCTAAATAAATATACCTACTCGTATATATGTAAATATAATATAATGAATTCAATATTCAAGTGGCAAGTTATTGCGCATGCGCGCAGCAGCACCTCACCAAAATTCTCGAATACATACAAGCATTTTTCAATAGTAGCACTGTGGTAACAGTTTAAGTCTCGTTATTAATTTGCTACATGGCACTTGGCTGGGCCAAAGCTCGTTCCTTCATTCATTGACGTGTGTTATTAGCAATTATTATTGCAATAACAACAGACAATGTTATTAAGTTCAATGAAAACATCAAACATCATTTTAATTTTTATAACCATACAAGATACCGCAAAATAAAAGAGCCTTTGATTTTCATAGTCTAATAATTAAAATCAACTTTTCAAAACAAGAACTTTAAAAAAAATGATTGGTAACAAAGGTAAATGTTATCTAATGGCTTTTTTAACATTGTTTTAATTTCTTGGTGTTTTTAAGAATTTTGCAATTTTATTGGTTTCTTTTCTTGTACGCAATTCTTATTAAGAATTTATTATTAATTATTGAAAATTACTTAAATTGGAAACCAATAATTTATTTATTTTTTTATTCGTGGAAGTTTTTAAACCTTAAGATTATGTGAAGTTAAGTCAAAGACTGGAAAAAACTACGTGTTTTGGTTGTTTGAAATGATTTACATTTGCTTCGTGCTCAGAGAGAGAATATATCTCATGTTATGCCTTCAACGACAAATCACAGTTAATGAGTTCTCTTTGAATGAAAGTGAAGTCTTCTCGATATTCTCTTTGAAATGAAATACACCTACTTCTTTAATTTTGATCTCTGTTCATACTTTTGACTGAATGGGGGAAAAGAGCAAAACCCTTTTCCGCGTCATAGGTAGACCAAAATCGAAGACCTTGAGACATGTTGTGCAAATAAAGGTGGAAATAGTAAAAGTATTTTTAAAAATTTCGCACTTTGTTGATAAACGCTTTTTATGTGTAAATACAATATTTGAGTATTGAAATCGTATCATAAATATTTTCACTAAACAAATTTCGCGCTTTTATTTGATTGACAAGCGGAAAATGATTTACTGCACCTCCGACGGTATGCATGTAAGTAAGTGGTGAAGTGGTACCCCTACACTAATACAATTTGATAACGTAAAGTACTTTTGATTAACAGCAGTCAATCACCCAAAATGATTTATTATATTCGCTTTTTAATATATTATTATTACCTACGTTCGTTCGACATGCTCGAATTTAGCTTTTGTTAGAGTTCCTTGGTCTTATTGATGTTTGAGTTGAAGCGGATTAGCGTTATCAATTCCTTGTAATTATCGCAAATTTCTTCTGTTTTTTATAAATTCTATATTTATTATTTGCTTTTAATGCATTCTTAAATGTAAAACAAATTGTTAGTTTTATATAAAGGGTGGTCCATCAAACATTTAGAATTTGAACTACTGGTTATTTTGAGTGTGGCAACTCTAATGCCATTCGTGTTATGAGGGAAAATAAGTTTTATATTTGCGGTTAACGAAAAGGGTCGAGATACCATACGCTTGAACAACGTTGGGAAAGTGTAAGAAAATTAGGTTCAAAATTCGGTAGAAGAGAAGTGCCTTCCACGCAATTTGTAGATCAATTTGTGAAACGTGTGCGTGAAACTGGATCTTTATTAGATAAAACAACACGCTCTCGTACTCCTGCAATGTGCGCAATCGCAATCAAAAATCGCTGCTATTGCTCAGTGTAAGGAAGATGCGTTACAGTAAATGGTGTGCGCTACTGCAAAATGATAACTGATTACTTTTGACCTATTTTAGAAGATATGGACTAGGACAACATTTGGTTTCAACAGGATGGCGCTCCGTGCCACACAAGCCGTTCAACAATCAAAAGAGATAAGTTTTATGCTATCCATGCAAGAACGATTGAAGCTCTTAAGGACGAAATTGGTGCAGCCATCGGTCTACTACATCTCCATACAGTCGAAAATGTTCTGAAAAATTTGGTTGATCGTAAGGGGCTAGTGCTAGGCTAGCCATTTGAATGAAATAGTTTTCTAACCAAAAGGATTGTACTTTCGAACAATAAAGACCATATTGAAAAAACAAATTACTCGTTTCTTATTCACGCCAAAATCAATCCATCAATCAGTCCACCCTGTATATATTTTGTATGAAATTTAAGATTACAAGTCAAATCATTTAAGTTTTTTGAATATCTGTCTGCAAAAGGTTCAAATACGCTGTCAGACTAAAATACATCTTTACTTAAATTTCAGATTCATCTAGTGATTGATGGCAAATTGCATTATAATTTCGACCAGGAATTGGTGTAAACACTGCGTTGATCACTAATGCTTTAAAACCAATAGCAGAATACACTATACTCAACTCTTAATCTTTAATCTGTGGCGTACTTGGTAGTGCGTCGGCCAGCTCACGGTTCAAATCTCTGCACAGGCAAAATCAGAAAGTAGAAAAAATAATTTTTCTACACGGCACCACCTCTTGGCAGGCAATGGCAATCCTACAAGAGTAAAAATTGCCTATGAAAAGCTTTTCATTTCGCCGTTCGGAATCGGCATTAAACTGTAGGTCCCGGTCCCTTCCATTCATGTACAAATATAACACGCACAACATGAGTGGATGCGAAAAGCTCGACCTAGTCCATCCATGGGCTGTTGTGCCATTAAAAGTAAAGTAGGTTCATTTGATTTCGTTCATGAATAAATTCATGAAAATAATCTTTTTCTGTAGCACATAAAGATTAGTATCTTTTAATATTGTTATATTAATAGTAAAAGTAATTATTGCATTTTGATATAAGTAAAATAATATAATAATATAATATTTGTCACTATCCTGAGCAAATCCTTTTGAACTTATAAGCAACTTGTCAATAGACACAATAATAATGAGCACCTTTGTAAATAGCTTAAAATTCTTAATACAATATGGAACAATTGATTAATGCAATTTTGATTATAAAAAATTTCCTATCAGTGATCGATAATCATTTTGCCGACGATAAGAAAAACAGCAAACTTAATCAAATTGATGGCAAAAAGACAAAACTGTATAAAAGGCTTTCCAAGTAATGAAACTAGAACAGTGTTTATTTCGAAAACAAAACTAAAACTATACCGAAATGAAGACAATTTTCTCCATATTGGCTTTGTGCCTTGTAGCTGTAATTAATAATACTTATTTACTATAAAAGGAAGTTAAATTCAAACCTTATAACTTTCTATGTTTCTTTTGATTAGACTAATGCTGCTGTTGTACCACAATCGCCAGCCATCAACTATGAGCTTCAGGTAGAGGATGTCATCAATGACTTGGCTAATGTTGCTGTCCAAACAGCTGTAGCGCTGGAGCATCAATATGAGGAAATCGTCGTCGATCCTATCCATCAAGTTGATGCAGCTGTTCAGAGCATTGAAGATCGCCGTGAAGAGAGTGATCAGTGCGTTGCCGTTGAGGATCCCGTTGTCACGTCAGTGGTGGACAGTATGTTTGATGAGATGAACGTTTGTGGAGTAGTTTCAGCCAAGTCATCGGCCGTTATCATGAAGGATGTCAATGATGCTACCCAACAACTCATCTTCGATGGTTATGAATTGATTACCCTGAACCAGAAATGCAAGAACTACAAGAATTCGGTGTTGAAGAATACTTGCTATACTAAACTTTCGATTAAGGCAACATTGTATTTGATTAATGCACGCAGATCGATTAAGACCATCAAGCAGAGCACTAACGAGCGCATTCCTGCTGTCTTCAACGATGCCGATGCCTGCACTCATGTGGCTTCCGATAAGGCTTTGGTTGAGCTGGACAATGTTCATGCCAGCATTGATAATTGCGTTGTTAGATTTAACAAAAATTAAATTTTTTCTATTAACTTAAAGAATAAAGTTTCTATGCAATAAATGATTAAAAAAAAAATTTCAAATGCTGATGTTGTTTATGAGGCTGTTTACACGAACTCAAGCATGAAACACTGTAAAGAGCCACAGTACTAAACAGGCAAGATAGTAAGAAAAAGACGCACATCTTCTATCTTAATTTTACTTCCTTACTTTCCTACCTGTCTCTCTCGCACAGCCTTTCATGTTAGCTCCCCTGTTAACGTCCAATATTAGATAATTTTTGATCAACATTCGCCGATGTCTCACATTCATAATAGTGACTAATTGTGCCTCACACAACTACATAAGAATTAAACTTTTTATACAACATGATTACACATATTCTATAATATCTTCATTATACATAAATACATACCATAATTGCAAAGAGCACAGACATGCATGACCTTCAGACAGTAGAAAACTTCTCAACTGAAGTTCAAGTATCAAGTTCAAAATAATAATAATAACAATAATAAATAATGGCCAAACTGTCTTCGGAGTGCCGTAATAATAATAAATTTTCTTACCAATTCCAATGAGAAAAGCTTGAGAACAAATTTCCGTTTATAACTGTACAAATAAGGCAAGAGTAAAGAACAGACTTACAAATGCCTTACCTTCAAGAAATCCAAGTATGTAAATATCCTAAAATGTACAATAAAAAAAAAAATTAATGGCATTTTCAGAGCATAAAATAAAACTTGTTACAGTAGTTAAAGAATTTTATCTAACTCTTCTAGAATTACAAGCGACAATTGTATTGTCTTCACTTATTTACAAAACATGAACGAGTAATGTAAAACTCCCAATTAAACCCGCATCAACATGAGTCTGATTGTTATATGTAAACTCTAGTTTCACTCATTCTTCAGAAAAGTGAGTATTAAATATTTAAAGTTCTAAGATTCTTGCTTTGGTAGCTCGAACACCACACAAACATATTCAAAAGAACGTTCAATTCCTCAATTCATAGCAAACCAGTTTCCGCAAGAGCGCAGGTGAAATAACTGGAACGATTGTATGTAGAAAAGCGACGTCATACGTTACACTATGCATCAAAATTACTATTATTGAAGTTTGTTTTTTTTTTATTTTGGAGACTAAGTATTGCTCAAATTTTATTTGTCATATTAAGAATTTTAGTAAAAAAAAAGTTTGACTGACCTAATAGAAAGAGAGAAAGAAATCACGTTTTATGCTTGTAAAATTTATATGTATTTTAACTCACTGAGAATAGAACGATTAAAATTAGAAGATTGCTCAACTTTATTCTTTATAAAATTCGTCATCAAACTCATTAATCGCGTATCTTGAATTCAACAATATTTTAAGCAGAAATCTGCTGGCTATCGGACACATTCGGTTTTATAGACCAAAGTGGCTGTAATCAGTCCTAACGAGGGGGGACCGGGAATTCCCCCGGGACCGGATTTTGGGCAGCCTTGCTTCACTCCTCATGCTGTTCTGAACGGAGATCTGGTGGTGCTGTTGTGGACAATTTGTACGATTTTTTAGGTTACTCCTTTTTTCCTCAAAGCAACCCATATTGCGGAGCGGTAAATGATTTCGAATGCTTTCTTGGAATCGATGAAAAGCATGTAAAGCATGGTGTTCTGCATTCTAGGAACTGCTCTATGATTATTCTCACGGCGTTACATTAGTCAACACAGCTTCTGCGCGGCTACTCGATGGGTTGGAGCCTGTCTAGGATGATTGTTGCTATGATTTTGTAGATCATGTCCGCATTCTCGAAGATCGTCCGTTTTGGGAAACTTTACCACAACTCCCTTCTTCCATGCGGTAGGATCCAATTTCTTCATTTGACCCATTGACCCATGCAGAAGCAATGTGCGGATGCGGTATTATTTCAGTTGTGTGGGTGTCGACAAGCAGAAGTTCGCCTTGAATAACGTTTTCACCCGCAGCCTTGCTAGCTTTTTGGATTGCTGGTTGCTTTTATTTCGACTATGCTGAGTATGTTGCTTGAGATTCCCACGTCAGCTGCCTAGCTGGTGTTATCTTAGTCGAGATGGACGATGATGCCTGCTAAACTGTTGGAGATTTGTTCAAAATGCTCCCGCTGCAGTTGAGATGCATCGTCTGTTAAGAGTTCACCTTACATAGTTTTGGGTTAATACTAGGTGAGTCTGCCAATAACCCGATGGAGCTCCCTCATATTGTTGGGGCCAGCACCATCTTCTGTAGCAGTAGGAAGCGCTTCTTAAGAAGTTCTTTTGCCATGTCTGACTAGTTTTTTTGAATCGATTTTGCTGCGACTCTATATTGGTCTGTTGTTGATGGCGATTTGCATCTTCAGCTCCTTTCTTTCCGCAATAGCCTTCAATTTGTTGTTAGAGATCCATGGTTTTCTCATGTCAGTTTGGGCGGTTCCAAGATTATTTAGAACGACCTGATTGACGTTATCATTCAGCTGGAGGTTTCGCAACCGTTGGTCAATGTTGCCTTTGGATCGGCGATGAACTGAGTTCTTATAGTTGCATTGCGCAGTGGTTGGATGTTGAAGCGCCTTCGGTTTTTCGCACCGATTTGGTGTTGAGCTCCTAAACCTAAAATCGGCTATAATCAGCTCGTGCTTACTGTGGTCACTGTCGATCTCGGCTCCCCTCTTATTCCTGACATATGTCTTAGAGAGCTTCTCCAATTCCTACTTTAATTCTATATATGAAATGTCTATAGCTGTACGAACAACTTTGCAGTGCTGGTTTTTTTTTTAATATCATAAAAGTTATAAATTTTATATTTTGTAACACAGTGTTATTGAGTTGAGTATGAGTTGATTTTATTTATATTTAAATTCATATTTTGTTTTGCTTGTGTTTTTGCTTTTTCATTTTCTTCTGCTTTATTAATTTTTTTTTGATTTTTTTTGCAAAGTTCTGACTCTGACTCTAAAAAGTCAGAGTCAGATTTTGTTTAGCAACCACATTGAACTTGCTAACTCGAAGTCAGTTGCGATTTAAAAGCGAACGGTCTTACAGTGAAAAAGTATGCACATCAGTGCTAACTCAAAAGCGAATTAATTAAAGCACGTGATTTATTTAAACGATATTTAATCGTTATTGCACATAATTGAATTAAAAACGTTACAATTGCTTTTGGTTGTGTATTGAAAATGACAATTTACGGTATCATTGTGCAAATCATACTCATTTGCAATTAGGGTGAAGTTTTTTAAGATCTTTAAATACTTAAAAAATAAAAGAGCGGTAATGGCGCCTTTTGTCCTTTCTACCTACACTTCTATTTTCCAAATTGCTCTTCCCGTTTTCCAACTAAACGATGAACCTGATGAGGAAATTGTTTCAAAGGTGAGTTTTTTACCAGTGCCGATGTTAAGTGTGAATCAAGTTTATATCAGTTTGCACTAAATAAATCTTTATTCTATATCAGAGTGCAGTTTTTTGAACTTTTTTCTGTGTCTGCTGTTTGCATTTTTAATTAGCAATAAAATGTTAATTGGTTAAAAAATTATAAAAAAATTTACTAGCTAAAATAAAGACAAAATATTACAATTTCTATCAAGGTTTATATCAAGTAGCCTATAAAAAATATATACCGTTACAAACCACGCACACAACTTTGTACTAATTATTTTATGGAAAATTTCTGATTAAAAAAATTGTAAGCTAACAATTAAGTAACAACTTAATTGAGAAACAATCACGAAGTAACAGCAAAAACATAAAAGAATTTTTAAGCACTCATTCTAGATGAACTACAAACCACAGCACCTATGTTCAAGTATATATTACAAAATAATTATAGGTTTAATGAGTTTGGATCAAGGTTAGCCAGCAGCTTTTTCTAATGGGCGTTATACAAATTACAAACGAATTTGATCGATTCATGTCTCAATAGCATTGTTTGCTTAACATGCAAGTGCATAGTTAGAATGGGATTGGATTTCATAATTTTGTATAAAGTTTTAGTTAAACAAAATTTTGGTTATAGTTCTACTTACAAATTTTCGAAGTTTCAGCTTAAATATCAGGTAACTGCAGGTAAAGTTGGGAAAGACACACATAGAAAGGATGTACAAGTATGAAATTTAGGTAATTTAGGTTATACATTCAATCTTCAAAGTAATGGTACACATTTTCCCCATCTCTTTGGCAATTTGTGAATGCCTCGCCAAAAAAACTGTTCATTTTTTGAGTCAAACCAGTCATCGAGCCATTTTTCCACATTTTCGTACGAATCGAAGTGCTGCTCAACAAGTGCGTGCCCCATTAAAAAGTGTTAGTCAGATGGAGCCAAGTCTGGTGAATAAGCTGCATGGGAGAGGGCTTCCCAGCTGTACGAATTTACCACCAATTCCCGAGTCTGTTTTGTTGTGTGATGGTGCATTGTCATCAAGAAAAATCACTTTGTGTTGCCTAGCTTGATATTCTGGACGTTTTTGGCGCAAAGCACGATTCAAATCGGCCAATTGTTGTTGATAGCGTTGGACAGTAACTGTTTCACCTGATTTCAGAAGGTCAAATCAGATAAAACCTCGCTGATCCCAGAAAACATAGAGCATTGTCTTCTTTCCGAAGCGATTTGGCTTTGTTGTCGACTTGGGCGGTGTACCGGGCTTAACATATGATCGTTTACGTTTAAGATTGTCGAAATATAACCATTTTGCATCGCCAGTAACAATTTGATGAAGATATGACTTTCTTTTGTACCTGGCGAGCAATATTTCACAGGTGGTTTTTCGATTTTCTTGCTGTCTTTAAGTGAATTCATGCAGCACCCACCTTCCCACCTTCAAAATCAATCCCATGGCTTTTGAACGTTGAGAAATGCATTGTTGGGTCACATTTAATTGTTCTGCAAGTTTTTCTTGCATTTGACCATCATCCTCATCGAGTAAAGCTTGCAATTCGGTATCTTCAAACTTTTTCGGTGATCTTCCACGTTCTTCGTTTCTCACATCCAAATCGCCACTTTTAATCTCGGCACAGGCAAAATCAAAAAGTAGAAAAATAATTTTTGTATACGGCACCACCTTTTGGCAGGCAATGGGAAACCTACAAGAGTAAAAATTGCTATTAAAAGCTTTTCACTTCGCAGTTCGGATTCGGCATTAAACTGTAGGTCCCTTCCATTCATATACAAATATAACACGCACAACATGAGTGGATGCGAAAAGTTCGGCCTAGGCCCTCCATGGGCTGTTGTGCCATTAAAGGTAAAATAAGAACCACTCGTTGCACTGTGTTTTGCCTAGAGTTGCAAAATCGCATCGGCTTTTTCAGTAACTTTCAGTGCATATTTCAGTGCATCTTCGATATCGAAATTTCGGGAATAGAATCGAACAAATCACTCCTGGGTTCGGCGTTCACTAACAGCATCCTCACCTTAAACCGCAAAAACATAGTAATAAAGCATTACATATCATATTTCTTCAAATATTTCACTCATATTCAAATCAATGTAACTTTTCACACTACTGACGAATAACACAACTGTCTTCACAAAAAACGTAGTCTGAGATACCACTTTGCAAATATGTGTTCGTTTGACATAATCAACCTAGTGTTGCTAGAATTGTACGCACCAATACCAAAACCGCGGATACTTTTTATATGACCCAATATATTACGCTTTTCTTTTCAGCTACAATTTCATTTTAAATTCTTAAAAATTTATAATTAATATTATATAAGTAAATACAAAAAAAGTGAAAGTTTGATATGAACGAGGTGTGGTGTTCTTATTCGATCAAAATGGCAAATACTGAATGAGCGATTTGGAGCAAGTTGAAGAATCCGCTATAAAATACTACCAAAGGAGTTTCACTTCCATCGAGTGCACTAAGTTGCGCATGCGAGTTTTTTTTGAATATTTTTGTCCTCCCTGGCCATTACATTATTTTAGTCCATATTATACCAGTTTTTCTAAGACAAGTATTCGATTTTTCTCGAAGAACTTTCGTAAAACTCGAATATTATCTCTCATCATTAAACGAGAAAATTTTTTTGTAAGATCAATTAAATTCCTGTGATATTCTCTGACTTGTAGACTCTAAATTATAGAACTATTTGATTTTATTTACTTTACTAGGCCGAGCTTTTCGCATCCACTCATGTTGTGCGTGTTATATTTGTACATTCCATTACATTCATTTGATTTGATATTAAATGAAAAACAACTAATAAAAATAAATACACATCAGAATGTTGGACTATAGTACTTCTTATAAAAATGCATACAATAACTAATTACTTAAATATAAAATAAGTTCAGAATAACTCTTTACTAGGCAATTAAATTACGTGCTATGTTCATCGATTGTAATAGAGGAGATTGAGACTAGTGCCTAAAGACTACTACGTAAAACTATTTCCTTGAAAAAAATCAATCTCCCACAAAATTTTGAGTTCTATTATGAACTAATAATAAAATATTAAAATAAATAAAAGATGCGTCATTATGGCAGCAACTTCACTCTGCGATCAAAGTAAAATAAATACAGGAAATCTTTCAAACACACGCTCCTAAAGAGCAACCTAAACAAATTGTTAATTATTGTTTTTGGCTTGTTAAAAAGATTGTTTACTAAATATTTTACTATATATAGAATTCAAATAGAATTTCTCGATGAATTGAGAATTAAATTAACAAGAACAACATTTTATATGTATAATATGAGTAAGTTAAAAAATACTCTTTCAATCACGCAAGCTCTTAAAATATTTTTGACATTGTTTTGAAAAAGAAAAGTTACATAAAAACTATAAAAGATAATGAAGTCTTTTTTTGCCAAGATAAATAAATGCTGAAATAATTGAGATCAATGCGACCTTAACGGTGGTCAAGGTGCTGGCACAGTGGTGAATTATCACTCTTTCATTCACTTCTATATGCAAATTATCTGTTAGATAGATGCAAAAATATTCATTTTATTCACCTATCGTAAGATCACCTTTACTCTTTACAAATTGTATACAACTTCACAAAATAATGGGTAATAAGTAATGAAAAACAACAAAGTAAATGCGGAAGATTAATGAACAAGCGATCGATGGCGGGCGATAACGAAGCTGATGATTTCTATGACTTCTTTAATGGTTGGCAAGAATGCTTGAATGCAAGTCGTGATAGCTTTTATATATTTATATAAATATAAGTTTCGATTGTAAAACTATTTCCACATGCGTAAATATGTAGTATGTATAGTAACTATTTATAATAAATATTTATTTTGTTGGAATACGGAAGTTTACTCAACCCGTTTTTGGGTAGAAAAAGAAAAATAATCAAATTAACTAATATAAATAATTTTAAAAATAAGTAAGTGCTATTTTACCCTGACTTATTTATACTTTGTTAGATTATGTTCATAGTGTTCAGTTTCTTATGACTCAGATTATACTTAGTAGGGACATAAATACTGTTATACACATTTGATGTTATAAAATTAAAAATAAGTAATTTCTTTGGACCAATTTTTAGAAATATATTTATTGATATAAATTGTATACAAAAAGCAATTACTTATTCGAAATGCCTGCCTTTGGCCTTTACGCACGCCTTAACACGCACTGGCCAATCATCAATAGCTGCATGTACCTCGTGCATTGGAAAAGTGCTGACAGCACGAATCAAAGCAGTCTTCAGAGAATCAATGTTGTGGTATCTTTTGTGGCAAACCATGCCCTCTAAAACTGTCCATAATTTTTAATCCAGTGGGTTCAGATCAGGGCTGCCAGACGGCCATTCTTCAGAGTAAATGAAAGCTTGCAAATTGTTTTGAAGCCAGGTCTGGGTTGTCTTAGCCTTATGGGCTGGCGTGGAATCCTGCTGGAAAGTCCACCGGTTTTGGAATAGGGAATGGTTAAATTGCTTCACAACAGCTTCCAAAACTGTTTCTTGGCAAACTTTGGCCGAAGTTTTGACCGCTTGTTCGCAGAAATGCAAGTCAGTGACCCCATCGTAAGAGACACCCCACCAAACCATGACTGAAGCTGGGTGATGACCCTTTTCGACTCGTGGGATCAATTCAGATGCTTCCTTAGATGACCGTGCATACACCCAATCATTTTCTGTGCAAGTTATCAGCGTGTTTCACCAAAAGACGTTTGGATTTTTCTACCCTATTTTTTCCAAAGCTGCAGTCAACATGAGACTAATCCCAAGTGGGCGGAGCGTTTTGAAATTTCGCCTTTTTTCATTTCACACTTAGAGTGCTATAACAGCGATACGGTTCTCATTATCTGACCACTCCATGGTGAAAGCTGACACAATTTTAAATTCCCGTTACAGATTAACGCTATAGAGGTTAACTTTCATAAGCCATGTGGTAATAATAGCGTATGTTCAATAACACTATTTGAATGGGTGTGTTCAATGTTGTAAC
The DNA here is from genome assembly GCA_958295655.1 of Palloptera scutellata. Classification (NCBI taxonomy): domain Eukaryota; kingdom Metazoa; phylum Arthropoda; class Insecta; order Diptera; family Pallopteridae; genus Palloptera; species Palloptera scutellata. Next base: position 112,665,347 of record OY282449.1, on the reverse strand, counting down.
AGTATTTATGTCCCTACTAAGTACTAATTGTAGAAAACCTAGAGTTCATGGAGATATCTATTCCAATTACTTAAGTGGGGAATTCTTTTTTATAATAGTCTTTTTGTAGTATACATTGTCGAACATGATTTTCTGCTGGTCTGCAATATTAAAACCCTGTTCTATATATATATATTTATTGTTATTCCCTTTTCACTACTCACCTCACAAAAATATTGTTTGATTTTTATGATTTTGCTTAACCGTAAAAATTATTTTACTATTTTTATTTCTATCCTCAAAATGTGGTCGCTGTTGTGTAGTGGTAGTGTGTTGGACTGCTACGCAGAGTGTCCGGGGTTCGAATCTCGGCACAGGCAAAATCGAAAAGTAGAAAAAAAATTTGCTACACGGCACCACCTCTTGGCAGGCAATGGCAAACCTGCAAGAGTAAAAATTGCTATGAAAACTGTAGGTCCCTTCCATGCATGTACAAATATAACACGCACAACATGAGTGGATGCGAAAAGCTCGGCCTAGGCCCTCCATGGGTTGTTGTGCCATTAAAAGTAAGTAAGTAATCCTCAAAAACGATAATTATTTCTTGAGTTAAATTTTCTTACTCGGGAATACAAATTAAGGTTTGAGTTTAATTTTCTAGTTCATGAATATAAACTAATATTTGATTTTTCTTATTTTTTTTTCGAAATCAAAAACTCAAAATGTTATACATGTGATACCTTTTTCTGATATTTAGTTTATTCAGTTTAGTCTATGGAAGTTACATCCTTAAAGACTAGAAAACAATTCATCCTTACCTGCTAGATGGAGTAATTAGGATCTAGAAGTGACAAATATGAGCTTAATATACATATAATACAAAAATAAAGCAACACTCATAATTTCAATGAGACACAGTTTAAGTCTTGATTTTGAAATTGAAACATCTAAAAAATGTTCTACAGAAATTTTGTTATAAAGCACTAAGGCCCTAGTAACATATTCATTTCCAATACAGTTTCGTTAAGCGTTACTACTATTTTCTACTATTAATTTTTAAACCAGATTGACATCAGATAATAATTATTAAGGGTATTCAATGAACTGTATAAGTTTACTTTTACTTTACTTTACTTTTTGGTGAAATTTTTGGCACATAGTAGGTTTGTTAAATTTTAAAATATGTATAAAATATGAGATCATAATTTCTTATTTCAAATGTTTCCGGTTTTCTTCCAGCTGTGCTCCAAACGACGTCGTTTTGCTTCAATTATCTGGAACAATAAATCACTCAAATAAAATAAAAATTATTCGTTGAAATTTCCTTACCGCAGTCATGGCCAACTTTGAGGGGAAAATCTATTTATGAAAGTTTACGAGAAATTTCATATTTTACTTTCATATTTTACTTTCAGAAATTTGTGGTATTTTTTACCGTGATTATTTCCTAAAATTCTAAGGCTCATGAGAGATTTTTTAAACTTTCAAATAAAAAATAAATAATTGTATGAAAACATCATGGCAACTACGACTAGTACAAAGAGCTGCAAAAGATGAATTTTATGCTATGTAAACGATTTACACCTCAAAATTGAAGAGGTAAATTTGTAAATGTGAATTTGTTTTTTGCATTATACGACAGAGTAAATTTACATCATATACGTCATTTACGACGCATTTACGTCTTTGATTGAATACCCATATTATCTTGAGTTGTTTTTCAATTTGGAAAAATTATTTTACCGAATTTGGTAAGTTCGTCTTGTGAGATTATATCTATTTAGAGTATTAAACAGTCTTAATCAACATTAGGTTAGGTTTGTCATAGAGAGAGAATAATAACAATGTTTAGAACAGGCTGATCAGACGATCATTTCAGAATCAGCCTGAGGAATCGTGTCTGTGATCTGAGTGGTAAAACCCGTCTAAAACATTAGATATTATAATTAATCAAATGAGCATTTAAATAATTTTTCTTTCTGTTTATCATGTTTATGTTTTTTTTACATTGCTTATAATGATTACGTACGCTGATATAGGTTGTTTGCCTCGAACCTTTTTCCCAATTAACGTCTATATTTCAGTTTTATGTGTTAGACTTAAACAATTATCAAACTGCCCACGTCCACATAAACATAATTGTGTAATTTGTCACAATATTTTAACAATTACATAAACATTTATTAAATTATTATGTTGAGAAATTTTTTTTTGATTATTTTATGCAACGTAAATCATAAACGAAAGGAAAATCAAAGGTAATCAAAGCTCAAAGTTTTAACAAATTCAAACTAAAAATCCAATTACTCGTAGATACTTACATTGAATTAATTTCGCGTTTATGTAGTCATAATGTGATTTTCAAATGCTCTTTATGGTTGAACCTCATCATAATCATAGCCGAATTACTTTGAACCTTTTTCAAGTGACTGCGATTTTGTGCCTGCATGAATACATTTAGATAAGATACTGAGGAAACTCGTACCTTTGCTGCATGCTAACTGCTGCGGTCGGTCTTACGTAGTTATTGCACTCTAGTATCTTAAATTAATGTGCTTAACGAAGCGGAACTTTTATTTTGTATTAAAAATTCAAAAAACATTAGTATTTGTAAATTCTGTGTTGTTCTCGTCGTTGTTGTTGATGTTGTTGAAGTTAATGTCGCGCTTTTTGACATGAGCGTAAACTAGTAGCTAAATCTTTATTGTTCGAAGTGACGCAATTTCGAAAACAAAAAGTTGTGTTTTCAGTTTCAAGATTTTACATACTCATGTCTTGTATGTATTTCGTAATTCATTCGGGAAATTGCATTAATTTTGATTGCGTTTCAAATCGATACTAATAAATTTATAGCGATGTGAAATTTGTACAACAATATATGCGACTTTCTAAAACTTTGGATAAATGGCAAAAAGTAAGACCAGTAAATTTTACTTAAGAACCGGTGATTAATGTTGAAATGATACCTTTGTCCCTAAGGTTTTTCTTCCAAACTAGTTTATTGATGATATTAATTTTATAAAGGGTGTCTCAATAAGAGTGCCGTCTATGATTGTTCCTATTATTAAAAATGGAACGCTACACAAAAAACAACGTGTTATCATTTTGTGAAAACCCATTACAAAAAATGGGGAAAATTATGCAGCATGTGAATGGTATTCGTTACAGGACCGTGATAACGGAGCTCTTGTGGCCGCAACTGGACGGTATAGATTTGGATGACATATGGTTTCAGCAGGACGGCACTACCTGCAATACTTCGCATGAAACAATCGATTTATTAGAGCAATGATTTCTAGACCGAATCAACTTCTAAAGTTCCGATTTCTATTGGCCACCAAGATCATACGATTTAACGCCGTGCAGTCTCTTTTTCTCTGGGGTTTTGTGAAATCCCAGATCTATACGAATAAAACTCAAACAAGTCCTCAGCTCAAGGTCGAGATCCAATGCATCATCGGTGAGATACATGGAATCAATTCTTTCTCAAAATTTCATTCAAAGAGAAAGGGTTTGTTATCAGAGCCTCGGAGAACATTTACCGGATATTTTGCTTTACTTTTAATGGCACAACAGCCCATGGAGGGCCTAGGCCGAGCTTTTCGCATCCACTCATGTTGTGCGTGTTATATTTGTATGTGAATGGAAGGGACCAGGACCTACAGTTTAATCCCGAATTCGAACGGCGAAGTGAAAAGCTTTTCACAGCAATTTTTACTCTTGTAGGTTTGGCATTGCCTGCCAAGAGGTGGTGCCGTGTCGAAAAATTATTTATTCTACTTTTTTTGATTTTGTCTGTGCCGAGTTTCGAACCCCGGACACTCTGCGTAGCAATCCAACGCACTACGACTACACCACAGCGACCACAGGATATTTTATTCTATACTTAATCGAACCATGACTAAAATGCAATAAGAATTTCAACACTCGCTCAAAAGATATGTGTTTTATTTTAAAATTTAATCGAGCACTCTTATTGGGACACCCTATATGTACATGATGTAAACAACTTGCGTGTTAATATTTTCTTATATACACGAATAACGAAAAACAAAAACAAATAAAATGCGCTCACGCAAGCAAAAATATCAACACACACACGGACATTCTTCAGAATTTAAGCGGATACAAAATCTGTATCTGGTAGATACAAAACAGAGGCACCAGCAACAACGTGTTTGTTTAAAATATAAATGCCAGCAATGGGAAAATCAAAACATTTGTGACTCGTATATAGTTGTTGCTGTTGTTTTAATGTGTCTGCTATGCACATATTTACATACTAAGTAGTATTTATATTCATGAATGACTCTTTTTGTCGGAGGTCAAGTTCAGGGAACACCATCGCACTTTACAAGCTGCTTTTTATTTTTGTAGCTTTTGGCATCCAAAAATAAGTTAATTTTTTATTCGTTTATTTGTATTGTGAATTCGTAAAACGCTCACGTGCCACTTCACGATTTTTAGGGGACAGACGAACATGTTACGACTAAGTACTCGAATTGAGCAGCACGGAAATTCAATGTTGTTGATTTCCGATTTCGATTCTTGAGTGTTAATTCGTTTGATTTGTTGCGAAGGCTACTCTATTCTAATATGTTGAAATGCCGTTTAACATTATTAATTAATTATATATTAAATTATATCCTTACTAAATTGTTAACTTTGCTTTGTTTCATTGCAGATACCATCCATTGTTGGCTTCTTGAACTTGGATTAAATCAAGCAGCAACAGCTACAGCAGTTTTATTTCATGCTGTTGTTGTTGTTGTTCTGGACAAAGCTAAAATCGGAGTAAAAATGAAAAATCTAATCTTAACTTCGAGTCAGAGATTGACATAAAAGGCTGAAATTGAAAATAAAACTAGAAATGTTTAAACCTGAACTTAAATAAGCAAAAATAAATTGATGTTAAATTTTATTATTAAGATTTTCATTTTAAATGTAAATTAAATTACATCAATAAAAAGTTATTTTAATCTGTATGTTTAGTTTACATTGCAATGATATGAATATACAGGGTGATATTGAGACTAACAAAAGTTTGATAAAATGGTTGAAAAAAAAAAAATTTTAATAAATATTTGGCTCCCACAAGGTAAATAAATCAAAATATAATACATTTATACTTCAAAGTCAAGTGGTCACCGTGGCGTTGTTGGTAGTGCTCTGGGCTACTACGCAAAGCGTCCGCGGTTGAAATCTTGACACAGGCAAAATCAAAAAGTAGAAAAAACAAAACATCTTGGCACCCTATGGCAAATCTACAAGAATAAACATTTCCTAGAAAAAGCCTTTCTCTTCGTTCGGGTTCGGCATAAAACTGTAGGTCTCTGCATTCCATGTACAAAAATATATCCCGCACAACATGAGTGGATGACGAAAGCTCGGCCTAGGCCTTTCATAGGCTGTTGAAGAAGAATAAGAAGAAGACTTCAAAGCCTCTTGAATTAATATAGAAGACTCATTTATTATATTTTTTTGTAACTATTTTAAAACAATACTAAGATCCATTAAGTAAATGCTTGGAAATTTTTGAATCGAGCATGAGCATTTAATTAATTTATGTTAAGAATAGGTGATTAAATTGAAATTTTAATCGGTGATCACTAGGGTAAGGAATTTCCGGTACTAAAAAAACGAAAATATGCGCTTATAACATGCAAAAATATGCAACAGAAATTGTAAAAATGCACAAAAACAACAACAAAAATTGTTCATTCAAAAATTTTATTTTAAAAATGTTTGATACTAAAACAAATAAATATTGTATGTCATTTAATAAACAAAGGACAAAAACAATTAATTTAAATTTATAAAAGAAATTTTTAAAAAACAAAAAAAAATATGTCGTGATTAAGCTGTTGGAAATAAATAGAATTTGCACATCCCTACTTAATTTAAAAAGTTTAAGTCAAATTATCGCAGTACATGTGTGTAAATTATCATGAGATCAATCTTTAAACAATCTTCTAAACAATCAAATTTTGTTGTAAGTTTTCAAAAACAAAATATTTCTGATTTCGTCTTAAAAAATTGTTGTACTAAGAAAATTATCGCTCAACATCAACAGACAATAACACAATATGGTAATTCATTTATAGAATATTTAGTTTTAAATCTTTTTTTTTATTAAATTTACAATTTTACTTTTATAAAAGTGAACAAACTTATTAAAATACATACTAAAAACGTGTAGGCAATCAGGCAATGGAAGCAATTTTTTCGAAAACATGCAAAAAACATGCATTCATTGTAAAATGAGCTGAAAAACTGTGCATATTCCGAAAAAATTCAAAAAGATGCATGTCAACATATAAAATATGCACTAAAAATTAAATGACATTAAAGGAAATTTCAGAATTCGTAAATATAACTTAAGCTCTTAAATTTTGAGATGCCCAGTAAAATCATTATTGCACCGAACGCTTTTCTTACCCCCACACCAAACACGATATACTGGGTGAATCATACACCGAGCACAAGAGAAACTGTGATATGTCTTCTTTTCTTTTAATGGCACAACAGCCCATGGAGAGCCTAGGCTGAGTTTTTCGCATCCAATCCTGTTGTGCTGGTTATATTTGTACATGAATGGAATGCGATATGCACACCCAATAATGTTTCGAATATAACAACGGCCTAAGATATTATTTTCCAGCCCATCTTTCTCTTCTCCCATCAATAGTAGATAGTCTCTCTTAGCAAGGATAAGGAGGATATCATAACTGTGGCATGAACCGTTCCGCCATCCAGTAGACGCCCAAATGATTGGCCAGGACAGCAAAAGGTCAGTAAAATGGTGAAGGAGGTGAGCTTAATATGGGATTTGACACAGAGAAAATTGCATTTAAGTATTAAGAGCCATTCCCAATAAAGTGACTGTTATTTGCTGAATCTTACTTCTATCAGCAATTATCTATAGAAACTTTCCCTTTTAAATGTATCTTGCTTAACTGCCACACTTATTTAAATGCCATTACATTTTATGCTCCAATATAAAATTGCCTGTAATTTGTTAATCTTAAGTGCCATTTTAAATATTTGTATATACATAGGTACATATTTATCATATTTAATGATAAATTCGTTTAATATATGGTCATTTACATCGTAAGTACCTCAAGGTACTTAAGGGAGATTTTTATAAATACCTTGAGGTACTAAAGCGACTTTCTTTTAAGTGTCTGCATCGCGTATGTCCCTTAAAAGCTTGACATCTTCAGCAAAGTTACTTAATCGGGGTTTATTGCATAGTTAAAGACAGACCACTTACTTGATTCCTTTGTAAATCTCACCAGGACCGATTTTGTATTATTCGTCAAAAATGTTGGGTGAGTATCACAGCCCTACTAATTTCGAAGTGGCATCATCATTAAAAGCAATATTGTCGGTAGATTGTTTGCTCGATCTCAGACTCTATGGATATTTTATATTTATAGTGTCGTCCGATGACGTTGAGAGGTTTTTCAAAAGACAGATAGGTACTTCGTAAGATTTATAACACATTCCATTAGAAACACCAGGCATAAGGAGACCTGACTGCATTTAACCTTATCAACTAATGGTCTAATGCGACGTTAGGGGTTCTTCCAAGTTCAACATTTTGAAAAATTTACCACTTTCTTTTGCATATTTCGTGTATAGAGGTTATTAGAAAGGGGCCTTATAAATGTGAACTCTGTGGCGCTGGTATAGCTAATTGAAACATAAGTTTCTCTAATCATGTTTAAATTTGTAATGGAATGATTTGAATATTCATATTGTAAAGGGCCGAGGGCTATGCGTCTCCGGGCGAGGGGGATCTCGAGGGAAGTTGAAAGTACTTTACTTTACTTTACTTTTGATGGCACAACAGCCCATGGAGGGCCTAGGCCGAGCTTTTCGCATCCACTCATGTTGTGCGTGTTATATTTATACATGAATGGAAGGGACCTACAGTTTAAAGCCGAATCCGAACGGCGAAGTGAAAAGCTTTTCATAGCAATTTTTACTCTTGTAGGTTTGCCATTGCCTGACAAGAGGTGGTGCCGTGTAGAAAAATTATTTTTTTTACTTTTTGATTTTGCCTGTGCCGAGATTCGAACCCCGGACACTCTGCGTAGCAGTCCAACGCACTATCACTACGCTACAGCGACCACTCACAGTTGAAAGTAGTCGTGTATAAAAAAAGAAAGGCCGCTGTAAGCGTTCTAACAATACATACTTAGTATACAAAATTTGATTGGGGCGTACCTTTTCCAACTTGGGTTGGTCGCTGCGGTGGACGACAAAATGTCTAAAGATTGAAAAAATATGCCCACTATTCTCTGCAAACTTAACAAAAGGAAAATCGAGCTGGTAAGGGTTGCCAGGATTATAAAAAATGAACTTAAACCTAATGAACATAAAAATTATTGCTCCAGGCCTAAACACATATGGAAATCATAAAAAATTTCGGTATAGGTTTAACCTTAGTATTACTCCTTCTGATATGATTATAATATGATAGAAATAAATTGTATTATTTACTGTTACTGTTTTTGTATTTTAATTTGTTCATGTTATTTACAAATTATTTTTCGGTTCAGTTTAACACTAATTAAGCTTTGAGTTGGTGTATGAAATTATTAATAGCAAATACAATAACCCTTTTAGATTTGTGCTGTGCTTTTCAAATGCTGCAGTTTGAGAGACCATGGAAAACCATTAAATTTTAATGTTGCCACATAAAATAAAGTTATACTCTATTGTGGATATTAATTAGGAATTGAAATGAAAAGTAGACAGAAGAAGACAGAGCTGTATTTAAAATTATTCAAATATTTCAATTTAAACTAGAGTTAAGAGAAAAGAGAACTAGAGAAAAGATTAAATTTTTAAAAGACTTCTTGGATGCATTCTACGTAGACCCCAGAAATTGCTGCTACAGGTGTAAAGTCACTGAAGTTCTTCTTAGATTCAGTTTTCTTTAAGATTAAAACTTTTTTTTATAAAGCTTTAAATTGTTACCGAGCTTTAAAATACGTTCATTACTACATAGTATCTCTGTGAGATGAAACGTTACTATTTCGTTTATGGAAATATTTCGTTATTGATCGTTATAAGATCATCAGATTGATTCTAATGGAATCCACTAAAGTATTACTTATTTGTCACTGTATATGTAGCTTTTACATACTTCTCTTATCCATTCAAATTTATTCTTTATAACCGCATGTTTTGGCTACATTTGAACAGACTTTACTATATGTGACATACATAGTTCATATATTGTATAACTAGAAAATTTAAAGATTAAACACAAAACAAGTTCTTGTATTGCAAACAAAAATATTAACAATTATACAAATTCTTTAGTTATGTTAATCAAGAGAAACTTCCATTTACACAAAATACAAAAAAAAAAACAACAAAAAAAAACATAGGGTAAGTGAGTTAATTGAGTATCGTAAATATGTAAAATAAGAAGCAATTATGTTAACATTATTAACAAGTTCCTGCTTACTTATTTAATAATAGCTGCATTTCATTGGCCATCTAGCTTAACATGTGGCAATAAAATGGTCAAGTTGTTAAGTCCCTTCTTTCATGTATTGTTGTTCACAATGGTGATGGAGGTGAAACAGTTTAAGAAATATCGATAACAATAGAAACGATTGCCGGTCATTGCGGTTAATCGTCGGAATTGTGTTTGGTTTTTTACACTTCGTAAGAATATTTAACAATTAGAAGACAAATAATGGCAAATATTTTATTGATTAAAATAGCCTAACAGCGTTAGTAGGTATTAAATTATAAGCGCACCTTACACGGTCAATATTAATGACATTATTTGCAAATATTGACATTTTTAGTGATCGTTTAAGGCAAAATATCTCTCCATTATTTGGAGTGATGATGCGTGATGGGAAATATTGACGGAATTCAGAAAATTCTAATTTTTGCTTCCATTACTAGCAGTAATGTAATTTTTGATGACCGTACAATAAAATTAAAATGGATTTAAAAAAAAAAATTATCGAGCACATCCCTACTGGGAACTGATCTCTTTATTTATATTTGAGATTTTGTGCAAATTTTGTTATTAAATAGAAAATAAATGTTTATTTCTTTGTTTATTTAAATTTGTACTTACTTTTTTTTCGCTGTCCGACATTTTCATATGTATTGTATAAGTAGATCCTGTGTTTTAATTCTTATGCTAAACTGTTCTTTTTTCGTTCGTTATTGGCAGTTCAGGGTAGGGATTTTGTGCAAACTAGGGATGTTAAGCAACATAATAGCTATACATAGCAGCTATAATTAAACGTATTATCATTGCGATTTTTGTTGTTGTTATCCCATACAATTATCGCTAACTAGTTATTCATAACTAGTTGTGAGTGGTAAATAAAACGCAGCTAATAATATAGTTAATATTTGCTCTACTTCCTGATGAATAATCTCATATCATATCATAAATAAATGCTTGCCAAATTACAACAATTCATTAAGAAAAATCTTAATAATTATAATAATAATAATAAATTAAGTAATAACCAGTTGGTACTTATGTACATATTTTCTTATTTGCTGCACTGCATTTATAAATAATAAAAAAAATCAATTACATAATTACATCGCTTGCCTATGTTTAAGTTTCTGCAACTTTTTGTGGTTAGTAGTTGTGATTGTTTTTGTTTTGTTTCGATTTCACATACAGATGATGCAGCTCGTTGGTTTTTTGTGTTTGCACCTCGATGACTACAGAGGAACAAAAACAAAACCAAGTAAATGTAAGAAAAAAACAACACGTTAAAAGCAAAAAATCAAAATAAATTAAAATTTAACCAAAAGTCGACAACAATATAAAATAATAATAGCAATAATAATACTACAATAATAGCAATAACATCAGTAAAGCCTCAGAAACATACAAAAAGAACAAACAAATAAGCAATCGTTAGTATTGTGTGTAGTACTGTACTTACTTTAATACATACGATCATGCATACTAGGTAGCTACTGAAGAAACAGCTGAGTCTCAGCAACAACCACCAGCAATCAACAACAGCAACGAAAATATAAAGCAATAATATTCTAAGTTGTATCAACATCGTGTGGCATGACAGCACCAACGATGGCTGATTTTTAAGAATGATTATAATTAACCTTTTCATTTAGTGCCATGTATAATAAGTAAATAACCTGTGCTTTGAGTAAGTAACGAATAACCGTAGGTGGTTTTCAATTAGTTATTTCATAATGTCGGCTTATGTTATTCACTGTGTTGACATAGGTGCTGAAAAATGTATGGAACCGGCTGGAACGGGTTTTCTGGCACGAAGATTTTTAATTTTTAAATTTCTGCCTTGATTATCTAAGTTATCAATTGGATTTTCTGAATCAGAGAAGTATAATTTCAAAATTTACCGTTGATTATTGCATTCTGAGCTGAACCTTAAGAGCACAAAATATGACATTAAAAGAAGAACTTCAATAATTTTGCTTGTAACTCTGCTTAAAATCATCGGTGAATGCAGTAAGTTTAACAAAAGCAAGCAGTCAACCTACCAATTTTGATATAGTCCTAACAGATATGCTCTTTAACTAGCAAACCTCAAAATTTACTATAATTCCAGATCTGGTAAACAGTATAGCACAGAATTTTGTTATTACACTCGATATTGATCAGTAGCTTCAATGCCAAAATCGCTTGAGTGCCGTGTCAGTTTTCATGAATGGGAAAGTAAACTTAATGAAGTGAACTGCTCTCTTAGATGCTTCCGTTTCTAGAAAATAATCTAAGTAACCGAGCTGCGAATTCACTTATTAAGATATCAAAAATGAGTAATCGAATACTAAATTTCATCCAGCACTGCCTCCTCCCCCATAATAAATAAATAAAGAAGAATATGGAAAGAAATGAAACAGATCAAACCGCGACGCATACGCTTTCATTGTGTCAATTTCAAAGCCAATTAAGCGCGCTTACCTCAACTTCGTTTTACACCGCAGTAGAGACAACCACAAACTTCACTCCACTTCACTTCATGAACTAAACTTAAGAAAACTGAAAAAAAGTGATTTTTAGTTTTCAACAAAAACCAAAAAAATATACCACGAAAATTGCTAAACCTCATTAAGTGAATTGGCCAAATGTGAAGACATCGGCAAGTCGCAAGTGAAGAGACAAGTGTACGTATGCGCATGCGCGTGTGTGTACTCGTATGCATATGAATTGGATGAATTGTACGAATCGAAATTTAGGGCAGCACATGTGTGAGCGATGATTGCTGCAGTGCGATGGCGATAGCGATGGCGGTGTAAGTAATTGGTTTTGAAAACGTTATTTAATTTAGTGTGTGCTGTTGCTTTTCGTATTCAATGCGTCGCATTTTGTGACTTGGAATTGTATTGTTGGTGGTAACAACAGCAACCACCAACGTCAAGCAGCGTTTAGGGTCTCATGTGAGTTTCGAGTTAACAAATTAAATGCCTTCGGTTATGGTTGATGCGCCCGAGCGAGAGCTCACCTCACCTCATCTCATCTCACCTCGCCAGCTCATGCTCCCGCTCATACCCATCACAATAAGTAGTAAACATAAATAATTGTATGAATGAATTAGTTTTATTTTAATGTAACAATCCCCTGCTTTAAATTGTAAAGGGTTCATTCATTTTGTGTACAATATCATTTTTGTAAATATCGCAAAGTTTAACTCTTTGAAGAAGTGACATTGTCATATTTTTTTGAACTACTGGGAATTTTTATGTATTTTCCTAGTCCATAGGGAAGGACATACCCATTAAAATAAGCTTATATACATATTAATTAAATTAATTTAATTTATTTGAGGGGGAAACACAGTATTGTGAGTATTTGATTTATTGAGGAGTGAGGTTTAACATTATATTATAACCAATTGAAAAATACATTTTCACAGACATTGAAGCTCTGTCTGCTCGAAAAGTATGTACAGTTAGAAAAACCCCGAATTGAATGTTTGTTATTCAATAATCATGCTATATTATGGTGAATTAACAATTTCTTTCTTTCTCTTTATAGGTGTCCTGTGATTCCATTTCCTCTCTCATGCTTCTTTCTTTCTCCCACCTATCAATCTTCCTTCCAATCAACATTCATAGGGGAACACTCTGCATTCATAGGGGAACACTCTGTGTGTTGCACTCATTCTTCATTCCACAATGAATTTTGCTATCGATGTTTTTAAAGGAGACCTAAGGATATCCGATTTATAGGTGCTCGTTAAAATCTGCGAGAATATTGCTGTGGAAGGAAATAACTAACGACATTGAAAGCTTCAGCAACTCCAGGTATTATAATGTACCCTCCAGTTCAAAAACTTATTGATAGCACAGACGTAAAAGAGAAGTTATGTAACCAAGAAGGAAATGGGATGAAATAAAAACTATCGTTAAAGTTTTATAGCGGCTCTATGATTAATTAAGTAATATTACATTACTTAGGAGAGAAGGGCTTAACCTATTGCAATAACTTTAACTGGCGAATATCGAATGATTAACTCAGTATCATTCGGGCTGTTTTCTGTTGATGGAATTACTTGAATAATATATTACATATATAATATGTATGTATGTAGTTCCGAGTATCGAGCCCAGCTGCGTTAATATTTCCCCAACATTGGTCGTTAGGGCCAATAATTGATTTATACCAAGTTTTAAACCTCATTTGGTTCACCGAATTACGGTGAATTATAAAAGGGTATTCGAGATATGTTCCCAGATCACTTCACAATGTCGGTATCTAGTTATTTCGAAAAGCTTCAAAAGTTGTATTGTTTGAACGAAATAGCGTATACGAAAGTCGATCCAGCTGAAGCTAAACTAAACTTCTTTCATTTGTGTACAACAGCATTTTAACATTGGTTTGCAGTTTGCGCAGAATTGAAAAGCCAAAATTCGAAGCCATCTTTGCATTCATTGTTGTTAATAATGCCATAATTTAACCATTTTTTATATACCATAAAAACATATATTTTAACGTTTTCACGTTAACGTAACTTGTATTTCTGTTGTTGTTATTTCTTGTTGCTTGTTTTTGTTTTTGCTATTTCTGCGTGAAACAAATAAACAACAACAAAAGCAAACAAATGAACACACCAAAAATTGTGTAGATTTTTTACAGTTTTTAGTCGTTCGATGGCCGGGAAGCCGCAAAGTTCAATTTCTGTTTATTACGTTGGTTACTACCACGAGTCGGGTGTCGTCGAATGTCGGGACAACAAACATATGTACAAAGCGAAAATAAAAACTTAGTTCGATAAAAAATAAAGAAACAAAATGAAATAGTAAAGAATTATGCTGGAATGTTTCCATGTCGTAGTGAAATTTAAAATTGTACCTTGTAAATTTACATAAATTTGCATGCTACACGAGCAAGCGACCGAGCGAGTCCAATACACGCTTATTATAGGGTGCATGGGCATGATGTTGGTAATCTTTTGGGCAATTGTCAATTAAAACTAATTAAAACGGTAATATATTATCGGTTGATTGAAGTTCAAACCACACGTCAAAATTGTGTAATAAAGTTAAATGGTTGTCGCTTTTTTGTTTTGTTTTTTGTTATCATTAATGCGATTTTTTACTTTTATACGAATGCATATACATATAGTTATATGTATAGGGTGTCCCAATAAGAGTGCACGATTTAAATTTTGTGCCACTTTTTTTTCTGTGGAATTGGCAGCTCTGAAATGTAACTGCTGTCGTCTACGATTTTTCCGATTATTAAAATTTGGTACGCTACACAAAGAAACAACGCGTTATCATTGTGAAAATGATGACGGAAATGCAGTGACTGTGAATGGCATTAGTTACAGGAACTTAACAACATGAGTTCTTGTTGCCTCAACTTGACGGTATGGATCTGGACGACATGTGGTTTCAGCAGGACGGCGCCACCTGCCACACCGCGCATGATACAATCGATTTATTGGAGCAACGATTTCCAGACCAAATCTCTCGAAATTCCGATGTTACCAGCTCACCAAGATCGTGCGATTTACCGCCATACGATTTCTTTCTTTGGTGTTTTGTAAAATCCCGGGTCTATGCGAATAAGCCACAAGCAATTCCTGAGTTCAAGGTCAACATTCAACGCCTAATCGGTGAGATAGAGCAACTTCTTCTCTTCGTTTAATGGCAGAACAGCCAATGAAGGGCCTAAGCCTACTGTCTTACGCCGAATCCGAACGGTGAAGTGGAAACATTTTCTTAGGCATTTTTTATTTTTGAGTAGGTTTGCCTTTGCCTGCCCAGAGGTGGTGGCGTATAGGAAATTAGTCTTTCGACTAACTCTGCGTAGCGAACCAATGCACTACCAACTACGCTACGGCGACCACAGAAAGAGCAACATATTTGTCAAAATGTCATCGAAAATTTCATTCAAAGAGCAAGGATCTATCATCAGGTCCGCGGGGGCCATTTGCCGGATATTTTATTCCATACTTACTTACTTTACTTTTAATGGCACAACAGCCCATGTACATGAATGGAAGGGACCTACAGTTTAGTGCCGAATCCGAACGGCGAAGTGAAAAGCTTTTCATAGCAATTTTTACTCTTGTAGGTTTGCCATTGCCTGCCAAGAGGTGCCGTGTAGAAAAATTACTTTTTCTAATTTTTGATTTTGCCTGTGGCGAGATTCGAACCCCGGACACTCTGCGTAGCAGTCCAACCCACTATCACTACACCACAGCGATCACTATTCCATACTTAATCGATGCAATAAAAATATCACTTTTAATATTTAATTTAAATCGTACACTATTTTTGGAACACCCTTTATTTAAATACCTATCTATCACATGTAATTACTTTATGGTTTGTTGATATTAATGTTGTTGTTGTTGTTGTTGTTGGTGGTAATATTGCTATAAACGTCGCCGCGTCATTGCCATGATAAAAATGTTATTATACTAATTTATGTAAATAAACCATATACATACATGTGTAAGTTTGTACATATATATGTGCAAGCGTAGATACATACTCGTATTTATTTACCCAGCAAAAAATGGAACAGCTGTTAATCGTATTGACAACCCAAAGAAAAATTGCAAAATTCGTTTACTTTCACGATTGAAGTCTTCTTACTTACTTACTTAGCTGGTACTACAACCGATGATCGGTCTTGGCCGCCTCCACAAAGCTCCGCCAGTCACTGATCTTTCCAACGGAGATTAGGACGTCCCCTTCTGCGTGTTCCTCCACCGTGGTTCGAATAAAACACCCTTCTAGCCGGAGCGCTTTCTTCCATTCGCTCAACATGACCCAGCCAGCGAAGCCGCTGGAGTTTTATACGCTTGACTATGTCAGTGTCGGCGTACAGCTCATACAGCTCATCGTTCCATCTTATTCGATACACGTCGTCCACGCATACTGGACCGTAGATCTTACGGAGTATCTTCCTCTCGAACGCTCCTAACAGCCTCTCATCATTGATGGTCTATGTCCACGTGTCTCTGCGCCATACATTAGGACGGGAAGGATGAGGGACTTATAGAGCGTTATTTTCGTCGGTCGAGAGAGGGCTCTACTTCTCAATTGCCTACTGAGCCCGTAGTAACACCTGTTGGCAAGAGTTAGTCTCCGCTTGATCTCAAGGCTGATTGAAGTCATCACTCATTTATTTATTCTACGTAGAGCAAGAGCACTTCAGGGCACTTTTTTTTTGCTTGGTTGCTTCTAAAAATTTTTTAAGTATTTTCGCTGGGCTACACTTCTTCATATACCCATATATTTGTTAATATTGTTTTCTACATTTATTTTATATGTGCTCACCTTCAGTTACAGCGCGTAAATTTTTGTTTTGGCCTTTTCATTTTAATGTATCGAAGGTTTTCTTTGTTTATTTTCGATTCTTGTTAACTTACCATATTTTTGTAACATATTAACTAATGGACAGACGGCAGTACAGTGTTGTGCAATACTGTGCGTTTGAATTCTAAAGTCGAATGTAAGCTAAGCTCTATAGAGATATTTCAGGGTTGTTTTTTAAGTTTTGAAGGTAAGGCTTCACAATTTGTGATAACGATTTGACTGCTGAACTAGCAAGAGTTAGTTGGTGTACAAAGTTCATTAGTTCTAAGTTTTTTTCTTTGTCGAATAATAAAAATAATAAGACAAGAACGAAAAAGAACAGACCTTGTTAAGAAACAAGGAAGAAATCGGGGAATGCTGATTCGGAGCAAGGTTCGTCGAACTTTTTAAACGTTATACTAAAGAACTTTTTCAATCATTCACTGAATGAAAAGAAGTAGTTGAAGAAGGAGTTCGGATTCTGTATAGAGAAAATGAGAATTAGAGAACACAGTTGATTAGAGTATGTATGAATGGATTGAATTTTTATAAAACTAAATATATGTAATTTTAATATTTTTTAACCAAAATCGTTACAACTGATGTACTTATTGGTACTTAATGCTTTATTTAAAGGGTACTTTGTAATGCGCGCGCTTTCGCCAGTTTATAAGGCCAAGTTCAGTCTGGTCGCCCATGTACCTGGTCTTTCCAACGGAGATTAGGACGTCTTCTTCTGCGTGTTCCTCGACTGTGGCTGGAATAAAATATCCTTCTAGCCGTAACGTCTTCTTTCATTCGCTTAACATGACCAAGCTAGCGAAGCCGACTGATATTTATACGCTTCACTGTCAATGTCAGCGTACAGCTCAGACAGCTCTTGGTTCCATCTTATTCAATACACGTCATTCATTCATATTGGACAATAGATTTTACAACTTCTTACTTCTTGCAGGTGTCTTTCTCCATGTACCTTAGTAATCGATGTTGATAGTAGTAACTTTAAATACATCTACATAGTGAAGTAGACAGGGGGATATGCGGTAGATCTCATCGTATATAAATTGCTCTTGGATAATCCTTTTAACTTTCTTTTTCACTGAATTAGAAATTGTATGAGGCTAATTAGGTTAATCTCTGACTGGCAAGAAGAATCGGATTTTAAACTTCTCTAAATATATATTAGTAACCTAAACATAGTGGGGTCCTTTCATCTAGTTTTAATATATGGTAAAGAAATATGTATATTGGGAAAACATGAACCACGAGCATGTGTCAATCAATAGGAAAGAAGAGTCGATTTCTGTCTAAGTTAATTTGAGGTTAACTTTTTATGTTAAAGCTTTCAAATATTGTTAATAATTTTGTAAGAAGAACACCGCTTCCCTTCAGAAGTATAATTTGTACTGACATTCAATGATTTTCATATTGAAAATATGGGTCAGAGGATAAGTCGTAATCGTAAATATAAAATAATGTAGAAATGATTTCTTTAGAGTGGAATTCTACAGTATATAGATAACGACTTACATTTACATATACATATGTATTATTTAGATAATCTGATTAGTTTTTTAAGATTCTTTTCAAAAAACATGTTCTGAATTTATTAAACCCCAGGTTGCAGAAAGCTTCTTTCTTTTCTATTTAGTATTAAGATATCTACTTAAAATTTAAAAAGCATAAACCTTCTTTAAATTTTCTTACCATTTTTTATTATCGATTATCCCTATCATATACTCGTAACAATAACCAATTTAATCTCAATTACAAGAGAAGATATGCTGTAGTTAAACTGAAAATGCATTGTAATTACCATAATAATGAATAAATAAACTAAAAAAATTAAAATATATAAATAAAGAAAAGCACCACAAAAATTATTAAAAAAGACAATAATAATGCTTGAAAGCGAGTAGAAAACCTGCAATTTGCTTATGAATGCCACTGAATGGTGTCATTAAAAATGAAAAACGAATTCAAAAAATTATTATAACAAAAAATTGAAGAAAAATAGAATAGAATAGAGCATTCATATATTTCCATATTTATTCAAATTACTTATAAGTATATGTAGTCAAAATGAAAGTTAAAAATTGTAAAGATTAGATAATACTCCTCAGCTTTAAGACTGAAATTATTCCGTTATAAACCATAAGATTTTTCACTAAAAACAAGTCTGGTGACAACAAATTAAGACACGTGGGGAACCTACTTCATCATTTCCCATTCTAACCTATGAATTTATTATTTATAACGAAAGAAAAATACATTTTGACCATTGACGTTGATATTCTAACTCACCACGCTGATTGTCAACTTTATAATTTCTTTTATTATTTCAAACATTTATACTCAACTCAAGCTGCCAAAATCAAAAGAACCAAAGGTGAGTGAGACTTTTATTTTGTGAAGTTATCGGTGATTGATATCAACCTAAAACCAAACAACAACAGCAACCATAACAACAATATTGATAACAGTCAATTCAAAACTGATTGCAACACAACGCTGAAGAACTCGCAGTATAAAAAGTGGCGAAGAAGAAGCGCCCGAGTGAAATGAAATAAATTTGTTACGGCAGTCAATTGAGAGAAAAAAACAAACAACAAAAAATACATAAACATGATGGCAGAAAAAGAACAAGAGCAATAAATCGAAGTGTAAATGAGTAAAAAATAAAAAATAAATTAAAAATAAATAAAATTCTTCTTCTTCTTGTATGTAGTTGTTGTATAGAAAAAGAGGAATAATTAAAAAATTAGTTAAATTAATAAAGTGAAGAAAAACAGGTGTTTCTTTGCTCATGTTTTTTAGCAGAGAATTAATATTAAACTAAACAAATACGTGTCAAAATGCAGTTTCGTAAATGCAAATATAAAATTCTGCCATGAATATATACATTTGTATTTAAAAAAAAATAATTTAAATAATATTTAAAAATGGGAAGTGAAATTGATTATGAAGCCGGTTATCGCACCATAATTCGCAGTATTTCGCAGGTGTTTTATACCAAAGGAGGTGGAGGCGTAGGAGACAAATCGCCACCTTTAAAGGAATTACCGATTATGGTGAGTCACATACGAAAATGAACCTAGTTGAGTAAGATTTTTAACTGAAAATATTTTAATTAATTCTACTTTAAAGTGAAGAACTTTAACTTTGCGGTATCTATTTACAAGTAAAATGTATTTGTTATCTTTCCTTGTGTTACGAAAAACTTTTCACAAAATTTTGTAATTTACAAACAATAACTAACTGCAGCAATTCTGAAGTTTTTAATACGATATCCATGAAATGGTGAACGGTACATTACTTGTCAGTTGTGTCTACACTAGGGATATTAATTTCTGGGCTTTTATTAATCCCGGGATTTTCGCGATTTTATCATGTAATCCCGGAATCGCAAGATTAGTTCCGGAATTTTGTTTTCTTTTTAATTCAGCTAAAATTGAAAGTGCAAATTTGTATTTAATTAGTATATGGTATGCATTTGATATTCTGATATATGAATATTAATGAACAAAATATTAAACAAATAATAAATACATTTTATTAATGTAAAACAACAAAAAAACAAAAAAAAAACAAATTTTTAAACATTAGCGTAAATACTTAAATTTTTTTATTTTATTGATACATTCAACTCACAGGTTGTAGTTCTACTCGTATGAATGCAGAGCATAGTGTTGATTGGAAGGAAGATGGATAGGTGGGAGGATTAAGAAGAAGGGAGAATGAGAGAGGGACTGCAGTCGCAGGACACTGATAAAGAGATAGCCAGCCATTGTGGCAAGTGTTATGCCTTTACCACATTGAACTTCAGTTTATCAGTGTTGACTATGGCTGCATGTAGCGCCAAAGGCCGAGCTTTTCGCATCCACTCATGTAGTGCGTTTTATATATTTCTCCATTTGAAACATTCATGGAGTTTTATGTCGAATCCGACCGGTGAAGTGAAAAGCTTTCCATAGGCAATTTTTACTCTTGTATGTTGGCCATTGCCTGCCAAGAGGTAGGTGCTGTGTAGCATAATGTTTTTTTCTCCTTTTTGATTTTGCCTGTGACGAGATTCGAACCCCGAAAACTCTGTGTAACAGTCCAACGCACTACCATTACGCCACAGCGACCACAATCGTTATCTTAATGTAGGAAGACCTTAACTAACCTTTTTTTTACTATCAGGTTTTCGGAAGATACTGATGAAATTGACTACGGTTCATTCTAATAGGCAAACAATTTGATTTTTAATTAGGGTCCTTCTACATTAAGGTAACGATATGTAATATACAAATGATATTTCCTTTAAGTGGGATAAAATTCCACTTAAAGGAAATTTGTTTGCAGTGCTCGATGTGGGCCATTCATCTCAAGAGTGTTTTGTGATTTTTACCGTGAATAAAAATATCGAGAAGATAAAAAGAATTTGTCTAAAATTTTGTATTGCAAATGGAATTTCGTGTGCTGAACCGCTGAAAATATTACAGATAGGGAAAGTTTGTGGAAAGAAATATATGTATTTTGCACCACCACGACAACGCAGTAACTCCCAAGGCTATCATCATTGTGAAAGAATTTCTCGCCAAAAACTCAACAAATATTGTCGAACAACCACCGTATTTACCTTATGGTATGTGGCTCCGGCTGAATTTTTTCTCTTTCCAAAACACAGTCCATTGAAGACATAAAATTGAATTCGCGGCGAGAACTGAAGTCGTTTCCAAAAAATGTGTTTGAAAAATGTTTAGATGATTAGATTATTCGTTAACATAAGTGTATTATTTCGAAAGGGGTCTACTTTGAAGGCGATGCAATAAATTTGAATGAATAAATAATATTTTGTGTTTTATTTACCCATTACCCGGTACTTTTTTTTTTGACAGACTATATACTAACACTTATACATTCATGTACATACATATTATAAATATTATATTTATATGTAAGTAATTTGTATATTTATAAAAAAATAATTTACGCAAGTTAAGTTCTTTGGTAGTATTTTTTATAATGAAGAAAACAATTTTTTTTCCAAAAATGTCTTTCATAGAAACTGTTGCAAATTAGCAAATTTTTTTACATTTTCTTCGCCGTTTGGATTCGGCATGAATCTGCAGGTCCCTTCCATTCATGTACAAATATAACACAGTCTGAGGGGATGGGAAAAGCTCAGACTAGGCACGCCATGGGCTGGTTGTGCCATTAAAAGAAACAAGATATTATATTTTCAATTGCATAACTTTTGCAAGAAAAATTATCCTTAACTATTCCCAGGATTCATCACAGGATTTTCTGGACTTTAAAGAGAGGGTGATCCCGGGACTGGTATCCCTGGTCTACACTGACTGATTGAATAATACTATTATAACAAAAGTAATTAAGTTTTTGAAGCGTCACTTAATTTATTATAATATCAATAACGAAGTCATTCACTTGACATTAGTTGATTATACATTTCACTTCACCTGAATGCTTCCCCGAAAAATTATTCTCTTTTATATTTTTTATCTAACTCTGTTTTATCTTAAGCCATTTTAATTAAAAGTTTTAAACGAAATTAAGAAAAATGAAAATAGGCACGGAAATTGTTTTGAAGTCCACAATGCATTCCGATTGATAAGAATAACTTGTTCTTATATTTTATAGAAAGAACGATCTTTATGAGGATCATGTTCCATTAGTGTGAGTGTTTTCAATTGTTTTAAATTAATAAATATCGATATACTTAGTAGATGAAATGAGTAATGATCTTTAATGAACCTTTCAATATTTTGTGTAGAAATAAGTTATGTCTGAATTTATTACAATATATATGTACCATTTGCACTTCGAATTTTTTTATTGAGTCTGTTTTAAAGTAATTACTTTGAATCTCTTTCGATATGTCATTTCATTCTATCTAAAATTATTTAAAACTGCTGCAGGTATTCACATAGCAGCTCAGATTTTATTGAGTAAAAGTTTAGGGTTTTTGTGGCCCTTTGGATAAAAGGGCCTTAATCCATTCGATTGAATGGATTAAATATTATTCTGGCTAGTATGTATATGTTACTGATTATATATTTGATTCTATACTCAACTGATTATATATTTGATTCTAGAGTCCAGTCCGTAACTACATCTTCTAAGCTATTTTCGATTTACACACGTAGGTCAAAACTAATTTCCTTAATGTCGTAGTAATTATTGTTCTACGAAGTAGATGAATAGTCCAAAGAGAAATACATATAAAGTCAAGAGCTGACTTGTCACACAACATCACTTTTCATAACTTGTCAAGAAAGAATTTGAGTTTATGCAAAAAATTAAGTTCATGAGGAAAAACGAAACCAAATTTTTGTGTTATTTCAATGTTATCGTTTGAAATTACTTTTGATTCCGACAAACCTACTTTCCAATATCCTAAATGGCTTTAGGTTTAGACGCTGCTTTTTTACCGCCTTTTTGCTTTGTTATCATGTATAATTTCTTACTGGAGAAACATTGGATGAATCACTCACCAGATAAAGCAATAACATTTTACTTTGGGACATTTTAAATATTAATTTCTTTTGTGCTTTGCATTGTGGGTGAAAAAATTTCGCGCCATATGAAATATTGATTGATGGACTAAATATCAATTTACAAATATGTGTATATTTGTACGTAATTTCGAAGTAGGTTCTTCAAAAATTCCGATTCTTCAACAATTCGTTTTTTATTCCGAGTTTTTTGTTTCTTCTCTCAAAACACTCACCCCACTTTAATTGTCATTATGACCCAGTAGAAAATGCAAGGGATAAAATGCAATATTTGAAGAGATTCTCTGGGCCTTACCAACTGGATGATTTCATTAATTATTTTCTATATGAAATGTTTTTTTTTTATGGGGTACTCCTTACACGTAGGCTAAAATAAAAATTATTTCCGTTCGCTGCTTTTCCGTGGCACCAATTAGTCGCTCTGTAACTCTGATGGCTAACGCTTTCGTAGGTCCAAATCTCGTCAGTATAATTATTATTTATTTTTTAAATTTGTAAGATTTTTTAAATTTATTTTTAAAAAAATTTTAAGAAAAATCATTTTTCAAATGTTTTTGCACCTTTAATTGTTTACAAGTATGAAGCATATAAGTTGCCTGCTCACTTCTCGAGGAAGGAGTGCTGAATGCGATCCGTGTAAATTGATTTTGAGATGTGTATTGCACTTGCTTAGAAGCTGTGCTACAATCTCTTCTGATGGGAAGGCCTTGGCAAATTTGCTACTGGGGATGGACTCTAACTGCATACATACTTATATAAATTAAATGAATTATAACGCATACATCAGAGTGTGTGGCATAATGCCACAAACTAAGAATGACTCATAAAAAAGAAATAATAAAATCTCAACTTTATAAGTAAACAAAATAAATATATAAACAAAATACCAAAAAATAGAAAAAATTATTGTAATAATGTTATCAGCAAATTACAACAGCGAAACAAAAATGAAATTAAACAACAAACCACAAAAGAAGAGCATTGCAAAAGGGTGGCCATATTAGTACAATAAATACATTTAAAAGCAGCCAAGCGGCGAACGAGCAATCATTGCTTGTGTGTGTAGTGAATGCAACATATGTTGCATATTGTTGCAACATGTACTTGGAGCAAAACAAATGCGCGCGTGCAATGATGAATAAGGAATGCTTTACATTATTATGACTTTTGCACATTTCAAATTGCATTCACATACATACAAATAAAGGTATTTCCCTGCAACTAACAGCAGACCACTTCGCCCATGTTTCTAGTCAAACGGACTAGAAGTAGTCTAGTCAAACGGACTAGAAATATATGTAGTCCATCCATACTAGTATACAGGCTAGAACAATGTACTGCTAGACATGACCAGTTTGATGTAATAAACGTCGCTCTTGTTGACACCAAACAAACCCGATTGCACTTCGGGAGCACAATTATCTGCCTAATAGTTTATATTTAACCGAATGTATGAAATCCTGGTTTTATACGTGTATATTCTGTATTCTTAAAAAAAATAATAATAATACTGCCACCAAAACTTAAATTTACGACTACTAAAATATAAAAGTAATTTAATCGTAAACAAAAAAATAAATAAATTATAGTAAATAAATTATAAAAAATTGTGTGCGTCAGTGGCACGCCTTACAGAAATTTACTTCTTCAGAAAGTTTGCGTTTTGGGTATTCAGATTAGGTTTAGTAATCTTGAAAAACCAGATTCTATCGCAGACATTACAGGCGTGGGCGAAGGGATTTTTAACGAACATGTTTTGAAATTGTTTATGTGCTGATTTATGCAAACGATAAACCTTGTATAGTTCAGTTTGACGATGCTCTGATCGCAGGTGTGCTACATCTGGATCAATTTCATTTAGATCGTTTGCATTTCCAATGGAAAATCATCATCTTCATTAAAATATTCATACTCAAAGCATGCGAATTTATTTGCTGCATCATTATAATTATAATCTTACCATCATCATCATTATTATCATCATTATAATAATCATCTTCATTATCAAAATATTCAGCGTGTATGATTTCAACAGGTGGAAAAATTGGTCACTTGGCGGTTTCAGAACTCGTTAATGTTATGAGGTTGAGTAGAAACTTGGCAAATCTCGTCTATTATTTGTTGTGAGAAGCTGGGAATTCGGCCACATCAATGACCTTCGTCGGGACTCAATGAGATGAATGTTGTTGTAATTATTGGCTGTAATGAATTCATTCACGCTGTATCTCCGCATTAGTCTTTGCGAGTTGATTTTCAATGAAATTCTGTTGTGCCTCGAATAGCTCAATTGCTCACAAACTTTCGGTGCTAGTTTTTGGTTTTTCTTTTCACGTTAGCAGAATCTGATTTTGTTGGACCTCCATTTTACGACCAAGTCTACATTCTCGCTGTCTCAGTCGCAGTTTTTGCTGAGAATTTGATCGTAACACAATCGCCATTTGTTTGTGCCACGTGCTTGTTTTTTTTTCAAACTATAATTATTCTTTCAGCTCTAGAAATTTTTAACGAATTTGGTTGGAAATGAAAAATTTTTGGTTGAAATGACAAATTTGACGAGCAACTGATGAGCGCCCTCTATAAACTAAGTATGATTCATGCTCAGCGACCTCTATCAATCAAGTTTGAATCATACGCGAATCAGCGCCCTCTATCCTCTATCCCTCTATCACGTATGATTCATACTCGATTGATTCAGGGCGTATAGTGTACTATAGGCGTATAGTATATGCATATGTATTTAGTTTTTTGTTCACCTTTATAGGTTTTAATTTAATTATTTTTTATATTTGTACAGATGCACAGTGGTCAGTTGAAACGCTAATCATCGTATCTTTGCTGCAATGCCTTTCAAAATCATAGAAGTTCTAAAACGGTAAAACTGCAAAGTTTTTTTTTAGACGGCGCTCATCAGTTGCTTGTCAAATTTGTCATTTAAAAAAAAAATTTTCATTTCCAACAAAATTCGTTAAAAATTTCTAGAGCTAAAAGAATAAGTATAGATTGAAAAAAAAAACGAGCACGTGGCACAAACAAATGGCGATGGAAAGTTTTCATTTGAGAGATATTTTTTACTTTGGATAATTGTAAACTGATACTGGGTACCACATGTATATACACATAATTTTCATACGCAACTTTTGCTTCTTTTTTCAGTCTTTAATCACTCATTGTTTAAGCTCTAGAAATTTCCAAAAAATTTTGTTTGAAATGTAAAATTTTACTAGAAACTTATGGGTAGCGCTCTCTATCAATCGAGTATGATTCATACTCAGCACCATCAATCAGGCTTGAATCATAAGCAAATCAGCGCCCTCTATCAATCGACTTTGATTCACATTTGTGGTTACATTTGGATGCATATGTGCTGCTAGAGGGCGCTGCCCTTCATTTTTGAGATAATTTCCGTATTGCTACCCCATCATAAATATAAAAACAATTCTAAAGAAGTAAACTTCAAAAAGAAAACAAAAATTTAAATTTTATTCATGTGCCATGAAATGGTCCAATGTAACTATTTTGGTTTAGTATATAAAGACAGCACAGGATCAGTACTGGTGCTGTCCAATGACAAGCCTGTATGCAAACAACTAGTCTGTTCTCATATATTTGAACTGGACATCGATTTAATTGTGGCCCGTCGTGGTTTAGTTATAATATTAGTATAAGAGTAGACTGATTGGTTGCCGAGTTATATGTTTTTGTGTATGTATGTGTGAGTATTTCAGAACGGATGTTTGTTTATTTTTCAAGTCTTAGCTTTGTCCCAATTCTGAAATAAGTACTTAAATACATTCATGCATATATGTACGTATATACTTATTGCATATTGCGTGATGCACATATGTACATACATATATATATATATTTATGTTGTATATTTAATTTAACACAATATGAATGTGTTTGTGATGGTTTTGCTTGAACTTTTTCAATCGCATGTTTGCAATTTTTGAACAAATATTAAGTAAATGAGTTTCATAATAGCACTTTATACGTACATTGGCATATAAATACCTAGTAGGGACATAAATACTGTTACACACATTTGATGTTATAAATTTATAAATAGTTAATTTTTTTGGACAAAATTTTTAAAATATATTTTTTGATATAAATTGTATACAAAAAGCAATTACTTATTCGAAATGCCTGCCTTTGGTCTTCACGCACGCCTTAAGTCGCATCTGCCAATCATAATAACAGCGATACGGTTCTCATTATCTGACCACTCCATGGTGAAAGCTGACACAATTTTGATTTTCCTGCTACAGACTAACGCTATAGAGGTTAGTTTTCATAAGCCATGTGGTAATAACAGGTTATGTTCAATTATACTATTGGAATGGGTGTGTTCAATGTTGTAACAGTATTTATGTCCCTACTAAGTATGTTTGTAGGAAACAAGAAACAAAGGATAGATAAAGTCATTGATATTTTTAAAGAATGTCTTATAAAAGAATTGAAGAGTAATATTTTTCTTATGCATAAGAACTTTTATATTCTGTGTCTAATACATAATCGAAATATTTTGTTAGAAATCCCTCGTCCGATTTCGTTGGAATCATAACTTTACAGCCATTTCAAAGTTACAGCCACTTCAAAAGAATATTTATTTGGTTTTGAAAACTTCTTCAAAATTTAAATAGCTGTTATGCCTTTAAATCACAAATTCGTCTCACACACCACTGCTTGTAAACATTTGTGTTCGGGATGTTCGCGTGATTTTTACAATTTAATATACCTACTTGTTTCTAAAGGTGTTATAAGTGCTAAAGTAAAATATTCATATTATTTTTGTAGAAGTGATGCAATTTGTAAATTCTCCTCGATAAAACCGCAAATCTTTAACATAATATTCATAATAGCTTAAGGCGATATATGCGAAAATATAGTTACTCTACTCTTCATAGTTCTACTTAAATATTTTATTTTTTTGTGTCTTATGCGGATTCAAAACGAATGCTTAAAGTCGTTTATCAATTTTTTTATAACTCCTTTTGCGTCGACGACCTATTAAGGTTACGAGTTAAACTTGTGATTTTCTAAAAGCTCTTATGTCAAATAACCATGGATATGCACATATTTTAATATTTCCATGTCTAAATTGGATGAGTAACATGTATGAAATTTAGCATTTGCATTTATCAGATAAAGTGGGTGTGTCAATCAAATTAAAAAAAGTCGCTCTTTAAATCTATCTATCTCTCTCTCTCTCATTTGATCATTAAATGCAATCATGCCCGATCTGTTTTATTTATGAAAATTTTTTTTTCATTTTCATTTCATTAAAAAATTGTCGTGGCCCATTCATCGTCAACGCATTCAATTCTATTGTGTTTTATTTTTGCTATTGTTGTTTAATTCTATAATTGGTTACACTACGAAAATGGGTTTAATTGCCTGTCTCCGCCAATGCAGCAGCTCATTCAAGAGGCTTACTCAAGTGGCATGAAACATATTTATATTCTACTTAAAAGTGTTGCTCATTGCCAAGGTTTTTTCTTTTGAAACTTGAATTTTTCATTTTGGATTTGATTAATTCGCATTCATCGCCCTTATAAGGGTTAAGAAATTTGTATTTGCAAGATTTTATGGGGGCGCTGTGGTAAGACTTACTTTACTTTTGATGGCACAACAGCCCATGGAGGGCCTAGGCCGAGCTTTTCGCATCCACTCATGTTGTGCGTGTTATATTTGTACATGAATGGAAGGGACCTACAGTTTAAAGCCGAATCCGAACGGCGAAGGAAAAGCTTTTCATAGCAATTTTTACTCTTGTAGGTTTGCCATTGCCTGACAAGAGGTGGTGCCGTGTAGAAAAATTATTTTTTCTACTTTTTTTTTTGATTTTGCCTGTGCCGAGATTCGAACCCCGGACACTCTGCGTAGCAGTCCAACGCACTACCACTACGCCACAGCGACCGACAATGTCTTACCTGTGGTAAGACATTGTGTTTTAATAATAAAAATTACACATTGAACATTTATAACAAGATTTTGTATTGTATTCATTTAAGCATGCACTTTCAATTCTACAATAAAGAAAGAATATTTAGTATTTAATATTACCAATGAAATCTAAGACTAACTATGTATATGTATGTGAGCACTAATTTCCAGTTTCCAGCATGAACCTGAGGGAAACCTCCGATAATAGCCTACCAGTCCTTGGTAGGCTATTATCGCATTCCAATAAGATAAATAGCGTTGGTCGATAGCTTATGTTTTTGGTCGGGTATCATGATGGAGTTAGTAGATATTCCACAATACCGCAGATTATCTGAATTTTTATTAACATACACTCCGAGAGCGGGAGCGCGAGCACGGATGAAAAATATTTGCCGCGCTCTTTACTTTTGAATAATAGTTAAAGTTATAAATGAAATTGCTCCTTAGAAAACGAAGTAGGTACCAAGCTTGATGCTAAACTTGCTTCGCATAAATGAATCTGCTGGGTCCACTAATTCGTATATATCGTATATGAACGCACAAGTGAATAATATTTCTGATGACCGCTCTAACGAGTCATTTACTGTCCGATTTTTCGGTTGAGGCTCACTTATGTAAATGATGTGCTCTGCTTAAGCGTTTTTGGGAGGGAGAAATGCAAACATAAATGATATGTGTCCTTAAATAGAAGTATGCAACAGACATCTATAAATTGAATCGGGAGCAAGGTGCCATGACTAAGACCGAATTTTTATTGAGCCATCTGATTGAGCCACGTTCTGTGTATAGCTAATATGCTTGCAAGTTTGTATCACATGCACGCAGGCATTATCAAAAAAAAAAAAAAATTCGTCTTTCTGATGTTAGTACTATGGAAGGGGTCTCATAGTTTGCGTTTTAAGATTCTATATCTCACAATTTTCTTCCTTTTCCGTACCTTAATGATATTTACGAATATCCTTCCAAAATCTTCTTCCACTCTGCAGCATTTAAAGTTTACTTACATTTTAAAGCCAATTTTATCGACCTATTTTATCTAGTTCAATATATGTTAGTGCCACCGTGGCGTAGCTGGTAGTGAGCTGGACTACCAAACATGGTGCCCAGGTTCAAGGCATAGACAAAATTAACAAATTTTAACACGATATAGAAATTGCCTAAGAAAAATTTTTCACTCCGCTTTTCGTATCCGGCATAAAGCTGTAGGTCCCTTCAATTCGTATACAAATATAACTCGAATGGGTGTGAAAAACTCGGCTTAGATCCTTCAGGGGCTATTGTGTCGTTATACTGCGAATTTTTTTTTAACTATTTAATATTTTTAAAATTAAGAAAAAACATAAAAACAAAATTTCCATTGTATCATGTACATTTTTTTTTGCTAATACGTTCGCAGATATATTCAAAGACATACAAAATAAACAGATTGCTTCCGTGCTGATTAACTTCCCAGATAGTTACTTTTATTTTAAGTATTTGGTATATGTGTTTCCGTTTAATGGGCATTTTTACAATTGTACATAATTAGTTGATTGTGCGTTTCCAATTTATGATTTACAAACAAGAGCAGCACATCTCATTGTTTACATTTCTAATCCATTTGTAGAGATAAAAACAACATTATGAAGTTATGACAGCTTTTCATCGCCCGCTCTTCCTCCCGTTCAGTTCAATTCCGCTGTCATCGTTTCATTTATGCACTTTTTGTGTGCTATCAATCTTCATCAGTTGTGGTTCATTTAATTAGTTGCATCGAAATGTTTGTTATTTGTCTATGAAACTTGTTGAGTATAGAAAGAAAAAAAAAAAGAAAAGAAAAATGATTTGAACAAATGCATTTGTTTATTTAGAAGTACGCGGTTGCTTCAATTAGTCGTACATCAGTAAGTAAGTAGCTGCATATGTTTCACACTCAAATGGAAATGGAATTTAAATGTTGAATTTGTTAAGTTGTAAATAGCTGGAAAAAATTTGTTTTTTTTATTAAAATTACATATACAGTGTATGTACTGTAAATGGACTTGCTGTTTTAGGGGGGAAAGTTTGAAAGTATTTTGAACGCCAATTTGATGAGAGTTTATTGATTATGGAGGGTAAAATTTGTATAGCATACCTACTTACCATAGTTCAAACAACAAAAAATAAGTGTGTAAAATATTTCTACAAATATTCTGAAAGTGATTTGAGGTAAAAATAGGTAAAAACTTATAGGTTCATTAAAATCTTTTAATTTTGATAATTCTTTCAGATTGAGAGAATTTGACTTTTACTCAATGAGAATCAATGACTGCTATTGGTTAATTGAAAGCTCTATACCCGTTCTATACAAAACACACACAATCGAAGTTTGCACTTGTGTGAAACGATAAGAGAGCTAGTTTCGAAAGAGAATTCTAGCATGACGTGCATTGTGAAAAATTAGATTAATTATGATTTTTCATTAAAAAAATATTCGTTATGACACGATCAATAAATAATGCCTCCAATTTTCATATGGCAAACCAAACATTGCGGTTCTCCAAAATCATTTTCAATAAATAAATTATTTTTTCCAATTTCATTATATGAACATTTTCCCAGTTCATTCACACCGACTCAGCTAGTTGTTATGTGGTACGTTACTAACTGTTACCATATAAATGGTAGGGTGATTTTTTAAGAGCTTGGTTTTTGAAAAATCAAAAAAACACAGAAATTTTAAAAAAGTTAATGAAAGTCCTATTTAGAACGATAAATCAATTCCTGCCATTTACTTTTTAAAGATAACTTCACTTAAATGTTCCGCGATTCAAGTGGTCCATTCTGAAGGTCCAATTTTTGTACACTTTTTCACACATTTCGGCCGGAATCTCACCAAAGACGCGTTCAATGTTGGTTTCCAAAGCAGCAATCGTGTTTGGCTTGTTCCAACTGCTCATAAACCACACCAAACAGTTCATTTTTCGGGATGCATTGGTAGCTGCTGAATTGCCTCTGGCTGGTCTTCACTCCCAGTACGGCAATTCTGCTTATTCACGTATCCATTGAGCCTCGTCGCTGAAGACAATTTTGCGATAAAAAACACATTTTTCACAGAGCACGAATTTTGATAATAAATTTAAATTTTCTTTCAATGAATTGCATATTTCTCTTTCAATTAATTGCATATGGGATGCTGAAAACCGTTATGTACGCATCCAAAAGGCTGCCCTTTGCTACAGTCGAGAGAGTGGGGCTCTGGTTAGGGTCATACTTTTCAATATTCTGTCCATTTAAGTATAACATGCTACACTGAAGTATTAACATTAGTTTTGTCCTCTCTGCCTAGAAGCGACTTGGGTAAAAAGAAGTCTACCGACTACGCTATGTCGAGCTTGTGGTTGAAATAGCTTTATGATTCTGGTGAAAAATATAGTATCGTAGTTTTCCAAATAATTTTTACCGCATTGAACTTGCCAGTAATGACATTATCTCGATTATTTAACTTTTTTATTTTTATTTTTATTTTTTATATTTAACTGATCACATTCGAAAAGAGTGTCGAATATAGAAACGCTCCATACGCTACACTTGTACCATTAGTTTTTATAAGCTAGGTTATAAAAGTCACTGGATCGCCGTGACGTAGTTGGAAGTGCGCTGGCCATCTACGCAGAGTAGTCGGGTTCAAATCTCGGCTCAGACTGTCTTCTTTTCTTTTAATGGCACACCAATCCCATGGATGGCCTAGGCCGAGATTTTCGCATCCACTCATGTTGTGTGTGTTATATTTGTAAATGAATGAAACGAAACTACAGTTTTATAGCCGCATCGTAGGGAAAGGTTTTCATAGAAAATGTTTACTTTTGTATGTTTGCCATTTTCCTGCCAAGAGGTGATGCCGTGTAGAAAAATAGTTTTTTCCTTTTTGATTTTGCTTGTGCCGAGATTTGATGCCCGGATACTGTGCGTAGCAGGCCAACTCACTATCAAATACGCCACTGCAATCTATATAATCTCGGCTTAGCAAAAATTAAAAATTATAAAAACCATTTTTCTAAAAGAAAAATAAGAAAAAGGTGTAACAAAAAGAGAATCTGAATAGTGAAAAGATACGTGCTACGAACCGTCGTCTTCTAAGGGAAGTGGAGAAGATATCGGTTGGCCATAAATGTGGAGTAGATTATGTTAGGTTAGAGTAGTTGTCTTTTATGTAGTAGGCCACACTTAGGCCAGAACATGGCTGGATCTACAGTTTAATGCAGGTTTCGAACGATGGGGTGGAAATTTGTTATCACTAGCATCACTGCTGGGTTTGTCATTGCCTGCCAAGAATTTTGAATGAGAATGTACCACCAGACCATGAATCGAACCCGAAAGCTCACAGGTGAGAGTCTGAAAACAAGGTCGTTCTTGTGCATCCCACAAAAGACTTGAAAACGCTAACGCTAATTACGAAAATATTTCTAAAGTAATTGTTTTAACTCTGTTAGTTAAAATTTTATAATATACGTTTTAGAGTAATTAAGTGGAAAAAATTAATGAAACGTTGTACATCTTAAAATTGCGAAAATATTTTGTAATTACACTCATACCCAGATAATGTAACCGCACCCATGTACAAATAAATATTCGCGTTACGAAATACTTAAATACATACTTATAGTACATATCAGTATGTATCGAGTACCATATGTCTCTACACATGTAAATAAGCCTGACGAAATAAAAGAAGAATTAAAAATACAACCCCAATTTATCGCAATTAAGAAAGAACGAGTAAAACTATGAATAATAATAATAAAAAAATAAATAAAAGAGAAAATGTAGCAATTTTCCATTATTCATACACTGCATTCAAGCCGCTCGCTCGCGCAACAACAACAGTAGAACAATCGCATAGAGCATGATCTTTGAACTAAATTAATTAAGTACAATGATCGTAATTGATGAAACTAGCAATGCAGAGTGGAGAAAATGAAAGCGAACGATCGCAGCTAAGCAGAATCACTACTAAACGCATGCAACAATTTGAATTCAACTCTTGTTGTGGCGACTCTGATGATATTGCTGGTATCATTGCTCCGCAGATACAATATATTGTACTATAAATGAAAGCTGCAAAGATGCGATACAAATCTGTGGTAAAAAACAATAACAGCCTAAGTTGAGTTAAGATCGAGAATGTTTTTCTTAATATAGAGTTTTCTGAAATTGTACTTTAGTTTCTATAATTTTTCCAATTCAAAGCTATCAAAGCCGCCCAAAACGAAAATACACTGAAGCTGTTATTGTTTTTACCACAGAAATATTGTATAAGTATGGTATTTGTAGATACAGCAGATCTGGACAATTGGGGACTTTCTTTCTTTCTTTATATGAGTAAATATCATCATCCCTAAAGTTTTGTGAATATGAGTAACGAGTTAAAATCAATTGCTTATGTCGCATTGTTAATTAGGTTTGTAGAGACATACAATACATATACCATACTGTTTTCGGGGGCCAATTACAATATTTCATATGCATTTATTAATTTATTTCATCATAATAAATAATAAAAAATAATAATCATCATTGGCCAAATAAAATGGTAATTAAAGAAAACTAATAAACAATTATGTAGGTAGTAGAATTTTTTCTACATATACATATGCTCATATGCACATACATAAATACCATATATCTGTCCGTATTTCATTCTGTCTACACCCTAAATACTTGAACACTTGAAGATGCTGTGGTTCATAAACTTTGATCTGTGTTTTAAATCCATATGCTTAGCATATGGGAAAACTTTAGTATTGGAATTAATTTAATTATAGTCGCTTAATTGATATTATTTCTTTTTTAATGCAGCAGTCATACTCTGAAGAGGTCAAGGTTAAGTTGACGGATATATAGAAATTAATATGTATTCGTATATTGCCAGTATTTGTAATAAATTACATAGTTTAATAAATTAGTTTTTTTTACTTACTCACTTTGTATAAAATCATCTAAGAATCCAGATAGAAATAAGTTCGAGTTTGTAAGAAAACAACAATTTTATAGCCAGACCTTCAACTTCGGATCTCCACTTCAATACTAAAATTTATCGAAAGATATATAGTTGAAGAATAGAGGGAGCAATATGTTTCATGCTTTATTTTTGGTCTGATTTCGACTCAATACTTCCATCCCATCACATCACCTTGCTGTTTACTGCCTTTGAGATGACGCAGTTTTAAGAAATACTTATTTACATTCAAAGAGTTTCATAGGTACATATCTCTCGTTTAAGCGTATCCTTCTTTTTTTTTTGTTTTTTTTTTTATTTAAAGTTACTCTGTAGGCTTTTCCTAGGAAAAGGTGTAAAGATTTATTTGGCCCGATTTCATGGGGAAATTATATCGCCATAACTGATTATTGAATTGTTGCTTTTTCTTTTATATTGTTAACTGTGTTTCTATTATAAATTTGTTTAATATGTTGTAGTGGTCAATATTCGGTGTTTCTATAAATTCCGTAATAGTATTAGTTTGGATGAGTGGCTGGCTGATATTTTTCTCTTGTTGTACTATATTTGGAGCATTTGAATAGTACGTGGTCAGTTGTTTCTATTGATTTACAGCCTTCTTCGTTACTGCCTTAGAGATGGCGCAGTTTTAAGATAGGACGTCTCTAAAATCGAAGCTGAAAATTACATAAAAGAATCCTGAAAACAAAGTTCAGGCGCGGCCGAACTCTATATACCCTATACATCCTCAGAAATAAATCACCTTTTTGCATTGAACGGATTTTGCGTCAAATATTTTCTTGATCAGCCCGACACATTACATACAATTTTGTATGTGAAGTAGGCGTGGTTATTGCACAATGATGATCATTTTCACATCAGTTATTATTGAAGATATTTTTGGTTTTTACCAAATTTGGTTCTACTTATTTGCTTCACTATTTCTTTTGATTTTTATTTCACTTGTATTGAAGTAGGCGTGACTTTTGCCCAATGTTGAGAATTTTCAGAACAAAGACAATATTTTAATGACGTGTATCGTGTGCCCTGGTGTAGTTGGTAGTGCGTTGATCCGCTATGCAGAGTTTCGAGGGTCCAAATCTCGTTACAAGCTAAATAAGAACACGGTAGAACCCATAACCCATAAACGGCACCCCCTCATGGCAGGCAATGGAAAACCTACAAAACGTTAAAAATGCCTTTAGTTTGTCGTTCGAATTCGGCATAAACCTGTAGGTCCATTATATTCATATACAAATATAACACGCACAACATGAATGGATGCGATAAGCTCGGCCTAGGCCCTTATGAGCTGTTATGCCATTCAACGAAGAAGAGGTATAAAGTTTTGTTCAATTCGCTTTAGAATTTCCTTCAATATCATTCTGTGAACATTTCACTTGTATGATAGATACCCACTAGACCGATTTTTCCCATTTCAGAACTTAAGTCTTTTTCCGACAATAACAATTATTAAATGTTCTATTTGATTCGAAAGAAACTCTTGATTACTAATTGCAGAGAACTTTCGTATACTAATTTTCTATAACTGATACACACAACTCTCACTTTTTTATAAGAACCTTATACGGTTATCAAGTAACCACTTTACATAATTTATACGCACTGAAGCGACATCGCCCAACTTGCGCTTTAATTCAACATTTACAATTGTTACTTATTAATAAATGAATGACGCTTAGTTGTTGGGTCGACAGACGGACGAACGGTGAGCGCAGCCTATGGCTGTGGCTACAAGTAAGTGTATGAGTGAAGATGAGGGCTAAACAGAGACGCGTTACTGCCGGTTCTTCCATCATAATCACGCAATAATTATGTATGTATAGGAGATATCAGTAAGATTGCGCGCGCAGCGACGACATGACGACGACGCTTGACGCTGACAGCAAATCATATCAAAAGAAAGCTAAGAGCGAGCATCTGATGTCTGTCGTTGTTGTAGTCAGAACATCAGAGTCTACAACTACTGCTCGACTCGATGAGGAACAGTTGCGTCGAAGTTAGTAGTTGGTGGTGGTTGTGTGTATCTTTCTATACATGTGCCACTGAGTCCGGGAGTTCTCGAGTCCCGTTTAGTTGTCAAGAATTTCGCGAGCTTGTCACTTTATCGCTGGTCGGTTGCTCGGTCGCGCTGCAATCTACTGTCGCAAGTTGATTTGGAATGTTTTAAATCATTTTACTTTTTTTTCGCTATTCGCTGCTACGTGATGTTATTTATTACGATTGTTGTTATTTCGTTTTTAATTTAAGTTTGTGTTTTGGTTGGTGTTTTAGTAATGCAAATTGCGATTACCGATTGACAATGATGATCACCACACACACATACACATACACAAAATAAAAGCAATGCAAATATCACCAACTCAATCAGCACAAATCAAAAAACTGCGTTTCTGTCGCGCTTATCAATTTCATTTAAATTTCAGTTTCTGTTTATTTTTCGTTGTTACTTTTAAGTATGAATTAAGTTTTTTATTCGTTTTTGCATATGGAAATGAAAATTATAAATTCACAATTAGTATTACATGTGAAATTGGTGAGGCATGAGTTTTCTGGCACAGCAACTTGTCGTCGTCGCGGTTCAGTTCAATCAATCTAATTGTAAAAGTTTTGGCAGCAGTAGTGACTTGATACATATAAAAATATCATTGAAAGCATAAATGTATTGTTTATAGAAAATGTGGGTGTGTGTTTTACGGTGAGGAAAAGTGTCAAGTACTGAGGTTGTTCATAAAGTGTTTAACAGATGCAAATCAACTTTTAACTTCACCTTAGAAGGTGTATAGCGGGAGTGACATGAACAAACCTGAGAATTTGAAACACTAAATTCAAGTTCTTCAATTTCCGAAAGCTGATGGCGAGCTTAAAGTTTGATCTGCCACTGCGTCTTACAATAGTTTGCCAGCGGTTGTTTGTTTTGGATATGTTAACAACCATCCTATATTGACACAGGTTCGAAATTGAATGCGATATCCGGAATAGTTGAAACTGGGTTTAATATTTCGGATTTCATGGTCGAAAGTTGAAAAATATTTCTATGCCAGATTCATAGATTCGCCGGCTTGTTTTTATGAACTTTCCCCGAATTCTTTCTTTTCTTTTTAATGGCACAATAGCCCATGGAGGGCCTAGGCCAAGCTGTTTCGCATCCACTCATGTCGTGCGTGTATATGAAGAAGTCTCCGACTTCTCAATTTTCAAATTTGTTTACTTTTACAAAATAAAATGGATCTGACTTCAGAGTCAGTTGAACACTTGAAGTACATATTTAACTACCAGTTGCATTAATTACACTTTTGTTGAGTGAAGTTCTTTGGCTTTCTAGGGAGTTTTATTGCAAAGTAACTTGCTATAGCGGTAGATAGTTTTCGAAAGATCAGTTTGTTGTAAGGTCAACCTGTGAATTCCATCTGGACATATCGTTTCACACTTTGTATTGTGCAGACAGAACTTTAGTTTATCGGAAACTTACCATTGTTCGTCAGCATTGAATTGAAATTTTGGTATATTTAACACAGATTTGACCTTTCCGTATGGAGGATCTCTGACTACGATTCTTTGATCTCCCCGTGGAAAAAGGATATAAGAAAAGATAGCTCTTTTTTTTAATTGTTTCTTAAAATGTTTCTTAAACACAAATAATTAACAGCATGAGTAAGTAGAGAAAGTAGAACTAAGACATTATGAGTAATTACAAGCAAAACATTCACAAAGCGCTTGAATAATTAGATTATTTATCTGATTTTGCAAAAAAAATTAATAGGAATATACATTCTTCATTTTGTAGTTGAAGGTTTTTCTATTAGAATTTGTTATATATTGTTGTCGAAAACGAATGCTATTTTGTAAATCGATATTTTTTCAAAACTTAAACGCAATTTTACTACTAAGCATAAGAGCTACCTGTGTTCCAAATATTGAAATCGGAATCTACCCATCTCGGTTAACTCACAGAAATGCTAAAAACTATCAAGGCTCAGAGGGTATGGGCCAAGTTTGATATTTGCGAGAACTATTCGTAAGACAATTCTAAAAAAATTTTAATACTTTTTTAACATAACTCAGTATTTATATAGGTTGGCTTAGAACTTTTGGAAGCATTTGTATCTTGGAGTAATATCTACTATTCCAAGAATTTCCTATAGTAGAGTTATGCGATTTTGAATTTGATCAACTCATTTGATCTGGAAAATTATTGTCCACCGGAGGAAATTTAGTCAATTCGTTCTTCCTTAAACACTTTTGTTGCTATTTGCTGCCTAAAGCAAATGGAAAGCAGCAAAAAAATTAGTTTCGCTGTCGGTTTCGGCAGCAAATCAACTATTGAAGCAAATGATAAGCAAATGTGCATGAATTTGTATTGCTTTAGCTTTAGAAGCATTTGTGGTATTCAAAAGGTGTCTTATTCAGTGTCGTAACCAGCGATTTGAACTAACATTGTATGGTATGGTTCGTTTCAGCGGTTCACGGCCACTCCGAACCACTGGTTCGATTTAAAACTGGCATTTCTGAACTTTCGAATGGTGGTATCAATAATCCGCATTTTTATTATTTTACAAGATGTTTTTGAGGATACTTTTTTCAAATCGATTTTATAATAGATTATAACAAAACTTGTCTACCTTCATTTCTACCAGAAACTTCACAACCAATGACCAAAAACTCATGGCCTCGATTTTATAAACACACGCCGGTCATGTGCATTTAATCAGCTCAAAATTTAAAAAATGTGGGTTAGATAATACTTAATTCAAATTAATTAATGAAAAGTCTTGTAATAGACCTTTTTCTATTATTAATTATTAATTAGTGTACAAAATGCTCTTTCTACCGAAATTTACGCCATCCAATGGTTTAATAAAGTCGAATATACATACATACATATGTACCTTTTGCCAGAACTATTGGAATTTAAATGATGACGATATGCAGTTTTTAGGCTACACAACGTTGTATAGATTAAAGAAAGTATTAGTGCTTTAAAGAGTAATAATGGGATTAATGGGATTACTTTTTGTGGTTGAACCATATAGGTATAATATCTTCAAAAATGTTTTGCATTTCGTTTCAAATAAGAAAAATGAAAAAAATACAAAAACGGTTTGGGTCGGTTCAAAAATTGTTTGGTTCAAAACCGGTTGGCATCCCCGATCATATACTCTTAATTATCATGAATTTTTTTAATTTCTCGTACAAAATTAAGCAGATTTTTTCAAGAAAACTTGCCAGTTGTAAATGCAACGGCAAGACCAAAAGAGAATCTATAAGAATCGAGTAATAAAAGCTGCTGTGTAGTAATTGGAACGAAATTTTAAGACTTTCATACACATGAACAACTTGCTGACAATCTCTGATATCTACATATGAACGTCAACCTAGACTAACTAGTAATTTCCAATTTGAGCTATTTGTTGACAATCTCTGGCATCCACGTTAACTTAAAATCGAACTAGAAATCTCCGATTTATGGTTTACGTTTAAATTCCATTATATGTACATATGTACCTACAATTTCCAATAGAGACTGAAAATACAGGAGTCGATATGTACTATACTACATATTACCATATATTCAATGTCAGGTAACGACTGTGTTGTGAATTTTTCACAAAAAGAAAAACAGAAAACACAAAAATCGAGATAAAGGTGTTCAACTACCTTTTCAACCTTTTCTAAGAAGGCTAGAACATTTTATTGTCTTTAATCGAAAAAACAAAAACACATAAAAGGAAGGACACTACCAAATATTTATGAGCAAATGACAACAATTACTTACTTGCTTGACCTTTCTCTATACTGTTTTTAGAAGCAGTAAGTGGTCGAATGAGCAATGATTTTTATTAGCTATTAAATATGTACTATTAACAAAACCATCAGTTACTAAAGCGCATTGACTTCATGCTGATTGTATCTCACTTCCAAGCACTGAACGAACGAATACAAATAGGAAAAAATATTTTAATGAACCAAAATGTTTTCCATGTATTATTTACTTTGCTTTTAACACTTGATGCAAAATCGCAGGGGAGAAATACACACATACACACACACACACACACACATACATGCATTCATAACTAACTACATTAAATAACATCAGTAACAAGTAACCAGTTAAATTAGTGAGTCATGAAGTAAAAAACAAAGTTGTCATATTGAAATAAGAACATAAATAATGAAATTTTGAAAGAGAAGAAAATACAAAATAATATGAAAGTAAAAAGAAAAAAACGTCCTAACCCTAAAACATGAGGAAATGTGGGGCTGAAAGAATTTATGAGATATCAAACTTAAAAAAAAAATATATAAAAAAATTATAATAATATAAATATTACAAAATAAAAACAATCAATTACGAAAAGCACTTGAGCGTTGTGTCTGCGATAAAGTTGAGTGAAACAGAAAATTCAATACGAGAATAACTCTTAATAAAAAGATATTAAGAAATATGTACAAAACAAAAAAAAAAACGAAATATACGAAAAGATAAATAAAGAGAGCAAACTCACACAGGCACAAGAAGAGAAAATATAGAGATAGTAATTCCTGGAGACGACGTTCTGCGACGTAGGGGAAATACAGAAAGACACAAGAACAACATACAGAGTGGTGGAGAGAGATAAAAATGCCTAAACGACATCAGAAACATAAAGAATACTACGAAGTGAGCAAAGAAGAAGTTAAATATATGAGATCAAGCACTAATACTAACACCAACACCAACACCAGCAGCAATAACAAAAACATGCTGAAAAATGATCAGTGTACGCTCGAACGCGATCATAATACAAGCGCAACATTTAATTACGAGTATCGAGTCGATGGTGACACATGTAAAACAGTGCCTGTGACCACAGCCAGTACGACCAGCACCGCCTCTACCGCCGCCGCTAGTGCAATCGAATCAGTTAATTGTGTTAAACTTAAAACAACATCACAAACATTAGGCACGTCCAACCACCACACCTACGAGAACCTTAAATTTGATATCAATTTAAGTAAAAAGTATTTACTCCATAAGTTCTTTCATAATAATAACAGTGAAACCGGCGCAAACACATACGCGATCTATGAGAACTTATGCAGAGGTTGTAACTATGGGGTCTTTGAGGCACACGGACATTTGTGTAATTTCTGCCAGTGTATTGTAAATGGTGGAGTGTATAGTGCAAGTAGTTATAATACGCTAGACGAGGATCGTAATACGCACGCCACTAGCCCCAGCCTCAGCCCCAGCACTAACGATGATAGTGCAAATATTTACGAGAACATATGTGACAAGTGTAATGCCATCTATAGCAGTGTAGAGTGCAGCAATTGTAGTGCGAAAGAGACAAACGATGAAGCGTTAAAAGTTAAAGTGAATAGAACTGATAGTGTTACTGCAACAAGTGTCAAATCGGAAAAATCCGATGCGAAATCAAAATTGCGCAAATCAAAATCTTCAGCTGATAGTAAACGTAGCATATTTCACGGGCTAATCGGTTCGTTGAGACGTGTGAAGACGCCAACAACAGCGTCCGCGCCAACGCCATCACACAGTGCAGAGTCCAATAAGTGCGCGATTTCAATCTCGCCGTGCTTTCCTCGTAAACCCTTGGAGATTATTCATAATATTGATGGGTATGAGAACGTGTTTCGTACTCAAGAGACTTTCGATTTGCAGCGTATTTGTGAATTGAAACGTAAACAGCTGAAGCCGTTAAGTTCCAGCGATCATCACATATATGGGCGCTTGAATTTAAGCAAATCCACTGCGACATCAACACCCACTATAGCATCAGCTTCGTCGTGCAGTATTACCCAAACTTTGCCACACCTCCAAACGCAATCACATGACGAGTTGTTGAAACCTTGCACAAGTGCTGATGATGGCTTGAGCGAAATAGCTTCCGAGACTATTAATGAAAAGTTGAAGAAATATTCGAAACGCCCACGTATTTCAAAGCCACGGCTCTTACGTCCTTCTTCTTCTGCCAAATCACAGAAACAGAACAATACATACCCGCCCCCGTTCTCACCCCACATAATTCCACCTGCCAAACAATCATTGTATTTACCCGATAGTGTTTGCAGTTGGATGACATCATTGCGCCGTGAAATTCATAATTATCGCAGTTACAGTCTACCCATTGATGATGATAAACTTGGCTTATGCAATCCCAAAAGTATTCCAGCGAAAAATACGCTCTCATATCGACGTACAAATAGTAGTTCCGGTGTAAGTATCATCGGTCACATAGGCGCTATACAAAACGTACCATTCGCACTGGCGCCAACATCGCACACATCGACATCTATACCAGTAAATTTGGTGACTAATTTTTTTAATATTGATAAATCAGTAGTAACGCAAAAAGAAGAGAAAGTTTCTAGCAATTACCACTGCGACGGCTACAATAGCAACAGCAATAACAACAACGACGACGACGGCGACGACGATTCGAGTAATTGTGATAGTGAAACTGTTACGCTGAGATGTCAGCTGCCCAAAAATAGTAGTGAATTTATATCGACT
Organism: Palloptera scutellata; assembly: GCA_958295655.1. NCBI lineage: Eukaryota > Metazoa > Arthropoda > Insecta > Diptera > Pallopteridae > Palloptera > Palloptera scutellata. The sequence goes on along the minus strand of OY282449.1, from coordinate 112,621,594 downwards.
AGAATAAAACCAAATATAAACTCACCTGTTGCACAAATGGTGCACGATTTCAAGCAACAATTGATGGCAAAACAAATGCAACAGCGACAAAAAGAATACGACAACGAATTCTCAATGTCGGGCACAAACACGAGTACGAGCACGGAAATGAGACCGGAATTGGAATCGAGTGCGGCAGCAGCACAAATCCGCTCTAAGCGTCAAGCAATCTACCTGAGCAATAATGAACAAAACAATAACAATGGAAGTACAAGTAATAACAACAACAACAGCAACAACGATGTTGCCAATATCAATTATATTCAGACAGCACCTCAGCTTCGTAAACAAACGAACAACAATTTGACAGGCCCAGAAACAACAATACCAACAACAACAGCTTTCTCCCAACCACAACCAAATCGGCAACAATTACTCTCAGCTGTCGGTACTAGCGATAGCAGTGAGCAAGGTCTTCTCAGTCTCACAAACGACAGTCGTCGTGTAGAGCGCCAACCATTCACAACTACGAGCAAACGTTGCGGCATCTACGAGCGTGATTCGGAATTTGTCAACGATATTTTGAGCGCTTTCGAAGTATTTTTGCAACGCGAAACTGAATCAAATGAAACATATGTCGTCGCGGATAATGAATCTCAAGATAAAAACATAACAGCGGAAGTGATTAGCAATAACGATCAACGCAGTGAGTGCGCTGGTGATCGTGCAATATCGTCTAGTGAGTCTGCGGCAGACATAGCTTATCAGTGCTCGGAGGAAAATTGTGTTACAGCAATACCTAAAGTTATTGATGAGCAAAACGCAGCAGCTGACAATAAACAGGGCATCACTGATCTATCTGAAGATCGGCAGACAAACGTATTCGGTGCGACGACAACGACTGTGACACTTATCAGTGAAGCAGATGTAAAAAGCAACAATACACTGCTTGTGCAACTGATGCCATTAAAAAATTTTGACATTGCCGTTACTGCACGATCTTCGTCATCGGCAACATTTGTTGCTGCTGCTGCGCCAGTGCAAATATTTGACGTAGCACAACTTATCAATAATTTATTGCTATCACTTAGTCTCAATAAAGTTGTTATTTATTATGATAATGATTTAAAAGAATTTCTGCATTATATTTACCAACGCTCCTCAAAACGTGCGCGATTCTCGCAATTATCGCATGATCGTTTACTAAGAAAATATCGGCGATATCGTGCATTTGAATGTCGGTCGGCATTAGAAACAACGGACAGACAAGGTTTAGGGTATAGAGCTGTGAAGGGCGAAAACGTGGACGACGATCATAACTGCCACCAAAGCTGTGCTATTTCGAATGAGTCAGTAGCGTTACATGCTGCTGCTTTCAGTACACCAAAGAACGGAAGTGTAGACGCATGTGTTAATAGCGTAAAGATTATTGTGAAACTTGTTGATACTGTGAGTTTAAGTGAAGAAGTGTATAAAGTGTCTGCAGCTGCTGTTGCTGCTGACGGCGACAACGAGCATGTTGCTATTGTTGCGAAAGAAAATATGAAAGAAAACAGTTGTGTCTTCAATGACAATGACAACGGCAACGGCAACGACAGAGTGGAGTGTGTGAACAAAGTCAAAAGTGAAGACAACGAACAACACAAGTGTTTAAAAGCTTCGAAAGCAACAGCAATAGCAACAACAACAAGTGCATTAGAACATAAAGCAAACCAATTTATGAAAAGTGTTAAAGAAAAGTCTAAAGAATCTCAAGTGGCAGCAGAAATTTCCAAATCACAGGCCACAAGTGTAACGTGTAGTAGTGAATTAGAACCAGCAACTGACACCAAAAATAAACCACCAACCAAAGCAGCATTAAGCTCAACAAAGAAGACGTCGCCAGCAGGTGGCTCTCCCAAGCACATAAAACGTCCTCAGGTGCCTGCACGCGATCCAAAGACTACATTAACAACAACTACAACCAAAACAACGCCAAATAATACTAATAACAATAATTCTCCACCACTTCCGGCCAAACGTGAATCTCCTCATTCCAAAATGACAGTCCCAACTGCAAATACTAATTCTGCAACAACAGCGCCCAACAACAATAACAATTTATCACCGCCAACCAAAAAAAACAGCAAAGTCGACAACGAAAAAAACAACAAAAACAACAGCATCGACGACGACGATGGCATATATCAGCCCATCTGGAAGTTTAAAACAGTAGGGGAAGTCCAAGAACGCTACCAAACTGATGCTGACTACTATGAAGTAAACAGCATAACGTCAACGAAAAAGAAGCAAATTTTCAACGCTGATGGCGATGATGATGACGATGGCGATTACGATGATTCATCTTTACTGCCATCCATATTAATCTCAAACGAAGCTGTTGCAGATCACGGTGAATGGGAGACAGATGATGAATTTATGTTCACAACACAAATTGAGAAGTCCGCTGCTGCCACCGAAGCTGACAACAAAATCGCCACTGATACATGCAGCTTAAACAGTTCCACAATGCGCTCGACTCGTAGTAATAATAGCTCGATTACTGGTAGCACTGTGACCGGATTCGGTAGTAGCACCGTCACATTGGCATCGGCAGCAAGCGCCAGTTTGCAACATCATCTACTGCGAAATATTGGCATTTTCTTTAGTCTCAACGAACCAAAATTACGTGCAGTTATTTACGACTATGATCGTGTATATGCGTCGGTGTATTTTGCCAAACGTATGCCATCACCACCATCAAGTTATTATGATGGCGGTGGCGGTATATCAGTGCCAACGAAAGAGCGTTCACCAATGCCGCCGCCGCGTACTAGCAGTGCAGTAAAGTCATCACCGTCATCGGCATCAACAAAATCATCATCGTCGTCTAGTGAAAGTGTGGATGGTGGGCGTTTGGCAACAGCAGCTGCGACGCCGAAAGTCGTCAGCATTCCCAAACGTCCACCACCTCCACCTCCAGCACCAGCACCAGCAACATCACCATCACCAGCACCAGCACCATCATCTTCAAAATTACAATTGCTACCAGATTCAGTGCAAGCGTGGAAATTTATGCTCTTGGATGTGAATTATTTGGAGGATGAAGAAGATATGGTGAGTGAGTGATATGTGAGAATTTGTTTAGTTTTCTTTTTCTGTTTCTCTGATTATGAGATGATGAGATATCGCTAACAATGCATGCATGTAATTTATGCAATTAGGGGAAGGGGAGTGGTGCACCAGTTTTTTTCTTTCATGATTATATCAATTGATTGATGGTATCAACTTTCTACGCTTTTAAGGCAAGCCGCATAATGCTTCATATATTGTACATAGTTTTTATTAGTATTTTGTATCTTCATTTTGTTCTGTAGCTATGAAAGTGAAAGTGACTTAATTTCCCTTAAACTCGTATGTGTGAATCTAAGACAAAAAAAATATATATTTCAGAGAAGTTAAATATATAAGAATGTTTTAGTGAGTACTACATGGCATTATTAGTTTTGCGCGAAAACATGGAACAATTACAAATATGAACTAAATAAGAAAAGAAACCGACCAATACTCTTGACTACTAGGGTACAGAGAAGGTAAGGCCACATTTTAGGCATTTGCTGGTTATGCTATCCAATGGGCTGAAGGTCCAAAAAGAACAGCCATACGTAAGAGCAAATTTTACAACCGTCGAAAGCCTCATATAGTTATATCATAATGGGCCAATTTGACCTTCGTGGACACTCAGATCATTCTGAGCATTTCCCACCTAAAGATAATCTGCTATGTTAAACAAAAGTTCGGCCTCAAAGCTTAAAATGTTAAAAAAAAGTATATTTGATGGGAATTTAAGGTTTCTCAATTCTCAAATAAAGAGTAATAGTCTATAGGTATTTAAGAATTGGTCGAAAGCCATAAACTATAGCCACAAAAAAAAAAGTGTGAGCAACTTAGTTATTAACTTATTACATAAACTATTCCCAACGGACTCTCCACCCGACCAACACGCATCCGTATAACGCACCGATCGGTGAGCGATCTTATTTATTTTGTTCAATTTTAGAAGTTGTAAAATTGTGAGTCGAAAGGCTTTTGATTCTATTTTTGCAATTTCTCTGGACGTATTCTGTAGTCTCACTAATCTCAACGGAAATCCAAGAAGAAACATATCTTTTAGTGCTGCCGTGAAATACAAGAAAATTACATAATTAGAATAAAGATTTGAAGAAATACTGGCTCTTGAACATTTTAAAGTCGTTGTCTGCCTTTCTTAAGCTCATTGAACTATCAAGTTATTACCTTAAACTGTCCCAGTTGTCAGACGAGATTATGCGTTACTTACGCTATAAACGAGTATTGTGTTTTTACCAGTAGGAGAAACTTTAAACACCCGTTTGGTATAATAAGTAGTAAGGTTACAAAGTGGAAACAGAACTCAAGCGTCTCGGAAGTGAACAATACTAGTGAATATACTACATTAATGATCTGGGCAATGTCGTGAGCTATCGGGAACTCAAGCCCCGACTGTCTTATCTAAGTACAAGAATTAGAAAAATATTAGAACAATGTGACCCACTTCATGATAATAAAAACATTAAATATAAACAAAACTAATTAAAAAATATTAAATTATAAATTTAAGTTTGGGTTTGGGTTTTTTGAAATCGTTAATAGTTTTTTTTTTGTTCTAATCTTATCTTACATTTTACGGTTATCGAAGTTGTGCTGTTTTAAATTTTTATACTTTTGAATAAGAACAGGCAAAGTATCTAATTTATTGTATATTTATTGTACATTAACATTTAATTTACGTTATATGTTTATTATTATTATTATTTTTTTTACTTATCTTGGTAAAGCACTCGCACTCCTCGCATTTAAATTAAATAAAAGGCCCATTGGCGAGGCGATAACGAAAATAACCACCTGGAATATGTATAATTTCTGTTGTTGTTGGTTTTTTTTTATTTTTTTATTTACATTATTTGCAACAATTTTCCAACCATAGCAAACAATTCGTGGAAATGTCTGAATTCCTGGAATTTCATTATTTCACTGTGAGAGTATTAACCCTTTGTGGGTGAGTAGCTGTGTTGTTGCTGTTGCGGACTGGTGCACATTCCCACGTACGCACGTACGCAAAGGTGCAACATTTGCGTTGTTGTGCTGCTTGTTTGTTGTTGTTGTTATTGTTATTTTGTTGTTGTTACTCATCATCATCCTCGCAAAAACAAACAAATGAAAAAGAAGACTCTACCAGCGAAGAATAATTTTTCGCATAACTTTTGAATGTCTCATATTTTTGTGTGGTTTGATTTTATGTTTTTGTCTCAAAATCAGAACTTAAAAAAAAAAAAAAATAAAGATGTGAATGTAAAAGATATAAAATTCTTTTTTCCGTAATAAAATTTAAAGCATTCATGCAATTATTTCGGTTGTTCCAATAGTGGGTCATTGCGAGTTGCTAGAAGATTAATGGCTCCTCGTAGTGACCATGATTTCTAAGGTCGTGGTTATGTTGCTGTATTTTTCTCTCCTGCTCGGTGTGGTGGTTACATTCGAGTTCGTTACATACTAGTTGCTTTTGATCGAAATTCAGTTTTTTTTTATAATACTATTTTGTGCGCATTGGCAACTTTAAAATGGTATACCAGAAAACTTTAAACGATTATATCAATATGGAGAGTGAAATTAATAATATAATTGAATAAATTATGCAAATAATGTACTTTTTGGAACGACAGCCACCGGCTGGTAATAAAAAAGTGATTGAGGTAGTGGAGAATATGTGGCAACTTTAAGGCAAGTGTCGTATCAACACCATTTGCTTCACATCGTGAATACTGCTAATATGTTGTATAAATACTTTTCATACATACATACTTCTTCAATAGTTTTATAAATACATACGCAACTTGGCTTTTCTGCAAATGTTTTCGTACAACTTTACATACATTTTTGTTCCTTTTTTGTAGAATAACTCATTGCCACCCTGAATACTCTTCGTGCTCGGTGTACATTTCACCCAGCATATCGTGTTCGTTGTGAGAGTGAGCAAAAGCTCTATTTTCGTGTTTGGTGCAACAACAATATTATGACGCGTGTTCCAGTGTTACCAAATCTTGGATTTAAAAATCCAGCATATTTTTATACCAGCTTAAGAGATACCAGTTTATACCAGTTTTTATTATTCAATTTGAATAAAAAACCGCATTGATTTAAAATTTAAAAAATATATATAAATTTTAGAAAAGTGACCTATTCAAAAATTTGTTAATTGGGCACTTTTACACGCTGAAATGTTTGTGCCAGTCAAATGAAATCGTTGTTTTCACGTAAAAAATATTGTCATGTCAAAAAATTATAATAAAAATAATTTAAATCACTGAAAACATCACAGCTGTAAAAAATGTTCACGTTTTATTTTGAAAAATCCACCAGATTTGGTAGAAAAAGCATTAATTGGGACACACTGGCGAGTTTTATTTATGAACAGTGAGAATCGTTTCTCTGGGCGTAAGACAAATTAAGCATCTAAAATGACTTCCAATATTTTTTTGACACCGAGATAATCGCTCAATTAACGTAAGCTCAAATTCACTCGGCTTGTAATCGGCTTGTAATCGGCTTATTAACCCTGCTACTTCTGCCTTTTGGATTCGTCATAAAACCATAGAACCTTGTCATGAAAAATAAATATGTATTGTATTCATATAAAATACAAATCAAATGAAGTTTACTTGTACATGTATTATGTAACTAGTTCTAATTTCATTCTCATGCTCGTAAACTGGGTTAAACTGCAATTGAAATTGCTTCAATTCAATTGAGCTGAATGTAATATGTATTGCATTTATCTGTGTACACATAAATTAAGTGCTTTTTAAATAAATTACTTGCACTTTGTCGTAGAACTTTTTCCAAAAATAGGTTAAGGCTTACTTTGTATATCGTCGGCCGGTACCTACTGAGGTAAAGATGAAGTACAAACTAGTCTTATATATAATAATTTAAATAGTATGAACTTGCGCGATAAGTTATGAGTCCGACACTGTTTTATTAAATAGACCTAGATAAAACATTATCTGTGAATGTGGGGCTCGAAGATATATTACAAACTATGCTGAAGACTCATCAAGATTTCCTAAATCCTGAAGGTTTCACAAATACTTCGGTCGAGAACGTTTTCGTATTTAGTAGAAAAACTAGAGTACAAAAGCATTCCATATCATAAGGTCTTTGAACATAGTTTGAAATTAATTTTTATTACCTACATACACACCTGGACAAAATAATAGGTGTAAACCCAAAAATTGTTAAAATGAACGAAAAAAATTAATTGGCTTGGTCTACAATCAAAAGGCAAATTTGGAAGTTTGGTGGCAATGTTTTGGAATGAAATGGGGGAATCTTGCGCGGCTTGTTTATTTGTTCAACCTTCAAATTGATGTGGACAATAAAATAGTTTTGGTAAAAAATAAAGTAAATAAATTTAAAACGTTAATTAGTCCCAGAAGGTAAAATTTCGATGAAAGTGAACTAAATAAAGGTTTAATTATAATTTTTAATAATATTAGATGGGTCGTGGAGTTTATTGCAGTACAGAGGAGAGAAGACTTGTTAGTCAGCTCCGAGACAAAGGAAACACCTACAAATTCATTGCCAGATCGATGGGACGGTCTCAGAATTTCGTTACAAATGCTCTCAAGCCAGAAAAAGCTATTGAAACGCGTGGAGCACCTAAAAAACTTAATTAGTAATAAATTTGTTTGATAACGATGCGGAAGGAAACGTTCGTCGCCGGAAAGGCAAAGAATTCGACGTCTGGTTCACAAAGAAAACAGTGAAGCACGGAGGTGGCAGCTTAATGGTTAGGCGCTGTTTTTCTTGGTAAGGTATTGGTCCGATACATCAAATTAATGGCGTTATGGACAGATTCGTGTATAAGGATTTGTTGGAAATGGTAATGTTACCATATGCCGAGGATAATATGGCGCTTTTGGTTATATTTAGGCAGGACAATGATCCTAAACATTCATCGCGAGTTGTCAAAGCATGGTTCCAAGAGCATAATGTAGACGTCCTTGAGTGGCCAAGTCAATCCCCAGATCTGAATCCTATTGAGAACCTCCGCGGAGAACTTAAACGCTAAAACAAAACGCAGTTATGGGGAAATGTTCATTAACATTTGGTAGAACATTCCAGTAGAAACTTGTCGGAAGTTGATATCGTCAATGCCCAGAAGAATCGAAAAAGCCATCAAGAATAATGGTGGATATTCTGGGTATTAATGCGTTCTTACTAATTCAGTAAAATACAGGATCATAACTAGCAAAATTTCTATATTTATTCCTCAGTTTTTTGTGCACACCTATTATTTTCTCCAATCGAAAATTTGTGTATTTTATGAATTAACCAAAATTTAAGTTATTTTTAAGAGTTTTCAAAACCTTTTATGTTTTGTTATGACGCTGAAGTATGTTAATGTTGAAAACTAATTTGTTTTTTGAAGGATAATAAAAAATATATGAAAGCCAAGCTTTTTTGAAAAAAAAATATGTTCACTCCTATTATTTTGTCCAGGTGTGTACTTACCATATACATACAATACATATAAGTACATAGCATAAAAATTCATATTATTACTTTAGCCACTTGTTTTAATGAACTGCCCAGCCTTGCCAAATGACGCATAATACTTATGTATGTATATTAAGCCTACCACTATGTAAGAAAATTAGACCTACAATTATCTTCTCTTGCATTGTAGATACTTACCTGCAGTTTTAATTTATATAATTGAAGAAGTTAAAAATTGTTTTTATTTTTTTTCCATAACTTCTGTTTTTTCTTCTTGTGCCTTTTCTTTTATTTTCTGCTATGTATTACTATTATTTTTTTTGGCTAATGACCTTAGACACGTTACAAATACTGCGGGTACCTTGACAGCAGCAAATCATATTTGACTTTTACATAATTTTAATTGTTATAAATTATACGTAGCGGTGAATTTGACAGTAAAATTGCGCATTTTGCGCATTTAAAGAACTTAAAAATTTTGAAATACTTAAATGTTTCTGAGAGGTAAAATCAGTATGTATGGTGAACATTAAATACTGGGAGATACTTAGGCAAAGGCGAATTGCTAGATACATACGTACAGACTAACATTGTTAAGTCTATTCAACCTACAAGTTCATGTTTTGTTTACTACGATGCAAATTGAAGAAGCAGAAGAAAAGTAAAGTATCTCGTGGTTCGTGGCTAAATGCCAAGATAAACACTCAATATAAGTAAGTATTTGTTAATACTTTTGCGTATCTACTACATACATGGGTTAAACTTGTATATGTACATTCATATGTTTACCTATTGGAGCAACAGCAACAATCTAAAAAAACTACAGATACGCATTTGTAGTTACTTGAAGAAAACGTATTTGAAATTCACCGCAAATCCGCAAATAACAATTTCAAAACAAGGCCGTATCGATTAAAATTTCGCTATAATAATAATACATACCCATGACTAAATACAAAAATATAGAAAACAAATACAATTGCAACTAAATACATACATACAACTACAAATGTAAATAAATAATCCAACGTTTTATTGTTTTGTTTATTGTTTTGCTCTACGGTTCTTTTTTTCAAATACCCTACACTTGTAATGGCTGATGAATTCGTAATAATAAATAAGTATATTGCCGGAGAGGGAATGAGGAGTTAAAATATAAAGTCTACCATATGACTTCACTTCACACCCCTAGAAACTCTAGAGTATCAATTCCTATTTCTGAAAGGTGACTTCGGTTATGTTTAATTCAAACTTATTTAGTTATAATGCAACTACCGAGCATTCATTTTTTATTCATGTATTAGCTACGTCATGAAAAATCTTTTTTTGATTATGTATCAATTTGACGAGGTGTAAACAATATAACCTTTATGCCAAATAAACTGCGTTTGAGTGAAGTTTTGCCTTTCTTCTTTAATTTGAAAAAAGTGTTGCTGCAAGTCATCGATTGCTGTTGGAAGTTTGCGGTGATTATACTGCATTGAACAAAACTTGTGAATCCTGGTTTCGACACTTTAAAAATGAAGATTTTGACCCGGAAGACAAGGAACGCGCTGGCCAAGTGAAAAATTTCAAAGATGAAAAATTGGAGATGATACTCGACAAGGACTCGTGCCAAATGAAAGAGAAACTTGCAATATCATTGGGAGATACTCATGCAGTAATTTCCGAGCGCCTAAAATCATTGGGGTTCATTCAAAAGGAATAAAATTGAGTGCTATACGACTTGAAATCGAGAGACTTTGAAAGGCATGTCTTTTTGCATACCGTTTTAGCATCGAATTATTACTGGCGATGAAAAATGGATTCATTACGACAACTCGAGGCCCAAGAAGTCGTATGTGAAGCTCGGCTAACCGGAACATCAACGCCGAAGAAAAATATTCAATTGATTCGTTTGAAGAGAGAAAGTATCAAAAATTGGATTGATTCGTTCATAGCCTCAAAAGATGGACAGTTTTTTTTGGCAAGGAATCTATTAATTACCTTCCGATGGATACAACTTTGAAAAAAAAAAATGTATTTGTTATTGAAATAAAACTAAATTTTTGTAAAAAAAAATTCCTAATTTTCAAGTTATACACCCTATCAGATAACTTTGATATGAACTGATCAGTCTGTGATTCCATATCTTCGACATAGTGAACAATTTCTGATTGAGCCATGCTTATATTCTATTTCAGTTAAAGTTTTGGCAAAATCTGATTCGTGATTAACCATATTCATAGGCTACATAGCCTGAGTACTTGAGGAACTGCCCTGCACTCGTCGGTCAGGTTCTCCGCCTTCTGCACATCCACAACCATATTCAATGTTGGCCCTTTACTTTTCATTTGGATACGCTAATAAAGTTTGTCTTCATAAAGTTTGTTTGGTTTTTTTTTTTTCATTATATAAAGATTTATAAATAAATAGAATTAAAGTTTGTCTTGAAGTCATCATTTTCGTGAGAAAACTACATTGTCTTTTAAATATAGTAAGTGAAGGTGTGAGAGAAACCTCAAATCTATTTATTTCCCTGGGAAGTTCTAATGCATATGGTTAAATCGTGACATTTAACATTCTGTAAGAAAAATACGGCGGGAGTCACCTCAAACAAAAAATAAAAACACAAGAATTGATCAGGGGAAAAGTTGCGGAACGAAACGAACAATAATTTATCTTGATTCTTCCGGAACGAATAAAATTCAACTTTTGACGTTCCGCTCCATTCGGAACGAAAACACATTACTGCAATTCACACATGACTCGTTAATTCTTTAGCGATTAATTGTTATATTTTTAAAAGCGTTTTGTTTTTGTGAAACTTAAAACCACATGAGTGGTCGCTGTGGTGTAAGTAGTTGGTAGTGCGTTGGCCTGCTCCGCAGAATATACAGAGTTTAAATTTCGGCACATGCAAAATCAAAAAGTAGAAAAACTACAAATTTTTCTACACGGCACCAGCTCTTCTCAGGCAACGGCAAGTGTACAAACTGCCTATGAAAAGCTTTTAATTTCGCCGTTCGGATTCGGTATAAAACTGTAGTTCGCTTTAATTCAAATACAAATATAACACGCACAACATAAGTGGTTGCAAAAAGCTCGGCTTAGACCTTCCATTGGCAGTTTAGTCATTAAAAGAAATAAAGAGAGAATTAAAGAGTCAAGTGTGAATGTTTCGAAACAGTTTTTTAAATATAGTTTAAAAGTTTTCTACTTATGCTAAAAAATAGACTTTATGGATACTGCTTAGTAGCAGTTCGATAACTACCAGAAGTACTTCTCATACCTCATAGAAAATATCGAGCTGACACCTGGGCTTAACTTTGTGCGCCATAGAAGAATAAAAATATAATGTCTTTGTAAATTGCTGTCTTATTAATATGTGCTCCATCTACAATGTTAAATTTTATAGTGAACTTTAGTTAGTTTATACTGGGATAGAATCTTCGCTCTCTACTACATTGAAACGTTTCGTGTAAGCTTGAGCATCTTAAATGAACAAATTCAAGCTCGCGCTAGACTTAAATTGAAATACCTTTTGGGAGCAGTGAGAGTATCTCAAGTACGTGTTAGACCGAACATAGCTATTTCTACTTTCAATAGGTACTTACTTTTGGCGGAGCTTCAATGAGCAATAATATAGAATTCATCATACATAATTTCAAATCACATTTCATGTCGACAGAAGAGCAATAGCAGCTATAACAATAAAAAGAACAACAAAAACAACAATAACAACAACAACAATGAAAACATAACTACAATGACAGTCACTGCATACCATATGTGATTTTGACAGTTGCTTTCGTTGATGACTTGCGAACATACATACATACTTACAGGCAATGTACCGCCATTTTAAGTAAGGCAATACTTGTATTTGTATTTTTTGTATCTTTGAAAAAAAACTTTATGAACTGACTGATGTCATTTTGACATTTTCAAGCTAAATTGTTAAATTGAAAGAATTTATAATTAACATTTGTAGTGTATGCAAGCAAATACACACACACTCATTCATATACACACACACACACACATTCATATACACACAAGTTCATACAAGTAAATAAATAAACAGGCGAACCTATTTCTATTTTTTTATCATAACAATTCAATTATGTAAATTAAAATAAACGACATGAGCTGATAAATTTTGTCAGTGTATTTTCCATCTAGCTTTTGTGCAGTGCAAAAAAGAAAGAACGAAAATTGCAAAAAATATTTCCTTTTAATTATAATTATACTTTATTTTTTTTGTAATTTCAAAGATGCTAATAGTTGTTTTTTTCTACTTTTTCGTTTCGTTTTTGTTTTGCAGATCGTTTCCGAAAATGAAATTTTACGTGCCCAAGAGATAAAAGACGAGGACATTGACACTCATCAAACACAACAGTTAAACATTTTGCAGCGCTTCAAGAGCGCCTCGTTCGGCAACTTAATTGATTTGCCAAATGAAGATGATAAGAAATCAATTGCGGAACGTATGCGAAATAAATGTAAGTACCCGTACATGGTTAATTATTTCCAAAGATAACCGTTTAAAGTTAACTACAACATACTCGTTATTTAAGCGAAAAATGTTTTAGAAAAATAAGAGAAATTCAATTGTATTCATTGGTAGTTAAAAAATGAAGAAAACTAGTTAGAAATGTGGTTTTCTATTGCATGTCAGAACGTCTTTGACTGAAATGTATGCATTGGATTCAAGGAAACTCTGACTTCTATAGCCATTCTCAAATCCATATACCTTGAATTCTAAAAATTAGAAGAAAACTTCATTGTTAGCAATATGGAAATTAAGGAGATAATTGGCTCGGATTTTCAAGTTCACAACTTCACGCAATCTGTTTGATACTTAATATGCCCACACGAGAACAATTTATTTATTTAAGTTATTTCTTCTCGAAGTATATATATCAAAAATATAACTTCAATGATTTAGTAAATACATATGTAGATAATTATACAGCAATTGCACGGCTTTTCTCTGACATTTTCAGTTGACAACTTTAGCCGAACAAAATCATTACTCTTAATTTCTGTGCGACAAGTAATATGTCTCTAACAATTAAAAGAAAACAATTATTTATTTATACGCTCAAAAGCGCTTTCTTACGAAGTATAAGATCCTGTATCTTAGAAATAGGGTGGAAACAATGAACAATCAGCTAAGACATTAATTACACTGTGAGACACTTAAGGAGTGAGATCGAAAAAATCGGATAACTTTGAAAGACCACTGCTTTGAAACTCTTCATCTGAATGAACAAATTCAGACAGTAGGCTTTGCGTTGGAGAAATTCTGATTAAATACAATCACATGTTTTTTGGCTTGTGAACTTTCAGTTGAGTCATGGCATCGGAAGTGGAAAGACGCGATTTAGTTGTTTCATTATTTCGAGAAAATCCACAGTGGAACCAGAAAACCATTGCAAATAAGGCGAAAGTTGCACAAAACACTGTCTCGACGATTCTTAAAAAATTTAATACAGACTTAACAGTTGTTAGAAAATATGGTTCTTGAAGGAAATGCGGTTTCGTGTCTCCACAAAAGGCGAAGAAAGTCGTTGCTCTCTTAGAGAAGAATCTAGCGTTGTCTAATCGAAAATTGGTGGAAAAAGAATGTTGTTGCAGTGAGTTTTTAGTTCGAAAAATTAAAAAAGATGCGGGCCTTAAAACATACAAAGTTCAGTCAGTACCCGACAGGAACGCTACTAAGAACTTGGTAGCCCAGAGCCGAGCTAAAAAGTTGAAGACAGATTTTTTTCAAAAATTCGATAGCTGTGTTATGGACGATGAAACACACGTGTTGTCTAAATTTTCTCAATTGCCTGGTAAAGAGTTTTGCACCGCAAAGGAACGAGGAGGAGTTGAGGAAAGATTTAGGACAAAACAAAACTCAAAGTTCCCGAAGAAGTTTCTGGTATCGCAAGCGATTTGTAGTTGTGGGCTAAGGAGTAAAAGTTTCGTAACAAGTGGCACTGTTAACGCCGAAATTTATATGAAGGAGTGCCTCCAGAAGAGATTGCTGCCCTTCATTAGAAAGCACAATGTATTTACTTTCTTTTGGCCTGATCTAGCCTCCTGCCACTACAGTAAAGTAACCCTTAAATGGTTCGAAGACCAAAACATCAAATTGGTACCAAAAATCGCCAACCCACCAAATTGCCCACAATTTCGGCCTATCGAGAGATATTAAAGGCAACAAACAAAGAAGCTAAATCCATGCATGGAAGATTTAAGGAAGAAATAAGTAGAATGCTGCCGCCAAGAGAGTCTCAGGAATGACAGTGAAGGCGCTAATGGCAGGCATACCGGAAAAGATTTCCCAATTCTGTAAAAAACAACAAACAAATTAGTTTTATTGATCATTTTATCAGCAATTAAATCTTCTTTTCAAACCTGTTTACATGTTTTTAGGACAATTTAAAGTTATCGGATTTTGTCGATCTCACTCCTTAAAAGTGATCGGGATCAGAGTATGCTTGTCGAATAGCCGAAGTGCTCCTGAGTACTGTGACAAAGTCCGTTTTAAGCCTAAATGTCATTTGCCTATTTCTGAACATGATGATATTTATTTTTTACTTGTGGTAATTGTAAAACGAAGTTTACACACATATAGTAAAATTTTATGAATAACATTTTTCTAGAACCTCTGTGGACCCTCTTAATGTGGTAAAAATATAATTTTTCTGGGAAAGGGCAAAAAACAAAATACCCATAAGGGAAGGAGATAGTGGGTTAATACATTCCGAAAAAATGTTTTACCTAAGATTTTACCATAAGGTGCTGAACACATATAAGTTCCCAAATGCAAAAATAACCAAGATAAATTATGTTTTATTATACCATTATGTTCAGAAATGAGCAAACTTTAGGATCGGATAAGAAAACAATTTGACGTTATTGCTAAAAACGGAACTTGTACTCAGGAGCACTTCAGTTATTCAACAAGCAGACTTCGATCCTGACCACCTTCTGTCGACCTCAATTTGCTTCAAAAAAACCTTTCAGAACTTCAAATTACAGAGTAATTACAGAGCCATTTTGGTGTATGTAAGTAAGAAACGAATAATTTTTTTTCAATGGGGTTTTTATTGTTCGAAAGTACAATCCTTCCACTTAATTATGAAACACTATTTCATTCAAATGACTTCCTCCGTTTAGGCCTTGCAGTAGCCCAAACGATCAATCCAATTTTTCAGTTCATTTTCGACTGTGAGTACCTGTTCTTGACCAATGGCTGCATCAATTTCGTTCTTAAGAGCCTCAATCGTTGCTGAATGGTGTAACACTTATCTTTAACGGTTCCCCACAAATAATAGTCCGACGGGGTCAAATTGCAACTGTGTGGTGGCCAATACACATCACCAAAACGGATAATAACACGATTTTCAAGCTTCCTACTTACTTAAAACATCGATTGTTTGATGGTTTCTGTGACACGGCGCGCCTTTCTGTTGGTACCAAATGTTGTCTAACTAAATATCTTCTAGGATAGGCCACAAATAATCAGTTATCGTTGTGCGGTAGGGCACACCATTCACTCTAACGCATCTTCCTTACTCTGAGCAACAGCAGCGATTTTTAATTGCGATTGCGCACATTGCACGAGTACGAGAGCGTGTTGTTTTATTCAATAAAAATCCAATTTCACGCATACGTTTCACAAATTTATCTACAAATTGCATGGAAGGCACTTCTCTTCTACCGAATTTTGAATCTAATTTTCCTACACTTTCCAAACACTTTTCAAGCGTATGGTATATCGATCCATTTCGTTAACCGCAAACATAATACAAATTTTCCATCTTAATACGAATGACATTAGAGTTGCCTCACTCAAATTCCAAATGCTAGATGGACCACCTTTTATAAGTTGGTAGTGCATTGGACTGCTACGCAGATTGTCCTGGGTTCAATTCTCGGCACAGGCAAAATCGAAATTGGCTACTGCAAGACCAACGGAGAAAGTCATTTGAATGAAATTATTTTTTCTGCACAGCACCACCTCGTGGCAGGCAATGGTAAATGATAAACTACAAAAGTAAAAATTGGCTATGAAAAGCTTTTCACTTCACCCTTCGGATTCGGCAAGAAACTGTAGGTCCCTTCCATGCATGTACAAATATAACACGTAGAACATGAGTGGATGCGAATAGCTCAGCCTAGGCCCTCCATTAGCTGATGTGACATTAAAAGAATGAAGAAGAAACTTTAAAAATTAATAAGAAATCTGAAAAATAAAGCGAAAAAATACAAATTTTCAAATTCAATGGAAATTTAGAGTTTAATATCGGGTTGTAGTCGTATTGCTTAGACTACATACATACGAGTAAATACTTATGTACATAATTCAATTCTATGAACCCAGTAAAAAGAAGCTACTTCGTTAAGGTTCATTAAATGTTAAGAATTGTCTTAAAATTTTGGTTGCACATACTATTTCACTGAAATTCAAGGAATACTGAATTTATTTTCTAAGAAGTATTCTACGAAAATTTTGCCGCTGAGAAGACCAATGCAATCAGAAAATTGTTCGTTTTGAATACAATCCCGGTAAAGTTCCTTTTTTCATTTCGATCAGAGCGAAATGTTTCTGTCAACAGAACTAGGAGAGTTAAGGTTAAACCTTAAGTTCTTCAGCACGAATGCTGGCGGTAACTCACAATTTTTATTTTGCTGGGCATTTATAGGAACACACACAAAGTGCATACATTCATTCATGCTTCCAGTTGGAATCACTTTTGCAGAAAGTATGCAAAAACGAGTAAATTAAATTTAAAAAAAAGAGTGAAACAATACAAAAAATAATAAGAATAAATTAACTTAAATACGAATTAAGAAATGAGCGATGAGCGATGTGTGATTCATCGAAGCCGATTATAAAAAGTTGTACATTTAGATTTATTTACATACATACAGACATACATACATATATACATACATACATAGGAATAATCATCAAGTGATAATAATGTAGTTATTGTTAGGCTTGAGAGTAGCAATATTTCAGATATATACTTTAGTATATATTTAGTTTGAGAGTAGGAATATTCAAGATTTATTGCAGAAAAAGATGCGTGCACAAATTAATAAAATCAAAAGAAGTAGCGAGATATTTATTAATTATGTACCTATATTGTTGTAGAATTACAGAATGCTAATAGCTAATATAAAAAAAATAAACTCAATTAAATTATTAACTTTTCGTTTTTTCTCTCTCTTGTTTCTTTTTGCTGATCTCGAGCAGTGCAACGAGGAGTTTTCAAATTGTAAGTTTTACTCGTAAATAAGCCAGCCGATTATTCTCTTTGAATTTCAGTTAATTTTTTATCGCCCCCTTTTTATTTACTCAGAAATGTACGTTCACCGAAGAGCGAAAAGAAAAGTCGCGGCATTTTTCGGCGCACTGAAGCAACTAGTCTCTATTTGGAGGATGGCATGAAACCCAAGTATCCGATATTTGGTGCACCGCTCGAGCAATTGGAACTGAATATGACCACACATCCGCAGGTGCCGCGCTTCGTGGTCGATTGTGTCGAATATATCGAAAGAAAAGACTGCATATTTCAGGATGGCTTATATCGGGCCTCCGGCAATAAGGTGTGCATCGATGAACTGAAAAAGAAACTATCCGAAAGTTATATCTACGATCCAAAGCTATTGGTCTGCGATGATATTCACACGCTGACTGGTTTATTGAAATCATTTTTCCGTGAACTGGGTGCTCCGTTGATACCACAAGAGACATATGAACGTTTGGGTTCTAACCACACAGATCCGGCGGCAATTGTGGAAATGTCGAAGGTGTTTGAGGATATGTGCGAACCGAATCGATCAACGTTGAAATTTGTTATTAAACATTTGACCAAGTAAGCGTTGACTTGAATTCTATTGTACTTAAATAAAATCGTATGCTTTAACTGTTTCAGTGTCGCTGCCTGCTGTTCTGAGAATCGTATGACTGCCTCAAATCTAGCTATTGTCTGGGGTCCCAGCTTGTTGTCGTCCAGCCAAATAGAATTCGATATTGGGCGCGTGAATACATTGGCGAAAGTTCTAATTGAAAATTATAAGAGTATTTTCAAAGAAAACGAACGTTTAGTTAGCTAGAATACGTTCATATGTAGAATAGAAGATTCAATATATTCTAAATACTTACGTTACATCACTGAGTATGTACATCCATAACACTCTTAATTACATATATATATATATATAATTTTTATTATTATCACTATTTTAAAACGATCTATCTTATACTTACCAAAAAGACATTAAACAAACTCAAAGATATTTATTACATATATTTTCGTGTGAACGTTGTTGTAACGTTCTGATGTAATGTACGTACGTATGTGTACTTTGTCGTTAAACTGTTAAGTCGTTAATAATATAAGTAGTTTTATGTTTACGTTTATGTCATATAACGTTGTCTGTACAATGTGTGACCATCGCTTAATGTGTAAATGTTTCATTAGTCTTATACCATACAGGGTAAACTGCTCAATCCTTAATATTTTCCAATGCTTGGCACTTTTAAGTGACCACCAGTAACACAGTGCCTTAGTGCGATATCAATACACTTGATGATCTTGCTCAACAAATCCTCCTTACTGAAACACCCAGATGTCATAGAGGAGAAAATCTGAGTAGAAATCAAAAATCAAAATCAAAAATCAAAATCAAAATCAAAATCAGTAACACCGAATTATGGTACCTACAAGAAGATAATAGTAGATTAGAAAAAGTCGCACTTAATTCGACTCTAGAAACAAAAACACCCTCAAGAGGTGTTTACCCGATATCTTCTATCTTATATACTTGTGCGCAATGATATTAGCTACAACTATGCTGTGGTCGCTGTGGCGTAGTGGTAGTGCGTTGGACTGCTGCGCAGAGTGTCCGGGGTTCGAATCTCGGCACAGGCAAAATCAAAAAGTAGAAAAAATAATTTTTCTCCACGGCTCCACCTCTTGGCAGGCAATGGCAAACTTACAAGAGTAAAAATTGCTATGAAAAGCTTTTCACTTCGCCGTTCGCATTCGGCATTAAACTGTAGGTCCCTTCCATTCATGTACAAATATAAGACGCACAACATGAGTGGATGCGAAAAGCTCGGCCTAGGCCCTCCATGGGCTGTTGTGCCATTAAAAGTAAAGTAAGTACAAGAAGATATTCGTTTTCCATTTGATTTTGTAAGGCGTCAAATTCTCGCGCTGTGTTTTAAATGATTGGAATATATTGTGCTTAGTATTGCACAGTTTGCCTTATAATCTACTTTAATTTATATTTATAATGTGATAACATTAAATTTAGTTTTCGTGCTTTAAATGTACATATAATATATACGATATAGGAATTTAGTGTATGAAAAAAATGTATCATAAATGTTTGTAAACAATTAATTAGAAATTAAAGAATATAAAATAAAATGCATTCAATAATAATATATAACCTTTTTTGTGAAAAAAATTGTTTTTAAAAAAGGTAGATAATTAAAAAAAATCATCAATATTCCAAAAATTAGTCTATTTCTAAGTATCAGATTAGTTAATAAAATGCACTAGCTAAGATCAAATCTCTACTTTAAAAGCTTTCAGTTGGCACGAAAATGTACTACTTATATACATTTTGAACCGGGTATTGATCATTTAAAAACCCCGCTTAAAGGGATTGTAAAACTTTGTGTTGTCGCTAAGTCGGCACCACTGTCCTCTATGAACGTGACGTGAAGTTCCAGCTCGATCCGTCATTTATTTTGTATACAGTCCTCGATTTTGACAGTTCAACTGAAGTGTATTTTGCGATTTTTACAATGAATAAAAATATCGGACAAAGAATCTGTCTAAAATGAAAATGGAATTGCGAGTGTCGACTTGGTTAAAATGCTACAAAAGGCTAACAGTGAACCGTTTTTATCCAAAACACGAGCATTTGAGTGGTACAGTGGTGATGAAAGTCGATGAAAAGTCAAGGTAATGTTGAATGTTTTCTTTGATCATCGCGCTGTTGTGCACTCGGAATGCTTGTCCGAACGTCAGACGGTAAATAAAGAATATTATCTGGGCGTAGTGTGGTGTTTGCGAGATCAAATTTGTCGAAAAAGGTCAAGTTTGGTCATTCCACCATCTTACACGGCTATCATTGTTAATGAATTTCTAGACAAAAGCTCAACATCTGTATGTATATCATCGAACAACCAGCGTATTCATCTGATATAGTTCCGGCTGGCTTTTTTCTTTTTCCAAACCTCAAATTACCAATCACTTCGAGGCACTAGTTTTGATTCGATAGAAGATATAAAAGGAAATTCGCGGCGAAAACTGAAGAAAAGGCATTTGAAAAATGTTTTGATGATTGGATTATTCGTGTATTATTTCGAAATGGGCCTACTTTGAAGAGGATACAATAAATTTGAATGAATGATAAATATTTTGATTTTTACTGAAAAATTAAGGGACTCTTTTTTTGATAGAATGTACTTATTTATTTATAAAGGGTGTTTTTTTTTTGCTAGAAGTAATATTTTTAATCTGGCAATACTTTTTCGGAGTTGGTATTTTTGACAGCTGTCACTTGATTTATGCTCAGTTTGGTTTGCCATTTCATAATGAATAGACTTACGCCTGAACAATGTTTGCAAATTATTGAAATTTATTATCAAAATTCATGCGCTGTGAAAAAAGTGTTTCGCAAGCTACGTCCATTTAGCGACGAGGCTCATTTTTGGCTCAATGTATACGTGAATAAGCAGAATTGTCATATTTGGAGTGAAGACCCGCCAGAGGCAATTCAGCAGCTACCAATGCACTTTTTTGTTCGGCTTATGGACAGGCGGCATCATTGGGCCGTACTTCTTCAAAGACGATGAAGGCCGAACGTTATGGTCAATGGAGAAAGGTGCGGTTCGATTATAAAACTTTTTTTTTGGCGGAAAATGCTAGAATTGGACTCGGCCGACCTGTGGTACCAACAGGACGATGCCACATGCCACACTGCACGAGAAACCATGCATCAAGTGAGAGGCGAATTTGGTGAGCACTTAATCTCACGTTTTGGTGTAGTCAATTGGCCACCAAGATCGTGTGATTTGATCCAGTTAGGCTATTTTTTGTGGAGCTATGTTAAGTGTAGACAAGATATAGGGACAAGCCAAACACGATTACTGCTTTGGAAGCCAACATTGAACGCCTCATTGCCATTGGTGAGATTCCGGCCGAAATGTGTGAAAATGTGCCAAAATTGGACCTTCAGAATGGACCACTTGAAGCGTAGCCGCGGGTAACATTTAAGTGAAATTATCTTTAAATAGAAAATGGCAGGAATTGATTTATCGATCCAAACAAAAATTTCATTCACTTTTGTAAAATTTCTGTGTGTTTTTTTTATTATCAAAAACTAAACTGTTATAAAAATCACCCTTTATATATTTTCCTAAACACAAGGTACCAGTTAGGGGTATTTCGGTATTTAGCGATATTCTTACTAGTAGGTATACTTATGCTATGTACATACTCGTATATAAAGATATACATAGTATGTACTTCAGGTATGCTACCATTCATATTTTGTTAGTGCATATTCTCGATTATGGAAACGTATAGGATTTATTTATCAATATCTCCAAAGTTCCTGATCACTTTCGCTTTTCAATTTTCTTGGTGGCTCGGTAAGTGAATGATGTAAAATGTCACATCTTAATCTGATCATACTAATGTTCCTACTAACTGTAGGGCACTTAAGATTGTCAGGCAAAGTAATATACTGACATATTATTGAAAAATTTACAACTCAAAGTGTGCTTCCAGTTAAGTCGAAGTGGATGAAAAATTTACTTCGGATCCAGCATTACAACGTCCAGCCTTCTGTACTGTTCGGAAGTTAGTATTTAATCATTTAGATATTGAGTTTGTTTTTCGGGAACAGGAAAGGTCACCCCTTTTTTGGCAACGTTTCCAATTTTTCTAAACTTAGATTACTTTTAACTGAACACTCTATGCGGATCAGCTAGATGAGTCACCAAGTATATCAGGGTAAGAAGGACAAAGAGTGTTTGCAACATCTCAGCTACACTTCCACACGGTGTTCTTACTTTATGCAAGTCTCATCTTCTAGTGGCGTACATGGCCTCTACAATTGATATGAATCTGACTCGGTTTCCTTTGACTCGACGTGGTGTAGCAAAATCAAAAAGTAGAAAATAATTAAAACAAATGTTTTAACTATTTTCCGTGCAAGTCATATGCACGAACATCCCTATCGACCGGGATAGGCATGTGGTGTATAACTTATAGGTGTGCTGTAAATATGAAACACAATGTATGCATTTATTTTATCTATATTGTTGAAACTCCCTGCACAATGCAGCATTTAATATTTTTCTCTGTGTTACCTTGTGGTCACTGTTCTGTACAGTTTGAGAGCCATTAAGTTGGAAGTTTGTGTATTTGCTGCTTACTATTTTCACTCACAGAGGGCATTGCATACATATTCCAGAACTTCGTTACTGCATTATTTGCATTGCGTTTACTTATTTAGCGTTGATCATATACATTTGTAAAAGTAATAATTAATTCAACTTTAAGCACAATTCAGTAATCACTAAGTGCTTAACCGTTATGTAGCTGGTAAAAAATAGGCTTTAGGCAGTTAAGGCACTCTGGTATACCTTATATGTATGTAACGTGCATTTAAAATTATATTTTATTTAACTTGAGAAATTAAAAGAATATTAATGGCATCAAAGTTAAACGTATTTGAAATAATTAAATCAAGTTTATTTGGAAATCTAGATAGATAGGTATATTTACTCACAAAAGTTGGTAGTCACTCATTGCTCAGAAGAAAATGTTTTAATATTTTAAAAATTAAAATTTTAACCAATCTTTTTTTTCGAACTAGTATTATTTATTTATTAGAATTAATTTAAAATACTAAAACTAATGAAGAAACTAGTACTAGCTGCCAGGGCCTACAACTCGATAGATATAGGTATAGGTATAGATATAGGTATATGCATGGTATGTGTGCATTTGTGGTAATATCTTAAATTAAATTTGTTAAGCATGCAATTTTTTAATGAAGTTAATTACTGTGTTTATATTTTCGACAGAAATTTCAGTTAGCAGGCTTGATGGTGAGATAGAACCAAAATGTTTTGTCCTAATAGTATCTAGTCTGTGGCATTCATTTAAAAAAACGGTCAGCAGATGATGCGTTATCACAAAAAGGGAGGGCATTGGTGTAGCGACTCTTCCGTCAGTATATGTTGGTGTGTGAGCTTGGTGTGCACAATTCTAAGTCGGACGTACAGGCTGGTTTGGTGTCGCGGTATGTTATTCGGGTAAAGAGCAGGCTTACACGTGCGATTAAGGGTAGCATAACGGTGGTTAAAGCTTCTCCATTCGGTAACTTTCACGTCATTTAAGTGTAGGCTTATCAATTTTTCCTGGGCCTGTTTCTGATGACATAAGCTTGGCAGCTGCGTCGGCACATTCGTTGCCACGAATGCCATTATGACCGGGTACTCACATTAAGTTTATTTTATTGGGGTTTTTTATGCAGATCTCTTGTTTTCGTTACCAATTGGTTATTGTTGTATATACTTTGCAGAGCTATAATTGTTGACATGCTGTCGGTACAGATAACGAATTTGCCCTTGTTATGATGCGCATAATCAGCTGCTTTGTATATTGCGAGTGCCTCCGTGGTGAATGCCGAACAGTATTTGGGTAGCTGGCCACCACTGATCAGAGAGCCTTCTTGATTCACAATAGCAAATGTAGTGGTGAGATCGGTTTTTGAGCTATCAGTGTATAATATTTTCGAATTAATAGAAAACCAAATTTAATTAATTTTTCAAACAAAACTTAAAGGAATGTAAAAAAATCAAATATTATATAATCTTATGACTTGTTAAGTTATTTAATTACACTTTATTGTACAGTATATATTTTCCAATCTGAAATTACAAACTTATATTTACCCCAAGTCAGGTATTCGCCGCTCGACCGTTCAAGGCCGTCTGCTTCTTTTCCCACCAAAAGAAACTCTAATGATCTCTTACTCGCGAGCCCCATCAACAACATGCGGCAGAGCGAGACAACAAGAACATTGAATTTCACATTTAGTTTTATTACTAGGTTGCCAGAAGAGCAAAGTATAGATCCTGCTTACATTACATGGTTGCCAGAAAGGTTAAGAATAAATACGAGTACTGCTTACATAATAATACTATTACAATGAAGTATTTTTTAATTTTTTTTTTGGGGTTGCATACTGAATTTCCATGGCAATTCCGACTATTATTGAAGGATTTTAGGATTCTAATAAGTGGGACTACCTCAACCAGTTTAGTATCATTTCATATCACAACATACTATCTGTCTTTTCAAGTGGTCCTGGATGCGTGAGCTGACATTTCCCATTTTCGATTTTACTTTCCTCACAAATTCGAGCAATGCTGTTTGGGGTCGTTGTCTTCTTGGAACCAATTTATGGCTGCAAGTTTACGCTTTTGGGAGATTTAGTATATATTTCACCTTGGGATGTCTAAAGAAACCTTCTTGGTAATCGTAAGCTCGCTTTTGCAAACTCAAGTCGTTTTTATTTGTTTATCGCAAATGGTTTTGTTTTTTTTCGTAACAATGGTCAGATACTGGTTTTTGTTGGTTATATTTGTCATTTTATCAATATAAGTAAGTCAAATAATACATATCGCTAGGTTAGAGTGAAAAGGTGTTAAGTTCACTTTTCCAAGTTATACAGGGTAAACAAACAACTTTCCAAACTATATTATAAGTTAGCAGCAGTTAGCAGAGATCGCATTCAAGGCAACTGCACAATTTGAGTAAAATAAACAATTTATTCTTTCTTGAAGTTTGCTTCTTAAGAATCGTTTTCATATTTACAAGGGGGTAAGAGATGATGGTGGCAAAATGGAAATTGTCACGGAAATGAAATAAATTAGGATTCATAGAGGGCGCTGCCTATCAGTTTCTAGTAAAATTTAATATTTCAAACAAAAATTTTACATTTCAAACCAAAATCAATAGAAATTTCTAAACCTGAAAAATGAGCGAACACGAAAGTAGTGTATTAAAAAATAAGTGTGTACACATATGCATCCACTATGCGCCCTCTATCAATCGAGCCTGAAGCATACTTGATTAATAGAGGGCACTGATTCACGTATGATAGAGGGCGTTGCCCATCAGATTCTAGTAAAATTTGACATATCAAACAAAAATTTTATTTTTCACACAAAAATTGTTAGAAATTTATAGAACTGAAAGAATTGCCGAATATAAACTGAAAAAAAGACGCGCGGCACAAACAAATGATCATTGTGTTACAATAAAATCTCCAGCTAAAACTGTGCCTGAGAGATAGTGAGAATGTAGACTCCCTCAAAAATGGAGGCCTGACAAAATTCAGATTTTGCTATCGTGAAAAAACCCAAAAACCAGCACCGAGAGATCGCGAGAGTGTAGACTTTTCAAGCAACTTGAGGTAATAATTGCATCAACACTCATCTCATTGAGTCTCGACGGGGGTCCTCAGATTATACAGCATTAGGCAGTCGTTGAGGTGGCCGAATTCCCAGCTTCTCAACGAAAGCGAGGGGCAGAAGATTTACTTGAAAAATTGCCTGAAAATTTTTCCTCCGTGAAAAGAAAACTACTCGCATCAGCACAACAAAACATAGACAAGATTTGCCAAATTCTCAGTCATTCGCCAGTTCTCAGACCGGAAAGTGACGAATTTTCCACCTGTTGAGATCATACGACCTGAATATTTTGATGATGATAATGATTATTATAATGATGGTAAGATTAAAATTTTAATGATGTAGCAAATAAATTCGCATGCTTTAAGTATGAACATTGTGATGGAGATGATGCCTGCATTCGAAATGCAAACGATCAAAATAAAGTTAATGCAGATGCAGCACTCCTGGGATCAGAGAATTATCAAAATGAAGTATACTAGGCTTATCGTTTGCATAAATTAGAACATAAAACAATTTCAAAACATGTTGGTTAAAAATTCCTTCGACCCGACTGTAATGTCTACGGTAGAGTCTGGTTTTTACAAGATTACTAAACCTAAAGCGAAAACGTTGTGAAGAAGTAAACTTCTGTAGGGCTTCCACACAATTTGTTTGTATGTTCCTAAACGCTCAATTTTGGACAATTGTGGACTTAGCACTTTAACGCATCAATATGTTAGAACAAGTAAAACCAAAACAACTGCATATGGTAATTCATTTTGCAATCGATGTATTTTTAATTTCTCTTTCATCCTGCATCAAAATCAAAGGCTTCATAAAAAGTGCACTTGGCGCTTTTTCACTCTAAGGTAGAGCTATAATAAATGTTTTTCAGTGCATTAATTTATCATATTTTTGTTTTTTTTTATTAGTACTTTAACGACCTTTTAAGGCCGAAGTTTTATAAATTAATGTATTTAATATAATAAACTAAATAATAATTTTTAACTCCGAATAAAATTGCTAGAGATGTGAAGAAGACTCAGCCACGAAAAACTTATATTTAGGGAAAAATTCCAGTTTAAAAACAGGGTATCTTATTGCTTCACACTATCTATACACTTTGTATCTAATCATCTAATCACTGCCAAATCATCCGCAAAGGGGAATAATAAAATAAAAAAGAGTCTAATGTCACTGTTTTATCCGTTATTAGTATACATTCTTCATGCAGGCGCCCCTTTAAAGTACTAATTTGTTAACACTAAACTGCCAATTTGATTGTAATTTGCGAAATATTGAATTGTGCCCAATTCATGAACCAAAGTAACTATTTCTAGAGCAATTTAGCACACTGAATCCGAAACAAACCGAAACTTTTTGGGTTGAATATTTCTAAGTCTTGACGTGTTATACTTAAAAAACAATTACTGTGATAAATAATTAATCTGGTTCTTGAGTCCGAAAATCGCAGACTTATGCTAAGTGTAATTGTAGCTTCTTGACCTAAAAGACTTTCAACCAGATTTCAGGGATATAAAGGGTGATTTTTATAAGAGTTTAGTTTTTGAAAATAAAAAAAAAAACACAGAAATTTTACAAAAGTGAATGAAATTTTTATTTGGATCGATAAATCAATTCCTGCCATTTACTTTTTAAAGATAATTTCACTTAAATGTTGCCCGCGGCTACACTTCAAGTGGTCCATTCTGAAGGTCCAATTTTGGCACATTTTTCACACATTTCGGCCGGAATCTCACAAATGACGCAATGACGCGTTCAATGTTGGCTGCCAAAGCAGTAATCATGTTTGGCTGGTCCCTATAGACAAGAGACTTAACATAGCTCCACAAAAAATAGTCTAACGGGGTCAAATCACACGATCTTGGTAACCAATTGACTACACTAAAACGTGAGATTAAGTGCTCACCAAATTCTCCTCTCAATTGATGCATGGTTTCGCATGCAGTGTGGCATGTGGCATCGTCCTGTTGGAACCACATGTATGGCGAGTCCAATTCTAGCATTTTCGGCCAAAAAAAGTGTTATAATCGAACGGTACCTTTCTCCATTGACCATAATGTTGCAGCCTTCATCGTTTTTGAAGAAGTACGGCCCAATGATGCCACCTGCCCATAAACCGCACCAAAAAGTGCATTTTTTCGGATGCATTAGTAGCTGCTGAATTGCCTCTGGCTGGTCTTCACTCCAAATATGGCAATTCTGCTTATTCACGTATCCATTGAGCCAAAAATGAGTCTCGTCGCTAAATGGACGTAGCTTGCGAAACACTTTTTTCATAGCGCATGAATTTTGATAATAAATTTCAATAATTTACAAACATTGTTCAGGCGTAAGTCTATTCATTATGAAATGGCAAACCAAACTGAGCATAAATCAAGTGACCGCTGTCAAAAAGACCAACTTCAAAAAAGGTTTGCCAGATTGAAAACCACACTTCTAGAAAAAACACCCTTTACTATTGTTTCATAGGCACATTGAATGTATTCAAAAAATCTAGAATGTATCTACAATAATGTGGTAGATCCTATGTGGTTCCAAATACACGTTAGTGCTATGTATATAGAAAATGATGCTAGCTGCCGTAGTTGAACAAGAATCCAGCATCTAGTTATGTGATCTTTAACAAGGGATTGCTTTGAATAACGAAGAGGGGATAAAAAAAAAATAAATATTTAGTACCGGTTTCTTTTGGGAAAATAAAATAAAATAAAGTAATGCAATTACTTCTAACTATTTGAACTATTTTAGAGGCAGCTTTCAATGATATAGTTTTCAATTTCTCGGTTCTTCCTGGACATACTAGTACATATTAAAAGTTTATGAGTGCTTTATGAATACAAAAAATTGAAACCATTAACCTGTAAACATATATATTATTTTGCCTTCTATGAGCTACGCTATTGTTTCCAGTATAGCAGTGGAGCAGTAGCAGCAGCAATGCACCTTAGATTTTTTAGCAATACTATATCAATGATGAACTTTTTTGAGATTTTACCACAAGCACATACTTTTACTCAGAGAGTCATACATATGTACATACTACGTACATATGTATGTTTATTTGTGTGGCAAAGAGTCATAACAGCATAAGTTTATTTCACAGCTTTGAATAGAAATATGTGTACAATAAACTATGGAAGTATATAGACAGATCGAAAGCCAGTCTTGAAATTGGTTTATAAATTCCTAGCAGAATACTTTTTTTGCATATGTATGTAATAAAAAATATTATATATTATATTTAATTTTCAACATAACTCAAGCTGTGGTGTTTTGCTTTTCCCTACTCCCTTTACAAATTTACGCTTGTAGACACGAAAAGTACATAGTGTTGCCAGTACATAGTTGCCATGCTGAACTAAAACGAAGAAGAAAAAGAGAACGAAAATTTGAAATGAATATTTCTGGACATTCAACTAACTAAAGTGTCATCATATAATTCTATCACATACACACATATTCTATGTATATGTCCAGTGGAGTGTCTGCCTATTAGTGTGTGTCTGTCTGACTGTCTCTGTGTGTGTGTGTATGTGTGTCTTTGAGTTTGAATTGCATTGCATCAGAAATTTTACAAGTAAAATCACGTTTCTGTGGTTTTCTCAAGAAGAAACCGCAGAAATTTTCAAGTATTTTGAAATTGATGTACACAAAATGAATTTGAAACTCGATTTTATTTCCCTTCTTCTTACTCCAATTACATAAATTTTCTGTTTTTCTTATTTGGTTTTAGAATTTTACAACAATCTACTTGCAGTTTTTTCATTCCTTGATTGACATCCGGTAAATGTATGCACTATTTGTGCTCTACTTTATCATTAACTACCATTGGCTGGCTACACGTGTTGAGTGAGGATCCACATGCACGAGCAGCACTTAAGCCTTCTATTATGATTATACTTATTTTCTCGTGAATTCAAATTAAATAATAAACTTGCCTGCTAGTTCTTTAATTCAACCCATAATTGTTACTGTATCCGGTTGATTGTGTGGTCTTTCATCTTTTTTGTTTCATATTTGTTTTCATTGTGGGACATCCTTTGCATCGTTACTTTGTTGCCAACACATGATTTTATCCTGAGTACATAAGTTTTGTGCAATTTTCTCATGTCTTCCTATAATATTCATGTCCGCTGGCCGCCATCTTTACATATTGGCCATCTTCTGTTCCATCACCACCGTCAACGTCGTCATCTTTATTTCTTTTTTTTCATTTTTATTTCTTTTTTTTGCTGGAGCTGACATTTTGTATAATTTGTTTGCAAAAGCAATTTTGGGTTTTATTCGTTCCTTTTCTTTTCGTTTGTATGCATGCAAACCATATTTGGTTTTATATAAATGCCTTTTGATTATTGAAAATTGGCCACATCCTTTTTCAAATTAACTTCGTTGTGTTTTCACCAAATATTTATTTTTTTTTTTGGATTTTTACTGGAAACTTTTTCATCTATCTTTTGTGGATTTTGAAACTTTGTGGTACTTACTCATCATTCACATCGTTGTCGATTTATTACTTTTAAAATTAGTATATATAAGTTAAAGTAGCGGTTTTGGTACTCGTAAAAGAATTTATGCGCTAGCCACAAATTGCCATGAGTTTTAGTTTACTCAATTCTGAAATTTTTGATAATCTTATTATTTATTTAGTAGAATTAATATAAAATACTAAAACCAATTGAGAAACGAGTACTTGCTGCCAGTGCCTACAACTCGATAGATATAGGAAAAGGTATAGGTATGGTATATGTATGGTATGTGTGTATTTGTGGAAATATCTTAAATTAAATTTGTTAAATTGCCATTCTTTAATAAAGTTAATTACTGTGTTTTTTTGATTATTAAATTTTTTTAGTGAAATAGTCATAGGTTTTGCTCTACAGAATTTCAAAATCATGTTTATGGAAAATTGACCAATATTGCCTGATAAAATTTGAAGTTTTCATCTGATGTTTAATATTTTGTGGTCTAGGGAACTTTACACTAAACTCTTCGCTTACAAGTTTCACGAAAAACACCTTTTTAAAATATCATTTTTTTTTAGTGATTAATTGAATAATATTATTGATAAATTGATGGTAATTAAAGAAAGTTGTTAATGGTTAGGGATTACTAGTCAAAATTTAAATATGGAAATGTCCACCAAGTCTTGTTGTTAAAAAAAACTGTATTTTACAATGTAAAGTACCGATGAAACGATTCCATTGACTGGGTTCATGTTTCTTCATAGGTCTGACAGAATTACTCTTGATAGCACATTGACATTAAATACAATAAATCACAATAGGTATAGTTGTTACCGAATGGAAGAGCGGATATTTACTTATCCGAGTACGCCTTCTATAAACAAACAAAGCAAGCTTAAACAAACAGAAAACAATGATTACACCTTTCGACACAGCTGTGCACTGATGTGAGCCCATCTTTCAATATATTCTGAAAGATGGGCTCAAAATAAAATATCCGTATCTGTCAGTTCCCCTCAATCAATTCGTATTAATATTTAAATTACAAATTAATATCTAATTACAAATTACTCATACTACCCGTATCCCAAATGAATAATTTATTTTTTTAATTATATTAAAAAGTGAGAAATAGGGATGATAAATAAAAATATTATAACAAAATTGTCATATATACTAAGTACATGTACAAAAATTAAATACTTAATCAAAGGCCATTTTATATATTGAAAATACAAATCATATTTAGTATTAAGACTTTTAAGAAAAGCTTCGCTTCTCGCTTTTTTACGTAAATTGTTTGAATTAAAAAATAACAAGTGAAAAATTACACTTTTACAGTACGCTACCAAGTAGCGTACCAAAATTATGACAAGTTGACAACACTTGGTTGTGGAATAATCGATTGCAAATTGACTATCGCACATCACTAGGTCTTGCACAAATTGCGCTTGCGAATCGCTTACATAGTTTTGTGAAAATTTTACATAATTTTGTGACCCAATCAAAATATGGACATACGATCATTTTTTACAAAGAAATCTCGTATAGATCCGGAAGCATTTTCGAACGAAAATGATTCCGTCGTCTCGACATCCATTGAACAGGCAGCTTTTATTAGTGGATCTTCGAATGAAAAAGAGCTGAAGGTCTCCAGCGGCGAAGTAATTCCAATTGCTCTAAGAAATGCTATTGGAAATATTATTAAGATATTGGACGACTTGGAAAGGTTGCAATTGCTAAGAGAAATTTGGAGGCCACATCGTGTTCCCACTGTTGGAAAAGTTTGAAGCCGAACTTATGCTGTTCACTATATTTTTTCTGTTCGCCAGGAGCGCACAGCGTTAAAAACGTATTAATAAAATAATTTAAGACTTTAAATAAAGTTTTAGATTTTTAAAATTTCCCCCCTTTGACAAATCTTAGCCAAGCCACTGCTTGCACATATATTTCATTTCATTTCCTGTATTTGTATTTGCTTTAAATTTTGGTAAAAGTTTACCAAGCTCATCGCTGAAATCTCCAAAGTTTGGTGGGAAGAAATCCAAATGATCAGGGAGAACATCATATTTTTTTTTGCTTCTTTCTCCTCTATTACTCATTTAACGAACATTTCTTTATATTTTCATGATTTACCTGATTGCAAATAACTGAAAAACGCGAGTGTTTTCGCGAATGTTCACTTAGATTGTGTCAACAGCATATTTAAAAGAATTGGACAGGGTTGAACCCCCGGTGTTACATATATAGAATACGGGTGGTATGAGTAATTTTATTAAATAATGCATTAATTTCCATTTTAAACGAAAACACGAATTGATCTAGGAAAACTAAGAGATACGGGTATTGTATTTTTAATTTATCTTTCCCGATAGATTGGATTTTTTCATGTGTGGAATCAAAAATTTAATTTTGTCAAACGGTGTTAAAAACAAGTCTGAAAGGTTAACAGATTGGCTACCTCTTTTTATACAAAAGGAATCTTTTTTATGCCACATTCTCATTATTATTTGATTTTATTTATTTATATATTTTTTTCTTCCTTTCTTAGAATCAATTGAGTTCATTAAGGAAAGGTAAATATATAAAAAGGTAAACGAGTGAAAGCTACGGAGGACTGAAAGTGAGCAGGGGTTTCTCCCCACCCAAGTCCCAGCAGTAGCAACAGCGTGAGTTGTGGGGTAAGCTGGGTCGCATATCCCCCGATATGAAAAACGTATTTAAATTATCAAACCTGCATCCTAGACCTAGAGAGATTTAAGTAAGCGATAGCTTACAGAAAATGTATTAACTGTTGTAATAAATGCATTTAATACAAACTTCACAGAAGATATCATAGACAAGAAATGGATTACTACCATTTTCGATAGGCAAGCTACTAATAAAGCCGATTGGTTCAAAACTAGTATACATATAGTATGCCTGATAGAACTTATAGGTATGCAATTCTAATTGGTCAATATGATGTACTTGTAATGTTTTACTGTTTCTCAGGGCTTATGGGGGCTAAGAATTATGAAAAACCAAATCACTCCTAGAAGGGAAACACATTGCCAATTTTAGTAGAAGAGATAAACCCTCAAGCGAAGGGGGGGAAAAATATAGACGATGTGATGCAGCCTTTAAACACACCGATGCACAAATTATAATAAAGCCGGGAAATATTAGATAGTTTAGAAAACACAGAAGGGAACACTCGAAGAGTGGTTGTAGCCAGATTAAACATGTCATGTACATGGTGTTGCATGTAACATATTAGAGAAATTGGGAAATTTCGATTATATTAGAATTATTTCCCTCATTTCTGCCGTGTCAAATAAAAAGGTATTCAAATTGGTATTATCTTATATGATATGATTATCGAGTGATCTAATTTAATTTAGGTTTAAAATGAATTAAGAAAAAAAATGCATGCACTAGATAACATAGTATCAATACCTAGCTCGACATTGAGCTGTAACCTGAAAAGTTAATTTAAAATACTTACTTAAGCTTAAATTGATATTTCAATGTTGATTCTCTATTAGACGCAGACTGAGAATATTCTGGCCAAAAAATCCTCTTATTTTGCGGTTTATCTTTAAAATTCATTTAGTTTTCTTTGCTTTCTTTTGTGTTATTTTCTAATCAAAAATTTGATGCTTTTCTTAAGCTGTTTTTCATTTCAGCTTCAGCAGAACTTTCTCCTTATCATTATACATAGAAATCCGCAGTAGTCAAAAAAAAAAAAAAGAAAGAAAGCAAACGAAAATATTATTTGAAATATCCTTTTTGCACATAATACATACAAACAGACACACACACACACACACAGTCACCATGAATATATTCTTAATATCTAAAATCAATCCCTATGCATGTTTAAGTCACACATTCGCACACATACACATGCATGCACTTCCCAAAAAGAAAAACTCAACAATGTCCAGCAGAAGGAGCTTTAAGGTAATATGGAGTATGTGCATACTGCTACCATCTTTTGATTCTATCCATATCTCTCTGTTTATTCCCCATCATCATCATTGTTGGCTTAACCTTTCCCGTTACTGGGCTTCGTTGTCCACATTTTGACAAGGGAGCTTGCGAAAGAGGGAGGAGGGCGGAGGGATGTTCTCAGTTATGAGCTTTGGCAAATTTTTGACAGTTTGTTGACTTTAATTTTATACACTGGACACAATCATCGTTTATCCTAGACAATGCCGTAGCCATAGTCTTCATTGTCTTTATAATATGCTGTAGCAACAACAACAATAATGATAGTAACAAAATAATAACTGTTAAATGAACACGGATACGCACAACTAGCCTCGTAAAACACAATTACGTGCCATAGATTTCAGTCTAGAACTCATTCCAAAGTAGCTGCTACTCTCCAGTGACATCGAGTTTTCAGTTTTAACTACAAACTACATATGTACATGTTAGCAACAGCAATAGTATGCCAAACATTAATATCTGACGCATGAAGAGGCGGAAATATCAAGTCGATATCATGAGAGAGAAGAAGTTAAAGAGCCTTTTGCGGTATTATTATTATTAGCACCTTGTCACGTACAAGGAATTATAGTCTAGTCTTGTCCATAGCTGGGATACCTGACACCCATACTATCCTGAATTTCAAAGGTTACATAAGTATCAGCTCCTGTGGTGTCCTTTGTACTACTACTAAGTTCAGCTTTATTAGAGTCAATAGCTTGGAGTTAAAAATATTTCAATTGCATTTGAGAGAAGCTTCTGAGAATTTCTATTACTGCGTCGAAGTGTGCACTTGATGTAGGGATACTCTGCATAACTGCATGAAATTATTGCATAAAGAAGGTATCTTATTTGTGCAAATTTACTATGTCACTGTGGCGTTGGACTGCTATGGTGAGTGTCCGGGGTTCGAATCTCGGCACAGGCAAAATGAAAAAAAAACAAAAAGAAATAAATCGAAGAACCTCTTGGCAGGCAATGGCAAACCTACAGGAGTAAAAATTGCTATGAAAAGCTTTTCACTTCGCCGTTCGGATTCGGCATTAAACTGTAGGTCCCCTCCATTCATGTACAAATGTAAGACGCACAACATGAGTGGATGCGAAAAGCTCGGCCTAGGTCGTCCATGGGCTGTTGTGCCATTAAAAGTAAAGTAAGTAAAGTATTATGTCAGCATACGTTATCGATTTGATAAAGAATAAATACATTAACCCTTTACTTCTTTGCATTGTTGTTGCATATATGTACACATGTACATTTAAAGTACACATACACAATCATTTTAAATCGATTTAATCAGTAGAGCAATTGGAGCGTTTTCGAAAAGTTCAGTTGAGGACACATGAATTTGATGAGTTTCTGGGTTGGACAGATTACATTCGTGTTTGAAGAAAAGGGTAAATTTCTCAACTTTAGATGCTGCAGCAAAAATATTGAGGCGATGGTAGAAAAAAACCTCTGAGTCAAGAGGCTGAAAGTAAGCTGCCTCCTTTTGTATAATCCCTTTCGTTTATTAGTGTCAAGCTCTTGCTTTCCCTGTACATACCTTTTTATTATTAAATACTCATAAAATCTTAGTTGACATATTTATGCATTTAAATGAAATATGGACAATGTTATTGTCCACTTTGTATATGCTACATACATTCCCTAATATTTTTCATCACTTTTTCGTCACCACATGTAACATGACATGGTGTATGGTATAAAGTACTTATTCCTTCCTTCTCTCTTACTTTATCCCAACATTCATAATCTCTTGTCTGCATTAATGGGCGCATTAAAATGTCACACTCTTGTGATTTAATCATGTTAAAAAGATTTAAAAGATTCTTCGGTAAATATAAATGTTCACAAAAAAAAAAAATAATAATAAAAGCAACACAAAGAAAGTCTCATTCGTTGCCGCTGTTATTATTATTCTCTTGTCACTCAGGATAAACTTGAATTTATGTCAAAATTTCCACTATATGCATACAAATACAAGCATGCTTCATTCCTTTATATGAACTTGTACTCCAACACGAAGATATTTGCGCCCAAATGTGGCACGAGTTTATTGAAATTGGCTGCATGTTGGTGTATTGTAAGTAGACAACTGCAGCTTTGTAAGTTGAATGACCACAATTTGACTTTTTCATTCAACTATTTATTAATAAAAATTTATTTAATAAAAATTTATTAAGAAAATATTTATTAGTAATATGCACAAGAACAACTTGAATTGTATACTGTGACATTTCCTTTTTTCCTAGAACGTGTATTATCGGTTTCATGAGGTGGATGATTTTTCATTCATTAGGTTTGAGTTACGTAATAGTTGACTTTTATCCAAATTTATATGAAAGATTTTGCAGCCATTTTCATTTTTCCTTTTTTTTTGGCGATTTTTCTTTTGGGATATATTTTGTAGAACACAAGGAAAAATGCCAAGATAAAGATTATTTAAGTGCTAAGCCTCGTAAGAAAATCGGATTTCAATTTAAATTAAAGTATGTGATATTGAAGCCAGCCACTGATATTGATTTAATATTGAGGATATTTCAAAATTCAAAAAATGGGTAGCGATCATTTAAATTAATTTTTACTTAAAAGTAAGACAGCATCAAGGTACTCTAAAGAGTAATACAGTATTGAATATTGTCTCCCATTATTTTTCTAATGGGAAATTGGTCCTCTACCGTTGACTCAAAAGAACAAAACGGAATTTAATAGAGGCTATTTGAACGTCTTAGGCATCTGGACTATGAACCTGCTAGCATTTGATTTCTGTCAAGTGTTCGCTGTAGCGTAGTGGTACTGCGTTGGACTGTTACGCAGAGTGTTAGGGGTACGAATCTCGGCAGGCAAAATAAAATAATAAAAATAAATTATTAAAAAAGAAAGGAACAACAACAATATTTACCACCTCTTGGCAGGCAATGGCAAACCTACAAGAGTAGAAATTGCCCATGAAAAACTTTTCACTTCTCCATTCGGATTCGGCATAAAACTGTACGTCCCTTCCATTCATGTACAAACCTAACACGCACAACATGGATGTATGCGGAAAGCTTGGTCTTTGGCGCTAAATGTGGTCATTATCGACACTGATAGAACTGAAGCCCATTGTGGTAAGGGCATAACACTTGCCACAATGGCTGTCTATCTCTTTATCGGTGTCCTGTGTGATTGCATTCCCTCTCTCATTCACCCTCCTTCTTCCTCCCACCTATCAATCTTTTTTCCATTCAACAGAACGCTCTGCATTCATAGGGGTACACTTTGTGTGTTGAATGTATTAATAAAAAATAAAAAAAAGTACCAGAAGTAAACTTACCTCCTGAATGGGCCAGTTGCGTTAAAAAAATTGCTTTTTTTTTTTAATGATACATTTAACACTCAGGGTGTACCCCTATGAATGCAGAGCATTGTGTTGAATGGAAGAAATATTGATAGGAGGGAGAAAGAAGGAGGGAGAATCAGAGACGGAATGCAATCACATTGCTAGTCACCGTATGCACTCAGGGAGAAGAATACTTCTAGCTGATCTTCAAATTCATTAAATTGTTACCCCTTAAACAGCCATCAGCTGTGAAGTTTTATTTATCAACATCTTGAGTCATTCAAGTATAAGATAAGTTTATTTCTATTTGTCGAATCTTTATTTTCAATATTATCTCTTATTTAATGAACAAAATTCGGCAACCACAAAACCACAATATTTTCAATTAAATCAAATTGGAGAAACTCTAATACGTACGAGTATGCATATATCGATTTGTTTGAAATAGACATTTTATTATTAGATTTAATTTAGTGCCACCACTACAAAATATAATGCAATCATGAAACCCATCAAAAGTACCGCAACCATATATATTTTCAATTAATCAACAACGACAAATAAAAAAGAAGCAATATGTAGTTTACATCCGCACTCACAACAGCATGTGACAATAATGCTTCTGAATAGTCAATAAAAACAAATCATTTTGAAAATAAATAATCATTTTGAAAATATATTTGTTAAAATAAAAACAACGATCCAAAGTCATAACGATTTGGCAACGATGAATGTAACAAAATAGAAATTGGCATCAATAAAAATCTGATCACCGACAAAAAAATGTGCACCATAAATAGGGGTAAACATTCGGGAAAAAGCATTTGCTACATACTATATGCACATGCAAATATATTTAGTCTCTATGTTTATATAAGTACTTAGTCCCGAATGCAACCCTGCTATTACTATGCACTAGGTTTCACACACACTCTCCGCTGAACATACGAACACCGCCATTTCTCCTTTGCTATCAAGCTTGACTTACTTCGCTTTCGGTTACTTCCTTTTCGCGTTTTTGGTCCACAAATCACATATACAAGATTACACGTTCTGAATTGAAAAAAATTTTCGTTCTGCGCATCAACGTTAATCGTCATCATCATCTTGAACGCTGATTAGTAGAAATATTTTTGCTTTCAGCTGACTAAAAAAAAAAATAGAACACTGTAAATAAAACGAAAGTAGTGCAAGTACTAAATAGAAAAAATTTATTGTTTAAATTAAATCTCTAATTTTTCCTGTATTCATTTATGTTTTTGCAATTAACCCACTAGTTCCCAAGGCGGCCTCTAGACAGACGTCACCAAAACTGGTTTAAGTAATAACCACCAGAACAGTAGTCTGGAGGTACACTTTATTATGTATATCGTACAGTGAACTACAAATACTTTCATAATAATGCTTTGGCTATGAGTTGCGATATGTAGCAGCCTCTGGAACCAATCAAAATCAAAAATGTTTGAAAATCTGAAAAATTAATTTTTTATGGTAAATTAATTTTGAGAAATTTGGTTAATGCTATATAAAATAGTCTATGGACTAGCTAAGAATAGAAATCTGTAATTTAAATGATTTATCATAAAAAAAAAATTGCTAACAATCTCGAACAGCCACAATTGCTTTAATGTATCCCGACATCCCGACTTTATAAATCCACGAGAATTAATTTTTTTAAGTTTCTGAAAACAGGTCTGTTGTTTACATCGATATTTATCCATATGTATTCTAATTTTTTTAAGTCTATTAAAAATATTGGAAGGTTACTGGAGGGTTAAAAACAGAACAACACATTTTGACTTTTTTTAATAAACACTTGTTATACCTTTGACTTTCACGTTTTAATACTTTAAAATCGAGCAAAAGAAAAATTTCTCATTTGGAATTGTTTTCAATGTAGGCGATTGAAGTGCTACCAACTGCACACCGGTATATCTGGCAACGCGATATTGCCAATTATGCCAAATTCATACCAATCACAGCTGTTTATATTGTTTACAAGCTACCACAAGCATTTGCGTCTAAGTTTTATAGAATAAAAGTTATTCGAAATGGAATTCAAAAGTAATAGTGTGATTGCGTTATATTTAAGTGGTAAATCACAACCAGCTATTGTTCGTGAGCTAAGGCATCTCAAAGTGAATAAAATGTTTGTGTTTCGCACCATAAATCGTTATAATGATACAGGCAGCATTACCAAACGCTATGGTGGTGGGCGAAAAAAATTAGTAACATCACTTGAAATGGTTCGGAATTTAAGGCTCGACCTGAACGAAATCCACGTCGTAGTGGTAATCAAATGATCAAAGAACTGAAATAGCGAAACATCTGACACATATTCCAAAATGAGCTCAAGGCCAAGCCTTACAAGTTCCAAAAGGTACACCAAAGCAAAAAAAAGTTAGATTCGAAAGAGCAAAGGAGTTGTTACGCTTGAACGAACGTGGCGAACTTTCCAAATATTGTGTTCACTAATGAGAAAAATTTCCCTAATGATCGTGTTTACGGAACGCATATACGAAAATTTGTGCCTACGACATGGGCAGCTGTGATCGTTTTCATCGAGCCTGGTGTCAAAGTCAATGCGAATTATTATCGGGAAAATGTTTTGGAAGCTGCTTTAAAGGCGTGGGCACGCAAACATTTTGGTCGTACTCCATGGAGGTTCCAACAAGACTGGGCACCGTCTCATAAAGATCGTGTGAACCAAGAATTCTCGAATTGTTCTCGAATTCGCCATATTCCATCTAGGCCATTTTGGAGAGCAAAGTGAGGAATAAAAAATATGACAGTATGGATGCGTTGAAGAAAGATATTGTACGGGAATGGGCCAATAGGGCCAATATACTGCTAGATCATATTTGTGCAGCATGAAACTCATTTTTGAACCGTTTGAAGGCCATAGTCAAGGCTAAAGGTGGCCACATCGAGCTAAAGTGAATGGATTCTAAAATTTTTATTATTTTCACACATTTTTGTAATTTAAATAAAAATAAATTAAAATAAAATAATTTCACACAAAAAAATATGGTCCTTTGAATAGGTAACAGTTCAATCGCCTAACCCTGTTAACAGTTCATCGTCTACGTCATGTTTTCCGGCGAACATGCGCAATGCCTAATCTTGTACATGTGATTTGTGACTTTGACCGAGTGTGCTAAGGAACTAGTACGTCAAATATTTGTTAGCAGCCAGTAACTATTACTTTCAAACGCTTAAAATAGCAAATATTAAATCGCTATTACCACCAAAATATTAGCTCATCACTAGTCAAGCGTATCATAAAAGAAATTCTAATTTAATTTCCTTAGTACAAAATCAGTTTTGACGTAATGTAAATTGTGGCAAATGCAAATAAGTATTCAAAAAATTCATTTTTATTTTGATTTTTGAATCTTCTCCCACATCAGATCAAGCATATGGATATTTGTGGAGTAATATGACTATGTACAATTGGACATCACCCTCATCCACACTCACCTTTCAAGCGAATGTCGTTTTGGCATTTACATATCTACACATTCGAGTAATATATTTTTGCAATCAAAGTAAACAATCCATAAAATCTCGACTACAATCGACCAATATCGATGATGCTGTTTGTAGCTACTTTCGTTGCATATAAAAAACCCGTCACTGCTGATGTTTTTTTCTTCTTTGTATATCTGCTTTTTAATTTTGCTGCAGCATGCAAGGTTCAACGCCATTGCACACATCACACAATCACATACACAAATATACTTACTAGTTCTAGATATGCATGCACATTCACTAACTCTCACCCACCAATAGCTAGTAGCTACATATTTCCACACGCCTTTCCTCCTGCTTTCTCTCGGTCTTCCTTGTTTTTTCTTTTACCAATTTCCTTTAATATCCCCAAATACACACTGTTAGATCAAAGCCTCAACTCAAGCGTTGTCGGTAAACAAAATTTGAATTTCAAATGATATCGCTTCTGGCATCTTTACTCTGCCCTGCAGCCGCCTGCTTCCCCGCTCCTAACTACATATAACTAACATATCGCTCGCTGCCCCAATACCCCAAAAGCTATGGCTATTTGCCATATACAGGATTTTTCTTTCTTTCTTTTTTTTCTGTGCACTGTGTTGGGTTATGCACTTGTTTTTGCAGTGATACAACACATTCACAGGAATGCATACCCATGCATGTGTGTGTATGTGTGTGTGTGCATATTTGCTTAAAAAAATACAGTATCTCTCAAATATGTTTGCTCGCCTCAATAGTTTTGCATTTTAATTGGGCGTTTGGTGTTAAAAGAAGTGGACACCTGTTTGCCTGCGCCATGATTTTGCATATCTGCATGAATTTTTTACTTTGCCTAAGTATTTTGGATGACGGTACATACACATGCAGATTAGAGCGGCTCGATTTGTTCGAGAGGGAAAATCGTGACCAATCGGGGGCGTAAAATGGAATTTATGAATAATTTTAAGATTATTTTTGGCAGAATGCATAGGTGAAAAGTGGATTTTGATGCTCCTGATTTTTCGAAATTGGTATTTTTTATGTGGATAAATGGCCATAAAACTGCGAAAAAGTTACTGTTTTTTGCTCGTTGGAAATATAATTTCGAGCACTACAAGATTCTGTTCCAATACAAATCTTAGCGACTATAATTTATTGTATTGAATTCTTAATTTATAAGAGGAATCATATGAATTCGGTACTTTTTCGATACTACATACATATATTTTTCAAAAAATATCCAGATTCTATAAAAGGATTGTGATAGACCTTAGCGATTTAAAAGTTTACATCAAATCTTTGTTTTACTCGTTTTTCGAGTTCATTAAAGATTTTTGTTGTTCAGTGATCTATAGTAAAATTTAATGAATAATATATTTATAGAAATTTTAAACCTCCTATCAACCCAAGTAATTGGGCAAAAAGGTAATTTCTTCTGAAAAGGGCAAAAAGACCCATAAGGGTTAATCCATTCGAGGTAAATGTTCTACTGAAAATTTATTTTAAATGACTAAAAACCTGAAATGACACAAATAACCTGAAACTTTATTAATTAAAAAAAAAAATTTACGCAAAAATGCATTGGGTCTCGTTTTTTTCAGTGGTATCCAGCTACATAAATTCTTGTATTGTACAATAAAAATTAGTAGTTTTTGTTCTACTAAAATTTACCTAAACCTACTATATCCCAAAGATGAGGTTCCGAAGTTTTCAGCTTGGTGTACTGATAGTTAAATTTTTGGTTTTATTTCTCACATGAAATCAGAAACTATGACCGAAAATAGGTCAGTAACTATTGGATATTCATGTTATTCTCTCTGTGGATGGATCTTTTAATATTACTCTAGGATATATGGTGAAATGTAACAGGTAATCAGTTACTTATTCATGATCCATGGCTTATATGGTACATAATAGATGAGGATTGAACATGAGCACTAATTAACTTTAAGAGTAAGGAAACCAACATTCTAACAGGCTATCTGGACAGCCGCGCACACCAGCACCTGAATTATGTAGGAGCTGTAGTGATGTCGAGTATCCGGGGTTCAAATCTCGGCATTTCCAAAAATCAAAATGTAGAAAAAACAAATTTTCTACACCATGCAATGGTAATCCTACAAAAGTAACGTTTTGCTTTTCGATTATCCATTCGGATTCGGCATAAAACTGTTGATCCATTCCATCGGTATACAAAAATATAAACGCACATCATGAATGGATGCCCTCATTGGCTGCTGTGCCATTAAAAGAATGAAGAAGATCATATTGGACTATTCGGCTTGTACTTCCCTTTCTACCTATCCTCTAGAAACTGCACAGAATCGTCACAAAAACACACAATTTCGCTACTGGGTCTGCTCGCTCTAAAGCTATAGCAAGCCTTGACCAGGGATTAAACCGATCACGGAGGAATAGCACTTCCGGCATTAAAAAATAGCCTTAACAGAATAACTGTGATGTCGGGAAACGAGAGAGAGATGGACTTATTGAACTTTTACAAAACTTGCTAGGGCGAGGTGATTCGAGTAAATGAGTGCAGAAAAATATTATTGTTTTTTGGACTCGCAATTAGCTTGATGAAGGCATAAGTTCCGCAAATTTGGTGTGTTTTAAAACTTTAACTTTGGCATGTTAAGGATTCGCCTTCATCGAGAAAAGTTAACTATTCAAAGATTAATGATTTAGGCACTTTTACACCCTGAAATTTTAGTGATAGTGAAATGAAATTGTTATTTTCAGAAATGAACACTGAACAAACTAGAAAATGGCCACGCATCATAAGAGAAAAATACTATTGAGCTGTATAAACAATGTCGAAAGCACTGCCAATAAATGAGACAGTGTCTTCAAGTCTAGAAATGAAGCACTGCCACCAAATAAAAAAAAAAAAATTTTCGGGTTATATATTTTTAAACATCCACCAGTTCTGGTGGGAAAAGCAACACAGATTTGGCAACAGTGCCAAGTAGCCATTTTGTTTGTCGCAGATGATGCACGCACTGTGTATTCAGCATGCAACATTTATTCCCAGTAGCTTCTTCAATATCGCTACAAACTGCGCAAGTAGTGCATACTTATATAAATTGTCTCTAAAGTATTGTTAAAATGTGCATTATTTAGCTCATTCTCTTTTCACCTCCACCGCTATCCACCGCGCTGCTACTCTCACTGCTTGTTCTTATGATTTTTGTTATGAAGATAGTGCAAGTGCAAAATATCAACAATATTTCCCTTTTGGATTTTTAGTGAATTTTGTATATCCCCTTTTGACTTTTTCCTTGATGTCGTTGGTGCATGTCGCCTGAGCTGTATTGGAGTTTGATGCTGCAACTCGTGTATCCTTGAGAGCATTTTACATTTCCGCCATGCTGTCCATGTGCTGTTTTTGTTGTTGTTGTTTTGGTTGTTTCATTTATAATGAATATTGGTAGAGAGAGAACGAGTTGATACCATTTGCTCTCTATCGCTTGCTTTTTGCAGTTGTTTTGTTGTTGTCGTT
Organism: Palloptera scutellata; assembly: GCA_958295655.1. Classification (NCBI taxonomy): domain Eukaryota; kingdom Metazoa; phylum Arthropoda; class Insecta; order Diptera; family Pallopteridae; genus Palloptera; species Palloptera scutellata. The sequence goes on along the minus strand of OY282449.1, from coordinate 112,576,796 downwards.
GGTGGTGATGTTTCCTTTATATATCTGTTATCTGTTTTTGTTTGTACATATATATTAAGTAGCAATTGAACACGTCTTTGAAACATGAATTTGCATTTTAAAGATTTGCTTCTTAATCTCAGCTGAAGTTAAATTCTTTTCTCATAACAATTGAGTTTTTTTATGGTGAAAATCGATAAGACTTAAAGCATAAAACTAGTGAATACTCCACCTCTTTTTTCGAATCAGTTTAAATTTTGGGGATATCCAGGGAAATTTTCATAATAAGTTTAAGTTTCGCAGGTAAATAAAAATCATATTATACGTTGCATACATTACGTTGCAGTCGCATGATGCTGATGATAAATGTTTTATTTGAAATTGAATGACATAAGGGCTCCTCCAACTTTATCACCCTTCCCTACTATTATCTGATATTGGTATTGAAATATCTTCGAAATTTAATTTCGCTGGCAGTTTTTCTTCCTCCAGCACGTTGTCACTCAATCCGAATGCATCGAATTCATAGTTGAAAAAATCAAACATATCAATTTCTTCTGGGGCAACATAATGAAAAGACACACTATATTTCGATAAACAATCGCGACACTAGAAGAAATCCTATAATATTAATTTTCATGTAAAATTCAAATTCTAAAAAAAGTTCACTTACCGTACGAACATGGTAAAAATCATAACTAAAATACCACAAGTCTTTCGGCATATTGCTGGAAAGTAGTGTACTGTCCGGTGTGAAAGGGGAAAATCGTAATTTTTTATCTGCATCACGTGAATCTCCACTAAGGACTCCAACATGTTGTAGGCACTCACCCATTGCAAGATCCTCGGGATAGTCATCCGAATCAATTTTACATATACTGTCGTTTTTGAGTGCGATTTCGGTGAAACGTCGCAAGGCTTCTTTGCTTAGGACATAACCGCCGCCACCGGACATGTAAGACTTTTTGATAGAGGAATGGAAAAAGTAAGAAAAATAAGCAAAAACCAATTAATTACAACTAGTTTTAGGTTTTCAATAGCACAATTAAACTGGGGAAACTGAACAATCGCTTATAAACAAATAAATTCGAGAGCCATTAGAAGAACATTCTTTTCGTATTCGTTCATTGTTCGAATGTAAATATCGTTCCCGGTTTTTTAGATTCTTTCTCGCTGAAGTTGAACGAAAGTGAGAAATCAAAATGCACGCGAGGGAATGCTGAACAAAACTTACTTCGAGACCAGATCGTAACTTGTGATTCAAAGTGATCTAATGAATCAATACAATACAATAATGATTAGTTGTGAATACGAGTTTCAAACCAATTATGCTTTCATTCTATATGGAAATATGCTTCCAACCACCACTTAATTATCAAATATTCGTTATTTCAACTTACCACATTAGTTTGATCATGTAATTTGAAATTATGACCGAAGTAAATTGGCATACTTGGGGAATATGGATACAGGAGGTAACGGAGGTTCTCCAAAAACACATAGCTGATAGATAAAGTTAAAATTTTCAATTAATTCACACGCTCAAAGAAAAAATACCTGGTTCACTCACGTATCATCATCGGCTTTCATAAACCAATCAGCCTTATCGAAATATTCCTCATATATGCGTCGGAAAGCCTCTTTAGTTTTACCCCATATTTTATCGTATGTATCCTCAGTTGCCACCAATAATGTCTCGAGCTCACAATCCTTCTGTGATGTTACAAAGAGCAGATGGTTACATCGTTTACCCCAAGTGCGTGCCACATATAACGCTTTCGTTTTATGATTCGCTGGCGTGGTCATTACCCAGCATAGAATGCGTACTTCACGTTCCAGCGTCTCAGATAGTCTTGTGTCATTTCTTGTCCTACTACTTACTTTATAGTTATTGCTAATTAATAATGAATTTTGTATATCATGATTCCAATTTAAGTACAAAACAATGGTTGAGATTCCTAGCACAATATATAATGCTTTGTGGTAACGACTTAAATTTTTCACAACTAATTTTTTTGTGACTTGTTCCATTATGGAGAGTTTGATATTCTAGTTATAACTGAAATAGCTTCTGAATGAAATCAATTCATCGTGCTGAAAATCAGCTTAAGTCAAATAAGCAATTAGCTTGTTTCGCAGAAAACAATAAGAGATAAGTTTTAGAACGCTCATATCCGAATTAAAATGTACTACTTACAAATTTTAAGTGGGGATGTTCAGTGGTAAAAAGACTGCATTGAAATGGATACTAAATGATATACTGATGCTATCTTCCTCTTCCTCTTTCTCTCCCTCTTTCTCTTTTTATATGTTATTTACAAACTTATACCTTCTGTGAACAGCTTCTGTGAACAGCTGAGTATGTATCTATTACACAAGTAGGGTATTGAAGAATAACAAGATATTTCCAATACTAATCAGCTAATGTTGAAAAAGTGATTGCAAGTTATCAGTCAATAATTGGGTTGTATGCTCAAGTAGCGAAGTATGTATGTATGTATGTAGTAAATATGGTCATATACGAGATATCCCCAATCGCTCTGTCAATATAGGTTTCCAATCACACTTTTTTTTCGATCTTTTGTCTTCTGCATACAGTAAAAAACAAGGTTTTTTTCGTCAATTGAGAAAGTACTAACAGACAGACTTATAGTGCTTACTTACTTGACTGGTTTCTCAGGTATTTTTACATCACTTTGTGAAATGATTTTCACACAAAAATTTGAATATTTCATGAGAATTATTATCTTTTTATGATTAACATTTCTTAAACTTTTCTCTTGGAGGAGATCGTTAATGGATGAGAAACCTTGGCGAAAACATTTTCGGTCGTTTTTATAATCCTATCGAAAAAAATCACGCAAGTCCTCTGTTCAATACTCCCTGGTTTCATTCAAATTAGTTTAATTTAAATATAACTATTTAAATATCATACTATACACAAAAAATCTTCTGTATACAATAGTTGAGAAATTTTGAAAGATTTCAACAGATTTATCCACAAATTACGTTAATACTTGAAGTATGATTTATTTTTGGCCTTTATGAATCAAGATACGAGTAGATAGTTTTATAAATTTCGCTACCATTTAACATTGATACTTACTTAAAATCCTTCCCTTTTGAGTGTAGGGTATACTTACAATAAGTATATAACATTTGTGTTTATTTCATAATTTTTATTATAAATTAACTGAATTTAAATTAAGTGTCGCGCCAAACAAATTATAATAATTTACCGAAGAGTGATTTTTATTAAATTATAAGAATGTCAGAACTATACCATAAAAACTTTGATACAAACTAAATATAATCATGCTTACATAAAAATATATTAAGACCTCTCACTTTTAAAGGAAAACTGAGATATTTTTTTAATCCTTCAAATTAGAAAAACGAAATTACTCTTATTCTCTCAATGCTCGGTTTGTGTTCGTTAGTTCGCCATTAGATTTTTTTTTTTTTTCTGGAAGAAACGAGTCGATGATCGATAACAAAAATATTTATGTGATCTGCCTGTTGCTATTTTCCAATTATTTTTATTCTCTATATCAATCAAACCAACCTCAAGTGTTAGTTGCACCACCTATGAGCCAAAATTAGCCAAAATGTAGAACGAATATGTTTAAAACTTGCCACTTTATATTTCAGCAATCGAGATGGAAGTGATATTTTAATATTTCAAAGAGTGTGACTTAAGGTAAGGAGATTGAGTGATAAATTTTGTGAGATTTTAGTTAGTATTAAAGATAACAGAAAAGAAGAATTCAGTCGATTACACGTATGTATGTGTGTGTATAGAGATGAGAGTAGTTCCGTTATAGTTTTGAGTGATTTTAGCGTTATCAGATTTAAGAGAAACTAAATAAGTATATTATTGCTGCTCCGAGCACAATCATTTAAAAACAATTTCATTTAAACAATTTTCTATTAAATAAAAGTAAAGGTATTTTCTTACATACTATATGTATATATGTGTTAACTACAGAAGCGTGTAGAAATTTTTATTAGCTGTATTTTGTAAAACGTAACGCGCGGTGTTTCTTAGCAATGCTTGTATTTTAGAGAAAATACAAGCAATGCTGAGAATCACATGTTACGTGTTCAGAATTTCTCTTTCGAGTGAAATTGAAATCGTAACGGTGCTATTCGTATTACGGCAATTTCAATCTCACTCAAAAGTGAAATAAATATACAACATGGCTGAATTAGTAGTTTTTCTTTCACTTCTGTTTTTACACAAAACCATGAACTATTTGAAGAGTGTATAACAAAGCGTTGGAAGTGAAGCTGTTTACATAGAGCTTAATTATTCATTTTGAAAAGGAATGTGATGACTTTGACTGTTATTCTTTACGCTTTCTCAACTATGTAATCACAATTCAGGGTCTCTCGTATTATCAGATATCGGAAATACTATATCGTCGAATTGCAATTTCGCTGGCAAATGTTCTTGTTCCTCAACATCAGCTAAACCAAATGCATCGAATTCATAATTGAAAAATTCGAATAAAGTCATAAGTTCTGGAGTGATATAATGGAAGGCGACACCATATTTCGATAAACAATCGCGACACTGAAACAAGAAAACAGAACGATAAATTAGATTTGGTTGGATTCACTCTCATTCAGTATATCGTCGTCTGAGAATTGATTTTGCCATACACGAGAGAGAATTTGGGCCTTCAAGACAAAATCTTTCAGATTCTTTAATACGTTTTCTACTATTCTATTTTCGCTCCCGAGCTAATGAGTGTACACTCAAAATGGAGATTAATCAAGCTGCTCTGTGTATACACCAACTCATGGAGAATTGTGATAACATTGAGTCTAAGATCGGCAAATTATATATTATAAAAAAACAAAGTCTGGCGATTAGTTTAGTCAATAATTAATTTAAAACTTCAAATGAAATTTACGAAATGGAAATTTGTCATCTGCGGCAAATCAATTATTAGGCGACGATATATGTGCACTACATAAAAAGAAATCACTTACCGTACGACCTTGATTCAACATGTATTGAAAATACCAGAAATCTCCCTCATTCATGTTGGAAATTAATGCAAAATGAGGTGAGAATGGTAAAAAACGAAGTCTATTCTTTATATCGCGTGAATCAACACCGAAAACATCAACATTTTGCAGACAATTTCCCATAGCAACATCTTCGGGATAGGAATCACCATCGATATAGCATAGACTGGAATTTTTGAGAGCGATTTCAGTAAAACGTCGCAAGGCTTCTTTGCTCAGTATGTAGCCACTGCCACCGGACATATAAGACTTATAATATTTATTGTAGGAAAAGAGTATAGCACAAAAATATCAAAATGAATGAGAAAATAGTAAAGAAAATTGGAAAATTGTAAAGCAATCTTCGAAAAATATTTTATGTTGGAAAGAGATATTTGTAGACTATTTTTAAACCAGACAATCTTTTGACAATTCCTCCATACAGACGCTTTACCGGCCCAGTATTGATGGATATTAGCGGTAAGGGTAAGGGATGAATTTTAATCTTTATGCTTACCACGTTCTTTTGATGATTTAATTTGAAATTATGACCGAAGTAAATTGGCATATTTGGGGAATATGGATACAGGAGGTAACGGAGGTTCTCCAAAAACACATAGCTGATAGATAAAATTCAAATTTCCATTTAATTCACACACTCAAATAAGAAATACCTGGTTCACTCACGTATCATCATCGGCTTTCAAAAACCAATCAGCCTCATCGAAATATTCCTCATAGATGCGACGGAAAGCTTCTTTAGTTTTACCCCATATTTTATCGTATGTATCCTCAGTAGTCACCACTAATGTCTCGAGCTCACTATCCTCCGCTGACGTTACAAATAGCAAACGATTACAACGTTTACCCCAAGTTTGTGCCACGTGCAATGCCTTCGTTTTATGATTCGCTGGCGTTGTCATAACCCAGCATAGAATGCGCACTTCACGTTCCAGCGTTTCAGCAAGTGTTGTTTCATTTTCGGTTTTCGTACTCACTTTGAAGTATTTGTTAGTAAATAATTGATTTTTTTCATCACTATTCCAACCTAAATATAAGGCAACACATGAGATTCCTATCACAATAAAGAATCCCTTACGGTAGTTATTTACACGTTGGGCAACTGAGCTTTTATTCACTTGTTCCATATTGCTACAGATTTGATTGCTATTCTTTTTAGACTGATATTTTTCAACTGAGATACCAATGCATGGAAATGAAATCAATATTTTTCATTTAAGATAAAAATCTCTTCAATTGTAGCAATTAACTAATTACTTATGTATTTCAAAGTGAAATTGAAAGATAATAGTTGGCTGGAAAAATATTGTACATTGACGCAGTCTAGTTAGATAACCAATTGAATACAAGAGGAATGTGGCATCTAATCGGAACTTTCATCTGGAAACTTTCATGCACTGATATTTTGAAAACTACGTTTTTCTTAGCGTTACTAGAAAGCAAGCCTCATAAAAGAAAATTTTGGTAGAGTTAGTGAAAGTTTAATGAGAACTTTTTTTATAAAGGGCGGAGGCACTGATTTTTTGAAGTTTGCAATGAAATGGTTGGTAAACGTGATTTGCTACTTAGCTCATGAGCTTCATAATTTGCTATTGGGTTTAAAAATTCGAAAAGACTTTATTTTTGACGAGCGCTTTTGAAGCGACATGATTGATATTTTTTTCTGTTTTTATTTGTTGTAACAAATTTAGTTCTCTCTGCTGTTATCCGATGGCGGTATGTAAATGTTCTCCATTAGTAATTTTTCTGGCAATCGTTCTTCCAACTCATCATCATCATCATTTAAGCCGAATACATCAAATTCATAATTGAATATTTCATAATAATCCATACTAGGTGGCGAAACATAATGAAAAGAGATTGGATATTTGGAGAGACAATCGTGACACTGAAATAAACAAATTTTTTTTTTAGTAATTGTACAAATACATTCGAAATTTTTATCAACAATACTTACATGCCGATTGTGGTAGAAGCTGTTATGGAAATACCATAACGTTTTGTTGTATAAATGCGAAATTAACACTCCATAAGGTTCGAAAGGGGAGAAACGTATTTTATTGCTGGCATCACGCGAAACTCCAGCGATAACTCCAACATTTTGTAAGCACGCGCCCATGGCAGCATCCTCGGCATCATTGTCACTGTCGGTGCGACATTTCGTTGAATCTTCATGCAGCGCAATTACAGCAAAGCGTCTCAGAGCCTCAGAGCTGAGCACATAACCGCTACCGCCTGACATGTAAATCTGTAGTTAAATAGAAGAAGCGTCAAATGTGTGACTGATGCTGTTAACTTTAGTTGTGAGTACAGACCAAATTTGGCTTCGATTTGGATGTCAGTTTATGCCCGAAATATATAGGCATTTCTGGTGAGTATGCATAAAGAAGATAACGTAGATTTTCCATAAAGATAAAGCTGCGTTTTGAGAATACAGATTGTATTTATATTCATACCATATATGTATACATGTAGTAGATATGATTCCGTATCACTTACGTATCATCATCCGCTTTTAGAAACCAATCGGCCTCATTGTAGTAATCTTGATAGATGCGACGGAATGCCTCGCGAGTTTTACCCCATAAGTTCCCGTATGTGTCTTCAATTGGTAGCACAATCGTATCCGAGAGTTCATTATCTTCTGCGGATGTTACAAATATCAAACGATTGCAACGTTTACCCCAAGTACGTGCAACATGCAATGCTTTCGTTTTGTGATTTGCAGGCGTTGTCATTACCCAGCATAAGACGCGCACCTCTCGCTCCAACGATTGCGCAAGTGTTTCGTTGCGTTCGGTTGTCGTAACTTTAGAATAGTAACTAGTGTTTATCATTGCATTTGCGTTATCTTCGTACAAAATTAGATATAAGGCAATTAAAAAGATTCCCAATAATATAAATAATAATTTGTGATACGGATGAAGAATTTTGTAGTGCTTCCCTTTTCTTTCGATTGTCAATTGTTCCATAGTCAAATTTCAACTGATTGTGCGCTTCAAATGTATACTTAACGTTCAAGAATTAATTAATTTTTAAATAAAAAGATATAAATCGTTTTAGAGTTACTTACTTAATATGAGATATGAGTAGTATAGTATAGTAAAGTATTTTGTATGATATGATAAGGGAGTATTTTTCTACCATAGTATATGAGAGATTGATAGCAGACGGAGGAATTTTCGAAGATAGCATTCGTTATGCTTGCCGACCCAACAAAAAACAGAATGATTAAAGAATCCGTAAATTGCGGAAGAAGGTCTCAGAGTTTGTCTGTTTCTTTAATGCAGAGCAAAGACATAATATATTTTTAGCAATAAGGGAATAAACTATAGACTTACTTACAACTATAAAGTTCACTGAGTAAGAAAAACTCAATAGTAAGAAAGAATAGAGAGTATTAACATTCACAGAAAAACCAATCAAATGGCATTTAGCCGAGTCAAGAATGGAAGATTTTGTTGCGGTAGAAGTTTTCTAGCTAAAAAACGAATATTTTAAACATTTGAGAAAATGCCTAGCATTATTCAAGCAGAAAATAGTGCAATCGAAGAGTGCTTAAAAATTGAGATTTTACCATTTTATCAGACAATTAATCGGCTAAATAGGATCATTTAAATCTTAAGTAAACTACATATTTGGGAAATATTTGAGCAACATCAATTTTCAAAGTAGCAGGGCATCTTTGAATAAGGATAAAGGTGTTGGTCGCTGTAGCGTAGTGGTAGTGCGTTGGACTGTTACGCAGAGTGTCCGAGGTTCAAGTCTCGGCACAAACAAAATCAAAAAGTAAAATTAAAAAAAAAATGGCAAACCTACAAGAGTAAAACTCGCCGTTCGGATTCGGCATAAAACTGTACGCCACACAAGTACAAAAATAACATGCACACAGCATGAGTGGATGCAAAAAGCTCGGCCTAGGCCCTCCATGGGTTGTTGTGCCTGCGTTTGCAAATCGTGCAAATTTGTTAGCAAAATAACGGTTCGGTTCGCGCGACTTTCACAAGAAAATTTTGTTCAGCGATGAAACTCACTTTTGATTGAATGGGTGGGTACGTGAATAAGCAAAATTGTCGCATTTGGAGTGATCATAATCCACAAGCCATTGTTGAGACGCCGTTACATCCTCAAAAAGTCACTGTTTGGTGTGCTCTATGTACAGAGGGAATCATTGGTACATATTTCTTCAAAGATGAAGCCGGTCATAATGTTACAGTCAATGGGGAACGCTATAAAGCCATGATTAATGACTTTTTCGTACCTGAATTGTGAATTGAAGGATGTTTATGTGGACGACCTTTGGTTCCAACAAGACGGCGCTACATACCATACAGCCAACGAAACAATCAATTTATTGAAGGAAACTTTTGGTGAGCGCATTATCTCGCATCGTGGGCCTGTGGCGTGGTCTTCAAGATCGTTCGATTTAAAGCCGCTGGACTCTTTTTTGTTTTTTTAGGTGTTATGTGAAGTCGCTTGTCTACGCAGATAAGCCCGAGACGAGACGATTGACGTCTTGGAAGAGAATATTCGGTGCGTTATTACTGACATACGGCCCCAATTGCTGCAAAAAATGGTCGAGAATTGGGCCTCTCGGCTGGAATTTATTCGAACCAGCCGCGGCGGCCACCTGCCCGAAATCGTTTTTAAAACTTCGTTGTGCCGGTTTTCGAAAAAATAAATAAATAAATAAATAAATACACCTATACCACCAATGTGAAAAAAACATAATGGCAAATCCTTATCTTTATAATAAAGCTAAATTCTTGGCCATAACATTAAATTATATGCGTTTTAATTCTTCTTGAAAACCACATTTCTAAAAAAACACCCTGTATATGTATAATAAATCAGAGTGCTTAGTCAATTTAGCTAGCCTGAAACGCTATAACTCGAACCGAACTTTAACAAGCTAATCCAATTTGATATACACATAAATAAATTCTAATGCTAATAAATAGCATATGTAAACGGTGTTGAGACAATCTCAAAATACTTATAAGTAAAACTATGAGGGCACTGCAGATCACTAAGCCGAGAAAAAAAGGAATTACCTGAAGATGCACTTAAAATTGACCTTATAGATACTCTTACTGACATATGTTGCGATACAATTAAAGTATTTCTCCGACATTCCTTTACATTACTTTGTTAAGACGTCCCTTCATGCGTTCCAAAGATCTCAGGGATCAGTTACGGCTTCTCAAAACATGTTTATAATTATTTCTAAAAATGTGTGTTATAAATTATTTGAATCAAAACAATAGTTTTCTTAGTGATAACATTAAGCTTTAACTCTGTGATATAACACTTCCACATGAGTTTAATCAATTTGCTATAGTAGCAAAATTTGTCTAATTGAGAACTCAACTGGATCCATTATAAATATTACTTCATAAATCTAATGTTAGCAAAGACAAATGCTGCATAACTACGAGTATGTAGGTATATATCCACTTAGATTGTTGACAGAATTTATACTATTTCTGTATCCATTACTGTATGCATCTTAAGTACATATGTACCAGGAAGTACATAAAACGAAGCAATAATAATTGACACAAATAACATACTAAATGGCATTACACACAGAGGCACTCATACATATACTCTCTGCAAACAAATACGTCCATCCATCAGTGTGTCAGGATACTACCTCAAGTTTCTGTACTCACCTAACACACAAGACCATGAAAAATCCTTGAGAGCATTAAGTGTCATAATTATTGATGAAGGTGGGTTTTATATCAAAATTATTGATTACTGTGCAAAATTAGATTAATTAATGTGCATCACAAAGACACACACACACACACACACACACACACACACACTCACACATTCTCACACAAACAAACACGCACAGTGAAGTGAAATGAAATGAAGGGCGCACTACACAACTCGTAAATACATACATACACACTTATACATACTCGTAAAGGGGTTTTCAATAAAGACATAAGAACAGTCTACATTTAGTACACAAGTTACATTTAAGTATGGAATTTGATAGCGCTCATATGACCACCGTGAGCACGTTTGCAACGATCGATTCTTTAAAGCCAATTATCGACCACTCTTCAACATATATCAGCCGGAACGTTAACAATTTCGCGTCCGATATTGTTTAAGAGCTCCCCTAACGTTATTGGCTCGTTGCTATAAATCAAAGACTTAACGTAACCCCACAACATGTATTCCAATCAACGACTCAGAATTTTAAATGACGTTTTACACTGCCAGATCAAAAACAAAAAAATTTAAGTATGTCTTCGTAATTAACTACAAAATTGTTATGTTCCTATTGAAAAACCCTTTATGTATGTACAGTGGCTCACATCCCAAATCGGTCGAATTTTTTGTTAAATTAATTTTTGTTTGCAGGCGATTTTTTAGTATACAACTACAAATTTGTGAAAAAAATTATAATATATTTAAGTAAGCAATTATTTTTCTCAGTCTTTGATTCACGTAAAATACACAATAGAATGCATAAAACATGTTCAGTAAAATTTTTGGTAGTGATGTATAAGAAATATGCCCGATTTTGGATGTGAGCCACTGTATGTAACTAATGTGGAGAACTGGGTACCTGATTCTCACAGTGTAGGTATACACAGATACATATATAAGTATATGTACAATGAAGTTATTGTTATAAAAGTATATGTAAGTATTGTTATTTATGTATGTATGTGTGTTCTTCTAAATAGGTATATGGGTCAACATTATTAGTACTATGCACCATATATTATGTTGAAATGCCACTCAAACTCAATGAAAAAGCCATCATCACTCACAGTAATATGTATGATACAGTTAAATAATGTGTGTACATTGGCCTATATGTAGATATGTACATACATATACATATGTATATGTACACATGTATATGTACAGGTATATGTGTGTAAAAAGGCTTAGATGTGTATGTTTTTGTGTATCATAAAATCAATAACTCGCTTTTAATGCGGAAATAACCTAAGTGCCCAATCGGTTATGGTGTTCTATTTAACCAGGCAGCATAACAGCACTTACATCTACACCTAAACGTACACACACACACACACGCACACAAATATAGAGGCTTGTGTAATAGCTCCATGCTATAGGTATTGTTGTGGCGTATTCGCCATATTGTAATCGAATTACCAATTAAAAGTTACTGTGCATCACACACACATAAGCAGCTCAAGAGATAGAGCGCCAGCACATGAATGAGTGTGAAAGAGAAAGGAGAAACAAGCCTAATGGTTTCAGCAACTAAATTAACGCTATAATAAGAGCTTTCCACGCATTGTTTTACTACTATGGCGTAGCTCTCTCACCTCCCTCCCACTCCTCTCCCTTCCGCCGCATGTGTTCGTGTTTGATGAGATTCTCTGTGCATATTTGTTGTAGGTATTTGCGATCAAATTGAAAGTTTTTTTTTGTTTTTCATTGTTGTTGCAGCTGTGCTGATGGCTGCTGACCAAACATTCTGACATTCCTGAGGCGTACAGTTTGAATTTTGCTTTTAGCATTATACCTTTCGCTTGCTTCTCTGTCGAATGAAAATTGGGTAACACAATTTTCAGTTCACTAATTAGAATCGAGTAAATGTCACATTTCGAGTATTGGCATTTCGCATTTAGCATTTTTGGAATTAACTAGGCGCATTTCATTTCACTGCATATCAGTTGAGTTCGACAGCCGCCCAGCGGAATTAAGTGGACGGGCGGTAGGGTGCTAGCTGTATATATGTACTTATGTAACAATCTTGATGATGCTGACCTCATCATGTTTAATGCGGATATACATAATTGTGTATGTGTTTGTATCTTAATCGTGAGGAGTGTTTGGCTGTTGGGTTTGGCTGTTGAAATAAAAATCAGGTATACTCTTGGAAACTGTTAATGCAATAATGTCAATTAAATGATTTGCAACTAATTGTAAGTGAATTACTCGCATTGTTGCATATATTATGAAAGATTCTTTTTGTATTTTGAAATGGAGTCGGTGAAAGTAATAACTAAATTGATTAATTCTATTACTATACAACGAATGTACGAACTTAAGATAATACAAAAAAAAAAAATACGTATTAGCGAATTCAACAGGAGGGGGCGTTGTAAGAGCGAAAGTCATTAAGCCAGTCACTTTGAAGTGCTTACGAAATTTAAAGTGTAATGTGTATAGTTACATCATCAGTCGGGCAGAGAACAATTTGAGTAAAGTACTCGCTTGTCATCGTGCAGCTCAGACCACCTATCAATCAGGAACCATAACTTTTGCTGCTGAAGTCATAGTAAAATGATTTGAGATTACCTGAAGGGATTTCATATGCAGAACTGGAGCTAGAGAAGTAGTTCATCGTTTTCAGTATAAAAAATACTTGAGCCTTAAATAACAGAAGCCGAAGTTAATCCGAAATTATCTGTGATATGCGATGACATTTTGTTCTAGATTTATTTTTAATGAAAACTATGCTTGAACCTTCAGGAAACAGGTTTCATGTCGTTTCCCTAGCTGGCTTTGTGTAACTGATGGTGGAAAAGATGTTTCAATTGACAATACCACCCGCAACATCCATCATTCGACCTTCTGCTAGAATGTATGTACCCCTTAACCTTTCTGTTGTTGCAGATATAGTAATACTGAATATCTCTTTCTGAAGTCTTGTTAAACGCGCTGGTATGCTACTGGAATTTATTTTCACCTCCATACTTTAGCTTATCTTTATCAATGACGTTTTGCCATGTCCAAGGCAAGTTCTTAATTCTAGGCTCACCCATCACCATCATAATTTAACTAATTAAATTTAAATTTTAACACGAGAAGGACGCAATGTTGCCTGTTATATCAGAAACGAGCTTTCCAACTTCTCATCAACTCCCTGATTGTGTTATTGGGATTTAGTACACGTTTTGCGGAACCGGCGTTCTGGTCATGTCAAATAAATGTGACGTTCCCAGAAAGAATCACATTTTTAAAGAAGCAGTCTATTGGTTAAGCGGAACGATTAATCTATCATTTTTTAATCAGTTTAAAATAAAGTCTATGGATAAGAGCTTGATGAATATACGTATGTAATTGAAACTCTCTTGTAATACCATGGGATTGGAACTACGAGATGTCAGAGATACTTCGTGCTGCAAGTTTTTGGGGAACAAGAAGATTGTTGCAATTATTCTTCCTAATAGTAATTGAAACACTTACTTCAGTGTTGAGAAAAATATAGCTGTTTACTCGTTGTGCGCAAAAATTCATCGAATAAATGGTATGGGTTAAAAGAAATTACGAGACTAAAACTTTGAGGTGTATGTAAGAACGACTGAAGGTCTAAATAAATACAGAATTGCCATGTAACTATAAACCATTATTTTCAACATGCTGCCTTTGTGAATTCAATTCAGTGAGAGCTACTTCTCCGGCCTTTTTTCTCCCACATACCTATTAGGTAGTAATGGTCTTTATTAGGGATGGGAATATAGCTGACAAAAAAAAAAAAACGACAATTATCGATAATTTATAAGAATTAACTGTCATCAAACTTTGTACATGAAAAAACAGATAATGCAACATTTTTCTTCTCTTAATTGGCGTGCCATTGAAGGGACTTTCGAAGCTTTTCCAACCTTTTCATATGGTGTAAGCTATATTTGTACACGAACGGAAGGGAGCTGTTGTTTAATGCGGAATATAAACGTTGGAAGTGAAACTTTAGGTAAGTTTTTCTCTTAGATGTTTGTCATTGCTATTTTTTACACTGAAAGCTACAAATTGAACTCAGCCGAAACCTTTCAATTACAGGCAATGTGAAATTTGTATTATTATATAAAGTGCTCAGGAGAAGAAGGTAGTAACTCACATTTTACCTAAACTACGAATTTTAATAGTTAATACAGTATTTTCAAGAAGAAAGCAATCGGCTTTTTCGCATGAAATAATTTGAATATCAAGTAGGCCTTGATTTTCAAAAAACTTGATTTCATTGTAATGTAATTGTAGAAACAGTCCATTATACGCTTTCGTCTCAAGAGCATATTTAAGAAATGAGTCTTTCTTTGTTCCCATCCAAAAGGTCCCAAGATGTCCCACTTGAGTGCTTCGAAGTACTTGAAAAGTTGAAGGCGTTTGTCCAGCAGTGGAACCAACACTTTTTGGTGGACAAAAATGTGGACGGCTTGCCAAATCGCGGCATTTGCAGAGCTACCTCGAAACAGGAGGACTTGGTTATACAGAGGATTTTCGAAGCAAATCCAGCCATATCCTTGAAAGCAGCTAAACAAAAATTGGCTCGAAAGGGCATAAGTGTCTCTCTGAATACAATAAAAAAACGGTTTGGTGGAGTTTCAGATCCAATTTCGAGCAACGACGGTAAAACCCTTACTAACTGCAAAGCAAATAAAAAAACGCCCAGAGTGGGCAACTGAACATGTGGATGACGATTGGAGCCAAGTGGTGTTCACATACGAATCCTCCTTTTGGATGACAAACATTATTAAGCGTGCTTGGTCCACTAAAGATGGTAAGATGCTCCAGCGATCAGTGAAACATCCAGGAAAGGTTCATTATTGGGGATGCTTCACAAAACAAGGATTTGGCAAATTAATCATGTTTAGGAGGAATTTCGATGCCAACTTCGTCGTGGATTTCTGTCATCAACGGATATGTGGTTTGGGACAGGAAGCCGAGATTGGCTTCTTCAAGAGGACAACGACCCAAAACATCGCAGTCGCTTGTGTAGCAGTTGGAAAGAGGAAAACGGCATAATTTCATTGGATTGGCCCTCACAGTCGCCAGATGCGAATCCAATCGAAAACGTTTGGGATCTTATGAAGTTAAAACTACGTGGAAAAAAGATACGTTCAATAAATCATTTGAAACGGATTCTTGGCGTAATATGGCGAAGTTTAACACGGTCATATGCTGAAAAATTAGTCGACAGCATGCATTTCCGTTGTAATGAAATTACAAAGAATGGTGGCGACTGGACGCCATATTTGCACAATGAATAATTAATCATTTCAAGATGCTGTGGAATTTTTTTAAGATACCTTCATTTTTTCAGTGACTTAAGCCGATTGCTTTCTTGTTGAAACTACTTTACTACAATAATAATTCCATTAATTACACAAATATTTGCTAATCATAAAATTAATGAAAAATGAGATTAAAATTTGTTCAGTATAAAATATTTAAATTAATAAATGTTATAGCTACATACAAAAATGATTTAACCCCTTCTTCAGCTAGCAGCTTCATATATCGAATGTTACACTTACCCATTTAGTATAGTTAAGTCGGTAAGAATAATTAATTAATAATTAATGAAGATAAAACAAAGATTCTGAAACACATTGTTGCCAATTTCATACTTTCCGTATTCAACGTAGTGCTTTTGTTTTCATAAAAACTAACTACAGAAAGTTTTGGAATTATTGGCAATCATCGTCAAGTCCCTAACATCTTCAATAGTTAACGATATCGATGCTTGTCGATAATATCCAGTAAATTCCCCTCTCTAGTTTATAGTATGTTTTTCTTATAACTTTGTCTATATATAACCTTCAATAAATTAACAATATGACAAATACTTATATATGTACGAGGTATTGTGACTATTTCTATACGAGTACATATGCGAATACGAATACTCGGCTAATATAATCAGTTTACAATTCTTCTATAAAACTAAATTTTACAAAAAAAAAAAAGAAGCAATATTTCAAAATAAGTAGAAGAAAGATTTCATAAAGCTAAACTTATGTCTGGCAAATTCTATCTATAATGCCGGTATGTCTGTTTGTCTATGTGTGCTGGTGTCTCTATATCTGCATCTCTCTTATCGAATGCAATCAACTTATTTTGCTGCTCCTTTTATGTAGGTAGTCCTTTTATGTAGTTACTCGTACAGTAAGAAGAAGAAAACCATTCCTTTTTTTTATTTATGCTTACTTGAATTTATTCAATCTTTTTTCCTCACGCAACAATTGCTAGAGCATTTTTTTCTGCATAGATAAAACCATAGCCATCTCGAGCATGTATTAAATGGAGGGTTCCCTCTTAAGCCCAATTGGTATCCAGGACTAGTCCGAATACTGGACTGTTGTGATACGTGAAACCAAATTTTTGGACGAATATTTCAATTTTCTTATTGAACAATAGAGGCAAATACATAATCGAATACTTTTTTCTGCATCACAATCAATTTATTTAATTCTTAATTTTGAATAGTTTTTAAATCCATTGTCATTGTATATAGTAAATAGTTTGGCCTAGGCCATCCATCGGTTGTTATACCATTAAAAGAAAAAGAAGAAGCTCGTTTTTATACTCTGAACACTATTCTCTTTGATTTCTTACCGCTTCATAATCTTAAGCACCCGCCAAGAAAAACATATTCATGCGCCCATGCAACTCACATGGGTGCAATCTGCTGCTCCTACTGATGCTGCTATTGTTGCAACTAGAATAATTTCATTTATTTTTCTAACGTATAGCACCCCGATTTATGTGAGACTGAAGCCAACTTCAAGGCGATGCGAAAAGAAAATTTCATTTAGGCAACAAACTCTCACAGACCATGGATGCTGTTTATGATGTTGTATGCATCTATGTGTGTGTGTGTGTGTGTGTGGGTGTGTGTGTGTGTATTTATGTGTAAGGCATAACTTTTGACTTTTCTACTGCAACTTCAATGTTTTTTCTGTACGTTGCTCTTCTGTTCGTTGTTGCCAATTTAGTATTCTAATGCATAATTCCAACTGTTGAAGGAGTCGAAATTACCTTAACATTTTCTGTCATGGCAGCACTCGTTTTTTTTTCACCAGCAGACACATAGCAGGCAAGGCATTACAGATACCGGCTGTGAACGGCCGAGAGTTTGGTAGCCCGGTATGCAGGGAGGAAACGGCTAGTCAGGTAGGCATTTAAGGCGTTGAGTAGTAGGTGTGTTTGATTCTGTTGAAACTGTAATCATTGCAATCTTGCACATGCATACCATACATATGTATATGCCAAGTTGTCTGCATATGTATGTATGTGTGTGCTCATGTGTATTTGTCTATATGTGTGTGTTCTCGTCTGTTGCATGTTAAAGTGAAATATTGTATTTTTTCTTTAGGAAATTGCTTTCCTGCATTCAAGTTCCGTACGGGAAAAAAAGGAAGATGTGAACAGGAAAATTATTTGATTTTTATGCATTTACTTAAGCAAAAATGACTGGAGACATATTTGGTGCTGTTTCTTTTTATGCACACAGCTTATGACTGTCTCGAATATGAATTAAAAAAAAAAATAAAATATTTATAATAGACAAGTGGGAGATAACGTGATTTTGCGATATCTCGAGACTCGAGAGTCAAGCATTTCATTTAAGTTTTTCTTAAGAAATAAATAAAGCAAGAAAAAATACTTATGCATTTGTACAATGTACATGCACTCGTATGTGAGTGTGTGCGGAAATGAATGAATTCAAGTTAAATGTCGACTCCATTTAAATTGCACATAAACAATGCACACACATATTCTTACGAATATAATATGGTATATGGCGTACATGTACATACATACGAATACACTCATACATGCAAACACACTAATACTCTTACGCTGCTACCAAAATGCCTATGTCTCAGTATAAAATTTATTTGCTTACATTTCACATATACTATACGAGTACACAAACACATTTAAGTATGTATGAATGTACATTAGGCCGGGTCACCTCGTATGGGATGCACAAAATTGGGTGCAACACCACCTATTTTGAAAGTTTACCCCGAGAGTGTTTAATGGCAAAAAAAATGTTCACGTAGGTGGTCTTAAGAAACTGCTAAATCAGTCTTTTTGTCTGTGTTAACTGTGTTATTTGATATCTGATTGTCAAGTTTAACATATCGTTGAAAAGCATGCACACAGTATGACCTTCAGTTACACAGAGTTTATACGGAAAACTTCTATTCGCTGTAACTTATTTGTGCACGAATAAGATATAAAATAGGTGGTGTTGCATTCAAATTTTGTTGGTGACCCACCCTAATGTACATATGTAGGTTCATATGTGTGAAGGAGGAGACAGAGAGAAAGAGAGAGAGAGAGAGAGAGAGAGAAAGAGAGAGAAAGAGAGACAGCTCAGCTCAGCTCAGCAACAACAAGAACAGTAAATCGTTTTAATAGTTGACATACTTCATGCTTAAATTCTAAAAACTTAATTATGCATGGTTAACACGAAAACTCAATAAATTTTAAAATAAGTGAGTGTACGAATATAAATTGTATTTATAAAAAATTCGTGTGTGTGTGCTAAGCTGTGCGTGTATATGTACACATAAGTAAAGTGCTAAATTTATTTAGTTGTCTGTATGAAGCCAGGTGCATAGTCATGTAGAGCTTTGAAGTGAATGCAGATATCCTTAAAGCACAGTTTGTAAGATTGTAAGAGATAATCGAAATTTAGTGTTCATTTTGGATATAGGAAAGATTCAACAGTGAAGCTATGCAACCCCAAAGATATTCTTTACAGGACCCTTTACTAGGGAAAGATTTTCTATTCTCTTAATTAAGGCTAGAACATTCAGTACCGAAGAAGAATCTTATTTCAGAAAATGCTGATAGAATTACCTACGTCGTAAATGAGCCAGTATCTCACAGAATGTGAGTTGTCAGTACGTCATACGCCATACATATGGTAAATGACATTTTTACTCATATGACAGACCTAACGTATCTATGTGGATATATTTTAGCATATAGTGTTCAGATAAAAGCCCTTCAGAAACTAATAGGTCTGCTTTGCTAAAAACTTTTATTAGACCAGGGACATGCTAATACATAAAGACAAAAAATTCGGTCTAAAATCATTGCCGCTGTGGCGTAGTAGTAGTGCGTTGCGCTGCTAAGCAGAATGTCCGGGGTTCGAATCTCGGCACAGGCAAAATCAAATAGTAGAAAAAAAAAATTATTCTACACGCCACCACCTCTTGGCAGACAATGGCAAACCTACTAGAGTAAAAATTGCCTATGAAAAGCTTTTTACTTCGCCGTTCGGATTCGGCATTAAACTGTAGGTCCCCTCCATTCATGTACAAATATGACACGCACAACATGATTGGATGCAAAAAGCTCGGCCTAGGCCCTCCATGGGCTGTTGTACCATTAAAAGTAAGTAAATCATGTGCTCGGTGATACTTATTTCGTATAAGACCCAAAAATCTTTTATGAATAACGACTGTCTAAAATCAAAACTGAATTTTATTCAGCACAATCTTCTTTATTTATATAAAAACTTTTTGGCTGTAAATAAAAGTTTGTTCAAATTAAACCGGAACAATATTAAAACAAGAACGTATTCTTAAAAATTATCTCAAAATAAGTCCGTTTCAGACTTAAAATAAGAATGGACCGACTTGATTATAGAGAAGACGTATTCTCACAGTTTAAACAAAGCAATCTTAAAATAAAAATGTATTTTCAAAAAAAAAAAAAAAATTAATATTAAAGAGAATATCAACACGTAATGAAATAGTTAGCTCTTTCAAAAATACCATTCAGTGAAAATATTGTGTCTAGTAATTCTCATAAACTTTAAATACAGTATTTGTACTTATAGGTATTTTAAAAATAATTTTACTATCACAAAGATCACTGATGAGGAACCATTGCTGGTGATTATTCTTTGACATCAATGTTCATTACAGCCAAACCTATTTATCAGAAAATTTATTTATGTTATTTAATTTAGAAACTTTTTTCCGAATTTGGCAAGTTAATATTGTAAGAGTATATCTAATGTATTTAAACAGGCTTAAAAAACGTTAGGTTTTCCAGAGAAAATAACAACAATGTATATATACATAGAACAGGTAGGCAGATCAGACGATTTCGGAAACAGCCTCCTCATCAGGAACACGGTTTCTCATCAGTGATCTTAGTGGTAGGTCGTTATTATAAGTATTAGAGTAAGAATTTCCTAATTGTTTTAAGAATTTTTAAGCCTAACAGACTGTTATTAACGAATGGTCTTGATTTATTACCACTTTTCTCGAAGTTAAAGTAAAGTCTGGTATGTGAGAATCATACTACTTACATATATCCCGAAGTCTATGGTCGATGTTATTCTTAGATAAGAAATGAATTAGACTAATTATAAGAAGAGCACCTATCACTTCTTTTTTTCTGGCAGCTAGACTACTTCTAGACAACTATTGGAAAGTTCAATATGTTCTTCCACAAGAACATATTCATATTCATATGTGTCAGAGACACACGAGATACAAAGTAATCAGTAAAACTACACCTTGTGAAGATGAGTTATTCAAAGTTTCCGTAGTTCCGATATTATATACTTTAGATATATTATTCTTAGTGCTTTTGTAGCTTGAATATACTCGTATGTCAGTTCTTGACCACATTTTTCATATGTAGGTAAGGCCTATGTAAATTAAATCTTTACGGAACTTCACACTGTTTATTAAATATTTGTTGGCGTTTCAAGCATAGAAAGTGCAGAAAGAAATTACTGGCTTTTGTTGATTTCTACGCGTGAATGGATTTCAATGTATTCTGCTTGAAACCACCTTATATAGGTGACATTAACTAAGTTTAAAGAATTTGATGAAAAAAAAGGAATATACAGTAATAATATAGCCTTTAAAATAGCCTTCGTTATGTGAATGTGCTTCAAGGATACTTGTTGCATATTTATTTTTATACATTTTTTGAAGACCATATACCTTAGAGATTACCAACACACATACACACATACATCCACGCCGTAATGAAAATTCCACTTTCACATCGAACAAAAGCTCAACATGTTGGAAGATTTTTCAAACGAAAATTTATAGAGTTCTAATATATCGAGAATGATAAAGCCTCGACATGGGCAGGCAAACACTCTAAAAGCCGAATGCAAATGGAGAATAAATTACACAAACCTTGCAACAAAGCGCAACAAAAACTGAAATAAAATAAAAACAACAAGAAAGGAAGCATGTGTGTGTATATTAGACAATGTATGAATGCATGTGTGCAATAGCAAACACACAAGAAGAATTTGCCACAAAAGTAGCGAAAGTGCAAATATCAAATGAACTAGAGAGGTGCAGATACTGGTACGATAGACTCACTGCACGGCAGCTAGCTAGCAGTTTCTTCTCCATACGTTAGGCGCCACAAATGCTCAAGTGTCTCATTGTTAGCGACATAAAATTGTGGGGTGCGGATATAAGTAGAACAACAAAAATGAGAAAGAAAAAAAAAATTGAGCAGCAAATAAAGTGCAAGCAAATAAATAAACATTGTTCATATATCAGAACAACAAACACTCACACACACTCACACACGCTTGTACATACATGCACAATAACACTATTGGAAAGGAAAATACTGTAATACAAAACGAC
The DNA here is from genome assembly GCA_958295655.1 of Palloptera scutellata. Classification (NCBI taxonomy): domain Eukaryota; kingdom Metazoa; phylum Arthropoda; class Insecta; order Diptera; family Pallopteridae; genus Palloptera; species Palloptera scutellata. Next base: position 112,554,390 of record OY282449.1, on the reverse strand, counting down.
ACTGCGCTCACTGGCAACTGGTGTACACACATTCATGTGGACAGGCGGTCGGACAGACGAACGGACGGACATGCCGGGGACAAAACAACAAACTGCACGATGAACAGGATGTGCGCAGGATACAGGAAGTGAGCAACAGCATTCCAGCAAACACATTTGCTTCGTTTGCTTGCTATTTGGAGTATGTGTGCTGAGTTACGTGTGAGCAAGTATGTGTGCGTTGCAAACGAATAAGCCAACAGCACGTTGCACCAATGTTACCACAAACGCTTCACGGAATACGCGCTACAATGGCAATTGCAACGAGTTGCATCACGTTAAAAAGTCAAATCACGCAAAGTTCAACTCAAAATCAGTTTACTCAAAAGTTGAATAAACGAAAATGGTATTTTCCGTATGCGTGCATGTGTTTGCGTATGAACCACGGACACACACAAAGAGGACACACCACGAGCGGAATCAATCAATAACTTTGCTACTTAACTATGTGCACATACACCAAAGTAGACCATCCATCTACCAGCTTTTGTTGCCTGCGCTGCCGGTTGGTTCTTTTGTTATGTTGCAACCGCATATGTGCTTACGAGTGCCTATGTGTAATGCAATATGTACATAAATACATATGTACAGCAACATATATGGTACATATACACACACACACACCCACACACGCTACGCAAATTGATTTAGCGGCACGTATTTGTTATCGCATTTTTAGAGCATGCTTTTAAATACGATAAATAGCGATAATTTAGCTCGAAAACATAGGTTCTCATTTAAGGTATGGATGTAATAATTGGGCTTGAAATGCAGTATAAGTTTAATTTTTAGCTTAATCATTTTGCTGCATATGAAATTGAAAATAATATTTGGTATTAAATGAGTTTAAAATACTTCACCCAGGTTTCGACCAGTTAAAAGAGAAGCTCACTTCAAGTGCGCGCTCTAATTACCCTTCAACTGAAAATCAAAAGATCTGCAGATATTACGAAATACCATTCTACCACAAATATTGAAAATTGATTGAATATTAAATGTAGATGAATTTTTAATTGGCCTAGAGCTCGTTAAATATTGAAAGGCATGGAAATGCAAGGGATAGAAGAGTTTTGTTGAGGCTCTATGATCCATGAACAAAAATAAAATCAACTGAAGATGACAGCATTTTTCTATTTTGTTGCAACAATAAATTGTATGCCATTAAATTAAGAGCTTCACGATCTTTGGAACAACAGCTTCTTGAGTGTTAGAGCATAAAGGGTTCTGAAAGGTCTGACTGTTTTTATCCATTATATTAGGAAGAGTGTTGAGGGGCTGAACTCACACATGTATGCTTTAGATGAGCGCATCGATTTCTAAAACGAATTGATGTCTTCGTTCCCCTATGAATTTCTTAGTCGAGTACGAGTAGATATGTATGTATTGGGTCATATAATAAACCCTCGCGGTTGATACCCACAAACTTGTTATGTGGTTGATATTTAGTGCCTCCGCTATCTCCTGACAGCTTGCATCACCCGTTGCAAAATCCAGTTCATCAGCTTTTCCAGTGAATTTCAGTACACCTTTGATATCGAAATTTCCGAAATGGAACTGAGCAAACCATTCCTGGGTCCGGCGTTCACTTACAGCATCCCCACCGTAAACCGCATCCCCACCGTAAACCGCATCACCACCGTAAACCGCATTCCCACCGTATTTTTTCGGAATGTTGTTGCAGAGATCTTATCTTTTCTGTAGTAATAAGGCATCACATAGCGTATTACTTACTTTACTTACATACTTAACTGTCACTACAACCGATGATCGGTCTTGGCCGCCTCTATCAAGCTTCGCCAGTCGCCTCTGTTATGCTCGCACTGGCGCCAGTTGATAAAGCCAAGAGCAGTAAGGTTTCATTGCACCTGGTCTTTCCAACGGAGATTAGGACGTCCCCTTCTACGTGTTCCTCCACCGTGGCTCGAATAAAACACCCTTCTAGCCGGAGCGCTTTCTTCCATTCGCTCAACATGACCCAGCCAGAGAAGCCGCTGGATTTTTATACGCTTGACTATGTCAGTGTCGGCGTACAGCTCATACAGCTCATCGTTAAATTTTAACGCAATCCTTGACGACTTGAAAAGTATAATGGTCAACAGTGACATTTTGTCCAAGACGCCTTGACTCTTTGTTTGTTGGCACAAGGTATTTCGTTTTGTCCTCGTTCACCACTAGACCCACTCGACGGGGCTTGCTTCCCAGGTTGGAGAATGCTGCACTGACTGCTCGAGCGTATTTGCCAATGATGTTAATATCATCAGCGTATGCTAGCAGCATGACACTCTTGTAGAAGATAGTGCCAGAGATGTCGATGTTCGCAGCTCGAATTATTTTCTTCTAAGGTTAAAGAAGTCGTACGATAGGGAGTCAGTCACCTTGTCTGAAACCTCTTTTGGTATCAAATGGTGCGGAGAGGTCTGTCCCAATTTTCACAGCGCTGGTAACATCTGTAACACCTGGTAACCACCTGCGCTGGTGGTGTTGGTCAGTGTCATTTTGCAAAAACGAATAAGCTTTGCAGGGATACCAAAATCAGACATTGCGGCGTACAAGTGATCCCTAATCGTGCTGTCGAAGGCGGCTTTATAATCGACGAATAGATCACATAGCGTATTTCTTCAGATAATTCTCTCATTTTCAAATCGATGTAACTTTTTACACTAGCGACGAATTACACAACAGTTTTCACACACAAAATGTAGCCTGAAATGTTATCTTTCAAAAAAGTGCTTGTTTGATATAATCAGTGTAGCCAGATTTGTCGGTATCAACACCAAAAACCGTGGATACTTTTTTAATGACCCAATATAAAAATACTCTTTTTACTGCCTTTATGCTAAAAAGTTGAATAAAAAAAATATGAAAAGAAAGAGTTGCTGCTGTACTTTTTTGTGTGATTAATAACTTCAAATATCCATGGAAGACAAACAAGTTTTGAAAATTTATGCTTTTATTATTTGTAAGTGTTTCGCAAGGACGAAAAACACGTAAAAATTGCAACAGCGCAAATCTGTGGGGGGGGGGGAGGAACCATTCTCGTTTTTTTTTGGGAGGGGGGGGGGGGGGGGGGGTGGTGGGATGGGGAAGAAAGAATAACAATATCAATGGAGCAGCAACAACAGCAGTTGCAATGCATTCGTGCATTCAACCATGATGTTGCATGAAAAACAGAACAGAACCAACCAAAAAGGAAAAGGCGCCATTGCTTACATCTTCACCGCTAACGTCATAGTTTCATACAAATAAAAATTCACATACTCGAAAATACATACGTAAATACATACATACTTACACTTGTGCGGTGTTTGTGTGTAAGTGTATGCAGAAATGCTTATTCGAGTCCTGTCATCCTCTTGCTTTTTATTTCTCTGTTGTTTTCTTTGTCGTTGTGAATTATATGACTTTTCCATGGCTTAAAAACTCTTACAAATACACCCACCCACACACAAATACATATGCAGACATATATTTATATGTATAAGTATAAGTATGAATGCATGCATATGTGCACAAAAACATGTATGAGTTTGTATGTGGGGCTTGGCTTTTTGCTCTCTACTCTTTATGTAAAAAGTTATGCTAAAATTTTTATGGAATTATTTTAAAAGTCATGATGCCCATCTCATTCCAATTTCATTCTACGCTTCTACACTTGCTTGCTTCGATCCAACGCTTACAATATGCTCCTCATATCCATATGTGATTATCTACATAGTTCGTTGTTGTTATTTTCGCGCAGAAAGTCGCATACAAAAAGCGATGACAATTTGTTTTCTTTTATTTTGTTGTCACTTTTTGTTTTTTGTGTATTTTTACTATGTAGTATTAGTGTTTAAATTCAATTGAGTTCCAGCGACAAATTTCTAGATATTTTCGTAAATTTTTTATACAATATATAAGGTGCTATAAGGTAATGAGAAAATCAGCAGGCTAGAGTGAATTAGCGAAAAAGTATGACGAGCATGACGTAAGCCAAAACTGGAACAATTTGTTTTACTTAGCTGGCGCTATAACCAATGATCGACCTTTGCACTTTTTAGATAAAATTGATCCGGAAAGTACATATGCAAAGTTTTCGAGGGATAAATAATATAAAGAAACTGGAACGTTAAAACATTTAAATAACATATTCGGCGAAACTAATAAACTTATAAATCATTATCGAATTTTGTTGGATTTTATTTTTAATAGGGAAGATTATTTTTCTGAATTTGTGGAAAGTTCATCAATTACGAGAGTAGATTCTGTGTTAGAAGGAGCAAGTTTGTCACAAATTTTTTTTTCTATTTTTCAACGTAATCTCCTTTTACTACAATACACTTTTCCCAACGTTTCTGCCATTTCTTTAACCCCTCTAAAAAATACGATTTGTCAAACTCTTCAAAATACGCTTCTGTCTCGACGATAACCTCCTCGTTTGAGCTGTATTTTTTCCCCCCGAGCTACATTTTCATGTTGGGGAACAGAAAGAAGTCGCAGGGAGCCAAGTGGGGCGAGTACGGTGGGTGCAATTCGTAGTTCAATTCATGCAATTTAGCCTCGATAATTCCGTATCCGCTTGTTGTCCACCGTAAGCAATCGCGGCACCCATCGGGCCGACACCATTCTCATGCTTAACCTATCATGTAAAATATTAATTACCGTTCCGTACGACACTCCTACTCTGCTACTTCGCGCACTTTCGTTCGGCGATCAGCGAGAATCATGTCGTGGACCTTTTCAACGATTTGCTTGGTAACCACGATTGCCGGGCGGCCTCGGCGCTCCTCATCAAAAACCGATGTACGATTACGTTTAAATTCGTTGAACCAATATTTTACGGTTGTCATTGATGGTGAAGGGTCCCCATAGACAGCATCCAACTTCGTTTTTATTTCTTCGCATGTTTTTCCATTCAAAAATAAAAGGCGAATTACGGATCGATATTGTTCTTTTTCCATTTTATCGCGAAACACGAAACTAACGGTAATGCCAACTTCCATCAGCAACGCCACCTGTCTTCACACACGGGTACTTATTGATATACCCTCGTAGAGTACGATATTCTATGCATGAATTTCATACCGGCTTCCATGAATATTAAGTTATTATTGAAAACACAAGTCGATAACTTTTTATTGTACTCCAAATAGAAAATTTTTCACAGTTCGAGAGTAAATACATATTGACACTATAGTGATGAATATGAACACTCAAGGGCTACTATAGCTTGTGACAATTCAAGATGAAATGTTTAAAACAAAAAAATTAATATGCATAGTTGGATTTTACCGTAGTCGCCGTGGCGTAGTTGGTAGTGTACTGGCCTGCTACGCAGAGAGAGTGCCCGGGGCTCATATCTCGGCACAGGCCAAATCAGAAAGTAAAACAGCAATTTTTCTACACGGCATCACCTCTTGGCGGTTGTGCCATTAAAAGAAGAAGAAGTAGTTTATTTTACCATAATATTTTCAAAAATTAATATAACGGAAAATCCAGGTAAAAGGGATAATAGAACCTAGTGTAAATATCACTTAAATTGTTATGTTTGTATAAAGGGTGTTTTGTTAAGCGTTTGGTTATTAATTTAAGACAGAAAAAGTGGAATTTTTATTTTAGTCGATAAATCAATCCATGCTATTTACTTTTTAAAGATCCTACTTATTCTTTCTTCTAATGGCAAAACAGCCCATGGAGGGCTTAGGACGAGCTTTTCGAAGATAAAATCTAAAGACTATTTTTAATTTTAAAGAAATTTTAAATACTTATTATATCATGTAACTGCTGACTACGACTTCATTGTTAGTGATCCATGCGAGAAGTTCAATAATAGCATGTGTAATGTTGTTAACTAAGGCTCAAATCGATACTGGTTTATCGTCATAGACGAGAGATTTAACTTAACCCCACAATAAAAATATTGAGGCGTCAAATCTCACGATCTAGGTAGGCAAACTTACTGCTCCGAAACGTGAGATAAATTGCTCACCGAACACATCTCTAAACAGGTCCATTAATTCACGAGCCATGTGGCTTACAGGGCCGTCTTATTAAAACTACATGTTGGCCAGTTTCAGCTCGTGCATATTGGACAAAAAAAAAATCGAAATTATCAAAAAATATCGGGTTAAAGTTAAAGTTGCCGTTAAATTTGTGGCCGTCATCATACTTAAATAAATACGGACCGATGACTGCACCGGACTATAAACGACACCAAACAGTGTATTTTGCTGGATGCATTAGAAGCTCTTGTGTTGTATTTGGGTACTCATCAGTTCAAATGTGACAATTTTTCGGTTAAAAACGGATGTTCTTCAAGTTTTCTTAAGGCCCACTCACCGAAAATGAGCAGCTCTAGCTGTATTCTATAAACTTTAAGACCAAGACCCTTGCAGAAAACCTTCCACGTAGTTGAGTAACACAATCGAAATTGGTGCGAAATGCAACAAAAAAACAAACTCTATGTACAGAAGTAGAATAGGTGGATTGGTATGCAATTGGCGAGAAATTGGTGCGAATTGCTTGTTCAGTAGGTCGATTATGACCACCATATGATCGAAATTCTCGAACAAAATTTATCACAAAGAACGAATTTTGATAATAAAATTGGAATGGCTGAGCTCAGTGAATTTGGCTGCTGAATGTTTGCGAAATCAAATTATAGGATGGAGCAATTGTGTTGTAAATTTGCACTTCAGCAAACAGTTGCGCAATAACAGAAATCTATTATCCAACGATAATAATCGCTGTGGCGTAGTGGTAGTGCGTTGGACTGCTACGCAGAGTGTCCGGGGTTCGAATCTCGGCACAGGCAAAATCAAAAAAAAAAAGTAGAAAAAATAATTTTTCTACACGGCACCACCTCTTGTCAGGCAATGGCAAACCTACAAGAGTAAAAATTGCTATGAAAAGCTTTTCCTTCGCCGTTCGGATTCGGCTTTAAACTGTAGGTCCCTTCCATTCATGTACAAATATAACACGCACAACATGAGTGGATGCGAAAAGCTCGGCCTAGGCCCTCCATGGGCTGTTGTGCCATCAAAAGTAAAGTAAAGTAAAGTATTATCCAACGATATCCGTGTAAAGCGCTCAGATGCTTTGCATCGATGCATTTTGGAACTTCCACGCAATTTGTGGATCAATTTGTGAAACGTGTGCGTGAAACTGGATCTATATTGGTTTATGGGATTAAACAACACATTCTCGTACTCCTGCAATGCGCACAATAGCAATCAAAAATTGCTGCTGTTGCTCAGAGGAAGGAGCATATGATACAGAGAATGGTGTGCGCTACCGTACAATGATAACTGATTTTGTGATTTGTGGCCTATTTTAGAAGATATGGACTTAGGCATCATTTAGATTCAACAGAATGGTGCGCCATGTTTTGGTAATGTGCATTGGCCTCCACGCAGTTGTGATTTGACTCCGTTGGACTATTATTTGTGGGAAGCCATTAAAGATAAGTCTTACGCTAACCATACAGGAACGATTGAGGCTGTCAAAATTTTATTACCATTTCGCACAGAAAAATTATGAAACTTTTCTCATCATATACGTTTTTCTTCACCTCTATATTCATTGAATGAAAGGTTACCGTTTCACACAAAACTTTAATTGAAAAATCTTTAGGTGTTTAGCGGTTATAGCAGACTAACAATTCCTTAAAAAAAAATCTATTTTTCGAGCCCAATTTATAGCGGAACCATATCGTTTACAATAATTTTATTTTACACGTGGCTTACATATCTTGAAAAATCCAATGAGCTTTTATAGGGATACTGAAGATACGAGTTAGCATTGCGGTATCCCTAAATATAATGATGAAATATCTTCATGTGACCGGTAGGTGTCCAAATGTTTTCTAACGAAATTTTTCAGGATGCCACTACAAACTATAGAAAATTTATAATTACTTTATATTAGTATTCCCAAAATGCAGGTACAATAGGTCATAGAAAATAAAATTCATTAAAACTTTAAAGTATTTAATGTTATTTATTTCGCACAAGTGCCGAAACAATCAGATTGTTGAGGTAAATTACAATTGCGGCAACTATTCACGTGATCTGGTGTAGTGAACATACACGCATACACACACACACACACATACATAGTGAAGATGCACTATGTTCAGACATTCGTATATACTCGTATGTATGTGTGCGTATTGCAGGCACATATTGTCAACGTGACATGGAAATGAAAGGCAATAAACGCCAAACAACGTGCAATAATGCACACACACAAACAAGCATTCAATGGAAACAAAACAAATAGCTCACCAAAACACACACAAACACATGCGAGTACTTAACTTACATCCGTAATGTGCAACTACAATATGCACAATGCAAAGTGCATTTTGGAAGTATGCATCATAAATACAAACGAGAATGAGTGGTACATACATATAAAGAACCCTGCAACCAACAGCAGACCATTTCGCGCATGTTTCTAAGTAGTTAAACAGACTAAAAATATTACTAGACCATGCATACTAGTACACAGACTAGTACAATGTAATGTTAGGCATGCCCAGATTGGTGTGATAAACTGGTTGCTACTAAACAAATCCGATTACACTCAGGAGTACAAATAGCTGCCGAATAGTTTAAGTATATTGAGTCGAATGGTTTTGTACGTCGTATCTTTTTGAAAAACAAATAATAATAACTACGCCACAAAAAATTGAACACACTCGACTCGATACACACTCGTATGCACTAAGTCCGGTTACTTGCTATGTGGGGAAACAAATTGAGTGCAAAACTTCCTATTTTGTAAGTTTCCCCGGGACTGTTTCAAAGCCAAAAAAAAAAAAAAAGATTTCTCTTAGGGGGTCATATTAGTCTTTATATCATAAAACAGATAGCTATGTTTGTCAAGTTTAATACATATTGCATTAGAAAGCTCTTTCCTTTTCAGGTCGTTTTAGCCTATGTATGATGTCATCTTCGGCTAGTAATTTAAATTTTTGTCGTTTTTTTTAACAAAAAAATGGGTAACTCGAATTTTTATTTTTTTTAATGAAGAAAGAAATGTTTTTTTTCCTTTTTACACAAAAAAGTTGAAGACAGTTTACACAGAGTTTGTCCTGAAACTTTTATTCGCTTTCAACTTTTTTTAGTGACTGGTAGATGCATCCCGAAAAATGCACTTTTTGGTGCTGTTTAATGGCAGGCGGCATCATTGTGGTCGCTGTGGCGTAGTGGTAGTGCGTTGGACTGCTATGCAGAGTGTTCGGGGTTCGAATCTCGGCACAGGCAAAATCAAAAAGTATGGCAAACCTACAAGAGTAAAAATTGCCTATGAAAAGCTTATCACTTCGCCGTTCGGATTCGGCATTAAACTTGAGGTCCCTTCTATTTATGTACAAATAGAACACGCACAACATGAGTGGTTGCGAAAAGCTCGGCCTAGGCCCTCCATGGGCTGTTGTGCCATTAAAAGTAAGTAAAGTAAAAGCATAATTGGGCCGTGCGTCTTCAAAGACGAAGGCCGCAAAGTTATGGTCAATGGAGAAAGGTACCGTTCGAGTATAACACTTTTTTTTGGCCGAAAATGCTAGAATTGGACTCGGCCGACAGGACGACACTGCACGCGAGACCATGCATCAATGGAGAGGCGAATTTGGTGAGCAGTTAATCTCACGTTTTGGTGTAGTCAATTGGCCACCAAGATCGTGTGATTTGACCCCGTTAGACTTTTTTTTGTGGAGCTATGTAAAGTCTCTTATCTATAGGGACATGCCAAACACGATTACTGCTTTGGAAGCCAACATTGAACGCATCATTGTCATTGGTTAGATTCCGGCCGAAATGTGTGAAAAATATGCCAAAATTGGACCTTCAGAATGGACCACTTGAAGCGTAGCCGCGGGCAACATTTAAGTGAAATTGTCTTTAAAAAGTAAATGGCCGGAATTGATTTATCGATCCAAATAAAAATTTCATTCTTTTCATTTAAATTTCTGTGTTTTTTTTTTCATTTTCAAAAACTAAACTCTTATAAAAATCACCCTTTATATAAAGTCAGTGCAGGACAAGTACTGGTCCTGTCCAATGACAAATCTAATAGTTTCCATATGTTTGGGCTAAACAGGTTACCAGTTGTGGTCCCCGCAACTAGTTACCTGTCTACCTTCTTCTTCTTTTTTGTTGGCACAGCAGCCCATGGAGGGCCTAGTCCGAGCTTTTCGCATCCACTCATGATCTGCGTGTTATATTTGTACATATCTACCCAGTACTAGTATAAGACGATACTGGTTGGTTACAGGGAAATAGCTGATGCACACATACATATCTACATACATACCAGCACACATGCCAACGTGTTTGCCTGTAATTGTATAGTAGTGGTTTGAATATTTATAATGCGTCTTAAATGCTGCTAAAGATACTTATGCTGGCACATAATTACAACAATTTTCATTAAACGTCGTGGATGTTTTGAGATTGAATAATTACAATTACATAGGTACATATTCTATAATCTTCAATATACAGGGTCGACCATTTATAATTTGGAATTAAATATTGGTGTAAATGAGAATGCCGTTTGGATTCGGTATAAAATTGTAGGTCCTTTCCATTCATGTACAATTAAAACTCGCACAACATTAGTGGGTGCGAATAGCTCGGCTGGATCCTTCATGGGCTGTTAAGCCATTAAGCTATTAAAAAAATGAAGAAGAAGAAGTTAATGAGAAACCAATAATTTTTTTCGATGTGATTTTCATAATTCGAAAGTAAAATTATTCCGGTTAATTGTGGAACACTATCTCATTAAATCGACTTCCTCGGCGTGGCTTGCAATAAATAGTCCATACGATCACCCCAATTCTCATTTTTACATTTACATTTTTGACTGTATGCTGCATGGCTCTATCGGTGGATGGTCAGCCTAGCACTTATCTTTAACGGCTCTCCACAAATAATTGTGTAACGGAGTCAAATCGCAACTGTGTGGTGGCCAATGCACAACATCAAAACGTCTAACAACGCGATTTTCAAACTTCCCACGAAAAAGAACGTGTCGTTTATCCAATAAAGATCCAGTTTCACGCACACGTTTCCCAAATTGATCCACATATTCCGCGGAAGGCGCTTCTCTTCTACCGAATTTTGAACGTAATTTTCTTACACTTTCCCAATGTTGTTCAAGAGTATATCAACCAATTTAGAGTTGCCACACTCAAAATAACCAGTAGTGTAAATTTAACATGTTAGATGAGCCACCCTTTACATACATACTACATATGCAGATACAATAGATTCAATAACTTTGTCACGTTAGCAGTCTTGTGAAAATCGAGTCTTTTAAAGAAAGATTTTTTATCGTACTTTCTCAAACCAATTACGTGCAGACTTATCCGCTTGAGGTTCTAGATAGGTAATTTCTCATTCGTTTTAGTTATTTATGATATTTTTGTACATGAATGGAACAGGGCCTGCAGTAATACTTCGAATGCGAATGGCGAAATGAGAAGCATTTGCAGGGGAAATTTCTCTCTATGGGGCTTGATTTGAAATTGAACAATGATCTTAGCAATTAAGTCGCGACATCTTAAACCCATTTTGAACAGGTACCAGAAGCCTGGTTACGATTGTCAAAATTTTTGCCATTTAATTTTCATATGTCTTCAGTATGACATATCCAAAAGTTGTTAAAAATTTGCAACTTTCAGATGATCATGTATGTAGAAAACATAAATACTCATACGTAACATGATCTCTGGGATCAAATATTATTAAGGCATTATTTTAGAATATAGGTATATACTTTTTATTAATAAATAATAACATGTAAGTGAAATGTGGGAAATTTACATTTCTCTTAAGATTTTCCAATTTTTTCATATTTTGTACAGGAATTTTGGCAGCTTCCAGTGTCTCTGAAAAACATATGGACACATGTGAGGTCAAGTTTCATATAATGTTGAGGTGAATTTCCTGTTCTTGTTTCTTTTTTATTTTAATAGCACAACAGTCCATCGAGGGCTTATATTTGCGTGTTATATTTGCACATGAATGGAGGGGACCTATAGTTTTATGCCGAATACGAACGGCTAAGTAATAAACTTTTCTTAGCAAATTTTTAATCTTGTAGGTTTGCCATTGCCTGTCAAGAGTTGGTGCCGTGTAGATAAATTGGTTCTTTTGTACTCTTTGATTTCGCCTGTGCCGAGATTTGAACCCCGGACACTCTGCGTGGCAGGCCAGCACCACGCCACGGCGCTCACTATTTCCTATTACAAATCGATAATAATTAAGTAAATTTACTGCTTTTATTGATTTTGGCCATTACTTTCCCAAGAATCATTTGTACTTACCTGAGCTTCCAGCGAGGGGAAGCCTAATAATGTAAAATTCTGTAGATATGTATGTGGAAAACATTACTAGCTATTTTCATCGTATAGATGTTCAAAATGGATAAAGCAATAAATCTATTGTTTTGGGACTCTATTTCTCCATTCCCGATAAATAACTCCTAAATTAGCTCATGATTAAAAACTGTAAAGGGAAAAAACAAATTAATCCTCCCTCGCTATCTCTGGATCCGTTACTGATTGTTTCAATTCGCTCAAATTTAACAAATAACTACTTTGTATCCTTTTACACATGCACTTACATTACACTTACTTTGTATCCTTTTACACAAGCACCGTGATTGCATTCCCTCTCTCCTTCTTCCTCCCACCTATGTATCAAACTTCCTTCCATTCAACACAATGCTCTGCATTCATAGGGGTACACCCTGTGTATTGAATTTATCAATAAAAAAATAAAAAATAACTTACTCGTACATGCATACCCTTTCATATCCTAGTAGGGGCTTTTGGGAATAAATCAATTTCCCCTCCGTGTAACCTCAAGATCCGCTATTCAAGGCATTCATTCATCTGTATTTATGTTTATTTAGTATTTTAATTAAAATCATAAAACTAATATATTCACGCGTAAACAAGAGAGCAAACAATTTGGTAGACGGACAACAGCAATAGCAGCATTACCCCCATTTATACATGTGCAACATTACAATATTTAACATATCACACCATGTTCATGCGTCAAAAGCCACCAACGTCATCAAAATCAATGGTGTCGCCGTCGTTGTCTTCCGCCATTGTTGCCATTGGATTGATTGACGACGACTGTTCAGTTCACTTCAGTTGAGTTCGGTTCAATACGATATTGTTTGGTTTGATGCAGTGAGTTGAGGAGAGGGATTGAGGTTTGAGGTTGCTATGAGTACTGAGGTCAGTGGTCGCGTTGGTAAATAAATTTAAAATGCAATTTTGATATTGTCGTTACAGACGAATTGAATGAGGCGCGCTGAGGCAGGCAGGCTGGCAGGTAGTCGCGGCATCGCCGAGCAAAGCAGGACAACAACAGGTGTCGTGGTCGGTGGCTCGTCGCCTATATGTCGCCACCAAAACACGAACAACAACGTGTTATAACTATGTACTACTTATTATTGAGCTCGCCGTTTTGATGTTGTGGATGTAGCTGACGACGACGATAATGATGTTGACGTTGTTGATGCTGCGGTTTTGCGGCATAAATTATGCAAATCAACTCAATTAATTGTCAAAGTGCTTAATTGGAATTTGCGAACAGATTAAATTGAAACGTTTTACAATAAGTTTTTCATTAACCAAAAACTTACATATTTCACTTTATTGGAATTGGATAGCAGAGTTTAACATAGCAAGTCACCAAATATGGACACTATCATGGTTAGTGTGTCTAAAGTATGAACCAAGCGTTTGCCAGAGCACGGTCATTGAAAGCGAATATTGAAATTTTGCTTCAGAAAAAGTGAATAGATTCTAGATTCTATGTAGAGTTTTGGTATGTATGTATATGCTTAAAGAAGATTACAACCGACGAGAACACACTTTCAGGACCTTCTTCAAAGCCTTAAGCCTGATTTCACTTCAATACGGTAATACTCGTACTATGAATAATGCCACATTCTCGTATGATTTACGAGAAACTTGCTTCATATTTTGTAGTTGCAGCACTAAGTTGATAGTGATCTTAATAAAAATAAGTCATCATTGCCAAAAATACAATAACAAATAGTAAATACAATCAGAAATTGCCATTCAAATGTCATTTGTTTGTGTGCAAATTCGTCGTCCCTTTTTGCAGCAATTATAGCCTGCCAAAAGGAAAACAAAAACAGAAAACATCAGCAACCCCCTCACTGAAAAGCTATTGCCTGGCCTAAAATGTTGTCATAGTCTAGTGATTTTCAACTTAAAAATTAATTTTCAAATATATTTTCACCATTTTTCCGTCATTGCTTGTACCAATACCAAAATGGCAAACGGCAGCGGGAGCGCAAATATAATTGTGGCAATAATTTATAAATTTTCAAGGACAATAAAAATTGAATTAAAAATAAATCAACAAAAGTATTATGACCGAACAGGCAACAAACAAATAAGTAATCAACAAACAGCAACAGCAAGTAATAGTTATTGTAGTTGTATGTAGTTCTTTCGGTTGCATGCCACAATGGCATTTATGTTGTTGCATGGTATTGGTTTTTAACTTTTAACCGCAAACATTTGCCGCATGTTTTACAGGAAAAAGACAAAAACCGCAACCGCACTGAGTTGCTGCCGCAGTTGAATTAAGGTGGATCTGGTATACTCTGCACCCACTCACCCACCCACACACACCCACAATTGCATAAAAATCATTCACCGCATAACCAAAAGTGCCAAAAGGCCCCACCAGCACTACTACTCCATTCGTGTACCCAATCCAATGAAAGTACACACGAGTACCAGTTAGTAGTTGTATAAACATGGCCAAAAAATTGAGTTTGCTTTCGCAAAAATATTCACAATTCTGCCGCATATGTTGCTCGATTGCAGCACGTGCGATTGTTGTTGGCAATGAGGTTTCTATTGGTGTTGTTGTTGTTGCTGTCTTTGTTGTCTTTTTGCCTGCTGCATATTTTCGTGGTAATTTTTGTGCGGCTAGACGCATAAATATTCTGATTTGCGAGAAATTATGCCTCCTGGCTTAAAGTTTTGTCGCGCTCGCTCAATTATTGTTTTGTCATAAGGACACAAGCTCACAAACACACACACGCACATAAGCACACAAGTACAGGCATTCATTCAACAAACACAGGCACAAGTGTTTGTGAAACTTTTGCAATTTTGGGGTTACAGTACTATAAATTTCAAAGTAGTTAGTACACAGTTAAGAAGGAATAATATCATTTGGAAGTTGTTCTTTTCGAAACAAGTTAAGTAATCAGTTCATGAATTATTTTAATTTTGAATTTACTTGCTTAGCGTCGTGATGTAAATTTAAATGTAATGATAACTGTTTAAAATTATAGAAATAGCTTTTTGATTAAACGTGGATAACATTAGTAAATAACAATTAATTTGTTTGAAAATTCTAGGGGAATTGAGCTTTTCACTTCGCCGTTCGGATTCGGCATTAAACTGTAGCTCCCTTCCATTCATTTACAAATTTAACGCGCACAACATGAGTGGATGCGAGAAGCTCGGCCTAGGCCCTCCATGGGCTGTTGTGCCATTAAAAGTAAGTAAGTAAGTAAGTAAGTAAGTAAGTAACCGCTGAGCTATCAGCGGTTACTGCGATAACAGTCTCATAAAATAACAGTTACACTCGATAAATGACCATGATGGGTAATTTCCTAAAGCCTCTATTTGTCAAACCCAATAATCAAACACAGAGAGCAACTCGACAAAAAGCATCGAAATTAAATGCGGAATTATTATGAAACCACCCACGCTGTAAGAAATAATTGCAGATCTGAACAGTAAAAACTCCTCCTTGGATATACTTAATCTTTTACTTACTCGCCTCTGGAATGCGCGCACTGGCGCCAGTTGATAAGGCCAAGTGCAGTAAGGTCCCCCTGTACTTGGACGTCCTCTTCTGCGTGTTCCTCCACCGTGGTTCGAATAAAACACCCTTCTAGCCGGAGCGCTTTCTTCCATTCGCTCAACATGACCCAGCCAGCGAAGCCGCTGAAGTTTTATACGCTTGACTATGTCAGTGTCGGCGTACAGCTGATACAGCTCATCGTTCCATCTTATTCGATACACGTCGACTACGCATACTGGACCGTAGATCTTACGGAGTATCTTCCTCTCGAACGCTCCTAACGGCCTCTCGGATCTCATCATTGACGGTCAATGTCCACGTCTCGGCGCCATAGATTAGGACGGGAAGGATGAGGGACTTATAGAGCGTTATTTTCGTCGGTCGAGCGAGGGTTCTGCTTCTCAATTGCCTACTGAGTCCGTAGTAACACCTGTTGGCAAGAGTTACTCCCCGCTTGATCTCAACTGACATTTTTGTTGGTATTAATGCTGGATCCTAGGTAAACGCAATCCTTGACGACTTCAAAAGTATAATTGTCAACAGTGACATTTTGTCCAAGACGCCGTGACTCTTTGTTTGTTGACACATGCTATTTCGTTTTGTCCTCGTTCACCACTCCCTTTCCAGATTGAAGAATACCGCACTGACTGCTCGTGTGTTTTTGCCAATGATGTCAATATCATCAGCGTATGCTAGCAGCATGACACTCTTGTAGAAAATAGTGACAGAGATGTCGATGTTGGCAGCTCGAATTATTTTCTCCAGCATAAGGTTAAAGAAGTCGCACGAGAGGGAGTCACCTTGTGTGAAACCTCTTTTGGTAGCAAATGGTGTAGAGATGGCCGTCCCAATATTAATTGCGCTGATGGTGTCGGTCAGTGTCATTTTGCAAAGGCGAATGAGCTTTGCAGGGATACCAAAATCAGACATTGCGGCGTACAAGTGATCCCTAATCGTGCTGTCGAAGGCGACTTTATAATCGACGAATAGATGGTGGGTATCGACCTGTTTTCCTCAGGTCTTTTCCAGGATTTGCCGTAGTGTGAATATATGGTCGATGGTGGATTTATCAATCCTCCACACTGATTAGATCCAATCAGTTCTACGCCGTCAGTGATTGAGGTTTCCGGAGCGAATTCCCCTGTGGCGGGATTATTGCCGTCATCGCCATTAAGTAGCTGCGAGAACTGCTCCCTCCATAATCTCATAATTCCCTGAAAATATGTCACCAGATTTCCGTCTTCGTTCCAATCGTTAGTTAGGTATCTTATTCCTTCGAATAATTTTCGTACCTCATTCCTGCCCCGTAATATCTTGATATCATTAAACTCACGTCTTTCCGCTTCTCTTTTCTTGCACCTGAAGAGACGTTTCTCCTCAATCCTCAACTTTCTGCATCGCTCCTTAGCATCTCGCGTGGCTTTATATATTGCTTTTTTCGCTCCTGTAGCATCGCGACACTCTTGGTCGTACCACATATTTCTCCATCGACGGTGGTATCCTAGCACCTCTTCATACTCATTGATACTCATCCGAAGTCTCAATTACAAAGAAACTGCGAACCATTATTAACCAAAGATCGCCAACCTATGAATAAAAGGTAGGTAAAATTTCGCCACTAAAATCCCTTGAATACGCTAGGGAATTAGACATACGATATGCAACCGCTTTGTTATTTTTGGTGCCTGGAAAGAGACATAGTTAGACCAGAAAGGCACATTATGATACCACATAGTTGGAGCCAGGACCGTAACTAGAAATTGTTCGGATGGGTGAGGGGTGTGCGATGTTATACAAATGCTGGAATTAACTAAAATCTTAAATTTTTATGCAATTTTTTCAATTCTTCCATTCAGTTAAGGGTTCGGCTAGGTTTCCAATCTTAGGAATCTAATATCGTTGTAAAATAAAAAAGTAAAAGAAAAGTACACTCAGGGGGAAAACGGTCTAAATTAAAGAAAGCGGTAATAAACCAGCCCATTCGGTGATGAAGGTCTGTTAAGCTTGAAAATTATTAAAAATAGAACGAAATACATATTTTATAACTGATAATAAAGATATTATTATAAAATTGCTTTAGTTAGTAAGATTTTAAAAATATGTGTTATCTAGATCGCTCATTGATATTTTTTTTAGACTGAAACGGAATGGTAGGTCAGATCAATTAAACTCTATCGCAATCTCTTAAATGAATTAGTGAATTCGGCTAAAGAAGAGACCGGACAAAATAACGTGAAAACGAAGCTTAGACAAAACAATCAAAGAATTTGACAATAAGTGAAATGAAGTTAGAGTTTTGTCGACATCAAGTTTTCTTGAGGTCCCATACTCTACAAGGAGAAAGAAGACTCAATGATGCTGTAGAAAAAATCATTACATATGGTATTAATATTAAAACGCTAAATCTGATAATACAGTTCCAAATTATTCGTGATTAGCTCAAAATTTCATATGATATGTACTTGGTTCGACTTTATCGGAGATATTTAGTACGTGAGTAAAAAATTCCACTAGTCCAAATCTCTCCAAAAAGTAGCAACTTCCTTAAAGGAAATTCTCATTTTGATTTTCAATTAAAAGAAAAACACGTCCTTGCATAAAGTTAATGCAAAAATAGTGAAATATTCAACAGTGAAATCAAGGAAACTCCCAAGTTTAAATTTCAATTATATAAGTCACACACACACACACACATCCATAACTATAAAAATTCAATTACATGCACACTTCCTTAACCCCACGAAATAAATGAAAAAAAGAAAATAAAGTGAGGAATAATTTTTGTAGAAAAAAGTATAGAAACAAATTGAGGTCAACTGGCGCAAAATTGATTTTGTCCATCAGAATTCATCACTTTAAAAACCTCAATAGATCAAATCGTTGTACGTGTGCAATACGGAAGCAGAAGCAACACACGAGTACGTGAAACTTGTCAATTTTTATATGATAGTAACTGCCCGTACATGTGGCATTTTCATAGTACATAGAGCAGGTCCAAGCTGGGTTGAACAGAGTAGAGCGCTAAGCGTGTGTGAGTGTGTATGTGTGGAACAACTGATGTGACCGATGAAACAGGAAATGGACGTGGAAGTGGAAGTGGCAGCTTCAACGAATATATACTTCGAGTTAATCTATTTATGCCATAGCAGCAAATTCCGTGAAGTAATATCAACAAAAATATGAGAGTGAAGGAAGGATGCGATGAAAATTGTTTCAAAAATTAAAGCATCATAAAAATGAGAATTGATATAGTGCCAAGCAAAAAATAAAAAGAAGAAGAAGAAGTTTAAGAAAAATCCTAATTGGAATTGCTTAATATACTTATAGTATGTATGTACCTACTACTTATATGAAAAGTAAAAATAATAATACCCACACAGCCACACACTCACGCACACATTGCTTTCTATAATTGCTAATTTTCTTATATGGCAGCATATTTTCTTCTTCTCTGTGGTCTTTTAATTTTTGCTTATCTTCCTTCTTTTTGGCCTTTCACTTTGAAATATGATTTTCGTGGCTTCAGTACAAATCGAATCTTGAAAGCAGCTTTTTTCTTTCCTTCCACTATTACATATTTGCTGCTAGCGAAAGTACAAAAACTTTGTGTTATGCAGTTGTGGTGTTAGTGTCACCTACTAATTCAACTATTACACCCCGAACGTAGTACAAAGATTGGCTCAGTTCAATGGTACTTTTGAAAATGTGCAGATAAGCATTTTTAGGTATTGAAGTCACGTACGCGAGTAATGCGACACGTTGCCATCGATGACGACAACCACCACGACGTCGACAACTGACTATGAGCAATATGAATGTGTGTGTATGTATGTAGGTATGTCGTTAGCATGTAGAAAATGTTATGATGCCAATATACTGTTGCTGCTGCTGCCAATGCACAGTATCTCTGAAGGCTCAGAAAATGTATTAGCTTTTGAATACGCAAATATTAACTATTCTCATTAATTTCTATAATGTCAGTTTCGGTTTACGCCTTTGAGAATATTTGGTAATTGACTATTTTTCTGTTAGTATCGAAATTTAAATTTTTTTAAATAGAAACTTTCTCATTTCTTACTCATATTTAACGAATTTTTAGGTTTTTTGTCACCAGTTTAGGACTAGTTACGGGACTAGTGTTTTAAGAGGAAAGTCATAACACTTTTATATGGGCCGAACCGGTAATTTTAAAGAAAAAAATTTTCTTTTTTGCGGAATATGAAACTTGCGTCATCGAATCTGTCTCTAAAAAGTTAAGTTAAAATCAACTATTGCGTCACCAAAATACAAACTGACAAACTAATTTCCAACAGGCCAGAGCTTTAACTTCCTTCCCCCTTTTGTATGTGAGTAATTTCATTTGTGCAAAAAAATGTTGAAAGAAAATCAAGATCGATCAGTTTTGAGACAAGTACTGACGCCCATATGAATCATAGCCCATATACATATCGCTCCCTTGTGCAAGACTGGCTTAACTTATAAACAAAAGATCTTGTCATCAATGGTTTAAAAATTCATCCAATGGTGTAACCAGATACAAACAATTCTGAGAAAAACGCATTTAAATTTTTCAATTTACCTATCATTCCATACTATTGATAACGACAAATTACTCTTCAGAAGATACAGATATTATTTTTTACACAAGATAAAGCAATAATTTAATCTAAATAACAATAATTTCTGTATATGTACTTAAGAAACCATTTTTTTTACGATTGTCTCAAACGATCTGTTTGTATCTGGTTACACCATTGGATGGACAATATCTTTAAAATGTATGTAAGTAGCCCTGTTTTGTTTCATTATTACTTTCCCTTTCCCCTGGGTTAAGATGTTAGCAGATTCATACGCACGGCTCTTTTACTGAATTGAATTTGAGTACGCTCTTTTAAGTGATTGTTCGTGGAAAACTCAGGCTATAGTTGTAGGGAGGTATACAAGCTGATATGAAGGTTATGAAGTGTACTCCTTAGTCCCTAGAGTGGGTGAGATTTCAAGAGTTTTACCTTAGTTATGGCGAGACAAGTCCAGAGAAAGTGAGGATGAGTTTTCCCATCTTAGATATCTGGAACTGTGGTAGTCGTTCACATGTAAATACAGAACCTAGAAGCGTTTTTACCCAATTGCCAAAGCTTCCCAAAGACAGTCACTCTAACAATGTGGCAACGTCAGATCACAGCCTAACCGCTTTCAGTTCTTGTAAGTATACATATATTTTGTCAACCTATTCTTGACTATGATGCAACGGCTTAGTCTACATTTCTCGGATTGATAAATTCTTAATAGTAAATGATTCGATTCGCTGTTCGAGTGAGAGGGAGTAGAATAACTTCACGGCATGAGGTTGTTATGTTCAAAGTTCACAATTTATTTCAATAGCTTCCTATTTTGTTCAAGCCCATACTCGCTATACTATGTTGGACTTCCTGTCCTGTACATGTACTTCCTGGCAGTTCATGTTTCTGCGATACGCAGCAACTTCCTGGTTATTTCTCTCCCAAAAGTGCTTCATTCAAAATGCAATTATTGCAGAGACATTTCAAACACATCTGCTAAGCATTTAGTCCCTACTTCTGAACGATTTGTTATACTGTACAAAAAGAGGCAGCACGAAAGCAGATGTTGTCAGTTTTAGCGGTTGATGATGGTATGTGGTAAGGTAGTATGGATACTGACGCCATTGAAGTTTGCACATCAATTGCGTCGCAGCATTTCTAAGTGGCCGAATGCCTCTTCATAATTTTAGTTCATTTAGTTTTTTCTTGCAATCTTGGTACTTGTACATACATAGCTTTGTGTAAGTATGTGTTGTCAAAGTGGTATTTTACTTTTGATTTGTGTTCTACTTTCTCATTTTCCTTTTGGTTTCAACTAATAGTTGTATTATTTAATACACATGTACTTTTGCTTCAAGAAGTTTATTTGCTTTTCTACTTGAAAGTTGTGATGGTGTTTGTGAAGTTTTTGAAGTTTGACTAAATCAATACGCAAATTTTAATTAAAGAAAAACTTCCTTTGTATTGCATTAAGAGTGTCCCATTTAATTTTCTATTGCTGCTTACGATGTCAAAGAAAAGAGCAATTAACATATTCAAAAATCCTGCCTCAAAGAAATACAACTTCTTAGAAAGCTCTTTCTCATTCATTGCTGTTATCAATGTGATCTTAATCCTTATTCCCAATTTGTTTCAATATGGGTTGCTGCTGTTGTTTTATTACACAAAGTTTTGTTGCCTTAAATGGGTTATAATAAACACTTACAAATGCAGTCTCTTTCGCTCTTCCCTCCCTGTGCCATCCATGCCATTTATTCTCTTTGTTTTTAGTGTATCACTCTGTATGCCTTGGCCCAACTCAGTCCGCCATTTGGGAGTACTCCTTGGTATAAGTCTGTGCATTTCGTCGTTTTAAATCGTTTCGTTCGCTTATCAACAGGATAATTTGTCTTGTCGCATTCGCTTATTCACGGAGATGCCGTTCGCTGCTGTTTACTGCTGCCTCCATTCGCTGCCTCTAGTCGCTGCTCAACATTTTTTGCTGCATTGAATTCCACTTATATCTGTGCACTTTTTTCTTGGTTGTTCAGCTCATTGTCTGCTGTTTTCCATTACGTGTTTTGTTTTCTTTGGGACTATGTACTTAAAGTGAATAGTAATTTCTAATTTTTTGTGTATTTGCGAATCGCTGCGGTTGTACTTGTTGTTAGAGTTCGACCGATTACGACTTATTTGGCCGAACCGATGCGGATGATCGGCTGGCAGAAAAAGTTTAGCCGATGCCGATACATACAGTAAAATTAATTTTTTATTCAAGCAATTTTTTTTTGTTTTATGTTAATATTGAAATAAAGAAAAACTTTACATAACAAACTCGAATCCAGTAAAAATGTTCAGTTTAATAATAAAATGATTTATTTTTATCATAATTGGATTCATTTAGGACGATACTAGCCGATACCGGTTCCGATTAATCGGTCGAACTCTAGTTTTTATTGTTGTACTTGTATATTTTATAATGGGGTAATATGTCCCTATCGCAACTTCACTTATGTGCAACAACAACTATGCGATAAACGCAATTATTTGCAAATGAGATTTCTTGAAAATTTGTTTTTGCATTTGCGAATTGAAATTGTGTCAAGTGGAATATTTTTCTTTTCTTTTTCTCACGCTTCCCCTCTCTCTCTCTCTCTCTCTCTCTATCTGCCACTGTGTCTCTAAATCACAGCATACAAAGATGTCGTATGCACAGTGGGATGCGTGTATAATTAGGACGTGGAAAATCATAAAATAAATTTTATATGTAGTTAATTCAAATTGCTCTGACTTCTTGTATTGGCTCTCCCAAAATTTTTGTCACAAAGGAAAATGTTTTGTTTTGTTTCATGAAACAAAAGTACATTGTTTATTATGAGG
Organism: Palloptera scutellata; assembly: GCA_958295655.1. Classification (NCBI taxonomy): domain Eukaryota; kingdom Metazoa; phylum Arthropoda; class Insecta; order Diptera; family Pallopteridae; genus Palloptera; species Palloptera scutellata. The sequence goes on along the minus strand of OY282449.1, from coordinate 112,531,067 downwards.
CAAGGTAGCACACACCAAAGCAGACGAAACAAAACACATGTATAAGTTTAAATGTGTTTTCAAGTGGTTGCCGACAATACATGTCTTTGTATACGGCCAACACACACCGAATGATACAAGTTTGATTCAAACCAGCGCCGTTGTTGATTATTGCGTACTTTCTTTATGGTGCAACTCATACGCATCGAAACAAAAACAAGATGAAACCGAAAAACATGTTTCAATTGCCAATAGCTGGCTCGTTGTTTTCCGATAACAACAATTTTAATGTCGTTATTTGTTCTTTGTTTTTTAATGGCATAGCCGCAAATGAGGCTGAGCTTCTTTTTTAAATTTTTTTACTAAACTAAAAATCAAGTCATATATTAAATTTTGTTTTACCTCAACGACACCAAACGGAACAATAAAACTATATGTTTTGTTTTGTTACATTGTGTTACATCGCCTGGTGTGTGTTGGATTAAAAATAGCATTTCTTGCCTTATGAATCAAAGACGTTTTGACTGATCCGGTGTGTTTTCACCCTTAGAGTAGCTTGATAGGACTTACTGAATTTAGAAAAGCAGCTGAGAAGAGAGATTTTTTCGAATAATTGCAAAAGAGATGAAAAATCGCACATAAAATATATGCCAACTGAAGTGGTTTAATTAGAAAATGCAAAATTAAACAAACATAAAAAATAAATTTAGATAATGAGATTTGGCACGAAACGATATTCTAGAGTATAGTTTAAGTATGGATGAACTCATGTAAAACAATTCGAATCAAATTTGAACTTAAAATTTAAGTATATTAAAACTTAATGTTTTTTAGAGTTTGAAAGAATAATAGTAAGTAGTAGCTAATTCACTCAAATTCTCAGAAACCTAATTTTTAGTATACCATAGTTTAAATATGACTGAAAAAATCGATAAACAAAACACTCATATATGTACGTACTCGTATAAGTCGAATCATTTCAAAACTGTATTTTCGAGGTTTCTTAAAAACCTAAAGTTTGAATATCCAACTGCATTGTACAGTGTTTAGTCGGCACGAGCGACTCCATTATATTTGTCACAACAAAGCGTTACTGATACAATTTGGATAAGGATTTGCTTCCCGCTAAAAATTTAAATTTTTAAGCGATAATCCGCCGAAAATGTTCTGTATTTTTCACATGAATTTTCACACATTATGATTTTTATTTTTGGCTATTATTTTGGGCGATATTACCTAGTGCCAATTAGAATAGTAACAATAGGGCTGTTTCCTTTTCATTTGGCGTAACATGTCTCTTTCTACTAGCGTAGCAATTTAAAAATGTATTACTTTCTTAAATTTCTCAAATGAGCTTTGTCAGGATTGTCAGAATGAGATAGAGTGTTTGAATATGGTTTTTGATGGACTTTTCATTACATAACTATTATCTTAAATGTGTTCATGAGGATCTGTACGTAAACTATTTATGGCGGTTATCCAAAAAAAAAAAAAAACATCAAGTATGTAAAAGGCCGAAGCCTCCTCTGAAGGCCAGTGTTACTTTTATCTTGTAATCAAGTATTGTCGGTCTGTCTTCTTATTATTTATAACCCTTGTTTGGTATTCTAATTGACCTATGAACTTAAAAGTAACTTAAATAGACTAAGAATTTCTAGTTTTTGACAATTTTTTAAAGTGGTTTGAAAGAATATATGGAGCCGTGTCATTATGACTAGTTGAGGAATCAACTTTATTCCATATCAACTTGTCAATGTTCAAGTCGGAACTTAGTTAATATTTTTAAAATGTTTAATTTCCGAGATAATTACGAGACTTTTTAAATCAAAATGTATCGGCATTATACTACACGGTGAGTCTAAACTGATTTAAAGTCACACCAAGACATTTTTTTTCGTTTTTAAATCTGCAATTACATTACTGCAATCAGCATTACTTTAAAACAAATATCAACGAAATTCGCTTTGGGGGAAAAGTCATTTTCATTACCCAGTCGATACTTTTTTGATGGCCCTAGTCCTGAATTCAGTGCTATATTTTAAATGTTCCTTGAACAACTTTTCTTATTAATATCTCCTATTAAAAGCTTTAATATTGATACTTTGAAATATGCTCCACTGTGTTTAAACACACAGTTCACTTAAGAAACTGCCACACACACACGCAACCACTTGTATAAATTAAAAAAAAAACAACATCACAATAAAACGATATTTATTGTTTCTGTATGTGTGCATGTATACGTATTGTAATTTTGTATGCTTTGCAATTGTTGTCGTCGTAGTTATTGTTGTTGTTGTCGTCATTGCTCTTGTGGTTGATGTCGTAGTCGTTGTCGTCTTCATCGTCGCAACAATTTTCGTTGATTGCTTAATCGCTTCACGTTTGGCAAATGCTACGCCGCGCTGGCGTTTATGCCAGTTATTCTCATTCTTTAGCTTCAATCTCACCAATACACTAATACAATACATTACAATACAAACACACACGTACACACACACACACACACACACACACACACAAACACACACACACACAAACACACACACACACAAACACACACACACACACACACACACATATATATATGTATATACACACAATCAACAGAGTGTCTTGATGTATATTTTAATGACTTTATATGCTTTGAATTTTAATGGCAACCAACTGCACACAGAAATTGCTGCTTCTGCTCATCTTGCCACTGTTGCTGTTGTTTCTGTTGCTACTGATGCTAGCTACTGGTGTTTTTGCTGTTGCTGCTACTGCTGCTAGTAGAAAAGATTTCGATCTCTGCGCGCTTCTACAAAACGAACAACAAACACGCCAGTACCAACGCCAGCACTACTACAATGCAGAAGGATAATGGATCAAGCCAAGAATTCAGTGACACCGCAAATGGAATAAACAAACAAACAATAACAAATAACAAACAACAACAAGAACAATTACATATACAATAACAACGACTCACAGTCGACAGCAGAAAGAAAGAAGAAATACTCCAGTTCAGGATTTATGCTATTTCTTTCTGTTGTTTTTGTTGTTTTTGTTTTGGCTGTGAGTATTGTATCCTTTTTCCTACGGCAGCATCAGCAATACCAAAACGTAGAAGAAAAAACGCTTGTGTTTGTGAGATTTATGAGTTTATTTGTTCTTTTTCGCCAGCTTCATTATTGTTGTTGTTTTTTTTTTCATTTTATTTTCTGCTCTATACGCAAAAAAAGAGTCAAAGAGGCAAACAAGCATAAGAGTCAAGCGTTCGCACGAATCGTGCCTGTTCGCCGACCGCTTGCGCTTGCTTTTTGTTTTGTGGACATTTATCCTTTCGTTATTGCGCTGTTTGCCACTGCTGCGGCTGTTGTTGGTTTTGTGTTTGTGTGTCTATTCCTTGTCGCATTCTGTTTATTGACTTGTCTCTCTATTAAGTTATCCCACTCGTTCATACTCTACTCCGCTGCATGCTCTCTGGCACTGGCCTTCCGCTTGTTCTTTTTAATGCTCTACTCACACTCCCACTCGCCACGCATCACTCTTACACTCGTTGCTGTTTTCGTTCATTTTGCGCTCTTCCAATCTCAATTAATTTGCTCATAAATTTGTTTGCAACCATTTTTTGGATCAGTTTATTCTTTATAATCTTTCTTTTCAAATTTGTTGTTGTTGCTGTTGGTGTTGCCATTTCTTTTTTTTTTTTTTTGGGTGCTTCTTGTTTTGAGTGGGAGATTCATGCTCTCAGCATGAAGTTTGTCCTTTTGCTGTAGGTTTTGTTAATTTTAATTTATGCGGTTTTTTTTATAGAGGATATATTTTTATGTTGTTGTTTCTTTTTATTTGTTTCCTCTGCTTCTGTGTTCTTCGATTGGGTTTTTATTTATTTTTTTGTTGTTTTTTTTTTTTGTTGGCCTGTTTTTTTTGTGTAAGTATAAGTAAGACTAAGTAGAGTAGCATCGAAAAATCTCATCTTTATAGCATCAGTTAATTAACTTTTATTTATATACGCGCTTTTTATTCGTTTTTCTTTTTGCCTTTTGTTATCTTCTTTTATTTCGTTATATTTTGTTTCTATTCGTTATAGGCTTTTCGTGTATTACATTATTTTCCATTCTATTGAGTGTGTAAAATCTTTTTTAAGGTATTTTCTTCAAGACATCAGTGATGATAGTTAGAAGAAACATTCACAAAGTAGTATCACTTTAAACGTATCTTATTTGTAAGTATTCAACTCGCGAAGGAACTACACATAATAATTAAAAATACCTTGAAAGTTGCGACGTTGTAACGTCCTTGACCACGCCTCTGCAAAATGTCTGTAGGTGGTGAAATAAGTACTTTCACTTTTAAGTCAGTCATATTCTCGTCCCATCGCGAGATTTAAACCCTTTTCGTTGCATGACCGATCTTCCACTTTTTGCGATAAATGCGTTTCCCGTACAGCCGAGTAGCACCCGCCTTTGCTTCTTGGCCCACTATGATTCCCAACACGTTCATAGCCTTCAATATCGGTGCATATCTCTTGGTGAAAAATATTACAGCGATATATCTCTACACTAGTTGCACTGTATAAGGAGTGTGAATTCCAAACGTAGTTTTTCACTTTGTGAAATCTTGACTTTCCTGTGAAACTTTCTGGTGTAATACAAGGTTCCAGAAATCGCAGTAAAACTGAGGTGAAGACATGAATGAAATAAGTGAAACTATGAGTTCTTCTTCTACCAACTGATCGCCGACGTACTGAACGACATACACACTAATGAAACGCCAACAATGAACTGATAATATAATTCTAGGAGGTTGCAGGCATGAGTGCGAAATCAGGTTTTTACTTTCTCAGTATCTTATATACATACTTAAGTATATAACAATACAGCATATTTTGAATGTAAAAGAGTTTTCCCATTTTTGTAGCAATCCATCCTTTGTGGTTTCAACTGATTTCATTGACTCTTTGTATGATACACGAAAAAGCAACAACGGGATCAAGGTACAATCCTCTCGCCTACACCTAGTTAAACTAAAATACAAGAAAAGAATCATTCAGGAGTCGAATCGTATCATGCCGGAATGATTTATAATACTAATAGTATGTTAATTCGGGAGAGGTTTAAGTTGGCAAAAACTTCAATTTAAAAAAAAATCATTGAAGAAGAAAATCATTGATAAGTACAAATGTTGTATAGTAAGTATATCAAATGGAAGACTGTAATCTTTTGTTAAATATTTCTCCAAATATTAAAGAAAATTATATAAAAAATTCCCAATTAAGTTTTTTTCTTACAATATCCTTGAAAATAAATCATTAATTTTTTTTAAAGTATCTATATCAGTGTCGGGCAAATTAATACATAAAGATGTATGCTTCTGTGTGTATCTAAGAGAGCGACAGCGCTGCTCTTTTGAAAAATTTCGCAGCGAGATCTATCTTACATGAATGCTGAAAGTAAAATAACATGACAAAATCGCTCTCAAACTTCGACCGAATTTCATTGTTTGTCAATAGTTCGTAAGCTACGCGAAGAAGTTTATAGTGTACGTGTGCGTCGGCAGAGAATGTGAGCCTATTCACATGTGAACAGCAAACACAAAATTTCCCGGCACTATTTAAATGTATATGAAAGCGTTGACTAAGTTTACAAGCGCATTGGAGAGCACAGAGTCAAAAGATGGTTGATCTACGTGTTACAAAACAAATTTAACTTTTAGCAAAACTTTTACAAATATTTTTTTAATTTACTTAGCTTTTTTCAAATACGTAATTATAAATTTATTATTATTATTTAATTTGATATAAGTACTTAGTATGACGTAGATATTCTTTCAAAGTATGCAGCAACTACTCATACATACAAGGTGGGGCAAAAGTAATGTCATAATGTGAATTGGCTGCCATTTTGTTAGTTCATTTGAAGGTGTAAAATTGATGAGATTAAGTTGAAAAAATGATTTCGATTTCGGTCAAATGACCACCTCCTGAGTTGGTGCACACTTGTGCTTGTTTTACGGCATTTTGGCTCCAAATTGGTGATTTGGAGGAGTGTATCGCTCCATTGGTTATTATCAACTACTAATTCCCTATCTGTCTAAAACATAAATGTCAAATCACAGTGACATTTGACGTCATTTGCAGAAATTATGGCACATTCAGATTATGACATTACTTGTGCCCCACCTTATAAGTATATGCGATGAGTTTTCTAAGGCGTAATTACCCAGAATGAGCATAAATTAAATTTCTACTACGATTTCTTTAACAGTGCATCACAAGCAGCATACTCCTTTTCTATCCAAGAGAGAGAAATGAAAAGCAACTCCACCAGCCAAACTGAATGATGACTTCATTTGACGTTGCTCTAAATACTTAATAGATGAGCGTGGGTTCGTTCGCTCACATCGCACAACGCAAATGTCATTAGCAGCAGCAGGGTGAATATATTAAGTGTGGAAGGAAATCTCACGAGCAGGGAGACAGGAGGTCGAGAGCCTCTGTGAGCAGTAGTGATGGTAATGAAGAAGACGATTAATTTCTTCAACTTGGGAGCAGCAGCGACTGTGAAGAGCAACAACTACGGCATTACAGTTTTAGTAGTACCAAAAGCAGAAGCAGCAGCAGCACAATTAAAGCCTTCCGGATTATTAGTTAATTAAAGTAATGAGACACAGTGGCATAAGTGATGGCGCCGCTAGCTCCGTCGACGTTGCGTTCACCATCCTTACCAATTCATGCCACCATTGTTGCCAAACCAATATAGTTGAGAATATTCTTGATGACTTTCAGCAACGTCATTCGTCGTTAATGATTTTCTTTATTGTTAGAGTATTTTTTCTGTTGTTGCTGCTGTTGTTTTGCTGCTACTCTCCTCCAACGCTAACGATGACGGTAACGGCAGCGACGACTTTTCTTTTGACTTTGAAACACGCTGATTTATTGCGACAATTTGTTTAATGACTGCCATTAATTTTAATATGTAACACACACAGTGTAGTGTAAGCAGTTCAGTTCAGTTCCATTTAGTTCTATTCCATTCAGCTCGGCTTCTAACGTTAAAGGGGTGTGGCAGCAATAAAGGGTTTTCTTTCATATTTTCTTAAACTGTTTAGCTCACAATTGTGCGTGTGCGTGTGTGTGCGTGTGCGTGTGTGTGCGTGTGTGTGTGTGAGTGTGTTTAAAGAAAATGTTAAATACACAAATGAATTAAAGCCTAGAAGAAAAAAAAAATACGGCATACGGAGCAGGAGTTAAAATGGTAAAGCCTCTTTGCTGTTTTCCTTTTATAAGTGTAACGAAATCTTAAACACATATTTGGAAACGAATGTACAGTACCACCCCATGCAGTCATGTAAAGTGTGTTGAGGTTTAATTTTTAATTTGTTACCTTGTCTACGTCTAAGATTTATATTCAAAATTTCTCGCTCTATGTTAATCCTAATAGATATTCCACCTAAGATTATGTTAATTATACAAAATGGAAAAATTTTAACCCTTTTTAGTGCTGTTAGCTTAAAATGTATTTTCATATTTCATGTGTGTTGCTGCCACAGTCAAAAAAGTTAAACAAGAAAAGAAGGTATAATTAAGTTTATTCTACACCGGAGAACGAGGCAAAATTTGTAGCATATTTTAGAGCGTCTTAGAGGTGACAAATTTTATTACAACATACATGAGTAGGTAAGTATGACATCGTTGGGACGCACACACACACACACACACACACACACACACACACACACAGCATGTACATAAATTCCTTGAAAGCAGCTTACTTACTTGTCCTGACACATGAAGAAAAACGATTTATTAAAGTCTGTGGTATATTTCAAGGCGTAAGTACTTATGACTAAACCTCTCTATCTCGCGAGAGAAGCTCAGGGTAATAAATTATAAAAAATTCAGTACAAAATGCTAGTTCGAATTAAATTTAACAAATCTAGTCTGTATGTGACATCATGGATGTGACTCTGAATGGAGTCATTAACAGGGCAGCCAGTTGTGGACTTAAACTTAACCACGGCGAAAATAAAATGATCACCCTTTAGCAGTAAGACCAAAAAAACTTTTTTTCAATCTTGGGCTAGATATTGCATTTTGAACACTTTTGCTTAAGCGATTGCTGCAGTACTTCATTACTTCATTAAATTTTAGGAGTTATTTTGGATTGGAAGCTAAATTGTAGAGCGCGGCTTGCACTAAGAAGCTACATATTTTCAAGTAACTTTTAGTAACTATCAAATATCGGATGGAAGGCTTAACTAAGTAATTGTTACATATCCTAATCTTTACCAAAAACGAAGACGAAGAAACTCTTACCCTTGTGATTGCCCGTTCCAAGCAAGATATAGACTCGAACTACTAATTCGAAAACCTTTCTTCGGTGGAAAAGGGGAAGCCTAAAACCATAAACTCAATACTATACTGACGTTTTGAAATGGTTTGTGAAATAACAAAAAAGCTTTATTGTTAACATTGCAACCAAGACAGTTTTCTTTTGTCTTCTCTTCTCCCTTCTCTTAACACACGAAGTCGTTACTTCTTCGTGAGTAAGATGCGCTACTCAGCTTGGTGGCCTAGTGAATAAGTGCTAGATTGAAGTTCCAGTAGATTCAAGATTGCTTTCCACATAGTGGAAAAATTGCTAAAATTGATAAAAGTTTATCCGTTATAAGGAAGTGAACCACTCTGGTGGCTAGATGTGTAAGTGGTTGACTGGAATTTTGCAGTTGACACGGGTTCGATTCTCAAGTAGAGAAACGAACCCATTAAAAAAAGAAGAAATATTATTGGTAAAATCTTCAATATTCTTCACTACTTATTAAGAGTCTCCTAGGCAGAGGACAGGTACCATCTTCCATAGACTTGTTCTTGTTTAGTTCTGCAGTTCCCAAGCTCAGTTATTAATACCAGCTCTAGATTCTTCTTTCAAAATTAACCAACTTTCTTCTTGCACTGCTACTGAAGCTTCATTTTATATGCTTTTTGCCTGTCTACAAGTGAATAGGTTATTCTAACTTCTAAGATGCCTTTCTATTATTTAATTAATACTTAATCTCAACAGCTCCTTTATTCAAAGTAAATCATGCTCCAGGCCATCAGTCGATTCTCAAGAGTGTCTGCTTTGTACAGCCAAGTGACTAGTGTTTCTCTCTGAAACCTCTAAAGTATTTTACTCTGCTTCCTCTCTACATAATAGGATTTCAAAAAAATATTTATTCTTAAAGATTTATGTAAGCTTTCCAATTACATATTTTAAGCACTGTGATCATCCACAATTCATTCACTTAAGTAACTAGACAGCATCACATAAAAGTAAAGTTGAGTAGCAGAAAATCAAATATACAAAACGTAAATTTCTGTCCCCATACTTCAAATGAAAAACTATTATAGTGAACCGAATATTTTAAGTTCTCAAACTTGCATTGCTTCACTTTCCACCAGCATCTCCCTCTTTTTCTCACTTCTTATCACTGAGTTTGATAACATTTATTGCATTCAATGCTTTCAAAAGCACAAGACCGCCGCACAGCACGAAGGAAACGCATGCACTTTTCGACCATGTTTTGTTGGTTGCGTTTATGCGACTGACTTGTTAAATTTAATTTACTATGAAAAAAATAGAAAAAAAAACAGCAAGAAAACAAACATAACAATAACAACAACAACAGCAAATTGAACTACCATACAAGCAATGGCAACAAGCAGCAGCATATGAAATACATAGCAATTGCAATATAGCGCGACAGCAACAGCGTGCGACAACATGCATCGTCAAGCACTAATGACAAAATGCACTACAATTATTGCGATAACAACAAGAACAAGAGCAAATAAAATACAAATAGAGAAGAAATAGCAGCTTTTTAACAAAAGAGTGTTGCCATCTAAAATAGAAATTTAAATTCGAATCTTGTGAGTATGGGCGGTGAGTTAAAGTGTTCTTCATCATTTAACAATTTTACAAACATAATCAGTCTAAAATCAGCTATTATTTCATAATGATTATTGGACAAAAAGTTTCAGATCTGGAAATGCGATCACATGTAGACGCCAAAACCCAACCTTTTCCTTCCGATGAATCTTGCTGCTCATGAATCAAGAACAATTTCAAGGGAAGAAAAAAATGCAATACAAAGTGAACTGCAGGTCTAAGTGTCCTGAAAGAAATTTCAAGAAAACTATTTTAGAAACGAAAAAAACAAGTTATAGAAGAAAAAGGTATTGAAAGTAAAGGAAATAAATAAAAGTAAAGCAACAAAGTTATGTAACAAAGAAAAAGTGAACAAATTTACATGTAGCAAATAAAAATATTTACTTTCCAGAAGTAATTTAGAAATGTGGCAACGTCTTGCAGCTTTTCAAAAACAACAAAAAAGTCATTCACATCTTAACGAGCATTAAATGAATGCCATTTTTGAGATGAAGTTCCAAGAGCATATCTTGAAAATGTGCTATGAAAATAAGTTTGAAGATGCTGCGGGTAAATTGGGTGTAGTGCTATTCCAAATATGTAAATGGGTACAGAACTATTATTGTACATACTTAGTAATAAATGTTTATATAACGTAAGTAAATTTTAGACTCATAATTCCAAAATTAAGTAGCTCTTCAAAGAGTTTGAGGAAAATTGAACATGCTACATAAAAGTGCGAAAGGAATGGTGTGAATTAATGATTTCGAGAGAATATGAAATGAAAATTAGTTTATGGTTTTTTTGTTTCAGTCAGTTCAGTCTGGTTGATCTTAATATATTGTTTCTCATGCAGTAAAGAAAACGAAAAAGTGGTCGTTGTGGTGTAGTTGGTAGTGCATTGGCTTCCAACTCAACGTCTCCTAGGCTCAAATCTCGGCACAGGCAAAATCAAAAAGTAGAAACAACAATTTCTTTACACGGCATCACCTCTTGCCATGCAATGGCAAACCTACAAAAGCAAAAATTGCATATAAAAAGCTTTTCACTTCGCCGTTCGGATTCGGCGTAAAACTGTAGGTCCCTTCCATTCATGTACAAATATAACACGCACAACATAAGTGGATGCGAAAAGCTCGGCATTGAACCTCCATGAAGAAGGAATAAAGCAAATATCATTTTGTGAAAAATAGGCAAAGTAAACTTTCTAGCTTTTAGGTTTGGATCTCAAATTTGCTGAAAAGTGACCAGTACGTTCGCGTTAGAAACTGCAGAACACACGAAATGAAGTCCTTCTCTGGATACCCTTCAACAGGATACTTTTAAATGTAATCCTGTTATTATTATTACTCCTTCTTGCCAGAGCAAACGAATGGAATATAAACTGCAAGGATTAGAGGAAATATAGAACCACGAAAACAATTAACGCATTTCCCAGTTTTATTTGTTACAGTGCTTTTGCAACTGAGTAATCGTAGTGTTATTCAGGAGCAAGATATTGTGCGGACTATTTTTGCTGAATAGCAATAGTAAAAAATTCCATTGTTTTTCCAACCTTAATTTTCTTCTTCTTTTAATGACAAAACAGCCCATGGAGGATCTATGCTGAGCTTCTCGCATCCTTTCGTGTTATATATGCACACGAATGGAAGGGTTCTACAGTTCTATACCGAATACGAATGAAGAAGGGAATAGTTTTGTTTAGGCTATTTTTACTCCTGAAGAGTTACTATCGTCAGCAAGAATCGAACCCTGGCATTTCAGCTCAAAACACTAACCACCACCATTCACTTCTTATCTTATTTAAATTTCTTTCGGAAAAGACAAATCCTTTAAAAGAGTGTGGAGCTGCTTCGTCGAAGTAGGTACATAATAAAAAAGAAATCGAGTGATAAATTTATGAAAGAAAGAAGAAAATAAATTCAATTTGTCAGTTTTTTTGTGTTGTAAATATATAAGTTTATAGCATAATTTGTAAACGATTAAATCTCATAAATCAAAAAATCCACACACACGTACACAAAAGTTAGCTGAGACCCTTTTGAGTACAGTGAAGAGTACAATGTACAAGTAAACTAGATACTTTCGTTCTGTGTCTTATTTCTCTGGTGTGTGTGTGTGTGTGTGTGTGTGTGGAAAATGTATGCACAATATTAAAATAACGACATTTACGTAAAAAATTACGACCATAGATTGTTAAATATACATGAGAGAAAAAAAAATCAACGAATAACAAAATAAAAGACAAGAGACTGTCAAATGCACAGAAGATAAAGACTGCGAAGGAACCAGGAGAAGAACACGCATACACATACAACTAACTACATACAACTATAGCACATACATGATGACTATGATGATGAAGGATCTACTTTAACGATATAACGATACATGTAGTGTGTTTATGTATGTAGAGTGAAAAAATATCGTATATATTTTTCTTAAATTTAACGAACACGACCTGTCAAAAGCAGAAATACAAGAAAGACATCCCCCGCAACCGATCCGAGTCGCGGAAAAAGGACCTCTTTAAGCATATTCAAGTATTAAAAGCAACGTGAATACAACTGAGTATAAATACAAACATAGGTTGGTGGCAGCTGAAGATGCCACAATAGTTGGAGTTTGCGTTGAAGGCAACGAAGAATCGAAACGAAACTCTGAAGACGCAGTAGAAAGGATGCGTTTAGATGGCTGCATCTTGGAACGCAACATTAACTACAGAATTTGCTGTTGTCATTGTCGATTTTTTTCTCTCGTTTTCCTTCTAGTACAAGGTAGTTGTTGTTGCTATTGTTTATGTGTCTGCATTATACGAAGAAATAAGAAGAAATTTGTGAACAGGATATAGATTTTTTGCTTACTAAATGGATGCGTTTAGATTTTTGCGCACCCCCAAAAAATTGCGTCTTATTATTTCCTGTTTTTTTTTATTTTTTTTTTTTCATTTTATTTATTTATACTGTTTTTTTTTTGGTATGGAAAAATTCAATTTCGCATTCTTAAGTGGAATTCTTTTTGCTTGTTAGCAGAAGAAGTTAGATGTGCTTAAATTTTTTCTTGCAACCGTTTTTCTTGTAAGAGTTTTATAAGATACGTTATCCTGTGAGTGGTAACCACCAAATTATGGCATTCAAATGTGTGCGACCTCCCCAAAAATGAACAACAACAAAAAAGAAAAGATTTACGAAATTTGCTTGGACAACTTTTTGTTGGAAATACATATTTCTGTTTCCTTTATGCGCAAAATTATCTTTTTAATGATATTTTCTTCAGTTCAACCCTAAATAATTTTTCATTTTTTTATTATTTTTACGAGTGTCTTTTTTTAATTTCCGTTTGAAAAGGAAAGTTTTTCTTTTTACACTGTGAATGGAAGCATGCTCAAGTGGTGAATTTTTGTGTAACAATTACACGCAAATTGGATTTTCTAGTAAATGCTTAGTTGCACGTTAAATTTCTCGAAATGATTATGACAATAGCATTAAACTCGTTTTCAATAATCATTGAAAGTTTTCGAGGGCACACGTGTCTAAATAAAAACAATTAAAAAAATTATATTGTTGACTCTTTTAAACTTGAAAAGATTAAGATCACACTGAACTTCAGCGTTTAACTCTGAGTGATGAACTTCGTACAAATCTCACTATAAATTAGGTATAATAATATAAGTAATATCGCTCAAACTGTTTAACTAATGTTCTGAATGGGGATCTACACGATATATATTTGACCCAACGTGGCGATTAATTCGGTTCAATGAGTAGCAGCTTAACAAACTCAACTGAAACTTCTGGATCCTATTCAACATTGCGCGATAAAGCTGCTAGGGAATAGCAGGAATTCTAGCTGTGTGGACTCTTTGGAACCAGCTAGGAACCATCTATTACGGTAGATGCTCTGTAGAGATGCGCAAAGTAATGCCATCTATTCATATGTTCTCAAGAATATACAAACTGCAAGTGGAACTCACACATTCCACGTAGACACGGTATTCCAATGCGTCAAGCATAACTAGGTTGGTTCTTTCCCCTGTCGTACTGCCCGTATGTAGAATAATCGTCTTGAGTATATTTTTCCTGACAGTTATAACCTTATTAAATGCAAAGCAGATATTCACAACTATATTTTCCCTCTCCTCCCTTCCAACTATCCTATCATACCTTCAACTTTCAAATCAACACAATGCATTATAATGATAATGTATGTTGATTGCATGTATAAAAAAGAACAAAATTACGAATCTGGATTCCCGTGCGAAAACATATATAGATTCAATAGCCTGTGGAGGGCTAAAGCCAAGCTTTTCAGATGTATTCAGCGGACAGTTTGTTCCATCCTTGATTTGTGAATCTCAAAGAAAAGAAAGAAAAATTCACTCTAACCCTGCAAAAAGAAATTGGCTACAATTAATGTCTATAGTTGATCCTTGCCTAACTAATCCAGTCTTGATTATGCTCAATGTTCTACAGGTAATATTGAAACCTGTATCCACTTTGCAATCAGTTTTGAGTTCATCAGTGTAGAAATCTATGTCAACGTTTCTGCTCTCTCTATTGCTTTAGTTGAAATTTAAATTCAAGTGGCATGATTTTATTCAATTAGGCAGTTCTGTACCTACTTATTTCTTTGATTCTGACAGAACTTATTTGGAAAGGTGCAGTTAAAGTCAAGGTATAACAGTGCGTCGATTAAATGTGATTGTACGGCTGCTGTAACACCACATGTTCTAGAAATAATGTAATTCCTGGAGTCAGTAGCTACTAGAAACTTCCTAGTCTAATCATTTGAGATGAACGACGAACGAAATGGATAAGCACCAAATGGCTAAAACGAGAAGAAAAATAAAACACTTTGTTCGTGTGTTCGCTTGAGTTAGAGCGCACATTTACATTCAGAACCTTCTACTCTTCTCGCGAATTCGGTGATTCTGTACTGTGTGAATGTTAAAATGAGAAACTACAACACTCTACTGTTATTGTTGTTGCATTGTACACACACGACTTTACACCGATTTTTACATGCGTTAACTTCAACATATTCGAATGAAGCATATACTGTAGGATGCGCTGTTGTTTGTTTTTGGGGGCTTTCTGACCCATTGTGATATCATATGTGATATGCTTCGAAGTACAGTTTAATGTCGGTTCGCTTCGAAGCACAGTTTAATGTCGGTTCGGAACGGCAAAGTGGCAATTTGTTATAAATTAGTGTTTTTGTCATTGCCTACCAAGCGGTATGCTTGTTCACACTTGCCGAAATATTGCTCCTTCCGTGCAATACCGTCATATCTCAAAAAGAAAAATTTTGAGAAAAACGCACTTAAACTTTTTATTTTAACTATCACTCGGTACAATTGATACCGATAAAAACTCGTCACACATAAAGAGTTCACACTTTACTTTACTTTTAATAGCACAACACCCCATGGAGGGCCTAGGCCGAGCTTTTCGCACCCACTCATGTTGTGCGTGTTATAAAGCTTTTCATAGGCAATTTTTACTCCTGTAGGTTTGCCATTGCCTGCCAAGAGGTGGTGCCGTGTAGAAAAATTATTTTTCTACCTTTTTTCTTTTGTTTGATTTTGCCTGTGCCGAGATTCGAACCCCGGACAATCTGCGTAGCAGTCCACGCATTACCACTACACCACAGCGACCACAAGAGTTTATATTATACAGTAATTACAGTAACTAATATTATTACAGTAATTAATACAGTAACACAATATAAAGTACCAAATAACCGTTATTTTCATATACTTAACTCCAATATTTTTGGCGTTATGACGATCGTGCACGCTAGGATCAATATGTAGCTACTTGCAGGTACCTACATAAATTGCCTCACGAAAGAGTGGTATTGTACCATTCTAAAAATTAAAGTGGTTTTATTTTATGATTATTCCATAAATATTTCGGCGATAATCGAAAAAATATTTTCTCGAACAAAAATCCGATTTAAAAGAGTTTTTTTTTAACGATTTAGTTTTTTTAAAGCCAGAGAATCAGAAAAAGGGGACCCACCATAAAATAAATCGAAGGATACAGAATTAAATTTTTTTGTATGGAGCATGAAGTGCTTTTATGAACATAGTACATAAGTGTTTACTTCTGAAAGTGAAAGTGTTTCGAAGTGTTCCCTTACTGCATTTAATCTTAGACAGTACCTGGATTACCATATCGGATATCGTATGGTAAACTCTAAATTTCACATCAAGTTACACATCGTTCGTTTGTTGCAAGACTGACATAACTCAAAAAACATTCATTTTGAGAAAAAAGCATTACGCCACGAAAACTGGTAGCAATTGTGGGAATTGGAATTGAAAGTAATGATGGGAAAAGGGAATGGAGGAAGAGAGAGGAGGTATATTAAGGATAGGGTGGATAGAGTGAAAATGGAAGGAAATAACTTTTTGTGAATTCTCTCAGCGTGTCTAAAGGCATAAAACGGATTTTCCCATAGTGAATCGAAGTAGTCTAGTAGATTTCATAGCACTAGAACATATGTATGTAAATATTTTGTAATAAAATATCACATTTCACACTTTGGCACACAAAAATAGTTACCTTAATATAGAAAAGTCCTAACTAACATTTTTTAAATTTTTTCAAAATAAATTTGTTGGAAAATTCGACTCAATTTCATGACAATCTGCCAAAACCCCGACAAAAAAAAAATGTTAGTTAGGGCTTTTCTACATTAAGGTGACGAAATACAATCCACTGTCGGTGTGCGAAAGAATATACATATATGTATATGAATGTATATAAAAAAAGAAACAGGAACAATTGGAATATTTATTTAAAAGCTTATAGAATGTATGTCGAGGAAGAAAAACGACAAGCAGAGCAAAGAAAAAAAAAAAAAATTTAAACAAGAAGAAAACAAAAACTGCGTCATATTGCAAACTATATGTAAAAACGGAAATTCATACACACACACACGCACTCACATACTTCCGTACCTAGAGGCACAAAGTAGCATGCTCTCATATTTGTACAGAGCTCAGCAACCCAGTAGGGGGTGAGATTTTATTTGTGATTTAACTATGTGTTGCACCCACCCATTGCCAGCTACTTTAAATCATTCGTTTGTTGGCTGTTTTGGTTTTTATTGTGCGCGCTCAACTTGAATTCCCGTATCCATGGAGCGAACAACAAAGTATTGCACACACAGCTGACCCTGTCATTTAATAATCGAGACCATTCCATACCCATATTCATAGAACCACACACACACGCAAGTACCCATTTAACTCCTCCGTCGCTTCGAGGGGAGTCAAGTTAATACACTTTACACTCTGACACCATATTTGAATAAGCGGAAGTGCTCCCCCCCGAAAAAATATAATACTTAGCTGAAAAATTTTTACTAGCACTCGGTTGCTTGTTAAACTGACTGTCAGTCGGTTCTTTAGTTGGTCAGTTTTTCGGTGTGTCTGTCTGTCTGTCGGTCTGTTCAGTTCAACGCTATTGGTAGCAATGTATTTTGTTGCTTCTCTTTTCGTTTGTGTGTTTCGTATTCATATTTTTGGGGGTTTCCAAAATATTGGAGTGACATGGAGCGTGGACCAACTGCTGCTCAAATAATATTTATAATTCGTACACATTTTCGGCAATACTCTTTGTTCATTATTTGTTTTTTTTTTTTGCGATTGGGCAATGGCGAGGTTCGTTGGGTTTCGATGTTAAGGCAATTCAATCGTAAGTTTGTCCAACTGTCTGTCGATTTAACGACAATTTTAATTTTTCTTCCTATTGTTGAGTTTTTCCATAAGTTTTTTGCTAGCTTTGCTTTTCATATTTTTGTCTATTGTTTGACACATTCATCGTATGCATTCATTGCCTGCTGCTGTTGCCTGCTGGTTGCTGGTCATTGCTGCTTGCTGGTCATTGCTGCTTGCTGGTTGTTGCCCTAGCTTCAATTCAAAAGCTATGAATAATTTATTGTTGACTATTTTGAGTAAATTGTTCGACAGTTTTCATTGCCTTTAAATATTTTAACAGCAACACTTATCTTTCAGATTATGCATTGTAGATACATAAAAACACTCATATACCATATATGTACATATGTAGTTATGTTTGTATTTGTTTGTTTTTTGATCTATTTTTTATTATTATTTTTGTTTTATTGTTGAGTTTTCTTTCTAATTTTAGTTCATATATCGAGGAAAATTGTGTCAATTATATTTGTATAGTTAAGGTAAAGGCAATACTTACCTTTAAAGTATTGCTAATTGGTATAACTGTTAACCAGGGGACAAACGAGGGACAAGACTGATGTTTTTGGTTTTTTTTTTTGTTTCTCTAGGAAAATGTATTATTCGACCCGGACTTTTCGTATTTTCTGTGAAAAGAAGATTTTGCTTGTGTAACGGAGAGAGTTCATGATTGTTCTCTAGTAAAAAGTTATTCTAAATCATCAATATATCAGTTGATTAATCTATGTACATTAAATCTACATAACGTATACGACACGGTTACCTACAAAGTTATTACACGTCTACACCATCTAGCGACCTAGGAATGTATTAGAATAGAAACTACGGAAAAGCTGCAGGGTTCGTGGGGTTTTTCAATGCTTAAACGATTTCGTAAATGTTGGACAATAGACTAATAAAATGACAATTGCAATGACAGGTTGTATGCAGTGATGCCAACACTACAATTATGAAACCACAAAATGGATAATCTTGTAATTCTGATAAGCAAGGAAAAGATTAGCGCTGCATTATATTTAATTTAGTGATAAAGTTATTCTTTTAAGCTTTCGTTATAATGCCACTTGAAACTATAAAACAAAATTTCGGAAAATATGGAAATCAGTACTTGTAAACACGAGTTGGTGAAGAGAAAAGAACTAATAATGTCTACTTTAATGAAGCCCAAAATGGTGGGGCTAGATAAATTCTATTGTTTGAGCACATCTTGTAATAGGGAAAAGGAAAATATTTTTCTGGAGACTGTTCTTTACTATTTTCCTCAACGAAGATGTTAAGTTTAGTGGGAGTAAAGATTACATAGTTTGCTGTCTAGCTCGAGTTAAAGTGATTACGCTATTTTCCTTGGGAAACTTATTTCATTATAAGTGCCTCTTTAACTTCATAATCACTTTGAGTCGTTTATCATTCCAATAATTTTTTTTTATATGTTCCATATAAATAATTAGTTCATTGAACTATTGATGTACACTTTTATCAAAATGATGCTCACATTTACTCAAATCCTGAACACATTCATAATATTTATGTATGAATTAAATATTACATATACTGGTTTAATGAACTATATTCAGCATATTGATGAGGAAATTTATTTCCTAGCATTTGTTTGCATACGAGTATTGCCAGAAGTAGTCCTGGGTAGTTCATTCTGGTCCTAGAAAAAGGATACAAAGTTTGGAGTACGTAACACTTGGTCCCTGTTATCTGTAATCTTTCTTAAACTAAAACTTTCGTGATAGTTTAATGTAACCACAGCTAATTACTTACTACATATGTACATATATACTTATGTATAACTATGCAGTTACGTAATGAAATGTATGACTCTAATATTTATGTACATAATAAGAACGTGTGGTGAGTCTCATGTTTTTTCCTTCTTGGTACATCCATATCTCTGTATCGTCTACCAATATAACAAAAATATAATTAATTAAAATCAGTGTGAGTACAACTGAGGCACAACAGCAGCAACACGAATTAAGGCCATAAATAACGTATAAAATTTATGCATGCACATATGTACAGATATCAACTCAAACATTATTAATTAATAGAAACAATTTAAGCAACCGAAAATCTGATGAATAATTATGCCAACAACAGCAGCAGGAGCAACAGCAAGAATAGTAGCAATAGCAGTAGCAACAAATGGTACGGCGACGACGAACGGCAGCAACGATGATGACGACGAATGAAAAATGTCCCATGATAATTTATCTGCTGCCCACCACTGACAAGATGATCAATGCCACTGTCCTTTCCTTTCGTTTCGTTTCATTTCGATTCGATTCGGAAGGAGTGAACTACTGCGTACAATATACAATACAATATACGAGGCCATAATTTAAATATACTTACAACACTACATCACACTCTTTGATGGAATGAGGAGAAGAAGGGAAGTGGAGTGAAGTGGTGTGAAGTAGAGTGAAGTGGTATAGCATAAAATGAAAGAATGACTTAAGGATGCTATAAATCCTGGTATATTAAAACGCAAATCCCCAAAATGAATTCAATGCTTGCATAATTCTTGGATGCAAAGATACATACACGAATGTACGTATGTATGTTTTTTGTGTATGTGTGTATATATGTGTGAGTCGCATGCTAGAAATACAATAAAGAATACCGGACAAGCAAAGAATAAAGTATATAGAAAAGTGAAAAGCGCTAAAATGATGAAAAACTCCACAGGAAGAACAAGAAGAAGAAGAGATACAGCTAAAGTTGCAATATCTTATTAGAAGCGAAAATATTGTTAAGAATAAGAAAATGAAAATGGAATACAAATAAACTCTCGATTCAACAATGATTCAAGTTAACTTTGATTTGTTGGCACATAATTTAATGGAAAATCAAATGAAAGGAAAAAAAACAAGGCAAAGAAAAGCTTAAGTCGAAAATTTATATGACCGCACCCTCAATCATACACTAACACACACACACACATACAAAGAAATAGAACGACAACAAGAAGGATAGAGCATGCGGCTTATGTTTTTGAATAGATATTCGAGATAAAAATGTATGTATGTATGTATGTGTATGTATGTGTATGTATGTGTATGTATGTGTATTTATGTATGTATATGTATGTATGTATATGTATGTATGAAGTGTTCGTGTATAATGCAATTTGGCAAAGATTTTTCGCATTTAATCTCCATAATAGTGGAGGGCAGGGCTCATTTTAAGTTAATAGCTTTTTGGCGTAAATTGTGGAGTTAGTTCTCTTGTTTTGCGGGCCAACACATAAAGTGTTGCTGAGCGCGCGGGTGTCAGCATAAAATATGTCAAATGAATGTAGATGCCGCCAAATTCAAGAAAGTGTGAAATTTTGGCAAGCAATTTTTATAATGCAAATATGAAGTGTTATCGCAAAATAATAAACAGTTTGAAGATTGCGATCTTTTTTCAATCTTGTCACTGTCAGTTCAAACAAGGTCCAGTAGAGTCTGGACCTCTCTTAGTGAGAGTTTTGAAGGGGTATAACAAAGTTCTAGGGAAAGCAAGGGAAGGAAAGTGAGTGAAAAGATGACAGAATGGCAAGGTAGGAGAATGAGAAGATTAGATAGTGAAAAAGAGGGAAAAGTCAGGAGAAAAAAATTTAAGTGGAATAGGGTGAGACTGGAAGATAATGAGGTTGGATAGCAGTGAGAGTAGATAGTGGTGAGTGGGGGAGGGGGAGAGAATTATGTGAGATAAGATGGTTAAAGTAGAGAAAGAGCTTAAAAAAGAGAGGTGAGCTTAAAAGAAGAGATGAAAATTATACATACATAATAAAATAGATGGAGGCAATGAGAGGATGGAGCGGAGTGAAGTAAAGGTCTAAGGAGAGCAAAGAAGATATAATTTAAGGCGAGAGAGCAGAGGTTGGGTTGAAAGTAGAGAGAGAGGGACAGAGAAAAAGGGTTTATTAAAGTAGAGAGGGAAAAAGAGGGAAGGAGAAAGAACCAGAGAATGAAAGAACGGGGTAGAAGTAAAGACAGAGACTGTAGTAGGGAGCTGAGGAAAGTGTAGAGAACAAGAATAAGAAAGATGTAATCTGTTAGTATGCTGCTAAGAATTGAATGGTAACAGCGAAAAACGTCGTTAGCGACTGTGGTTTACATTGTTGCTTATAAAAAGAGTCGTGATCAAACCAAATTGAAAATATCTGGATCCGCTACACCAGTTACTTTACTTACTTAGCTGGCACTAACACCGTTGAAGAGTCTTGGCCGCCTCAATAAAACTTCGCCAGTCGCCTCTGTTATGCGTGCGCTGGCGCCAGTTAGTAAAGCCATGTGCAGTCAGGTCCCCCCCCGTACATGGTCATTCCACTGGGGATTAGGTAATGCTCTTCTGCATATTTTCTTCACACAATTTATTTTTTGTCAGGTTTACAAAGCAGCATTCTCAACTCTTAATTTATTAGAGTGTAAAAAAATGTTATCCCGTCCGAAAAGCTGCATTCAACAAATAACCTGAAATTTGATAGCTCTTGCAAGGGCAATAGCGGTAAAATATCAAAATTGTTTCCATTCGATTTTTTTAATTAAAACGTGAGTGTTTATTCGAGTGGTCGCTGTGGTGTAGTGGTAGTGCGTTGGACTGCTACGCAGAGTGTCCGGGGTTCGAATCTCGGCACAGGCAAAATCAAAAAAAGTAAAAAAAATAATTTTTCTACACGGCACCACCTCTTGTCAGGCAATGGCAAACCTACAAGAGTAAAAATTGCTATGAAAAGCTTTTCACTTCGCCGTTCGGATTCGGCATTAAACTGTAGGTCCCTTCCATTCATGTACAAATAAAACACGCACAACATGAGTGGATGTGAAAAGTTCGGCCTAGGCCCTCCATGGGCTGTTGTGCCATTAAAAGTAAAGTAAGTTTATTCGAATCAATTTATTTTCCTCTCTACAATTTAGCACAATTGGTTTCTGCCAATAAATGGAGCTTCGTGAGTAAAAAAAAATTCTTAAAAAAATTAATGCGTATTCTTAAATCGATGAAGCGCTTTATCTTCATGACGATTCATAATTTACAGAATAGCGCGCAATTAGCTATGCAATTAATAAGTTTTTCCGCTCATCACTATCACTTCAAACTTTACAATCAGACAATCAGAATTCAACGCTGAACACTTCATGAAGCATTTCCAACTATTCAGCAACATTTTTCTATGGATTTTCGATTCATATACATACTTACAGGTACATATGTATGTACGTATGTGAAATAGCGCTCATTTTTTATTGTTAATCAAGCTGCAGCTACTTCAGTTGCCTTCCTCCTGGCATCTTCAAAAACTCTATTATTTTTCCGCACAATCGATAAAGTTTTGCACACACAAATGCATAAAAACATCTACGTAATATTAAACTGCAATTAGCTGCTGACTGACAGGACATGTACGTCAGCCTTTACCATATTATGGGTCGATGTCAGTTGGTTAGTTCAGTTCTGTTTCAGTCCAGTCCAGTTATATGTTGGGCATGTCCATTTGTTCCGTTCTGTCCAATTGGTCGATCAAATGTCAAAATGAAAAGGCAAATGTATGAATGCTTCTTATCACATATTCCTACTTTATGTTGTGCCGCCATTATCTGCAACACTTTATACCAGCTTTCATGCATTCATTCCGTTCGTAGTCTATAACAATTATTGACATTTCCGTAGATGTTTGTGTGTGTGCTAATCATACTACATGCTAAGACTTACACTTGCAAATGTGCCAACTGCGAGAAGCGATTTGCACTGGAACATTTTGACTTAGCACTACCTTTGCTTCCATTCACTTCTCCTAGTTCTACACTGTCATTCTTCCTCAATCCAATTCTGACTGCAATTTACATTTTATCTTTCAAGAAGTGCATTTTGTACACAAAATCCTAGACAAGTTTGAAATACATTTATTACAAGCATACAAATATCTATTCCCAGCACGAAATTTTACCAATTCTCAGTTTTAAATTAAGCACAAAAACACCCAGAACAAATTTTTATTAAATATGATTCATAAGGCAGAAGGGGGGGAGAGAAGGATGGACAAGAGAAGTAAGGATAAAAGACGAAAGGAATATGGGGAGAACAAGAAGAGGGTAGAAACAACAAAGAACTTCCAAGGGAGGAACTAAGATACAAAATTATTAATTGTCGAGGTGTTCATAATCAAAGGTTTTAACCCTCATCGGTTTTCTCAAACTATAGGACGAAGCAGTTCTTCTGTATGCAACCGCATTCACACCTTTTTATCAAGATTTCCAAAGGGTAAATTATTAATCAGTCATATATGGTATTCTATTCTATATTCATAAAAAAAGTAATCGTAAGAAATTATATAGAATAAAAATAGAAAATCTGCTTTTTATCAGCAGCATCAGAAGCATTGTGAATAACAAAGTTTTGACAAAATTTATTGTTGGTTTTCCATGTGAAAAAATTAAACAACATCTTTTCTTCATCGAAGTCCAATGTTCGAGTGGTGAAATATAACTTGATGTTTTTGTATTCGATAGAGCCCAACTCTGCTGTTTAAAAAATTAGGTTACGCGGCCGCCGCCGAAGACCCCATCGGGATAGGACTCTAGCATGCTATCGCTTACAGAAAACTGATTCGTCAACATTTATGTTGATGCTAAACTAATGGTGGGCGACACCTATTGATAGTGGAAATGAGTATATCAATCCAAAAAATCTATTTGCCAAAATTCAACTTAATACTTACTTAATACGTACAATGTTTACATTATTTAATTTTCTTTAAAAAAATGTATGCAACTGCAAAAGATTAGGATTAAGATGGATATGTGGTTGGCCTATCGCATTCAATGCAGGTGCTTTGGCTCTTGACAGGAACCTTTGTGCATGGTAATCTCTTGTAATCGATTGTCAAGTTGTCGTTTTTTCAGACAGGGTGTACCACGTAAAGGTGAAGTGGATATTTGAGAGGATTCGGGTCGATGGCCTAACCCGATAAACCCTTCAATTATTAACCTTATAATAAATTAAATTTTTAATTGGATTTCTCCCCTTTTCTTGAATAATTCTACAATTTTTGGAGGTTAGGGTCCTAGAAAGTCGTATGCTCTGTTGATCAACCGTGCTTGAATGCCCACACCTTGTAGATAACGCCGCTTACAACTGGGTAATCATGCAAATGCATAGATACCAAGGATGTATGTATATTTATATATATGGTATGAAGTACAAGTTTATATGGTAGTAGTTGTCATGTCATTACTTGTGTAGTGGTCAGTTATGTCAGCAGCTATTTGGTTTTGAAATGAGGTAGAAGAGTGTGAAAATGTGTGGTGGTAATACTATGAAATCAGAAACCGGTTTTACTGCACAAAACCAAGTAAATCGACTTAATCACGTGTTATTTTGATATTTTTGGCATAAATCTAAACTACGTTAACAGAATGTTATCAATATTTTGTTGTATTGCTACTTAAGGCACTTTTCATATATATTACACACACGTAGATAACTCATACATATTTAAGCATGTGTATGTATGTATATTTACATACATACATTGTATGTATAAACTTATGTATACATAAGTATGTGAAAGTTAATACTAACACAATTTACTATCTAGAAGTCTGTGTTCATACAGCTCTGGCCAGCTATGGTAATTAGCACACCCTACGTTCAACACATATGTTGTGAAGTCATTAAAGAAATTTCGAAAATTTTTAAGATAACTATTGTTAAATTTGCATTCATTGTATCAAATACTTCATTAAATATATATTTTTAAGCTATGCTTGAGAATACAAAATTAAGAAACTAAACAAAAATTATTCAATATCATGCGATTGTCATTCCACTTCAAAAATTCCAGTGAAAAGGAACTGTGGCAAAAATAAAATAAATGTAACCAAATTTTTAAGACTTACCTAATAATATAAATTTTTTTTTTTTGAAAAATTTTGTGTTTTGTTTTGAAAAATGGACTCTTTTTATAACGTCTCAGAAAATTTAAAAAAGATCCGATATGTTAAATTATTTTTGCTATTAACATTATTAAAAAGTATATTTCCTACAAAGTTATGTTTAAATAATTAGTTTAACAATGAGCTTCTATGCCGAATATGGTCGGATGAAAGCATGTCATGTAACTGTGGCGTAGTGGTAATGCGTTCTACTAAAGTAGAAAAAAAATAATTTTTCTACACGGCACCACCTCTTGGCAGGCAATGGCAAACCTGCAAGAGTAAAAATTGCGATGAAAATCTTTTCACTTCGCCGTTCGGGTTCGGCATTAAACTGTAGGTCCCTTCCATTCATGTACAAATATAACACGCACAACATGAGTGAATGAGAAAAAGCTCGGCCTAGGCCCTCCATGGGCTGTTGTGCCATTAAAAGTAAAGTAAGAAAGCATGCCAAGTGATTGGAACCTCAGCGTACTTTGCCTAATCCATAAGAAAGGTGATTCCCCGATCTGCGCCAACTACCGTGGGATAAGCCTTCTTGATATTGCATATAAGGTTCTATCGAGCGTACTGTGCGAAAGACTAAAGCCCATCGTCAACAAACTGATTGCCCAAATCCTGGAAAAGACCCGATTAAAAAAGACTCGATTAGAGATCACTTGTACGCCGCAATGTCTGATTTTGTTATCCCTGAAAGCTCATTCGTCTTTGCAAAATGTCACTGACCGACACCAGCGCAGTGAAAATTTGATACAAAAAGAGGTTTCAGACAAGGTGACTTCTTTAACCTTATGCTGGAGAAAAAAAACTCGAGCTGAAAATATCGACATCTGTAGCACTATTTTCTACAAGAGTGTCGTGCGTAGGCGCCATGTATCGAATAAGGTGGAACGATGAGCTGTACGCCGACACTGACACAGTCGAGCCACGGTGGAGGAACACGCAGAAGAGGGCGTCCTAATCTCCGTTGGAAAGACCAGTTACACGGCGGTCTGACTGCACTTGGCCTTATAGAGGCGGCCAAGATCTATCATCGGCTGTAGTGCCAACTAAGTAAGTAAGTAAGTACATAACTAAAAATAGGACCAGCACGATTTTTGGCGAGGGTATGCTAATTAGTTCGCCAGAGCTGTGTGTCACATTGTAAGCACATACATAACTACATATAGTACATTCCATACATTCATATATGCATAGATATATAGGGAAGACAAGCACTTCGAAAGGCATTTCGGAGTGGTCACAAGTCAGTTGTAAATGCTGACGTCGTTACGTTTTATCATTGCATGCCATTAGAAGAATCAATCCGTTTGCTCTTCTTTTGGAGTGCTTTCATCGATCTCTCTCTGCATCTTAATGTCTGCAGTTGGTTATTTCTTCTCTAATCCACACCTTAATTTATTTATTTTTATTTTTTTTGTTTGAATTGCACAAAAAACGTCTTACAGAGTTTTTTCGTCGGCAGTTCTTTCTTTTTAAAACTACTCTGTTTTAGATAATGCGGTGATCTTGTTGTCGTTTGTTTGATTTTCGGTAGCAAAGCACTGGTAAGTGTTCGTTGACAAAACAAAAGCATCAAGTACTAACCTTTTGCTTTTTTTGAGAGCTCCTGACAATCTGGCATGCTGGGTTCATAGCAACACCATCATAGCTTTTATTATTCCCACATTCACTTTTTTTTTGCTCACACCTATCTTCACTATCATATCACCAATGACGTATGTAGATATGAGCAGACAACAAAATTAAATTATGAGATTTATTCCTATAGGAATACACATACTACATATATAGTATGTATGTATGTAACATAAAGTGTAGTGGTAAGTAGTTTATTGCATGTATTGATATATAACATATTTACTACTGAAATTAGTTTCAAATTCCTTTTTTCATGTTATTGCATACTTCATGCAATGCTCGTATCTTTTGTACTAAGTGGGAATCTCTTCAATGAAAGGGTTTCAATTGCGTACTAATGCGCTGATTTAATCATGTTAGTAGCAACTTCATACAGATGATAACTACATTTTTCAATTTTCATATTCTCTATTACATAAGTTTCATGCAACGAAAATTAGTTTGATATGTAAAGCCGCGCTATTGTTACCCATGATATCTCAGGAATTAATAAAAAATAATTTCTAATATATGTTTTATTTGACAATAAAACTTTCACGATATCTCGTGAACTATAAAAACTATACGCATAATGAATTTTCTATTCCATTAAAGGCAACAAACACAATTTAAAAGAGTGAAACTGAGTGAAAATTTGTTTCGGTATAATTGATTTTAAACTATAATTTCGATTGGGAGCTTATATCCTTTTTATTTTTTATATAGTTATTTACTCAATACTTAAAGCTTATTTTTCCCACTACTAAGTCAGCAGTTGAATTTCCCATAATAACTGAATACTTTCTATTAATCAAAAGCTGGCCTCAAGTTACGTCGAATGAGACTTTTAAGCGTTAAAATTTCTAACTCAACTTGTACCTATTTGGAAGAAAATTTATTGTTCTTATTGCTTAACCTTCATTGGCATTACTTTGAAGTTTAATTACAATCGTTGTATAAACAGAAACATTTGTACAAATTCACTGGAATTTCTAAATGCTTTTCGTTACACAACCTTAATACTCGTGAATTTGATGAAGGATGTCAAAAACAAAAGAAAACTGAGTTTTTAATTTATCAATTGTCACCAACCACCAGCCACGCCCAAATATAAAATACCACTTTAAGCGATGAAAAATGACCAACTACGCAAAAACACAAAAAAAAAAAAAAGAACAGGACACATTTTCTAACATTTTGTTGCTGATTGTTTATGTTTGATTATAACTCCGCTGTATTCATAGCCGCAAGGTAATGAATTTCATCGCACTCACAGAGAGAGAAACACACACACACACATACACACACAATTGACACAATTGAGTAATGACAACAAAATATTACCGCAAAAAAAAGTTACTAGGAATAATGCAATTGAGCAGCGGAGGTGGTGCATGGGGTGCAAAAGTATCGAACCAACAAACAACACTTGTTTTTCATTTTATTAAAGTAAAAACAAAAAAACAGAAAATAAAACAAATATTCATGTTTGTATAAAACATGAATCATTCACACACATAAAATGACCAAGGGCTAATCGGCCTCATACTCAGAGATTCTCAAACTTATCAACGCAATTCTAACATTGATGCAGTGAAGAGACGGAAATTATACAATATTTTAAAGAATTCATTTCCGAAGCTGTACACGACTTTTCACACCATATGTACATATTCCAAAACAGGAATTAACTCAATGCAATAAAATTAATTAAACATAATTCTTTCTGTTGATCCGTAGAGTCAAAAAAGTTGTTTGAAAAAAGTTTTCATGCCTTTTTGATTGAGCAAATTACATAGATTTAGAATAAAAAATTAGATCTTTCAGTGCAATACGGTTTTAAACCTAACCAATTGTGAATCGAACCATCCGCAGTTTGAGTAACTCGATCCGAACCATGAATCAAACGGTTTTTGAGTTTTTCTTTTACTTCAACCAAACCAGCTTTGTTCGAAAACATGGTTCGAAAAAATTATCATTACTGCATCGTCTTTCTTTTATGCACAAGTACAATTGGCAGAAAAAGTTTGAGCCATTGTGCATAAATGTATCGATATATTTTTAATCAAATACTAAATTTTACTGTTTTTGAGCCACTTTTGAACCGAACCTGCTCAATATGGGCCAGCTGATCATTAAAACTGGAGATAATTCAAGACTTTAACTTGCAATTGGGGGATTTTACGGGGTTGCTAATTGTGAATTTGATGTCCTAATTTCAAAATTCAATATGGTGGATCCAAGATGTCTGCCGAAATTTTGAAATCTCATCGCATCTGTATGAAAGTTTGTATACGTGGGTTTTTGAGGTAGGTGATGTTCATTTGAGATTCCAATTTTTCATGTAGCATGGCTATATCAACCGATGTTCTTGAACCACTTGCCAATACTGCATTGTAAATTGTTCCGGAGACATACATAAAAAGGGTTGGGTTGTATACGAGGTCTTATCTTTATCTTTGGTTCAGGAGTTGAAATTTGGTGCCGTGTAGAAAAATAGCTTTTTCTACTTTCATGATTTTGCCTGTGCCGAGATTGGAACAGTCTGCGTAGCTAGCCAGCACACTATCAACTTCAGTTATGACAGGCCACAAATCTCTAATTTTAAGAAATTTTGAGTGATTCATTTTATAGACAGCTTCACCTGTCTTCCACTATCACTAGAGCTTCATGTAAAAAAATTGGTAATTGGTATGTAAAAGTTTGGTAAAATCCTTTGAAAGCCACTGACCACTGTCAAAAATTAACCAATTTTTAGATTATTTTTTAAGTTGCAGTCTAATCTTGTTCGTTTTGTCTTGTGTCAGAAACTATAAGGTGTTTTTTTTAGAAGTGTGGTTTTCAAGAAGAAATAAAACGCATATAATTTAATGTTATGGCCAAGAATTTAGGTTTATTATAAAGATAAGGATTTGCCATTATGTTTTAAAAACGATTTCGGCCAAGTGGCCACCGCGGTCACTTCGAATAAATTCCAGCCGAGAGGCCCAATTTTCGACCACTTTTTGCAGCAATTGGGGCCGCATGTCAGTAATAACGCGCCGAATATTCTCTTCCAAGGCGTCAATCGTCTCGGGATTATCTGCGTAGACAAGCACTTCACATAACCCCACAAAAAACAAAAAATAGTCGAGAGGTGTTAAATCGCACGATCTTGGAGACCACGCCCCAGGCCCACGACGCGAAATAATGCGCTCACCAAAAGTTTCCTTCAATAAATTGATTGTTTCGTAGGCTGTATATCGTTGGCATGGAGCCCCATCTTGTTCGAACCAAAGGTCGTCCACATCAACATTCTCCAATTCAGGCACGAAAAAGTCATTAATCATCTATAGCGTTCCCCATTGACTGTAACATTATGACCGGCTTCATCTTTGAAGAAATATGGTCCAATGATTCCCTCTGCTAAATTATATCTAATTATATATATATAATTATATCTAATTATATCTGCTCTAAAATTATATTTCTTCACGGCACCACCTCTTGGCAGGCCATGGCAAGGAGTAAAAATTGCTATGAAAAGCTTTTCACTTCGCCGTTCGGATTCGGCTTTAAACTGTAGGTCCCTTCCATTCATGTACAAATATAACACGCACAACATGAGTGGATGCGAAAAGCTCGGCCTAGGCCCTCCACGGGCTGTTGTGCCATTAAAAGTAAAGATTCCCTCTGCCCATAGAGCACACCAAACAGTGACTTTTTGAGGATGTAACGGCGTCTTAACAATGGCTTGTGGATTATGATCAAGTGACAGCTTGTCAAAAAGACCAACTCCGAAAAGAGTATTGCCAGATTGAAAACCGCACTTAAAAAAAAACACCCTTTACTTATATATATATAGTTTTTTCCCGCTTAAGTTTTTCACCCTTACGGATTCGAAAATTAATCAGCGATTAAGAACCACTGTATTTTTGTATACTTTATCTCCGCTTAATACTTACACATACTCACGAACTTAGTACTTACTCACTCACTTGCTTGATGCTTGTCAAGCATGAGAGTATTGCCATTCAATCATACGCACGATTTGTTCTTCCTTGCTAGGCGATGGTAGTGCGCTGTTATTGATGAAGAAGATAATGTGCTCATAAGGTTGATGATGCAAGATTTGAGGATAAGTGGTAGGAGGAGGTGAGTGATTGTAAAAGGGGATAAGCATAAAAACTGTTTGTTTGACAAATAAAATGCCATTTTCCACACTGCAAACATACAAACAAGCAAACACTCCTACACACACATACACACACCACGATACGCAGCAGTTTCAATACTCGCACAACAACATCGATCTGTTTCTACTGTTCGGCCTGTTGTGGTCTTCCTGGCATTCCTGCCTGACTGCGTGCACATTAATAAAAATAATATTTCTCTTACATTTCGATAATAGCAAATAATAAAAAGAATAAATGAAAATTTCGTTGAAAACTGTTGAGTTCAGCAGGAAAATTTATTTTTTTCCGCACACAAGTGTCAATTGCTGCAACATTTTCTTTACTTCTTTCCGTATTCTTTTCGTTTGTTTTTTATTTGCTTTCTTTCGGCTTGTGCGAAAGTTACTGCCAGTTTGTAAATATTTACTTACCGGACAACTTCAACAGCGGCATCGGGTAGCAGTTTCAGCAGCGTCTGCTTCTTCAGCTCGTATTATTTATGTGACCACTGCGATAAGCAGAAAATGTGCAAACTTTATGTTTTTCTTTCTTACTTTTTTACAGCATTTCTGGCGAAAATAATATTAAGATGCTTCCTTTATAGTTTTCTCCCAGCAAGTTGATTTTTGTGTTCTTTGTGATGCTTAGAAGGTGGTTGGGTTTGCTGGTGAGGATGGAAGGAGGAATTGCGAAGAACGAAAATAAATTCTTACCCTCAAGTGTCAATTTGCTTACTGTTCTCGTATTGTACAGATTATTTTCTGATGATGAATTATTTTGTTTACTTTTGCATTTGTGCGAAAGGTATTCTCTGTGTGTTTGCTTGCTTGGAGTGAGTGAGGAAACTTTCAAAAGTAACTTTGAACACCCGATGCATTTGATTGAGCATTCGCTTACTTATTACACATACATATTATACTATAGCTACTTAATATTTAACCTGAGGATTTTACAAATGATAAGGCAAATATTGCCTTGAAGGCAAGAGGGGAAACAGTTACAGTGATTATCATGTACAGTCACACTGATCATCATCCAGCTTCAGAGATTATCAAAATTTGCTGTGTAGACAAATCAATGGAGTTTATAGTTGAAGATTGATTTTTAGTCGATTGTCTCAGAAAAACTTTATAGACATCTTTTAAAACCATGTCTCAGGATGAGGACTTAATTGTAATTATGCGACCACTTGTACATAAAAGTACAACTTGGGAATTTTACATCGACGAGTGAAATAAATTCGTGTAGAAATATAACACGCACAACAGAAATAGATGCGCGAACCTCGGCGCAGGATTTTAACGGATTGTTGTACGTATGCTGTGGTATGGCATAGGACTCAAAGCAAATCAGCCACTATTCAAAGTTTTTAATTATTCTGTTAATGGAGTTTGTTGGTGGTATCCAACATATATTTTACGAGAACTGGCATATTTAAAAAAACTGACATCTTGTCAGTTAGAGATTCGACACTGTTGAAAAGCGACGTAGTTAAAGAGTTGATGTGGCCTTCAGAGAAAATGGACTTATCACGAAGAGAGCTAAAGTAGTAAGTGATGTTGGGGAAATCATTCAAGTTGGAGGAGGACCGAAGATGTTATATATCATTCGTAGTTGGAAGAGGAATGTCTATTAAAGCACATACAGTAAAGTGGTACACCGATGGGTCGGAAACAGAAGTAGGAACAAGTGCAGGAGTGTATGAACCTAGAACCAAGAACTCCGAGGCTATGGGGAAATTTAGCATTTGTCCAGTGGAGATTCTTGTATAAGGCCATGTATATAATTCAACCTCGAATCTAAGTGTAGGAATCATGATGTGGTAATTTTCTCAGATAACCAAACTGCAATCAGAGCACTAGATTCCTTTAAGATATGTATATTGATGCCGTCTGAGAGTGCCGTGAGCTACTAAAAAATTAGGTTAAACAAACAAGGTAACCATATTTTGGGTCCCTGGGTATACCGGAAAATATGGAAATGAAATGGGTAATTATTTAGCTCGTGAGACAGTAGTACTTTGGCATGGAATTATTTTCGCTCCGAACCCTCTCTGGGTATAGAAAACAACTCTAGCACTCAATTGCAGGAGCAAAAATATATATCTTGGGTACTATAAGTAAGTTGTGACATCATGACCATAGCACTGAAATCCTTATTGAAATTTCTGAGTGAGTTCGGTCCACATTGAATCGATTCCATACAACAAAAGTGGACAAAAATCGAGAAAAGTTCTCAGATCATTATTAAATTTGGCATGCAGACTAAATAGAGGTTGCTGATCTCAGATACTTACTTTTTACTTTTAATGGCACAACAGCCCATGGAGGGCCTAGGCCGTGCTTTTCGCATCCACTCATGTTGTGCGTGATATATTTGTACATGAATGGAAGGGACCGGCACCTACAGTTTAATGCCGAATCCGAACGGCGAAGTGAAAAGCTTTTCATAGCTATTTTTACTCTTGTAGGTTTGCCATTGCCTGCCAAGAGGTGGTGCCGTGTAGAAAAATTATTTTTTCTACTTTTTGATTTTGCCTGTGCCGAGATTCGAACCCCGGACACTCTGCGTAGCAGTCCAACACACTACCAATACACCACATCGATCTCAAATACACATTTAAGTTTTATTGTAACTTGTGTGGTTTCACTGTAAATTAGGCTTGCAGTTGCGTTAACCATTGAATACATGAACAGATTTTAAATACAAAATTTACTTGGATTAATGGAGCCCACATTCCATTTTTAAAAGTTTATTATTTTTATTGCAATGCTTTAACTGCAAAGAATTTATTTGTTTTGCTTTTTTGGAATTGCTGCCAGGATAAATTTTATTAAAAAAGTGCAAAAATATCATGTTAAGACAACTTTTTAAAACAGTCCAAGTTCAACTGCAGTTTCACCTCCCTCCAACACATAAGAAGTAAGAAGTGTCCACTAGAAAACATTGACTGGCTTAACTGAACTAGTATTTTAATTTATCGTCTCTAGAGAAAAAAAGCTAGAACTAAACCGATTAAACTGTGGTATTGAACTTTTTATTTGCTAAAATATTAAGATGTTGCAGCAATCGTCGCCTCTGAGGTATAAATTTTATAACTCAAATGCGTTTATGTGGCTGCAACTCAGACACTGAATCATTTATTTGCCATGCAGCTTTGATGAACTTTAAAATAGTGTACTCATGTGTAAGTGA
Source organism: Palloptera scutellata (assembly GCA_958295655.1). Taxonomy (NCBI): domain Eukaryota; kingdom Metazoa; phylum Arthropoda; class Insecta; order Diptera; family Pallopteridae; genus Palloptera; species Palloptera scutellata. The sequence goes on along the minus strand of OY282449.1, from coordinate 112,496,560 downwards.
GTATGTAATATAATTTCCATTTGAACAATTAAATTAAAGAGTGCTACTAAAACTGAAACTACTAAAAAGTTTCACAACGAAAACAAAAACACATCGAACTCACGAAATTGCTTTGTTTTGGCAACTCAATGCTGATGATGATTATTTAAGTTTTAATGAAGTTCTCGAATAGTTTTCGCCCGATGGCAGACACTAGGAATATTCGAAACCAAATGAGATAGCAGCAGCACAAACAAGAGTAGCAACATTAACGCTTACTTCATGGTAAAGTGCTGCGTTAAGCATATTTCCTTGATGACAGTTTACAAAATTTTGAGTGTCTCTTTCATTGTGTATGTATGCGTGAGTGTGGGTGTGTGAATGTGTGTGTGTGTGTGTGTATTTGCTGCAAAAAAATATGCAGCAATTTATAGAGAACCTGTTGTCAGTATTCAAGCTTACAATACATTTACACAATTTTTTGCTGGCATCAGCATTTTATCAAGTACTACCAGTGTATATATGTAGTATACAGTAGCAAATTCTACCCTCTTCGAAAAGGTGTATGGATGAGTAGGACACCACTTACAACGATTTGGCTACTCTATATTGTACATAGTATACTACATAGTATGTTTCAGAAAATGCCATGCTGTTGTTTTTGATATTCTGGTCACAATGGATTACTTAAAGCTCAACAACAGCAGCAGCAACAAAACAATAAAAATGCAAAAGAGCTTGAGCTGAAGCTCCTCTTGAATAAAAGCCTCAGCATAATACGCATATTAAAGATTTTTAACAGCAGATAAAGCGAGCAACAACACACAGTTATCGACGGTGCTACCCCATACCCTTAACAGTTGCAAAAGTAACAAATTAGAAGCAGTAGCAGCAAGAAAAAACAAAAAAAAAAAGCATTAACATTTTGATGTAAAGCAATTTGATGTAATTGTAATTTTGCAAACAACAGCAACAGTAGCAGCAGCTGCAGCAGTAGCAACAATAGTAGAGCTGCTTTTTTTTTGTTAGACCACTGAGTTTTCTTCTTTCATTTCGTTCAAGTTGGCATCATTGTCATTGGGTTTTTGCTTCATACGCGCTTGGGTACACCCGCCCAGTCAGCGGCAGCCAGCCAGCTCAGCAAAGATTCCCTTATTTTAATGTTTAGCCTCGAGGTTATTCTTCAGTTAAGTTGTCATTTACTTTCTCTTTCGTGTTTTATTTTTATTATATATTTTTGTGGTGTTTCACTTTTAGTATGATTTTTTTATATTATATTATTTTTCAAAGCATTTTCAACAAGATTTCTTATTTGGTTGTTTTTTTTTTTGTTTTTTTTTGAAAACAATATATAAAGCTTTTGATAATGTTAATTTATACATACATCTATTTTCTATTCTTTTCTTCGCGCACTTGTTGTACGACATTCCCAAAAATCGTATCTTAATCTATTGGCGATGCGGCTCAGTGCGCACAGTAGCAAAAATTTAGTTTCTGGTTATTCGGAAAGTTGAAAATAAAGTAAGATTTTCTTTTATTCTCGGAAATTTTACATCTCTCGTATGAAGAACAGACCTGTCCAATAAGTTCTATGTCCTAAAACTGATACATTACCTTCAACGACGAGGTAAAAGGTTAAAGAGGGAGAAGATAAGTTATTCATTCTTTCTCAGTTCAGCAACATTTTCCATCTGTGGCTTAGACTAAAGTCTAATAATCTTAGCCTCGATTCTCATATGGGTAAAATTGGTAAAATAGGCAAAAGTCTATCCGCTCTATAGTAGCTACTTTGGTGGCTTGGTCCACAAGTGATTGATTGGAGTTTTCCAGTCTCCAATTGTCTCACATTGAGAGTTATGTGAAGGTCGGTTGATTCTGATAAGAAAATTTAATTTCCACTTTCAAGAAGAATGAAAAATCATTAGGTTTTTAAAGTGCAATAAAGAAAAAAACAAAAAACACAAGAGAAATGTTAGAAAATAGTAAACATTGTGGAAAACCATACTCAGCATACCAAATACAAAAATGTTCGATGGAATATGCCAACACTGATGTTTACATGTGTCAACATAGAGAAAATAGAATGTATTGCTTAAGTTGACGAATACTCGTTGGCTAAAGTCGAGTGTCGACGTTTTCGTTTTTCACGTATATTTTAATGCTCTGTCGATGTTGACATCATCAATCGACAAATGCTTTAACTCTGTTAAGGCTCTAACTTAAAATTTAGAAATTTAAAAAATCTTCACACAGCCTGCACTCGTAATAAACGTGCAACTTGTAGCAAACTCGAAGTAAATAACCGCAACTGGCAACAGCATTATCATCATCAACAACGTTTCACTGCTGTTTGCTTGCAACTAAAAATTTTATATATTCTGATTTTAATATCAGAAACATTTCTCCATCGAAATAAAAAAATAACTGCAGGCGAAATTTTGTGGAAGTGTTGTTCGTCTTCTCCTCCATGATGCTCTTGTTCAAACTGTTAGAGCTATTTGTGTGTGTGTGTGTGTCTGTTTTTCCTTTCAGTTCAAGTTTTAATGTTAAGCATATATAGGTACATACTTTGCAGGTAACATCATGAGTTGAAAGGTCATATGTTGCATGTCAAGTGTTGTCATGTTGCTCGTTCGTTCATTCGCTCGCAGGGAATGAGAGTAAATTTCAGGTTATTATCTTTATGAGCAACAACAAATAGCAAATAAAATACTTAAAAGAATGCAGAAAATGAAAATAAACATTAAAAGTGAAATGCATTTTAATGAAGTTGTTGTTCTCTTTTTGTTTTACGCTTCAACAACATTTCAACACTACGGTTGAAAAACTCATGCTGCTGCTGTAGCTTCTTCATTTTAATCATCAAAATCTTCATCATTTTCTGCTTCTTTTTGCTCTGTGAAAATGAAATTGTTATCTTTTGCAGAACAGCACAAATTTAGCAAGGATATTCTAACCCACACACATATACTAGTATGCACATACATACATACATACATACACAGAAACACACGCATACACACCTGCTTACACTTTTCTTGTTTGTTTGTTTGTTGTTGCTTCTTAGATTTCACCTCTGGCCATGTGTACTTGGATAAAAATGTCATGGCGATGCATCTGAGAGTTGCTTGGCTTTAATTTGAATTTCGAATTTAATCTGCTGAAATTATGATTAAAAAATTATAGGTATGTATATAAAATTTTACTTGCATACTTAAAAGTTTAGCCATTTTTAAATGCAATTAAAAATTACGAATTGTCATTGACTGATGAATAAATTGATGTAAATAATCTAAATTTAAGAAACGCTTTACAAATGCAGATGATTTCAGAACTATGAGCAAAGTTAAATTGGTAACAAAAAACAAATTTCTAAATCGGTTTTATTTTTAAGCTCGCGTTCCTAAATGAACAGGCTTGTAAAATCGGAAAAAAATAATAGAAAATTAGGGCTGCAAGGATTGCACCCTATTATTTCTTATCTGAGAAATCTCAGAAACACTTGTGTGGGCGAAAAAAGTACCCATTGAACTTGAAGACAATAGATTAGGACTCCTTAGCAAACTCGGACAACTGTCTAAGATCTGAACTTTTACCCTATCAATTTTCAATTAACCCCTCTAATGTTGACGACTCCCGCAAATGCCCAAAGAACGATTTACGGATATGCACCTGGGATGTCGGAACCTTCTACAGGGAAGGTGTCTCTATCCAGCTGTTGTATGCCCTCCAACAATATAGAGCTGACATCACCGCTATACAGGAAATCCTGTGATATCTACTACAGCTGTCATGCGTCGAGACACGAATTTGGTGTTGGATTTGTGGTTGGGAAGAGACTGCGTCATCTAGTCTCTAGGTTCACGGCCGTGAACGAGCGCCTAGCCACTATCCACATCAAGGCAAAATTCTTCAACATCACCCTAACTTGTGTTCATGCCCCGACGGATGAGAAGGATGAAACAACCAAAGATGACTTCTAAGAGCTCCTCGACAAAACTTATGATGTTAAAATCGTGTTAGGCGACTTTAATGCCAAGGTGGGCAAGGAGAGTCTCTTTGGTCCGACGATCGGAAAATTCAGTCTCCACGACGAAGCCACCGATAACGCTATGAGACTGATCGACTTCGCCGCCGCACGAAACATGACAGTTAGTAGCACCAGATTCCAACATAAAGATATCCATAAGGCCACTTGGCTGCCCCCTGATCAAAACACACGAAACCGGATTGATCACGTTGTGATCGACGGAAGGCACGCTTCCCATGTACTAGACGTACGCACAATACGTGGTGCAAACATCGACTCAGACCACTACTTGGTTGCAGCCAAGGTCTGCACACATATATGTGTAGCAAATCGTGTACGGATAGGTACAAAGAGAAAGCTGGATGTCGAAAAGCTGCAATCACAACAGACAGCCGAAGTCTTCGCCAACCAACTTGCACTCCTCCTATCGCAAAACACCCCTCAACTTGATGATATATGACGCACATTTCCCGCTCTATGGGTACGGCTGCCGAAGAGGTGCTAGGCTACCACCGTCGACGGAGAAATATGTGGTACGACCAAATTGTCGCGATGCTACTGAAGCAAAAAACGCTGCTTACAGAGTCACCCTGCAGTCAGTTGCAACGCGAGCTGCTAAGGAGCTATACACAGAGTTGAGGAGGGAGGACAAACGTCTTTTCAGGCGCAAGAATAGAGATGAAGAAAGACGCGAGTTCAATGATATCGAAATGTTGCGGGACAGAAAAGAGGTCTGAAAATTCTTTGGAAGAATAAGACGCCTGAGCTCGTCTTTGCAAAATGACACTGACAAACACCACCAAAAGATGTTTCAGACAAGGTGACTCCCTATCGAGCGACTTCTTTAACCTTATGCTGGAGAAAATAATTCGAGCTACGAACATCGACATCTCTGGCACTATCTTCTACAAGAGTGTCATGCTGCTACGCCGACACTGACATAGTCAATCGTATAAAAATTCAGCGGCTTCGCTGGCTGGGTCATGTTGAGCGAATGGAAGAAAGCGCTCCGGCTAGAAGGATGTTTTATTCGAACCACGGTGAAGGAACACGCAGAAGGGGACATCCTAATCTCCGTTGGAAAGACCAGGTGCAGGGCAACCTAACTGCACTTGGCCTTATCAACTGGCGCCAGTGCGCATAACAGAGGCAACTGGCGAAGCTTTATAGACGTAAGTAATTAAGTAATTTTGAATTAAAAAAACTCCATGGTCTATGTAGTTTATGTGGACGGAAAAAAATTCTGTCCTTTTGCAGTGAGTAGCAGGATATAATAACTTTTAGAAAGTCATTCCATTCTAGTGGATCCAGAAATATTCAGTAGGATAATATATGTCAAATATCAAAAGGGGGTCGTCTGAAGGGAAGGAGGCAAGTAAAAAAAAAACTCTGTGACGTGCTTACAAAAAGCTTACTAAGCAAATAACTTCAAAGGAAAAGTATTCAGATTCTGCACTTACCCATGAAAGAATAGATTGATTGACCCTAATCAGTTCAGTATCTTTTGTTAGGATAATCCATAAAATAAGAAGAGAACTTCAAATAACTAATTGATTGTGTAAACATATAGCCACGTTGGCAGATTTTGATTAAATTGAAAATGCTCTTCCATTCATGTACAAATATATCACGCACAACATGAGTGGATGCGAGAAGCTCGGCCTAGGCCCTCCATGGGCTGTTGTGCCATTAAAAGTAAGTAAGTAAGTAAATGCTCCGGAAGGATAGTTTTATATTGGGCTGAAGATGAACACTTTTCAGCGAAGAAGCAACGTTTTCGGCTACTTACTTTGAAGGAAAGTGTTGATCTAGGCAGCATCGATTGAAATACCGTGAGCATCAGTGAAATTTTCTAGACCGTCACGTCAATCGAAATTTTATGAAAATTCTATATAATTTGACACAGTTTTTCAAGTACTAAGCATAAAGGAACAAAATGAAATAAAATTGTTTGCGCAATATCTGCATTAAATAAAAAATTTTAAATTGTTAAAAAAAAATCATTTATTGATCTCAATTTCATTTAATGAGAGCATTAATGCAATAAGCTAATTATGCAATATCAAGCGCATCGTATTCATGCATACATACACACACTGTCACACACGAACACATACATACACACAAACAAACAAACAGGGAGTAATTGTAATTGCAAAATAAATAATAGAAATTTATTAAATCAACAGCAATTAGCGTAATTAAACGAAAACGCATAATAAAATAATATTTTAATTATCAGAAAATATTTTGCTGGTGAATGAATCAACAGCAAGGATGCAACTTTATTTGGTTGCTGTTGCTGTTGCTGCTGATTCTGTTTCTGTTTCTGTTGCTATATCCAATGCGTTTTGTTCTACATATTGTATGTAGTAAATTTACAATTTTAACATACAGCGCAGTGAAGGGAGCCAAGCAGTGGGATGCCAGGCAGTGTGGAGGAAGAAGAATTAATTCTCTCTCTGGGGAAACACCAAACATATTGTTGTTTATCTCTTTGAAATTGTTGTTGTTTTGCATATAATTAATAAATCAAATGAGACTGAAATATGCTGGAAACAGGGAAACAACAACACAACACATAATAATAAAAATAAAAAAATTAAATAAATTTAATACTATGATCCGTTTTTTTGTCCTGCTGTGTGCTATCGCTTAAATTTCATTTTTAATTACACTAAGCAACAAAATGTGGTATGTAGCAAGTGCAGGTTTCATTGCTTATTTCAATATTTATGATTACGTTATTATTAAATTCTATTGATTTGTAAGTATTTTGTGAAGCAGTTAGTGTACTGATTAAATTCACTTCATAGTTATTTTATGTGATACCAGAGGGCGCAGTTAAAGTTCGAGGGGAAGCGTTTATTTTGACTTCGTGTGGCTAGAAAAATAAAAGCAACACAATTTGGAGTGCTATTGACAATACTTGGGCTAAAAATTAATTTAACCAAAGTTAAGGCTAACAAAAAGTAAGGTGAGTGGTAGTTTCGTTAGTTTTAATTGGTTTCAGTAATAATTAGTTGAATTAGTTGACTACTCTTCTGACGGAGAACTTTCGTTTCAAATCTGTAGAACAATTTTAAGGATTTTAATTTTTAGCTGAAGGACCAAAGTACTATGGTACTTTCAAGGACTTTCATCTTTAACAGGCTGCATCAGATCATATGGTTTAGCAACATATTTAAAGTGTTATTGACGAAAGCTATGGGAGAGATAACGAACCAATCAGGATAGAATTTATGGATAATCTTAATATAGGGAAAGATAGACGCCCAATATCATTGAGTTTGCGTTTAGAAACTTAAGGACAGCGGCACATTTCTTCAAAATCTTTCTATAGAAATGGTGTACAATATCGAGATAGTCGAGAAAAATCTGCATCCAGAGTTAAGTGTGTTAGGCTCCTTTACTATTAGGAGCACAAAGAAACCCAAGAACTTCTTGAAATGATATTGAAAAAAGATAAGAGAATACTCAAATTTTGGACCAATTTTAGTCTATTGTTTAGCACCAGCTGTTCACGATTGAGGACAAAAGAATAAAAATTGCTATTAGTCAATTAGTGGTCGCAGTACCGTAGTGGTAGTACTTTGGACTGCTAAGCAGAATGTCCGGGGTTCGAATCTCGGCACAGGCAAAATCAAAAAGGAGAAAAAGTAATTTTCCTACACGGCACCACCTCTTGGTAGGCAATGGCATACCTACAAGAGTAAAAATTGCCTATGAAAATCTTGTCACTTCACCGTTCGGATTCGGCATTAAACTGTAGGTCCCTTCCATTCATGTACAAATATAACACGCACAATATGAGTGGATGCGAAAAGCTCGGCCTAGGCCCTCCATGGGCTGTTGTGCCATTAAGAGAGAGAGAGAGAGATTAGTCATTTTGGATTTCGCCACTCGGACTTGACATAAAGCTGTCGGTGATACCTTCCATTCGTGTTCAAATATAACACACTTAGGTACATAGTCGGTAGAGTTTCGGAGATATTTGCGAAACATACTTATGTATAAAACTTCAAGTAAAAAACTTTCATATTCAAAGTAAAAAACAGTGTGCTGATCTCCGTATCGACTTTACTTTCCCGAAAGTCAAATATTTTTGTTGTTGTTACAAGAACGTGGTCAAAAAACTATGTTACATAGTTTTATTTCTTGTTTTTGCTATTGAACGAAGTACATGTTGCGAGCGGATCTTGTGCTTGTTTATTTAGAAACGATTTATTTGTGGTTAATTTTTGCTGTTGTAGTTGGCTTTTTTCAATTATTATTTTACATACATAAAATGTAATATTAATTTTTATTATTTACTAGTTTTGACAGCCAATGGCTGAAAATCGCATTATTTAAGTGAGAAACAGAAACAAAAACCTACATGCATGATTAAATTTTAATTGATTATGCAGAGCTGCATGCGTTAGTATATGTGTGAGTGTGTACGGGTGTGCATATTTGTATATGTTACAATTATTTATGATTATTATTTATTTAATTTTTTTTTTTACAAATATTGAATTTGCGGTCGTATTTATGTTGTAGATGCATTTAAATAAATTTTATTGCATTAATTATAATTTTTTGCGCTTTGTTTAATTTATGATTTGTTTCAAAGTTAATTAAAAAAATGTTGTTTTTACTGATTCTGGTACTTGTTTATTTGTTAATTTTTTCTCGGTACTGTTTCTGTTGGCGTGTGTGTGTGTGTGTGTGTTTGTGTGTGTGTGCATGAATTTAATGTTCATTAAATTGATTAATTACAGTGATATATCACAAATACAATACAAACACATACACACCCACCAGGCATGCATCCATAATAAATTATAAATTTTGCATTAATTGAAATTAATTTAATAATCTACGATTTTATATTTTAAGCATATTTGGGCATTAAATCGCACTAATTCTACGTGAGAATGATATTTAGATTTATGATTTAATCACAGGTAATTCTCGATTTGGAACAATCAAAAATCATGAATTGTTTAGACAGAATATACGTACTTTTTAATCTCTAAATTGAGTATTAAGTAGTTGTAGGTTTTCTAAGCTTCTACTCAATTTTGAGATTATGATGATGACACATAAATCATGTAAAAAGGAATTCATGCTTCTGATCTCATTCTCTCGCTTTCGCTTGTTACAAATCAAGTACATATTTACATAAATAATATCTGAAGCTATTCCTTCGGGGGTATAAATACAGTCACTCACAAAAGTATCCGCACAGCGTTTTGTTTAAAAGACATTACAGTAAATACATATGTTGAATTTCTAAAATTTTTATTGTTTTCGTTTATATCTTAATAAAGAATAAAGCGTCCCCCCTTCATATTCAGTTCAAAAAAATCGAATAACTAAAAATCATTACTAACTTTTGGGCAAGAAAGTGAAAACACATACAATCTTTATGCCACAAAAATATTCGTTCAAGAGAAAATACAAACGAAAAATATGAATTCAAAAACCAATAAACAGTACTTTTTCAGAACTTAGAAGCTTTAGTTTTTTACGTGGTACTCTGCCGTTTATATTATTTTCACTCAAAACTATTCGAACCGTTTCGTCTCCTAGAATAGCTTTCATGGAATTATAAATTTTTTTAACAGATATGTGTTGATTTTCTTAATTTTTCTGTAGTAAAATATGTTTTTCTCGCTGTCCCAACTTATTTGGTCTGCCTGGACGACCATTACTAAAATTAATCTTTTAGTGTTGGAAAGCGTTACTGCATGAATACTTTTGTGGAGCCAGAATTTTATTTGTAAATTAATAATGGGTCTCAGTTTTCAATTTATGGAGTTTGCATGGAATGAGTAGTAATCGTTCTTTACAACAACAAGACCGAAAATAACAAATGCTTAGTTTTATGAATGTATTTACTGCAATTTTCTTATATTTTGTCACTGTACGAACACTTTTGTGAGTGACTGTATACAGATACTGCGTAAGCGACAGTTTCTTATACGGAAAAGTTCTTCTATCTGTGATGGCTGGTGATGAAATAATGGATTTAAAATTATTTTAAATTAATAATTTTCATGTGTACATAGAAAAGAGTACATAGTATATACTCGTATTTATTTAAGCATATCTGAGAATATAAATACAATCTTGTAAATATTTATTGACTTTCTTCAACAAATGAAAATATTTATTTTGCATTTCTTCTTGGCACTTAACAGATTTTCTGCAATTCAAATTCTTACACATGTACTCCCATGTACCATACATATTTATTTATTTAATATTGATGTCATTTACATACACACAATTCAAGTGCCAATAACAAAAAAAAAAAGAAATTAAGAATAAACTAAACTAAACAAAACGCACTCTCATTTGATTTCGTCAAATTCATTACGTCTCAAACGCCTCCTACATATAGAAAGAGTGTATCGCCAAATTGGCTTCAGTTTGTCGTGTTTTGTTTGTTCTGAAATACATACATATGTATGCTAAATTAGTGACAGAGAGTAACGAATACAAAGTTAAGTTTAAATACTTTAAAAAAACTTTCAAATATTAAAGAGTAGTTTAGTAGTACTTACTTACTTTTAATGGCACAACAGCCCATGGAGGGCCTAGGCCGAGCTTTTCGCTTTTCGCATCCACTCATGTTGTGCGTGTTATATTTGTACATGAATGGAAGGGACCTACAGTTTAATGCCGAATCCGAACGGCGAAGTGAATAGCTTTTCATAGCTATTTTTACTCTTGTAGGTTTGCCATTGCTTGCCAAGAGGTGGTGCCGTGTAGAAAAATTATTTTTTCTACTTTTTTTTTTTTTTTGATTTTGCCTGTGCCGAGATTCGAACCCCGGACATTCTGCGTAGTAGCCCAACGCACTACCACTACGCCACAGCGACCACGTAGTTTAGTAGTATTTGGGTTAAAATGGCAATAAATTGCCAACATTGTTTCCATAGTGGTCGTATCTAAATATTTCAGTTTCTAAAATAATCAGGAAATGAAGAGTTGAATGAAATTACTCAATGTGGCGGAGTTGGTAGTGCGGTGGCCAGCTACTCAGAGTGTCCGGGCTTCAAATCTTGGCACAGCCAAATCAAAAAGGAGAAAAACTATTTTTCTACACGGCACCACCTCTTGGCAGGCGATGCATATGAATAGCTTTATACTTCGCCGTTCAGATTCGGCATTATACTGTTGGTCTTTTCCATTCATGTACAAATGTATCACGCACAGCATGAGTAGATACAAAAAGCTCGGCCTAGGCTCTCCAAAGGCTGTTGTTTTATTACAAGAAAAAAAATAAAGAAAAAAATTTCAGTCATGATATTTCTTAGGTTTTGGTTCGAAAAAGTATGTGTTTCAAAGTTTTGAAGAAAAGTTCAGCAAGAAATAGTTTTTGTGCAGAGGAAGGGTTCTAAAATCAGTGAAGATGATGACATAGTACAATATACTGGACAACTCCATATCTTTTTAGTTTCAAATTTTTGTCTTATACTCCAAAAGTCTACTTGTGTTCTAGACCCACTGGTACATACATATATCTTTTTAATATAGAGTGTGACCAAAAATTGGATTGATAAACTTGTTTCTATTTGCTCCTTGATTCTAACCATACTTAGGGCCCGCTTTCATGACTTTAAGGTCTGATACAAGAAATAACTTCTAAACCCAGTCTCCGTACTATGTAAACACAAGTTAAAATATTCGGGCATCGGGTACGGAGTAAGTAAATAATCGGGTTTTTAGAAATACATAAAATTGCACAAAACTAATGGGGAAATGGTTGGAATAAAATTATGTGCGGCACTTTGAATTCACTTTTATTCAAGGGAATACAAAATTTACAATTTTACCCAGGCACACATGTAAAGCACACATATTGAAAGACATTTTACGGATTATCCCATTTGCCATTTGATTATTGTGGCAGGAGCTAAAACAACATCAGAAGCGGCAGCAACAGCAGGAAATGGCAATGTTGGCGTAAGTGTTGCCGCCAATTGCAGAGTCTAAAGTAAAAGCAAAAATAATTGAGAAACTCGTGGTGAGGTTTTTTTTTCTTCCGAAATTTTTGCACACTATCGTCATATATTGTAAATTCTTGTACATATATTCATTTCTGCCTTGTAGAGTTTCTTCAGAGGAAAAGCAGCAGTGGCAGCAGCAAGTGTTGCCAGACACAATTTATATGCAAATTTTACGAGAATCTCAACGCATGCAGTGGCTTGTGCCAAAGAAGAAATAAAAACCGAGAACACATGGAAAATCGAATGTGACTAGTACAAGTAGAAATGCCACATTGCCTCGTGTGGTGTGGCACGAGCATATATGTAGAATAAAAAACTGAATTATTATTTGAATTTCAACATGCCATAAATTGCAGCACTATTTACACTTAAATTTCAGTATTGTTGATATGTAAAACGAGAAAAGCTTAAAGTGTTGCAGCTGAGCAGCCCCACAAAGGGCGCCATTCACAACACGCATATCCAGCGAGCAGCGAATTGAAAGTGGAAAAAGAAGTACGTTGACTCGTTCGCATACTCGCTTCTTCATTCGTTCGTTCGTTCGTTCGTTATTATCACTAGCCGCTCTGATTTTTTCACGCTATCTTCTATGCAAATTTTTATGTGCTAAATGCATTTTCTCGGATTTAGCATTCGCTGATTTGACTTTCGTTTTTGCATAATAATGAAGCAGACATTTTTACACACCATTCCGCCTGCATCCCTCAATTCACCGTAAAACGCACGCCCACTCATACAGACGTTGGGGGCATATGTGTTCTTTTGTTGTTGTTATAGTTTTTAGGGGTTCGGGTAATGCAAGATTTCTCCGCCATCGCTTTTTAGCTCACCAAATCACGTAAGTGGTTTGTTTTGCTTACTTTTTGTGGATTTCATTTTATTTTGTTGTTGTTGTTATGTGACCCATTAGAGTAAATTAGAGGATTAAGCTTGAATTTTGCTGCTGCTGCTACTGCTACACGCTGCCAGACACAATTACGCTAATTCGCTTCGGAATTGTTTGCAGCGCATTGCAACACATCGCTTCATGTAAAATTATGTATATTTTGTGTTGCCTGAATTACTGAAATCTTCTCACTCCTGAAGCACATAAACACATATGTACATACTTATAACGAAAAAAGTGTCACTTAATCAGTTTGTCAACATTTTGTATGCATGAGATCTTGTTCGTTTCGAAAAAAATGTAAAGATAAGGCAACAATTTTATTTCGTGGGTATGCGAGCTAACAATTCATATAAGTTTCAAAAATTAAGCCTGTAGGAAAATGACTTTGTATGTATAAAAATCAGTAACAGATCCAAGGAAATGAGGTGGTTTGAAAATAAAAAAGTTCAAACAGGTGACAGAATGCGCTTTGTCTGTTTCTACCACTCTTCACTTCAGATTCAAGTCTGCTCAAGAGTCTGGTTCTCAGCACCCATGTTATTGTCTTCTCTAGCTCTTAATAAACTATTGAAACCTCGTCTTATTTATATATAAAAGTCTGGGCTATGGCTGGAAAAGGGCTTGTAGAAATGATATCTCCGATTTCAGTATAGTACATAAAAAATACCCAGTTTTAAGCTAAGATTAGAGTGGCTTTCCTTTAGTAGGACACACGTGTACTTATTGTAATACCAGCTTACTTTGGATTACTTTTAGTTGAAATGCATTTAAGAACGATGGTAGTAAAGTGAAAAAGTAGCAAAAGTAGAAAAATAGGGAGGTTGAAAAATAGAAAGGCAGGTACAAAAATGGGAAAATGGTTTGAATGTACGCAAGCAGGCACATGAATACGGGAAGAGGGGAAGTAAAAGGCATTTAGTCTAGCCTGGAGTGATTTTGTAATGCCCAACGTGACATCGCCATTTAAGAAGGGGTATAATTTCAAGATGTTTCGCGTATATTTTTAAAAACCTACCTACTTCCGCATTGTTTTACTTTTAAAAAATAGTTTCTAACTTTCTCTCCGCATATCCCTCAGGAAAAATTTTAAGTGCAAATTGAATTAAACACATGTTCCTTGACTTAAGGAACCATGGTATATAAAATTTCAATAAAATCGTTTTCAGGGGGCTCCAATACAAGGAAAAATTCAACTATTCTCGGATTTTACAAACATTTGCTCCGATGACCTCTCTTGAATAAATTTTACATCACTGTATAAGTAAGTATAAGAAAATTATCTCATCGATTTTATTAACTTTTGCTCCGGATACCTCTTTAGGATCACAAAGAATACCAAATGTTTGTTCCGTGGCTCAAAAATCGTTGGTATGAAAAATTTCAACTGAATCGGAATATAGCAAATATTTTCCTGAAAGTCAGTTTTAGAGAAAAGTATCTCCTGTAGAATCACCAACTATTTCGTAAATTATTAACATAATTTCGTCAATTTTTAGAAATTTCATTAAATTTAAAATGTAGAATCTACAGTTTGTTTCTTTATATTGGAAATTGTTTGTCAAATTTACGAAATGTTGACCCTATATTATTCTACATTTCGTCATTTTTACCCCATTTACTTGGCTTAGTGTACCAACACTCTCTTTTTTTTTGAAGTTTCATGCAATTTTTGTGGAACGCTAAAATGAATTATTTATTTTCAATTTTGACTTTGGGATCATAAAGTACGTACCACTTTTATCCTTTCAAATATTATTATTATTATTAAGAAGCAACTTGCATCAATCCGTAATAACTTTTAGATAAATCGACATCCAGAAGCAATCTAGGGTAATGAAAAAGTATGAACCTTTCTTTCTTCTCCAATTTTAACCCTTATGTTCAGTGTCGCTATGAAATAGAAACTCGAAATTTTTAACATTTCAAAAACAGCGTGTTCAAACACATTTACAATACACACACAGCATAAATTATAAAGTTACATGGAAACTTTTACTTTTACGGAAATATGTTGAATTATACACCAAAATTTCAACCATACGCAAACGCAAATTGCGTCACCCTCATCCATTAAACTGATAAACCATGAGCAAACTTTAAACAAAATTTTAAAATCAAATTTATTATCGTATTAAAACGTGTTCCCTTTCTCATCCATAACACCCTCAATACCACCCTTACAGCAGCGACGCGCAACTTTCACACAATGTGCAACAATACGATGACACTTAGTAGAGGAGTGGAGGGTAAGAAGGTGGAGTGGGAAGTGGAAAAAAACACGCAACCGTTTAAAATTAACCCTCTTAAAGAAAATTGAATCAATTCCAAGTCACTTGTGTGAATGTGTGTATGTGAGGAATAGCTTTTCATAAAACAAAAGAAAAAAAGTGAATATAAGTACCTAAAATATTTCACACTTGCCTCAAAATGAGGCTTAGACGCTGGTGTTTCCGCGTGATTGTCTCGTTGATAACATGAACTTTTTACGCTTTTGTAATTTAATTTTCCCTAGAAAAAAATGTTCGAAAATTTTGTCGCATAATTTAAAAATTTATTGAAATTTTATTTACACAGTTGAATGGGTGCAAATACTGAGTGTTTATGTTGAAGGAATTTATGCTAAAATATGATGTACACATTATACGTAATAACTGATATTTTCACTATTGCCGCTAAAAATATAAAAGCCAAAAATATGTCACGTGACATTTTAATAATCGCATCATCATCGTCATGTGATATCACGTGTGCATTATCACTGAGTGATAATCTAAAAAGTATTTACTGCAAAAAATCACGTCGCACAACAATGACATTAATACAAAACAAACAATAAAAAAAAAACACACTTAAAATGTGGCAAATTTAATCCACTGTTGTACAGTGGGTGTAAAGTGCATAAATATAGGAACAATATTAATTGCCCTCAATGAAATAAATAAATGTTTATTAGCAAAGCTCGATCGGAAAACTTTTTCGAATATATCGGATTAAGTTGTCAAGAAGCCCTATTTATCCCATTCGTTATCTGTTTCTAAGCAAATGTTCAAGAATTTCATCTTAATTTCTCATAAATTTGACTTGCCAGCCAAATGTTGTATTTCAAACGTTGTATTTCGCTTCCCTCTACAAAATTTTCTACTATCTTGACGAGGAGTAGGTGATGAGTTAGGTGAAAGACTTTCGGGTCCATTTCCCAGATGACACAGGAAGCTAAATGGAATCGCTGAGCTATATTAAAGTTATACGATTAAGCTGAAGGCTTCCTGTCATTGTGAAGATGGACTTTATCTTCTTGAAGAGTTATCTTAATTGTCAGCCAATTATGATAACAACTGCCAACCTGAACCATTTAATACTGATTTTTTAGTCCCAGTAAGTTCTGACACCACACATTCTTTCTCTAAACCGGTCGCGTCTCTCAAAAGTTGACAGCAAGCGACGACTTGGGATGGGTAATGCTAAGTCGATCAATCAAAGGAAGCTACGGTTAATAGCTCTTAGTTGACAAATTCTGTGAAAAGAGATGTTTCGTAGTAAAATTTCTGACTGTACTTGAGCAACAACATGAGCAATAATAGGTGCAACTAACAACAGTTGACGATCGTCCTAAGGCGTACATAGCGGCACCGTACTTCCCTAATCCAGCATTATCCGTATGACTTACGTGCAATGTTGCTAGAGAAATTTGTGTAAACTATTTACCTTTTTTTGAAAAAATTTAAATCTTTTAAATTTCATGAACAATTCCATAGACTTGATATAAATTTGTATTAATTTTTATAACAAAATGAGAGAGAAAACATGATAGACATAAAAATGAGGTGGTATTAAAAATATTGCAAAATGCATACATATTCCTAGGAAACAGTTTTAGTTTAAATATTTTGAATCAAACTTTTCCTTAGTTGGTCTTCTTGATTTCCTGAACTTTAAGACAAACCGGATACAATTCAACTCAAGAAAAACTCATACTGATTACAAATTCTGTTGTAACGCAATAATCAAAATAATCGCAAGTCAATCCTTCATCTTTTGAGGCTCGGAAGGAACAAAATCTAAGTAAGCCAGTTGGAGTTGGTAATGTGTGTAGTACTTACTTACAATATTAATTCAATACAACCTCAGCCATTGCGACCAATTCAATTTGTTGGATCAATATTACTTTGGCCATTACATTGGGCATACGATTTCCGATTGTAGCCTCGGTGAGTGCTATTTAGGCCAGGGTTACACTCCAACTGCCGACAAGTGTTGCTGCTAAGATACTTAAATGCTTTCTCAAACTGCAGGTGATGAGAATCTGGAAAATTGGGTAAATATCCGAGAGATGATGTCATATAATGCAAGCTTTTTACAAGCTTCATTTATTTAACAGCATATAGGTACAGTTAAGTTCGAAATTGTACTCCCACAAGTGGAGGTATGTTTCTGATGCTTTTTCGAAATTTTATCACATTTTCTACATAACTCGACACACTGTCTGCTGCAACTGAGCTACGTAGATATGCGCGCTAATCGCAACGATAATATTCTTATTAAATTCAGTTCAGGCAGCATTCGCCACCAACCACAATTCACACATTGCCGGGCCGGCCACCCAAATCAATATTATGTTTTGTATTATTATCTGTGTATTTTGCCAATACACCGGCGTTCGACCACTGAATTCTACACACACAGAGCATAAATTTCTATTTAATTTTCATAATTATTTGAAATTATTATGCACAATACATACATAGAGATTATATTCGCTAGATTGAGAACGGATTTGCAGAGACCATGGGTTGAGTACGAAATCCTCTCGGCACATGTTCAATAAATGAGATTAATTTTAATGATATTATATTGTAGTAAGTAAGTACATGGTATGAAGTAGTTATTTTGGGGGAGTGTGTTTAGTGATTATGTTACACACACATGCATATGTATGTACTATATATGCACCTATATTTACATGCTCATACACTTAAGTATGTATATATGCATACAGCCATACGGGCATACATATGTAAACAAATTTTATATAATTTCAAATCATTTATGCATGAAATTACGTTAAACTTAATTGAGCTGAAATATTTCATTATACAAAGTCGAGATTTTTTGTTTTTTCTTTTTGCGAAATATTAAATTTCTCCTTCTTCAATTTAAATATTTATTTGTTTAAATTGAATGTTTTCCACGTGCGAGTAGTAGCGGGAGTTTACAAACTTCCTGTATATACACAGAAGCAGCACATTCGTCATTATGAGTTTTGATAGCATTTTTTTTTTTGATCTCCTTCTCTCTTTTCGCATTGGATCTGCATAATAATATGTAAGGTTGTAAATAGTTGTAGGCTGGCTGTGTGTCAGTGTCAGTCAGTGCATGGAGAAAGTGGGAGAGTGTGTGTGTGTGTGTGTCTGTGTGTATGTTTGTATATGTGCTTGCAACAACGCCATTGATAAATTTTCATATGCAAACATTTCAAAAATTATCATTTAAATGAGTTTTGTCCCATCATGTTCATGTTGTTCGCCATGTAGCGCCGCTTCAGACTGGTTGACTGGTTGAGACTCCGGTTGACTGACGGATTTATATCAATCGCTTTCGGTACATTCAACGTGTGTATTTGTATGCTGGTGAATATGCTTCCACTAAACGAGTACATACATGCATGCAACATATACCCTGCAGTGGAAAAATGAGTTAGTCTCACAAATTGCTAGTATATCACCTAGCCAAAAATTATCTAGTTAAGATACTAGCTGAAAACTGGGTGTAGGGTGTGTCACTTTGGCTTTGCTTGTAACAACAAAGAACTTATTTCAATAATAATATTCAGAGAATATATTTTGTCTTGTAATTCTCATATACTTTACAATATTTTTCACTTATATGGATTTTTGAAATATGGGAATGACAAAGATAGATGAAGCTAAGTAGATGTCGCCTTTTTCATTTTTTTTTTTCTTATTGGCTTATATTTATGTTACCTACATATTTATTATAAATTCTGAAAATATAATATTTTTTGTTTTACTTTTCTTGTACTGACTCTGAAAAAATTTAGTCCACATCTAGTTAATTTTAAACTAGTTTGACATTATATCAAAACATACTACTTAGTTCAACAACTAGCTCAAAAGTTTTTGGTTGTTTTGGGGGGAAAAAACTGTATGTTTCTTGTAAATGAGATTGAGCAACGAACTAGCTGTTATTTTGTTTTTTCTTTAGCTAGCTAATAACTAGATTTCGAGGATAAAACTATTGTCTTTTCGTAGGACATCAGCGTGGAAAAAATAACAGTATGTTGCATGTAAATGAGACCGAGGAATAAAATAGTTGTTGGTTTTTTGGAGCTAGCTGGTTAACTAGATTTCGAACTAGTTGCTTAAGCTCAGAAGATATCGAGGATAGGACAATTGTGTTTTTGTAGGACAACAGCGTGGAAAAAACCAGTATGCTGCGTGTAAATGAGACCGAGGAATGAACCAGTAGTGTATTTTTTTTGCGCTAGCAAATCAACCAGGTTTTGAGTTAGTGCTTTGAGCTCAAACGTTACCGAGGATAGGACAATTGTCTTTTCGTAGGACGCTGCACGCAGATGCAAAACAAAACAGTATGTTGCGTGTAAATGAGAACGAATGAGCTAAATAGTTGTGCTTTTTTTTCGAGTAACTAATTAACTAAGTTTTGAGCTAGTCTGTTGCACTGCAGGGTATTATAAAGAAGAATACATGTGAATATATATACAGATATATACATACATATATTTGTCTACATATTAAGTTGAATATGTTTGTAGAATTGGAAATTGTTATTATTTTTGAAGCTATCCATAGAAATATGTATTTACGTATGTAGAAAGCAGTATTTGAATACTCAGCCATTCATTCAAGCTTCGTCAAACTTTATCAAAACAATATTTTACTTATATTTTTTCTTTAATTTATTTCCATAAAATATGCACGGAATTGCTTTTAAGCACATAGAAATCACATTTCATAAAATTCCTTTAAGTAGTGCAAAGACTCAGTCATACTGATTGGTGACTACTTAGTGGCCACAGCTGAAGAAAAATTGTCCTGCCTCCTTTGAGTCTATGGGCATTTTTGGAGAGCCTTTTCAGCGTTTAGTGGAGTACAATTTTCAAGTGTACTTTCGGTTATTCTTGAACGACTTCTACTGGCTTAAGTTTCCGATAATCATATATTCTTTCCTTTCTATGAGTAACGATACGCTTATTTGCATCTTATTTGCGCAACTCTCAATTGAGTAGAATTTGTGTCTTCTAATCTAGGAAAAACGGTCTTCATAGTTAATACATATATGCATTTATTTACATACAAATAAGTACATATAAATAAGTACAATAAGTACATATTTTAGTAGGTACTACTGCTCTTGGATTATAAATGTCCACTGAATTAGTTTCTCGTACCATATGGGAAATAAATCCGATATTCTCCAATCAGCTATAGTAGAACTTTGTAACAAGTGACCAATAGTAATTACTTCAAATATTTCATTTTAAATACCCGCCCTGATCAATTTCTCCATTTAGAAGTATACCTAACAATTTCTTTTTAATAGCTAACTGCACCACAGCAGAAATTTGCTTTTATGCTGCAAATTGACTCGCATCGCATGTGGGGTGTGTCAATATAAAATGTAAAACTTCATTATCGTAAAATATTACATGCAAATACTTATTGTAAACGAAATGTATGATTAATATTTATTCTATGGAAGTATGATTGACATTGCTAAAACAAACAAAAAAAAAAAAAGAAGAAAATGTCAGCCATAAAAACTAAGATTGATTTCGATTTTCATTGCATAAAGATTAATCAAATTCAAAGCAAACACATTTCATCATTTGCCACAGCATTTCAATGGAAATCGCCACATCAAAAGAACTCAAAAAAAAAAAAAAATTATTTTAAATTCAAAAATAATAAATTGTTTCAAATTTGTCAAATCACAAAATCGCCTATAAATACACAATTGAGGGTATAAAAAAAAACCTCACAAGCACAGATACAAAATAATCGCATATAAGTCTAAATGTTTCGCTGGGAATTACAAACACTCGTACGCTGATACACCAACAATAGCAACTACAACCATTTTAGCTTATTCATCAAATCCATCGTTGAATGGAATAACTACCAGCAGCAGCAGCAGCAGCAGCAGCGATGACGATGATGAAGATAACGATGATGAATGATTAATATCTGCCCACAACATATGTGCTGCGGAGGCTGGGGTATGGTGCAGCACAACATAACTGAGGATACCAGCATGCACCCTGACTTTTATACATGCTCTTCATGTACTGTCATCTTTCATTAAGTGCACGATTTTTTTTTATTCTTAAGTAGACCCGGATTTTTTTGCTTCTTATTCTTGCTCATCTTCAGGAGGCTTAATGTGCGTTTTGCTAGCGTAAGTAAAAAAAAAAAACAAAATTATATTGTAATGATGATAATGATGTTGATGTAGCTGATGAACAAAACCACAAAGTAAAAAAGTAACAGAAAAACAACAACAACCTTAACAACGTTAACGTAAGCTCTACGCAGCTAAATCCTTAATAATATTCTTCATCGACGGAATTTTTTGGGGAATCAACAAAAATTTGTTGAATAAAAAACAAAATAAAAATGTAAAAACAAATCAGAAAACAAAATAGATCTGGCGAATGTCAAATATGTCTCATGTATCTGTGTCAAATGCAGGCTCAATTTGAAGCTTTTGGTTTTTGCTGCCGTCGACATCAGGCACCCCCACCAAAAAACAGCTGGATGAGCCTGACAAATTGGTGTGGTTGCCCAGACTTTAAGCCAATTGCCAGGCATTTGTAAGCATTTCCAAATCATTCCGACACAATGATGTGCGAATGATACTAATCAAATCAAAAACATGGATGGTGAGACCAAATTGTGTATGTAAAGGGTGATTTTTTAAGAGCTTGGTTTTGTGATAATTCAAAAAATTACAGAAATTTTACAAAAGTGAATGAAATTTTTATTTGGATCGATAAATCATGCCTTTTACTTTTTAAATATAATTTCACTTAATTGTTGGCCGCGGCTACGCTTCAAGTGGTGCATTCTGATGGTCCAATTTTGGCACACGTTTTCACAAATTTCGGCCGGAATCTCAAAAATGACGCATTCAATGTGGGCTTCCATAGCAGAAAACGTATTGGGCTTGTCCCTATATACAAAAGAGACTTAACATACCCCCACACAAAATAGTCTAACGGAGTCAAATCACACGATCTACAATCTTGGTTGCCAATTGACTGCACCAAAACGTGAGATTAACTGCTCACCAACTTCGCCTCTCAATTGATGCATGGTTTCGCGTGCAGTGTGGCATGTGGCACCGTCCTGTTGGAACTTCATGTCGGCCAAGTCCAATTCTTGCATTTTCGGCAAAAAAAAGGGTGTTATCATCGAAAGGTATCTTTCTCCATTGACCGTAACGTTGCGGCCTTCATTGTCTTTGAAGAAGTACAGCCCAATGATGCCGCCTGCCCATAAACCGCAACAAATAGTGCATTTTTCGGGATGCATTGGTATCTGCTGAATTGTCTCTGGCTGGTCTTCACTCCAAATATGGAAATTCTACTTATTCACGTATCCATTGAGCCAAAAAGGAGCCTCGTCGCTGAAGACAATTTTGCGATAAAAAACGGATTGAATTTTGATAATAAATTTCAATAATTTGCAAACGTTGTTCAGGCGTAAGTCTATTCATGATGAAATGGTAAACCAAACTGAGCATTTTTTACTTTGACACATGTCAAGAATCACGCGTGAACTGCCAGAAATAATAACGTCAAAAAGCAAGTAGCAAAAAAATCACCCTTTATGTATGTAGAAGAAGGCACTACACATTAATTATGAATAAGTGTATGTGTGTGCGCTTATTTTCTACATACACCCACATATATATATTGTTTTTGGAATCCACCAGTAAAAAACTAAAGAATTTAAAAATTTTAAAGTGTTTCAATGGCAAGAACAAGATTTAGGAACTAATTTGGAAAATTGTTTTGAAATTTTATACAAATACTAACACAGTGCAATATGAAATATATACAAAGACTAAGGTCTATACTTATAGTTAAATTGGCAGTAAAAAGAATATTGACTTCGCCCATTTACCAAATTTTTCCATTAATTAAATTTAGTTTTTAGGCATACTTAGTTAAGTTATATTTGGTATAGGCCTTTTACTGCCTTTTAAAAGCTTTTTTCAACGAAACTGTTTATTACGTACACTAGGGCTATATTCTGTCCTTCTTTTTGCTTGATAATGGTTTTTAGTTCCTTTTTAAGATCCGGTTTTTAGACTTAATAAGGGTTTGGTTCCCGGTCTCATCTTTGATCTGGATTGTCATTTTAGTTTTTGAAATTGGTTTTAGTTTTGATCTTTTCTTTTATTTTGGTTTAAGTGTTGGTTTTGTAAAATTTAGGTCTGAATTTTTGGTCTGCTCTTCAACTGTTAATTTCGGTTGTATTGTTAATTTTTTTCTTGTTTTATATCCTATTTGATTTTGATCTTATTTCTTGCCAGAATCTTGATTTTTTCAATATTTGTTTTATAAATTTTAATCTGAATTTTGATCTGCGTTTAGTCTGATTTTTCATTTGATTTTTTTTTCTGGGTATTGGGTAATTTTTGGATTTTTGTCTCATTTTTTATTATATTTTATGATTTATTTCAATCCGAATTTGATTCGATTTTTGGTTTAAATTTTGGTTCATTTTAGTTGTTATTTACGGTCTGATTATAAAGGGTATGTAAGTTTTTAAGAGCTGGGTTTTTGAAAATTAAATAAAATATTGTAAAATTTAATGAAATTCTTCTTTGGATCGATAAATCAATTCCTGCCATTTACTCTTTAAAGATAATTTCACTTAAATGTGGCCCGTGGCTACGCTTCAAGTGGTCCATTCTTGAGGTCCAATTTTCACACATTTCGGCTGGAATCTCACCAATGACGTGTTCAATGTTGGCTTCCAAAGCAGTAATCGTGTTTGGCTTATCCCTATAACGGGGTCAAATCACACGATCTTGTTGGTCAATTGACTGCACCAAAACGTGAGATTAACTGCTCACCAAATTCGCTTCTCAATTGATGCATGGTTTCGCGTGCAGTGTGGCATGTGGCACCGTCCTGTTGGAACCACATGTCGACCGAGTCCCCTTCTTGCATTTTCGGCAAAAAAAAGTCTGTTTCCATCTTCATTGGCTTTAATGTTTCGGCCTTCATCGTCTTTGAAGAAGTGCGGCCCAATGATGCCGCCTGCCCATAAATCGCACCAAACAGTGCATTTTTAATTTTTCGGGATGCATTGGTAGCTGCTGAATTGCCTTTGGCTGGTCTTCACTCCAAATACAGCAATTCTGCTTATTCACTAATCCATTGTGCCAAAATTGAGCGTGGTCGCTGAATGGGCGTAGCTTGTGAAACACATTTTTCACAGAGCAAGAATTTTGATAATAAATTTCAGTAATTTCCAAACGTTGTTTCACGATGAAATGGCAAACCAAACTGAGCATTTTTTACTTTGACACATGTTAAGAAACACGCGTGAACTGCCAGAAATATAAACTTCAAAAGCTAAGTTGCAAAAAATCCGCCTTTTCGGTTAGATTTTTGATTTGAATTTTTTTACAGGGCTACTTATTTTTTGTATTCTATCAGGATTTTAATCTGAATTTTTGTCAAAATTTTTGACTGATTTTTGATTTCCATCCGAAATTTGGACTAACTTTTGGACTCCGTTTTGTTAGAATTTTCATTTGATTTTTGTTCTGAATTTTCGTCTGACTTTTGTTACGATTTTTTTTTCTGATTTTTGGTGTGAATTTCGAAATAAGTACCGAAGAACAAAAATGGATCCAATAATAATAACTTCACTAAAACGTAATGTATAATTAATTTTTTGCTGCATTATATTTTACTTTGCCAAACAAGACCATATGCTGTGATATTCCTGGGTAATGGTTATATGCAAAAATGTATATTTATGTAATTAAATAAATATTCACACAGTGATCAAGAATTCCTATGAGTTTTAAACTTCATAATTAATTGAAATTTCTAATAATAAAATTCTAGTGTAAATATGCACCTTCAACTCATCGGACTCGCACTGGCACTTACATATGTATATGGTATTAAATAGCTACTACTATGAGTATGAATAAAAAACTAACAAAATAATACAAAAACTCAACACAGACACACATGCACACATGCACACGCACTACAAACAAACTTCCAAAATGATGAGAGACATACATACAGAAAAACTGACATATTGCCATCATTTGTATTTGCGGATAATATCCGGTATTTGTATTTGTATGGAGAGCAAACCGTACAATTCAAAAAAAAAAAAAAAAACAAAATAAAACAAAATAAACACACTCACATAAGAATAAAAGAAAAATTCAACATTTCATTGTGGCACACACGAAAATTCAAAAGGACCTGCACTAATATCACTGCACTGAACGTTGTCCTTCTGAAGAGGATGTTGGAAAAATATTTTGCATTTTGTAAAACTTGGTTTAATAATACTTCACAAATACAAATACAGCAGAGGAGCAGCAAACGATGGGAAGCTGGAAGCTGGCAGCTGGAAGGTTGTGATGGTTTCAGTGGTGTTGGCCAACAGCATACATGACATATTATAACTGACAACATCAGTAACAGCACCAGTAGAAGTAGCAGCAGCTATATGTAGTAGTAGTAGCAACATCAGCAAAATCAGCCGCCGTAGCTGTAACAACAGCAATAATAGTATCTACTTTTTCTGGTGAAGCAAAGGATTTTCCTTGTATGTGAGAGAGATGAATGTGCTGCACAGGGTGTTTCTCGTTTCTCCCTCCCTCTTTCTCTCTCTCTCTCTCTTTCTTTCGGTGTGTGGGGAATATCCTTATTTTCTTCCATGCCAGTAGTGTGCGCCTAAGTTTGCATATTAGTCATGAGTGTGTGATGACATGACAGCCGGAATTGTTTGCACAAAACCCCATAGCATAGCATTAAATTCATTCCTAGTATATACTAGTGTCAAAATACAAATACTACTAGTAAAACTTACTAGCTATAGCTACAAATTACTGCAACTACAACTGATATTACATATTTCGTATGTGTGTGGGTGCTTGTGTATGCGCGTGTATTGAGAGCAATTGTTTGCATTACATTGAAAAATGTTGAAGTCTGTGTGTGATTTTTGTCCAATATCCACAGGCTACTATCACTGACAAGTTAGGTAAAGTGTTTTCGTTGTAATTTCTTTAGTGAAATGTTCATAAAACTATTCAAACAAGATCTGTTATTAGCTTGTAATTTCTCTGATTAACTTAATCAGAATTTAAAATTTTCGTATCTTTATTGCAGCAGCAAATGTTTTATGTATTTACACTGTGCGGCATTTTGACCTTTTATTAAATTAAAAGGCGAATTAATATATTTTTACGGGTAATTTGGGGCAGCTGATTACTATCTTGCATTGTTTTTCCTTATCATGACTGAAATTCGGGTTCGCATTATTTTGGTACGACGTCTTGGACAAAATGTCACTGTTGGCAATTATAGTTTTGAAGTCGTCAAGATGCAACCATGAGCTTTACGATGAAACTGACATAGTCAGAAGAGGACGTCCTAATCTCCGTTGGAGGGACCAGGTACAAGGGGGTACCTGACTGCACTTGGTCTTATCAACTAGCGCCAGCTTGCGCATAGCAATGGCGATTGACGAAGCTTTATTGAGGCGGTCAACACCGATCTTCTTGTAGTGCCAGCTAAGAAAGTCCAAAAATTAATTTTGATAATCAACAAACGAATCATTACTAATTCAAAGAAAGCATTTAACCATAATTATTTACCCTTTTTAAAGAACTTTTTCCAATACAATGAATAAATTACAATACGAATATCTAAATAGTTACATTAGGATTACTGAAATGCTATTTCACAACTGAGAAGTATTGCCAGTCTAAATTAATAATGTTAAACTTGTGAAAAAATATTTCCAGTTTGAATTATTAATGCTATATTTATGGAATATATTTTATATTTGGAATGTTAAATTTATGTAGGATAATATCAATTTTACAGAAAAAATGTAAATGTTGACAAGATAATTGTGAATGTAAAACGGATAATGATGAATTTGATAATTTTATTGTATATTTAATACAAAACATATTAATCTGATACTTACTTTTTAACGTAAAATCAAGGTTTTTGGTATTACATACATTGAAAATTACATTACAAAAATATTAATTTTACATTGCCCTTCTTTTAGTGTACTACACTGGTCGTGAAACCAGTATAGTGGAGTAAAACCGAAGCTCAAAACCAATTCTGTTCAAATTCTTTAAAAAAAATATCTCTTGGAGATTAAAAGTTTTATTTATTGAGCCCTTTAAGCTGATTAACTGTTAGACAAAACAACGGAACAGCTGTGAAAAAAATATTTTCTATCCAAAAATAGTTGGAGTCAGTAACGGTCGAAACCACCCCAAACCCACAAAAAGGTGAAAATACATCATACAAACTCTTCAGTGAAAATATTTTTATTGAATTTTTTTATTCTTTAAAGATATTACTAAAATTTTTTTTTCGAATAATCTACGTATATTGGATGAGCCATTGAAAAATTTGACCTGTGGGTCAAACAAATTTATTGAAAATTCTGTTGAACTTAAAATCATTTTGAAATAAAAAAACTTTGATCTAACTATCTAAGGCTAAGGACGAATTTGAACCCTAATTGAGTTTGAAGAGCCTCTATGACGGAGGCTCGCTTTACGGCCTTTAATACTAATATCACTAGAAGCATTGAATAGATTTTCTGAGACGTACTTTATTCGTGTGGTAACTACTAAGAGTCCACGTCGTTTAAGGGTTCAATTCAACGTATTCTTAAATAAATGTATAAAAAGCAGCAAGTGCCACGTGCATTTTAGCCTTTTTGAGTCAATTTCTAAAGATCAAATTCAACACCACTGGCAGGGTAAAATTAAGTCCATTTATAATAAATGAAATGAAATTCGCTCATTTTGTAGGAACACACACACGCATACTTATGTAAATAAATTTTATTCCTTGCATCTTTTGCAATTTTAAAATAGTACATATAAAGTAGTATTTTTTACAACAAGTTTATGCCGTCACATAAAATTCTGCAAGCCCTTTGCCCCGTCCCACTCACACTTAGCTCCTTTCGTGTTTCAATTTGTTGCTGCTGACGTTTTCTCTGCCTGTCGTTCTCTTGCAGCCGCTGCTGCAGCGACGCCACGTGAGATTGCAATGCAAACTTCCTTCCGGTTTACATTTTTTTTCGTTGTTGCTGGTTATACTTTTGTTATACATATTAAACTTTTTGTTCATTGTTCATGCGTATTTCGTATTATTATGCTTTCGAGTAACTGCTGAAGGGACCTCAGAGCGTTAACTTCAACGCATGCAGTATGCAGACATGCACTTAGTGTAGGCATGTGTGTGTTTGTGTACATTTCATTTTAAATTGAATATTTCCTATTCATTTTGTATTTTAATTTACTAAAAATGCGGCAACAACAGAAATAACAAAACTGTGTTTCTTTACCTATGTACATACATACTCGAACATAGGACATACATACTTTATGTGTATGTATTTGAATAGCGAATCCGAAACGTTCGTTAAATTTTACAACGTAACACCAAAATTGAAATTGCGTCAAAAGTTTTTCGGAAAAGACTTGCGGAAGTCAGTTTTGTGTTCTACTTCCGGTGTAAGAGTGTGTACGTGTACTCGTTTGTGTGTGTGCGTGGTGTGTTTATTCATTTTGAAAATGAAAACTTTTGCTTTTATGTACTACTTGAATGAAAACTTACATTGCCGGATTTTAGTTGAATTTCTTACGTTCGTTTGATTTAACCTTTTCATTTGTTTAATTTTATAAATTAAATACACAATTTTGTCTTCTTCTCATTTATTATATTTTGCACTTATGTACCTATACATGAGAAAGTTTTATTTTTAAGTGTTTTATAAATCTGATTATTGGATCGAGCGCTCTGCCCAACAAAGGCTAAATATAGGTTACATAATACTTCCCGATTAACTTACACAAATCGTATTCACACAAATTAAGTGGAAAATCTAAAACTTTCTAAACTTGATAGTTACATATCTTCTTCTGTTTCTTTTTTTAATGGCACAACAGCCTATGTAGAGCCTAGGCCGAGCTTTTCGCTTTTCGCTTCACTCATGTTGTGCGTGTTATATTTGTACATGAATGGAAGGGACCTACAGTTTAATGCCGAATCCGAACGGCGAAGTGAAAAGCTTTTCATAGCAATTTTTACTCTTGTCGTTTTGCCATTGCCTGCCAAGAGATGGTGTTGTGTAGATAAATATTTTTTTCTACTTTTCGATTAAGCCTGTGGCGAGATTCGAATCCCGGATCTAGATATTGTATGTAGGTAGCTATGTTTTAAGTGAGTCTATATTGTAGCAAATACTGGAAAGTTTAAAATTACGCTTCACTTTTATTTGCGATTGTGTGTAATAAATATGTATGAATGTGTAAAAATATGTATAGGAATTCCCCTTTCGTTTGAGAACCTTTCGTGATATAAATTATGTACGTGGGTTGGAAATACCAATAGCATAGATGAACATATCTAATGCACCAGCTTTCGTGAGAGCGCCACTTTGCTATGCCTAGAAAGAATTGCACGGCAAGGCTGCATGCAAAAATTGAAGAAGAAATTCCGCAGCACACAGCTGGAATTGAATAACTAGCAAGGAAACGTTTTTGTAAAAAACAAAAAACCCACCTCAATTATTAGTACCTCGTATATTTGGAGACATTAACTCGAAAAATTATTTAAGAAATCGTTAAAAAGAGGAAAAAAATAATTTTTTTCATGACTTATGTTCTAAAAATTATGGGATGGTATGTGCATAAGTTGTTTATGTAGGAGCCTTTAAAAAGGGTAAATGCTAGATCGCTTGATACGAGAAGGTAATCTAAGCTATGGACATTTGAGGGCTATTCACTCTAAATTACTAGTCTAATTTATGTATGTAAGTATATCTATTTTTGTTTGAAAACTTTATCATTGATGAGGTGGAGACTAAAAACTTAATTTTATTTGTTATATTTTAAAAATTTTTCTAAAATCATGAATTTTGACAAATGAAGACGTTATACACTTGCTATCAGCGTCTTCTGATCCATTTATTAACACACTCCGGGGTTCGAATCTCGGCACAGGCAAAATCAAAAAGTAGAAAAAATAATTTTTCTACACAGCACCACCTCTTGGCAGGCAATGGCAAACCTACAAGAGTAAAAATTGCTATGGAAAGCTTTTCACTTCGCCATTCGAATTCGGCATTAAACTGTAGGTCCCGGTCCCTTCCATTCATGTACAAATATAACACGCACAACATGTGTGGATGCGAAAAGCTCGGCCTAGGCCCTTCACTGGCTGTTGTGCCATTAAAAGTAAAGTAAAAATTGTTGTATGGTAAATGGGCATGGCAGATTTTGTTTATTTTTGCATCCAGCCGTTCTATTGACATAAGTAACTATTGTACCAAAAATTGTTAATCATTTCATCCTTCCGTCTTTGGTTGTATGGGAAGTGGTTTTGATATTTGCACTCAAACGTTGTTTTCTCCAAATTTTGTGACTCTACCACGACTCCTTTTATTTTTGCCCACCTTTTATATAAAGTCCAACCACTGTGCACTGGGACAAAACTTAGAAAAATTTTAGAGAAGTTGAATTTCCTCTTGTAATGGAGATGCTGGACTGACCTATTTGGTTGAAATTTTGTGAAGCAAGAAATAAATTTTTGAGCTTAGATTTTAATTTATTGCTGAGGAGATCCGGAGCAAAAGTTAGTAAAAATTTTATAAAAGCTTAGTTTAAAGAATACAAATAAATAAAAACGTCAGGCATCTTGTATTAACACCCTTTTTTCAAAAAGTGCTGTTAAGTGGGGTATCAAATTTCGATCCACTCTAGTAAATATCCCCGAAAATGCCAATTAAAGTTCAATATGAGAAGAAGAAAAACTCGAAATAGAATGTCAACAAACAAATGCAAAAAAAGAAAAATAATAAAGACATCAATTGTTACACTTCGATTACAATAATTTGAACTTTTTCATTTCATATTCATTTTATATTTTTGTTATGTTGAGTGCCAATGTCTATGTACTCGTTGAGATACGCGAGAAAATCTAAAATGATGCCAACTTTTTCTCATCTGACATTCATGGCCATAGCTTAGAAGGATGCTGCTGTACTTGTTATATTTGCTGGTGCTATTGCTGCTACAGTAGTGGAGCTTGGAGCTCATATCATCATCATAGCGCTTTCAACTTTCATCACGCCATTGCACTTATTAAGTCATCGTTAGTTTTAATTGCTTGAATTGTACATATTTGCGAATGATACTGCTGGTGCTGGTGCTGCTGCAGCATTATCACCCATCGTCAACTTTTAAACGCTGCCATGTCATAAAACAATTCAACAACTTCAAGATGAAGAATAAGAGGAAGGAACAAAAGACAGCAGGCACCAGGCAGTACCAGGCAACAAGAATGAAGTCATAATGGCATGCAGACAATAAGGGAGACAGACCAAGCGACAAACAAATAGAGAGACAAACAGACAGAGAGACAAACAGTCCAATTGAAGAAGAGTAGCAGCAGCAACATCAATTTATTTACACCCTTGAGTATAAGTAATATATACCATTCGTCAATTCACAGCTTCGACCCACCCACGCAGCAGCTTCCAACAAAAAACTGCAACAAAAAATTTGTATTCATAGCTACCAGCAACAGCGGTGACGGTGTCCACCACCGAACCAGCAGTAGAACGTGAGACCTACACTCGCAGCAACAGCTACAGCGAGCTTGCGATACCGAATGAGATGTTACCATCAACTGGCATTGAAAAATTAAAAAACATTAAAATAAATAACCGCCAACTTAGTCTTCATTAAAAAAGGCTGCAAGTTGCAGGGAAGCTATAGGAACAGCAGCAGCTGCACCTAAAGTCGCTCTCAGAGGGAGCTATTGTACCAGCAATAGGACAATAGCTTACAGCAGTTGTGGCACTCACTGACAGTGCGGCGCAACAATTCCAACTCATTCCCACAATTGTTGACAAAAAACAAAATGTGAGAAAACTTTCAACGATGGTCACTTGCACTAATAATAAACAATTTTTGGGTTTTTCCCCCATTTTTTTATAATTATATAAAATGTTAATTCTATTTCCGTATGAGAGAAGATACACTGAAAGTAAAAATATTAAAAAAGTATTGTTAAGCACTTATTTCAATCGGTTACTTTTCACTCTACTACCAGTTGTCGTTTCCTACTAATGGTATTGACAGAACGGTATAATTCCTGCGTTGTTCAGATATTCTATACATTTTTCACTCTGCTGCTATTTAAGTGGTAGCCAGCAGTATTCGTAATTCACAGTGTCTGTAATTAAACACAGGCACTGGGTAGGATTGTTCAAATATGAACTTTATAACACAACTTTCTCACAAGTAATTATTACATAAATATATATTTGTGTCTAATGTCGGTGATATTCGTATGTTATAGTGACTTATGCTAGAACAGTTCGTGATCTTTCTATTTTACTCAACATACCGCTACTAATACTCACATTATCGGTCATTCCAGATATTTTGTTTAAATATTGAAATCTTTTACGAAATAAAGAGAGTTCCAATATGAGAGTGTACGATTTAATTTGAAAATAAGACGCATATTTTTGAGCGAGTGAGACGTCACTCTATCTCACCGATAACGTGTTGGATCTCGGCCTTGAGCTCAGGAATTGTTTGTGGTTTATTCGCAAAGTCAAGGATTTCTCAAAATCCCAAAGA
The DNA here is from genome assembly GCA_958295655.1 of Palloptera scutellata. Taxonomy (NCBI): domain Eukaryota; kingdom Metazoa; phylum Arthropoda; class Insecta; order Diptera; family Pallopteridae; genus Palloptera; species Palloptera scutellata. Next base: position 112,463,712 of record OY282449.1, on the reverse strand, counting down.
AAGAAATCACTCGGCGTTAAGTGTCACGATCTTGGTGGTTAGTTGACATCCGAATTTCGGGAGATGATTTGGTCAGGAAATCGTTGCTCCAATAAATCGATTGTTTCATGCTTGGTGTGACAGGTGGCGCCGTCATGCTGAAACCACATGTCGTCCAGATCCCTACCGTCCGATTGAAGCCATAAGAACTCCGTTATCATGTTCCTGTAACGAATGCCACTCACAGTCACTGCATTTCTTGACTTATTATCACAATGATAACGAGTTGTTCCTTTGTGTAGTGCTCCCTTTTTAATAATCAGAACAATCGTAGACGAAAGCTGTAAAATTTCAAAGCTGCCACTTGCATAGAAAAATAAAAACATGCTTTAAAATTTAAATCGTGCACTCTTATTGGGACACCCTATAATACAAATCATTAACAGAATTTCTGAACAGTGAACTTATGCGGGTACTAAACACGAAACGGTGGAGATGGTATCCTTCTGTTGTTCGAGCCTCCATCTAACGTTCGCTAATATTGTCAACACTTTATTTGTGCTTGGCTTAACTGTAAACCCCCAATTTAAGATTATGCCGAAAGTCTTGGTTGGGCGTTCAGTAGAGGCCGTTGAAATTCAAGGTTTCAAGGGCCCATTTCGGAACATAACCATACATTTCTCGATGTTTAAGTATGTCAGAGAATCATTAGTAGGAGAAGTGGAAATTAACTGTTTATTTATCATGTACATATCTAATGAGTCCTTTTAGTCTCAATAGTCACGAATAGTATAAAACTAACATTTCGAGTGAAAATAGGATATTGGTGTATAAGAAAAAATTCTAATTTTGGGAACATCAGAACTTGAAAGAGTCATAATAGCATACGATTTATCGATACCGGAGCGATATCAATGTTACTGCATTATCACAATTTCTGTTGTATGGCTATCAGTTGTTAGTTTGTATATCAGCAAAATTGCTGTACAGGTTATTACTTGAAATAAAGCCACAATCTACTTTTTCTCAAACAGTATGCAATATCACTGAAGTCTCCGCTCCACTTCTGCTACTCATTATACATTTATTTATACAATTTCGATATGCTAATTTAAATTACAAAGTTCAAGAAAAACAACTCACCATGCCAACAATGCAATAAAATAAACGCGTATGTATTGTAAATCCTGCGCATACAAGGATGGAATTAACTGGCCTCATTTACGCACATTCAAATAAATTGTAATGTATGTAGTCGTATGTGTAAACAAAGAGGAGAAAACAAAAAGTAAGAAAATACTGTGTTATGATGCGTGAGGCTTAAATTGTCTCTCTAATATCATGTTCTTGTTCCTGCTGTTATTTAATAATCTTCGCTTCCGGTGCGTTCGTTATTATGGCGACAGCAAATATATTACAGAGCTTAGAAAGTACCGAAAAAAACACGGAATAAAAAACAAATAAAATTTTATAACATTAACACACTCCCACGACACAAACACACACACACACACACACATACATTACTAATACACACGCGTATGAAATTCTAATGAGGAATTGAAATTTTCTTCTGACTCTGTACGCTTGATGTTACGCAAGGCACACAGTAACAACAATAATAGCAGTTGGAAAACAATAGCTACAAAAAATGAAAACGGCAAAACAACAGATAATGAAACAAAAACAACAACCAAACATTTGCCAGCTGATCTCCTAATAATCTTCTGACACATTGCTTAGAAATAAAGGAAAACAAGTTGAGTCACAATGCTACAGTGTGTGTGTGTGTGTGTGTGTGTTTGAGAGTGAACGAACGAGAGACAAACTTGTATCCGGTGTTTGGTTAGTAGCTTCCGGTTTCCGGGTATACGAATAAGTTTTTCGCTTCAAAAGACAATTTGTAATTAAATTTCGTATAAAAGAATTATATATAAGATTTTATACGCACACAATAAAACACATAGAATTAAACTCTGCTGCTCCGAACAAGATTCACTCTTAGTGTTTTGCTTAATACACAAAGTTTTTTTTTCTGATTTTCAGTCAACTCCAGCAGTCAATGAATGCTGATTTAAACTAAAAATTATGGCGAGATCGGTGATGAGGAGCTGGTGTAGTTATGGTAATCAGATGTCAAAGCCTGTATTCTTTGCAGCGCTAATAAACTTTATAAACGTGCACTGGAATTATTTACATATGATCTCCATTTCCTTAGTAACCAAGTATCAAATTTCTTCACAATTAAGTAAATTAGTAATTTAAATAAGGAATCAGAGGCTAAGGATACACCAGTAACAATATATTCAGCATTAAACATGAATAAGGAATATACAGGGCATCTTTGCCAAGTATGGACTTCTACGAAAGATGAAGTCCATAAACGAGATAAAATTGCAAAAAATTTTCTGAAATTGGACATACTTTCAATTTAAAAAATCAAACACGCTGTGTGCAGCGACAAGCTTTCCTCAAAGTAGCAGAAGAAGACAAGGAACGTCAAAAATACTTTAAAGACTTGGCCAGATGGGCAAAATTGTAAGTGATAGTGAGAAATTTACTTACTTACTTAACTGGCACTACAACCGATGATCGGTCTTGGCCGCCTCTATAAAGTTTCGCCAATCGCCTCTGTTAATAACGAAATTGTACTTATTGAAGAAATTTCATAGAGGTAGGGAAAGAAATATGTTAAGGTATTGTTTTTGCACTGAGATATTGTGAACACTTTTGAGTCTTTTTTATACATCAAGTGACTTCATTCAAGAGTACCAGTGTGTAGATATCTGTACTCAGAATATATTGCAAGTATTTCTAAATGAAAAGTTAATACAAATACACCAAACAAAGTAAGTTACTTATTTGAAAGTTCTCCTATGTTTTTGGCCTACGGAATTCTTCTTAAACTCTTGTACTCTGAAGCGCACACACACATACATACACACACTCATAGACAAATTGGCATAAAAGAGTTTAGATACGTGTCTGTCGAATACTTTTAGAGTTTACTTTGTGCCATAAAAGAATTTTAATAAAATTAATTACAATTTCCTTAGATTTTTCTTGCTTTTATTATTGTTGTTGGTAATGCGTTTTGTTTTTCTCTTTAAAAAAAATAAAAAATAAAAAAAAAATAAATGAAAACAAGTACTTTTTCAAATGTAAGTATGTGTGTACATAAAAGTGTGCAAAAACAATTTTATTGTTGTCTAGCACTAGAAACACAAACGCACACACACACACACACACAGACACACAGCCACATACATATATGTACAGAACGAGAGAGTGAAGTGAAGTAAAAGAATAGCGGAAATGAAATTTTCCCCATTACGCATACAACTTCCGCACACATACAAAACAAACACACGCACAGAGAAAAAAGAGACACATAAAATTTTATTCACTGTGGGGCTTGTGTGCGAATGTGTTTGTGTACACTGCTTGTTTGTTGTGTAAAAGTGTGCATATAAAAATAATAAAAAAAAGTAATAAAACAAAAATAAAAATGAACACAGCTCCAATAATAAGGAGAAAAAAGCAATGTAGGAAAATATAAATTTAAAGAGAAAAAATCATTAAAACAGTTAAATGAAGTGATACGGGGAGCGCAAGTTATATAGTATGACAGACTATAACTATCTAACTAATGTGGTTTATATTTAACGGTAATTTTGTGTGTAGTAGTAACAAGTTTTGAGTTGGGATAAATGTGATCTTTAATTTTGTAGCTATTGAGTAAGTATTTAGTTAATTTTTAAAGAAAAAAAAGGTATTACATTTATTTATGCTTTCAGTTCTTAGGTTCTTATAAAAACGTCTGTTTATTCTATAGGTTCCAAAACCACGAATAAGCGTAAAAAAACATTTTCCTCATAATTACAACAAATTTATTTTAATATGAATACTCTATCCATCTTCTTATAAGAATGTTTTCTTCATTTCTGTGGTAGGTAGGTGGGAGGTGACGCCGTTTAAAGGGTATTTTTATAGAATTTCTGGAAAAACCGACCAGAAGGAAGCAGTTAATGGGTTAGATTTTAGTATGTATTTCTGAAGACAAAATCTTAATATTAACATCTAAAATATACATTTACACATGATTTTTCATATCATGATGGTATTTTTGAGTAAAATTTTGAAATTTCAACCCTCTGTAAAAGAAATGATATCAATGTAGACCGAAATCCATATGAGACAAGTGGTGTTGAGCTCCGAAAATGTCTGTTGCACCGTGTAAGTTTCGATTTATTTTCTTATGTAATTTAATAGAATGGAACAGCATAATTCAGCTTCACTTTTGTCCCAATCACGTTACTGTATATTACGCTAATGTAACAAAACATATCAACCTAATATATGTGCATAAGTAAGTGTATCCTGTATTAAGGTAAATTTCAAATACCCTTCATCTACATATGAAAGCATACTTAGTTTATATCCATGTAGGTACCACAAATTATAACTATGTACAACTTAATGCTGCTACGAACAAAGCCCTAAATAATTCCTACTCCCATTCCTAGTCATATCAGTTTAACAAGACAGACGCAAAGTAAGCAATACGAAAATTTATGATAAGCAGGTGAAGCTGTTTGTCAACATACAACCAAGCAACCAAGTGGACGACGATGGACGACGATGGACAACGATGGACGACGATAGACGACACTTTGGCATTACGGCAATGGAAACTTATGGTAATTTACATTATGAACTTTGAACGTTTCATTGTTTGCATAGGAGAAAAGGACCCATCCGCAAACAGCATACCAAACCGAGTAACTTCAAATGCTTGAGTGTTTACACTGCTTAAGCCACAATGCAGCATAGAGAACATGAAATACATGGAAACCTTGTAATAAAATTTAGTAGCATAATATGTATGAAAATGGATTTTACTTATTGACAATTAATAGAGTGAACGAATGTGAGAAAGATGATGGTGGTAGAACGAAGAATTAGAAGCAGAGGGAGAGGGAGATATAGAGAAGATGGCAGTTAGCAGGACATGTTATCGTAATGGCAACATAAATATTGTTTGCACTATGATAATGTTGAAATGTTGATGATGAAGTGCTACTGCTACTATGGCTGCTTACAAACATAAAGGATTCATAGACGGACATGAGAATGAAAGAGGAGAATGGGAGTACGTGTACATAGGTATGTGTGTTATTTGTTGAAATAGAAAGTGTGTTGCATGCAGTATAATTTGTAGGGGTTTTTGTTGTTTCAAAGTTTAAAAGTTAGAGATCAAAGTAAAAAATTTCAAGAGATTATTTTACCGAATAATTAACTAATTTATAGCAAAAATGTTAAAAAAAAATTTGCACAAAATACAAAGGAGACAAAGCGGTTATTCTCGGGATAGAGCAATGTATGAATTTATTTCATCTGTTTCAAATCTCTCAAAAGATGTGCCTGAAAGTATGCTATACAAATTTTAATTATCTCTGTATTAGATAAAAGTTGATAGTATACACAATCTTGGGTACTTTCGGTACCACAACTTTTTCATTTGTCGTTTAAGATTTTAAAAATCTTTGTATCTTTAACTCGACTTTGTGTAGCATATTTTATTTGAAAGGGCAATTTCATATTCGTAAAAACTCCGAAGCCCCTATATAGTATTTGAACTGATATGCTCCATAATGAGCGTAATATGGTGTATTTTTTTTTCTTGTAAAAACCCATGAGACGTATTTTATTTATTTACTTCTTTTTGCTTTTACCTTACTACACACTAACAAGTAAACAAGTAAGACATTTATCAACAGTCATCAACTTTCACTCGACTACGCTTCCTAGCTTCCTTCTAACTTACCCGTCCTTACTCTAAAATTCTACAATTATCTGGTGCTGTTACATACTCGGTGGCATTTAATTTCTGCTTTGTTTTCTCTTTTCTCTTTGCTGTTGCTAGACAGCTTCTTCTACTGCAGCTACTTCTACTTTGCGGCTGTCATTGTGGTTTCACCCATGCCGCTTTCCTTTCGCAATCCTTTTTTACTCTCTCCAGGCTTAAGTCATTTTTACTGTCGTAAAGATTTCAAAGTTTTTACTTCAACTTCTTCATTTTGCTCGTTTTCTTCTTTTACGTTTTCTTCGGTATTTAATACTTTGGTGTCTATGTAGCTTGCGTTACAAGTCTGTCTGTCTATCTACGAGTATGTAACTGTTTGTCAGCTCCTGCTCATTGGTACTTTCATACTTTCGATAGTCTTGTCCTCGCTCTCTCGCTCATATTTGTTTGGTTGTTGGCTTCTGTTGCTGGTTGCTTTCTTTGCACTACGGTAATTTGCTGTAAAGTGTCTTCTGATTAATTTAAATGACTGAATTGTGACAATTAATTTTAAGCTCCTTTACTTGAGTTTGTGAGAGAATTTTCTGCCTTTTAAATCTTTCTGTTGCATATATGCAAGATAATAAATTTTGATGTTATATTTTATTTATTATTTATGTTTGTCAACTTGTGGTTATTTAAATGTGGCTTAGATTCAAATTGGTACTACATATGGGCAAATAAAAGTTTTTAATTATTTCGTTTCTTTTATTTTAGTTTTCATTTTTTATTTTTATTTGATTAAAAAAAGAAAAGGTAAAAGAGACTTTACTGAAAACTATGAAAAATGTTTTGAAACTCATCTTATGTTATGTTATGTTATCTCAACTCTGTTGGACAAACAAGTAGCAGGAGCTTCTCATTGCTTGGATGTACTTCCTCTAATTGTCTCTAGTTGAATCTTCGCTTCTCTACATAAGTTTCTTTTTTTTACTTATGCTATAGTCTATGATATGTGTTGAAGTGTCTCCGATTGTTTCTGATTCCCCCTCGAAACTGGATTGGTATCTCTCTGCTTTACCTCTAATTGGCTTTTATAGCTTTAGCGGCAAATAGATTTAGCAGGATATTTTAGAAATATTTAGATAAAGTAAGTTCAAAGGAGCAAAAGTTATAGCAGTAGAAGTTCAATTTTAATTTGGTGTATCCAATTCCACATGGTGGAAATTCAAGCTGATTTCCGCTATTTTCCCATTGCATTTTTGGAGTTGTTCGAAAAACTTTTATTACTTTGAGTTGATTATTGTCATTTATGCCTTTTGATCTGGCAGAATTTCGGCTATCAGAAATTTAACATCAAAGTTAAAAAATTCAGCTTAGGCAGAAACAAATTTGCCTTTTGTGCGTGATTTCAGTCAGCGTGATCAGTTTGGCTACCCCAGACTAATTCTTATTGCCTCTAACTTACTTCTCCCTACTTCACAAATTGAATTAGATTATTTTTTGAAACTTAAGCCTGTCTCCATAGATTACTTTTTAATGTTTGAATAACTCTTGACTTTCTTAGATTGCTAGTGATACTGATTAATCCAATTTTATATGGGGTTTTCATATTGATTCTGACTTTAGTTTGCGCTACTTACTTCCTATTTTTTTCTCTCTGATGAACGACGTAATGTCTCAGACTTTCTCAGATTATTTGAGACTACCTATATTTCCTCTGACTATTCTTCTATTAGTCCCTCAGATATTGCTCCAGACTATGACTTCCTCTGACTGTCTTCCTCTTATCATCACTGAATACTACTTTCTTTCTTTTTGTACATGAGATTGTATCTGACTAACTTATGTTAATTTTTTCAATTAATCCTCAGATCTTACTCCTTTGAATACCTCCGATTATCTGTGATTTTCTCCTCCAGTTATATCTCATAGTCCCATACTCCACAGACTTGCTCTTAATAAAACACTTGACTTTTATCTTTTTGTCTCATATGCCTTGAGGTTCTTGGATTATCTGAAACTGCAACAGACTTGCATTTATCAGTTACCGCCAGTTTGAGCTTAAAAAGTAACTTGGTGGAGAAGATAGGGATTGTCGCAGTCAAAAGTAACTACTACCACAAATCAATACAAATATTTAGGAAGTTAGACTTAATTTATACTACTCAAATATTGAGCTTGTATTTACATAAAAGCCAATCAGTCGAAATGGACCAGCCCAAATGACACCCATTTCTCTTTCAACAACCAGCTAAAATACTCTAAATATGAAGCTTTCCATTTCTATAAAGAACTGTGATATTATTAAGAAAAAATCGCTTGTATTTTTTGTTCGGTGTTTGAATTTCTGCCTCATGTTGATTTGAGTTCATGAGCTAACCCCTGAGTATAAAGTTAAATTTGTTCGTATCATATTGAAATTGGCGATTAGTTAAATAAAGTTCAAATAAAACATTTTCATTTGCCTTTTTAACAAAAAAATGCGCTGTGGTGAAAAATTTCTTCAAACAGTAACCCCAAAGAAAAAAAAAACTTTATCAATTTACGAATAATCTGAAATATTTCGCTTTTACACAAAAGCAAAGAGAAGGAAAGAAGAGAAGTGAACCGTATATAAATCCAAAAACCAATGCCGTTAAGACGGCAACATTAACTCGCTCTCGAGACGGTGCTGCCGCACTCGTTGAAGAAATTGTGGACGATAGATGAGCAAACGGAAAGCATCGCCGTAGCTCGTAGGATTCGTGAACGGACATACACTAAAAATAAATCGCGCAGTTAAGCCATTAGCGGCATAATAAATTGTGAATAAAATCCGAGATGACTGCACCCAAGGAATCTTTCATTCATCTTTATTCGCTGCTGCTAACTATCTCCTTCTCACTCTCATTCGCATCGCTTTTTCTGTATTCCTGTTTTCGGATGTGGAAAATGTGGAAAAATAACAAAACTGCCACGCAGCGAAGCAATTTAAAATGATAAAAATCGCGCGATAGCAACCAAACCAAATAAAGTAAAAGAAAGGACGACACGAGAAAATGAAGAGTGAAAAAACTTTTGAGTGAAAATTCAAGAAAAACTGAACTGAAAGATAAACGCGGGTGGATCAAAATGCGCACTTTGTTGTTGCCATTCGCCGACGCCGCCGCCGCCGCCGCCCTTGCCGACAACAAAGGCCCAAGTCCAGCAAGCAACAAGAGTTCAACCTCCTCATTCTTAACCACATACGAGACTAAGGTCGCTGCATCAAGAATAAACTCGCGCAAAAATATAACCAAAAATGAGATTACGGTGAAGCGATTTCAGTATTTTCTCTTTGTTTGAGGTCGCGGGGAATGGGAGAGGGAGACACTAGAAGTAGTAGTTTGTTCTTGCTCACTTATTTTGCTAGCGACAAACACTCAACTGGACACTTTGTGAAAATTAAAGCCATCAATCATAACGGTTTGTTGTCGTGGCCATGGCGTTGGCGCGCGAAAACACTCACTGAAGAATTACGCTGCAGTTTTGTCTGTGCAAATGTGTGTGTGCGTTTGGATTTGGAAAGATTCTCGCCTCTCGTGGTGGGGTCAACATTTTATGTGTGGCTACATTTTTCAAGGTTTTTTTTTTTGTTTCTTAGCAATTTTCACTTTTTATAGTTGCTGCTCTGCTGTGTTCCCTTTAATGCACGCAAATGGATTTACTTAGTTTATGTATGATCGAAAACTTGGCTGACAGTTCGAAGAAAGCTAAAATGTTGTTCGACGAAGAAAAAGTGGACTAGTCTAAAAGTCGCTAATGATATTTCCAATAAATTCTGCTGGAATCAAATTGAAAATATATAATTTGATTGATAAAAGTAGAGTTTGATGTGTGATAACGAGTGAACAGAAACGTTTTGTAAAATCTAAGTACTCGAAGATTATGAGATAATGAGTTATTTGTAGTTGTTTACCTTGGAAGTGTGTTATGTAGCAGTGTTATGCTCCATGCACATAGACGACAGCAGCTACACGATCACATCTGTTAAGTTAAAGAAAAGACTCGTTCGGTCAATTAATGCATGCGTAAAGGAACAGAGTGAATTGTAATTGGCAAAAATTCTTTTGCAAGGTTTTGCTCTTCTACATACTCTTAAGATCTTTAAAATTAATTTTTATCTTACATTTGTGTAAAAGAAAACCAGAAGCTCGTAATTCACTTTTCCATAAAAATTTAACAATAAAAACATTACTATGAACAACTTACAGCTCAGTAAAATACGAGTAGTTAAATAGAAAATTTACATTCCATGCTGATATGCAAAAAAAAGAAGGAAGTAATCATTTGTTGCCAACTTGCATCGAAAAAAAAGAAGTGAAGATACACTCAACTTAATAATTTCAGCAAATTATTTCAATGGGGTTGTCTTACAAAAAGGCAACCCTAGCAAAGTGCAACAAAGCGAAAATTCAACACACACACACAGAAAAATAACTTTAAACAGCTTATGTTACTGCGCTGCTGTGCAGGAATAGTGCAACAAGAGAAGCACCTGATGCTACCGATACTGTTGCTGCAATTGCTGTACTCAAGTAAGTTTCCTCCAGAAATGCCACCGTCAGTATAACGTTTTGATGTTCATGATGATGGTGGTTGGTGCTTTTGTTGCTCTACTTCTTTATGCCCTGCCACTTTATGAAATGAAAGGAAGTCGTCCATAGAATGAACTTCTTTTCTTCATCAAATACTTACGACCGAACATACACTCAAAAAAAAAAAAGTAAAGAAACCTATGTAAAAGTAAAATTTTTTTTTTACATTTTTCAGCTAACATTAAAATTGACATTATAAAATGTAGGTTTGCCATTAATTGGCAAGAGGTGGTGCCGTGTAGAAAAATAGCTTTTTGTTATAATTTTTGATTTTGTCTGTGCCGAAAATCGAACCCCGGACAGTCCAACGCCACCGAGACCCCTCCTGTGCAGTGACACAATTTTAAATAAAACACAACATGACCCAGCCAGCGAAGCCGCTGGATTTTTATACTCTTAACTATGACAGTGTCGGCGTACAGCTCATACAGCTCATCGTTCCATCGTATTCGATACATGTTGTCCACGCATATTATCTTCCTCTCACACGCTCCTAACAGCCTCTCATTATTGATGGTCAATGTCCACGTCTCGGCGCCATATATTAAGACGGGAAGGATGAGGGACTTATAGATCGTTGTTTTCGTCGGTCGAGCGACCTAAAATCAATGTTTTTGATTTAACATTGAAAATAACATTACCAAAGTATAAATTTTTTCATTGAACTTTTTTTGTTGTGTACCTACATAAGAAGGAAGTAGGAGAATGTAAGGGAAATGTGGAACCTGAAATTGTCAGAGCCAAAAGCTATTGACTTAAGTGGGTTATGCTTTTGTTTATGTTGAAGCCTGTGTTGAAATATGTGCATAAGAAAATGCAATGCGAATTCCTTTTATTTTAAATATTTACGAGTAAGTTTTGTGATATGCATTGCAGTTAAGGTATATAGAAAGGATAATTTTAAGTTAGAATTAAATTTGGGCGACGAGTTTCTGGAGAAAAAAATTTTCTCCAAATAAATTGCTATAAAAATTTTGATATTTTTAATATGTACGAGTACATAAATCTGAGAAAAGTAGATGGTATGCAGATGTTAGCAGCACAGAATTCTGATGATTTTGTTTCCTACAGAGCTCTCCCAACTCTTGTGCTAATGTCTAGAATCTACAATACAGACATTAGTATATACTTAAATAGCATGTATTTGAGTTTCCTCCTGATACCTGAGCCCTAATCTACTTATGTATATCAATTTACTGTGAAAGATATTAAGTCCAGTATTAGCTGAGGAAATCAGGTAAAAATTTTACTTCGGTGATAAACTTCATTAATAGCTAGTGTACTGTTCATTCTCTGTTAGCTTTTCCGCTTATTCAGGAGATGCAGCTTTCTAAAATAACTTCACAGAATGGGAACTCTTAATTCTGAAAGAAACAAGGATATGCACAGTCCTCCCTTGCTCTGACAGTTACACATATCTTCATATTCTCTCGCTTTCCTTTTTGAGTTAGCTAGCCTCTTTATCCACTACATTACTAGTTACACGCGGAACCTGTTTACCAGTTTTCAACGTGATTGCGCTGAACTTCTCTATGGTAAATGTATATCGTTTCTTGATTTATTCCCTATTTTTCCTTTTCCAAACAGACTTCACGAAAGTTTCCAATCTATAATTCATTGTCTATAACTTTTCACTATATGTATTATTTAAAAATTATCCTTTCATATTATATTCCCATTGGAAAAGCTTTCCTTTTCCGAATACTTTTTCTTTTTCAAATTCCTTTTCTTTTCCATTCTCTGTTCTCGGCATTCTTTTCTCTACCCTATTCATTTTCCAATTCTTTTCCCAAATCATTTCGATATTCCTTGTCATATTTCTTGCTCTATTTCTTTTCGTATTCCTCTCTCAATTGCTCTTTTCCCCTCTAAATTCTCTTCCTCAAATCTCATCCAGTTTCTATTTTATTACATAATCCCCATTTCTTTACTTACTCTTTTCGCAATTACTCATATTCCCCACCGTATTACTTCTCATATTCTTTCCCTTTACTTTTACCTTTCTCACTTCCGTTCCCTTTTCTCCCTACTGTGCCTTTCTCCACTCCTCTCCCTATTCGTCTAGTTTTTCAATTATCTTTCCCGGCCCTCCTCTTCACAGACGAATTTGCACATTTTGCGCTCTATTTATGCAACACTGTGTGTCACATGTGCGCCATTGTGACAATTCACTCCCTTTCAACAAAATTGCAATAGCAAGTAGTAGCAAAATAATTGATACGAATTTTCCACTAGGGCCATATTATTGTTCCATTTTGCTTGGCTTAAAGTCAATGAATACTGTTGCTGCTCTTGTATTCTTTTGAAATTGAGCTGATGCTGCTGTTGCTGGCGTCCTTGCTGCTGCCTTGTTAACTTATCAATTGCAAGAGATGCATTATTTCTATAGCAGTTACTCCAATGCTCTCCTACTTCTTTCACTTGCCCGCTACTGTAACGATAAGTTTCTATTGTATGCTTCAAGAAGCAAAAAATACATAACATTCCCTGTCTTGACTTCATGTTCAACCCTCAACCCAATCCTTGTCACTCCACCCTTTTATTTTAAACAGCGATCTCTTGTCTTCTGAATAGATAATCATTTGCATTTAAGTAGTAGTACAATAGAAGGTACATATACCTACTATAGTAAATTAGTAGTGGAAGTACTTAGTACTTGTAGTAATACTAACAATAATAGTAGTTTTAATACTTTTCTGATCGGAACGAAAAGCGAAAATTTAAATTGTTGAAACTTTAGTTGAGTGGACTTTTTTATTGTAAAAACTGCATATTCCATATATTCGATATAAGTATATTTTATAAATAGTATTCACATAAATAGGTCAAAATACTATTGATTTCTATGCTCTTTTCTACACTTAAGCATAAGCTTTTTCCAGCAGCAAAAATAATAGTACATTTTGTGTAGCAAAATGGAAAGTAGTAGAATACTTAAGTTGAATAATGCTTTGTCTTTTCGAATGAAAGGAGCATGTTATGGCAACTATAAAATTGAAGCATATTAATAAGAAAATTATAAGCAATTTATGATACTTAATACATACATATTAAATAAAGTACTTAGTATTTTTCAACTATTATTCTATATTACATATATCATTACCAAGGGCTGACGAGTTGGAGTAAACGTAATAAGTTAAATCAAAAATAATCGTTATTATTTTTCATGCAGCAGTTGAAGTGGTCACGCATATTCTGATTGTATAAGTAGACACAGAACGAGGAGCAGCAGTATTCGCTTACATTTTTAATCATAAAAAACATGTACATAATGTACACACACACACTCATACACATACACATCCATACAAAGGGAGTGTTGTCGTTCAATTATTAGTATGTACAGAATTTTTATTTGCAACGGAAAAACATAAAGTCCTTTCTCCCTCATGCCGCCATCAATATAGCGAACATTTTTCAAAAGCAGCATTTGTTGTTGCTGCAAGAGACGACTACACCGGAAATGGCATATAATTTTGTTTTTTTGTTTCTTGCTGTAAGGTTCAGTGCAATTGAACTTTGTTGCTGGTGGTCAACAGCAACAGCAACACCAACACTAACATCCACTCAAAATGCCGTATATAACAATACAACGCTTTGCTATTATGTTCCACAAACATTTTCAGCGTCTGATGTTGCTGCTGATGTTGCTGGTGGAGGCGAATGAATAGGAGCATGTATTCGTGTGTATGTTGATGGTGCGCCGTTAAAAGTCATCGGAAATTGAAATATTTCACACTTCATCGCACTTTTTTTACATTTTGAAAATGAGCAGTAGAAATACATAAACTTTATTTGCAATAGCAACATATAAATGATAAAAAAAAATCAAGCATGTATTGTTGCACTGCATTACATTTCATTGCCAACCCTGTTTCACCGAAACAATTTACGCTTACAAAATTGTTTTCATAGCTGATAAGTTACAATAGTAATGGATTCTCTAATTCAAAAGACACGAATAGAGTAGGACTTACTTGCAGCTAAGTATATTGCAGCTGTAGGGTTATTCCAATCACGCTCATTTATTCCTCATCGATAATTTTTTGCTTATTTGATTTAAGCTTAAAGTGAAGCCTAATAACATATGTTGAGCCATTATTTGAAAACACGTTAAGTAATAATGAAATGTTATTGAAGAGCATTCAGAGGTGGACAATAAGCTTGGCAAAGCAAATTAAGCTTGCATTTAGCACCACTCGGTGTACTTCAAGGGTTCTACTATGCGGAACCGTCTATCTTCTTCTTCTAATTTTCTTTTAATAGCACAACTGAATCCGAACGGCGAAATGAAAGGCTTTTCATAGGCAACTTTTACCCTTGTAGGTTTGCTATTGCCTGCCAGAAGGTGGTGCTATTTAAAATTTATTTTGTCTACTTTTTTATGTTGCCTGTGCCAAGATTCGAACCCCGGAAACTATGTAACAATCAAACTTACTACCACTACGATGCAACGACCACTAATTATGCCGAATCCGAACTGTCTTTATTTATCTTTATTTATATTACCTTGTAGTTTATGTGCTTATAAGTATATGCTTTTCTTTCATAGGCACACCGATCCAACTCTACATTTTCCATGAAAATTATGTATATATTGGATGGTTATAATCAAGATGCTAAAGGGGTTCAGATGAGAAAGAAATGCCTTTCGAGATTTCACTTGTGATCTGCTGTTTTCAGACGTGTTTTCTATCAGCATTGGCATATCCAGAAGGGTGACGGCTATAGGGTTTCTGCTCCTTTTAAAAATGCGATTACTTAATACTTTTCGATAGATACCTATATCTTGCAGTCTGATATTTTGTCTCGGTTTAAGTTTTGTTCAGAATTTGAGTAAATTTTTGGTCCTTTGTTTCGTATGATGAGGTCTAACTCATGGCTTCAATTTGGATCTGAGTATCGATATAGTTTGAATATTACTTAGTATGACTTCCGTCGAATTTAGGCTTGATTTGTGGTCACATCTTATTTTGAATTTCGTATGATTTGGTTTCTTATTTTTGTTTGGCTCCCTCTCTAACCCAAATCATTTTCATATTATTCATAATTATTATAAAATAACGTCGTCTGTCACTTGCAATCAATAAATTCAGCATTTTATGTTGGATGTATTTAATTAACTTTTACGCACATTATGAAACAAATTTTCAAGTTTATGAGACTAAAATTTACAATCGCATAATTTAAAGATATAAATTTCAAAATAAAAAAGGTCAATTAGACTTGCCATAATTTCACGCTCTACATATTACGTATATTTTCCATGTGAACGTGTATTTTTATGTGTATGCTATTTATTAGTTGCTGCAACTAATTGCGTTAGCTGCAGTAGAAGCAAATTATTTCAGCAACAAATAAAAACAAATAAAAAATTGCCATAAATTAATTTTTATGGCCGCAGTGCAAAGTGGTGAAACTTTCAGCGCAAAGAAGCTAACTGCACAGCTGCCATGGAGCAAACTGACAATTTACCTATTGGTCAAAACAATATAAATGCAAATAAGGCTCAAACACAGTTAAATGGTTCGCGTTCTCGACGTAAAGAGCGGAGAGGAATGAGCGCACATCAGTCGCATTAGAGTTTTACGTCTGCTACTAGCTGCAAGGTAAGGTATGTAAGTAAAAGTGTCGTAAACGGAATAAATAAATAAAATAATGCAATTTGCCTTTTGGTGCTGTTGTAGGTAACTAAACTTAACTATATTTTTTTATTATAAAAATTAAATTTAGGTCTTCTAGGTTTTTAAGAGTCACACCAGTACTTCGCCTGACCGCGTGCACACCATGACTCTTGATTTTGCGTGAAAAGAGAAGCAAATGCATGAAAAGCCACTACTGCCTCATCCATCTACTTATTTACTTTCTTTCATTTAAAACTAACCGCCCTCGACCCGCCCCCACCTCCGCCCTCACTATTCCTCTACGCCCATTTTGCCATGACGTTCTCGTTAATGCATTTTCTTCTATGCATTTATTTCGTACTACCTTCAATGTGTAAATTTGCCTCTTCTTGAAATCCTCTCCTTCACACTTTGGATTGCAGCAAAACTTCGTCCGGAGTTGCTACTCTGTTGGTGCCTGTTCTCCCAATTTCACTACGGTTTGCTGATGATTTTTTCACCTGTTGCCAATGCCATTTTTTCTTCACTTTCTTTCTTTCTTTTTGTTTGCAACTTTTGTGCTCATCCGATAATTTTTTATTTTATTTTTTCATTAACTCCTACTGATGCACCACCACCCGCTGCTCGCCTCTTGAAACATGGATCTCCAAAATGTTCTGCAGCTCATTTATCATTAAGTTTATGGTTTTTTGTTTGTTCCACCTGCTAGTTCGGCTGCCACTGAGTGTATAACAAAATTTGGCAAATGAATTTTTATTGTCAACTGCAAATAGTTAACCGGATTTTTTCGCAAAAAAGTGGTATACAGTAAACCCAGATTAAGTAAGTAGCTGAAGATCTCAAGCTTTTTAGTTACCTACTGATGCAGGGATATTTCTATAGATATATGCAGAAAAAAGTAGCAAATTGCAACACTTAACAGAGAGAGATAAGCCTTTTCCAAAAATATGAAAGGGAAGTAGTTGGTTTATATCCTATATATGTATGTCCACGGAAATAATCACCGTTTATTGTAAATACCGATGGTTAAAAAAAAAACATTAAATCCTTTCAGGAAATTGATGCACTTAATAAAATCTCTATAAGCTCTACACAGATGAATCAGTTCGTAATTCATTGAAACATTTAGATCTCTAAACAAAGTCCAGTAGTATCACCGCTATACCAACGCGTGCATTCACTTCGCCCAGCATTGCTGTCCGCCACTGGTAATCTCCTTTGATGACATACTACATATTACTTCATTTTTTGCTTTGGCTTCATAAACGTAAGCTCTAACGCATTTTGTTACGATAGAAAAAAAAATTGTATATGTCGATACCACACGATCTACAATATTTGAATACATCATAAATTAAGACCGGGGTGTGAGTGATCGGGGTTCAAATCTCGGCACTCACAAAATCAAAAAGGAGAAAAAACAATATTTCTACACGGCACTACCTCTTGTCAGGCAATGGCAAACTTAAAAGAGCTAAAATTGCCTATGAAAAGCTTCTTACTTCGGCATAAAACTGTAGAACCCTTCCATTGATGCACAAATATAACACGCACAACATGAGTGGATGAGAAAAACTCGGCCTAGGCCCTCCATGGGCTGTTGTGCTATTAAAAGAAAGAATAAGTTTTATAGTTGCTTCAGTGTACCTATATAGGGGCCCGTGCGTCATGGCTTCCAAAAGCAAAAATTGAGAATTTCCAAAAAATATGTAACTAAGTTCTGTAGGAATTTGGCCATTTTAAATATATGTTTTTTTTTTAAAGTTTGGTCAGCTGTAGATTGTGACAAATATATGAGGACCTGTGAGGTTATTATTTTTATATCAAATTCGTTACTTTATTTAGATGAATTTTCCATTTTATTTAAAAATTAACTTCAAAACAAGCATCTCTTTTTACCTGACCTCTTAACAAGGTGAGACCTAATAATTGTGTTAGGTCTCACCTTGTGTTATATATGGTAGTTGACTTTCTAGGCTATACTCAGATGTTTTTTTTTTTTTGCATCAAAAAGGTATTCGGTTTCAAATATTGTCATTATGGAATTTTTTGCAACATTAACGGCAATCACAAAATTTTTGTATTAGTCATTTTTCAAATGCTGCAACTTGTTCTCTTCTTCTTTTTGCTGCAAATGCCAACTCAATTTGGCACTTTGTGGAAAAATGACACTGCGGTAGCTTTGGACAGTTTAATGCGACCAACACTTTCAGCGACGCATTGCGGAAGTATGTATTTCTGATGTTGTTGTTGTTGGTTCTGTTGGCATGATACCTTTACTTTGTTACTTTGGCCATTGAATGCTTATGACACATTTATTTTTCACGTTTTACTTTTTAGTTTTTCTTTGTTTTTTTTTTAACCTGGTCACCTTTTTCAATTTGAAATTTGCTGCATCTACATGCATTGACTTTCTTAGGCAGCAATTTCTTTTAACTTTACTTTTAAAACTGCTATGACATTACGCAAAAGAGTTAAGGCGGTCGCTGCTGGTGCAATTCTTACATGCAATTTCTTTTCTTATGTGCAACTTGCAGCAGCAAGAAAATAAATATTGTTTTATATTGGTACATATCTAAGTATTTAAAAAATTTAAAAAATTTGAAAATTTTTTTAAACAAGGGAGAAAGAACCCTTAAATTGCAGGTAAAAAAAGTAAAAACTACAAAAGTAAAAACTAACTAAGAAAGGCTTTTTCCCGTTCGTGTTCTAAAATCTCGACCCTTCATGCACTGTAGTGTCACTAAAGAAGATATCGCACTGGAACTACAGTTGCTATAAATAAAATGTATGTTAATGTTTATTCCACCTAGCATTAGATATAAGTAGGGAAATACAAGAAGTTCGGCATCGTCCTTTAGCACCCTAGGGTTCGAAGTATACAAGAAAGACTAACAAAGTATTATTCAAACTGTTGGTTGGAGTTTACTTAGAGCTATCTAGAGAGGAAGGGGTTTCAAGAGCTGCGTTGTGTTCCCCACTCGTTCTTAGTACTGTATAACTAGCAGCGATAATTGTATGGGAAAGAACTACTAAAACTATAGACATAAAGCGTATAATTAAGGCTTGTCAATGGTTTCTATAACAGCCATACTGTTAATAGTGAATAATGAAAGAAGAAGAACAGTGTGGCAAAAAGCAAAACGTAACTTTGTCACAATGTCCGCTGAAGAAAATTGGTGAGGTGGTTAATTCTCAAAACTTATTATATTTGTACCCATTGGAAATGAATAAGAATTATAAGAATTACACTCTTGGCATGCAATGGCAAAACCGCCAAATGATAACGAATTGCCTAACCGTTCGGAATCGCCGTTAAACTGTAAGTGCAACCACATGGTATCACAATAGGTCATTCTGGCATAAGCCTGTATCTGGACAGCCGCCAAAAACGAATAAATCGCTGCTAATACGTACGAGTATATTACATAAGAATTAATTTATTTTCTTAAGTAACGACAACTTATAAAACCTCCAAAACTTCTACAACTTCTGAATTCACTACTACTTAATACACTTTGCTATGAATTTCTGGTCGAAAGCTCTGAGTTTTTCTAGTTAAAAATTATGTTACGAAGAAAATGAAAACAAAATACTTATAAAAATAAAAACTTCAAGCAAATGAACTTATTCGTTACAAGCTAAATTAAAAGTAAATACAAGAACAAATACATATTTAACACGGTAAAATAAACAGTTAAAGCGAAAGAGAGATCGACGTGGATTAATTTCAGAGTACATAAATATTTATAACTAGCTTCCTTAGTCCACTGCAGCTCCTTTCAATGGCGGCCGATGCGCTCGAACAACAAGTAACGCATTTGCTCGAGAAAAGAGGCCGTTTTCAAACAATTTTCCTGATCTTATTGTGCATCAATAGCCTTATAACTGGTATTAATCATACCGTCACCACGTTTCATTCATATTTGCCCAAATATCATTGCAAAGTATGTACATACAATATATATACTTATTTATGATTAACGTTAATTATTCTGATTGTCTTTTATACCTTAGGGTAATGCGAGCCAAAAATGTGATTGCTCCGATGGATATTTTTTTGATCTAGATGATGATAAATCATTAAGCACTGAGGTGAGTTTCGAAATTGCTGCTACCCTACAAAACCCACTACCCACTACCCACTTCCTATCCCATCCATCGACCAGAGTCTGTCATAAGATTTAAATTTGAATTCTATTTGATTTTCGTCTACACAGTTTGAGTTGGTTTGCAAAAATTTCTGGATGGGACCAGTGGTAAACACCTGTTACTTTATTGGCGTTACATTCGGCGCACTATTTTGCAGTTCGCTCAGCGATTTATTTGGCAGACGTACTGTGATTCTCGTTTGTCTCTATGCACAGGGATTATTTCAGTTGGCTCAATATTTCTCCCCAACTTTGGCCGCATTTATTGTGCTTCGTGCAATACAGGGCTTCTTCGTGCAGGGGATGCAATCAGCCTCCTATACAATGATGATGGAAACGAGTCCATCACATTTGCGTACTATTTTTGCAGTATATTGGGAAAATAATTGGGTTGTTGGATTATTGATATTGGCTGTGTTGTCATATTTTATACGAGATTGGCGTAAACTAACATTGGCGTTGACTGCACCAACGATTGTCAGTTTATCGTATACATGGTAAGATTAATCAATAATAAATAAAATAAATTTATCGATTCTTCTCCCTCTCTTGATGTTCCTAGGTTCTTTCCAGAATCTCTACCATGGCTAAGGTCTAAGGGGAAACGCATTAGAGCAGTTAAAACGCTATGCCGCATTGCTAAATGCGATAAAAGAACCGAAATTACAGATCAATGTGAAGCATTGGGTAAAAGTGCAAAACAGGAACAAGAACAGCTGGAGAACAATAAAGCTGACGGCACTGAGGGGAAAGTTAAAGCTAGTGTAATATTTTCACATCCCATACTCCGCAAGCATTTATTAGCATTGATGATGGTGTGGTAAGTGGTAAGAACCGAACCGAAACGAAAGAAAATATAATACAAATAGATCCGGTCGGAGTAAATTATCTCTCCGAGGATTTGATTGACAGTAACCATCATTCTACACCATTGACAAAATATGATTTTTTTATTTTTATTTTTTTTTTGGAATTCTACGTGTCCCAACGGACCCGACCAACTTACCCTTGCAGCCACACGGAGGGCGCATCCGCATAGCGCACAGATCGATGCCCGAAACAGACACAATTGAACGGAATGTTCTGTAAGACGCGACACGTGGAAGGGTGAAGTAACTATCTCAATGGTTTTCAAACAGCAACTACTGATTATATAATCATCAGCTTGTAATTCAATTAAAAATCCCCAAATAATATTTTTATTGTTAAATTTAGAATAAGATTAGACAGATTAGGTCGATTTTGTTGAAATTTAAAGGAATGACAGTGTAAATTATTGAGAATATTGTGGCGGCTTTTTTTCTATTATGTAAATTATCAATCGAAGTGGAAGGTGTGATGTCATCGATGTACGATATCTCGGAGAGTTTTTCAACCGATCATGATGAAATTATTAATCCTCTAACTTCTCAGTCCGCCTCTAGCCGGCCTGTCGCTAAATTTTTTCTCGTTTCATATTAGTAATTCAATAGCATTATAATGGATATTTTGGTATGTTTTATTGCATATTCTTTGGTGTTTTGTTTGTTATTAGCCATGTCGCTATGTCAGAGAAGGAAATAAACACATTGATGAAAGCAATTGATTCCGAAAATGACACTGGCAGCGATAAAGATTTCGATAATGACGATGATGTTGTAGACCCAAATTACTCAGTCGAAAATGTTGACAATTTGATAGATGAGTGCCTGAATTCGACTGCAAGCCTGAGTCTAAGCGATATCAATGTCAGCGAACCTACACCAAAGAAGTCGTACATTCCAACCGATTGGTATTCATTTATCGACAGATCTGGAAAAGAGATGTATAAACTACCGGCATGGGCGTCAGAAAAACAAGCATACTTCACTAAATGCAATCCTAACCTCTGCAATTCGATCGCAATATCTTGTTTTCTTACTTTTCATATTCGTCAATTACTTCTTCTATCTATATCTATCAATCTTATATATATCATTAATAGTCGTTTAATAAAAATATTTTTCTATTCACTGTATCTGTATTTTTTTTTTAGAGCGATCGACCCAGGTCCGGTGAAAGGCGGAATGCATTTATTTAACTGCACAGGCTAGAAACCGCACCTAATTGTAATTCTGAACCGACATATATTATTTTTTACGCTACTTTACTTTAAATTTATAAGTTGAATAAAAAATTGTGGAGATGGAGGATTAAGTAAAGCATGCTTTAATAGATATTTTGTTTTGGTTTGATTTCAGGTTTGGTGTCTCTTCATCCTATTATGGCATTCTATTTTACCTACCGAATTTGGCTGGTCAAAGGCATTTAAATTTCGGCTTGGGTGCATTAGTAGAAAGCGTTGGATTCACTTTGGCCTATCCAATATTTCAATACTTGGGGCGTCGAAAACCAATGGTTATTTTACAGTATACGAACACGGTTCTAATTTTTTTCATCGCAGTATTGACGACATTACCCGAGAAATGGAATGCATATTGTAATACTATAAGTTCAAATGCTAGTTGGCCTCTTTTGCAAGTACATATGTATATAATGTTTTCCTTCCTCACAGTTGTGATAATTCCTATCACTTTAATTGCCAAAGGAGTTGCCGTGTGCTGTTTTGCTGGCTCTTTCATCCTCGGCACCGAATTAATGCCAACTATTTGTCGTGGCATGGGCTTTGGATTTTTTGGCTGTGCAGCTCGTGTGGGTTCGTTATTGGCCCCACTAATTATGTCTTTGGTAAGAAATTGTACTCAATGAGAAATTGTCGCGAATGGCACAGATTTTCGAGTGGCCGAGTTGATCTAGAACAAATGCTCATGTTAGCCAAATGCTCACACTAAAGCCAAACAAGTTTTAAGTTCTTTAATGCGAATACGGTTGATGTTCCTGCCAAAAGCAGTTCAGTTGTTGCCGTTCTCATTGGCATTTTCCTGCCATCAAAATGATCGAAAACAAAAGGTGAAAATCGAAAATCTCGGCAATTTCCATTTTTAAATCTATCACAATTTATTTGTTTAAAATTAAATGTTAAATATTTTGTATTTATAGGTCTCAATAATGCCTGATTTTTTCCCTCTAGCAATATTATTCACTGTTCTTGCGATTTCGGCAACAATTACATTATTACTGCCAGAGACAGTGAATTTAGTTTTACCAAATACTATTGCCGAAGCGGAAGCAGCATGGGGAAAGAAGGAATAATGTTAGCGAGTGATGGGGTGTGAATATATTTTGAAAACAAAAATCTAAGTATGTAAAACAAAGACTTGTAAATGTGAAATGAAGCAAATTTGTTGTACTTAATTAAATCTACCAGTATATATTTTCATTATTATTATTGTGGGTTGACAAGTACTTACTTTAAGCTGATTTAGGTTAATTACTTCTATGACATACGAAATTCAATCTGAAATAGAAAAACAATAGCAGTGCGCTATGCTATATCACTGGCCACTGTTGGATTGAAAAGTTTGGTTGACAGCTCTTACATTATGTAGGTTTGATTGTAAACTTTGCCTCGGGCATGTATGTAGGTATGGAGATAGGAAAAGGAAAATCGATAGCACTTCAATCTCAACTGGACAACTTCTGAAGAAGCTAGCTTATTTGGAATCTTGCCATAATTTTAGATACAATTTTTTTAGAAAACAGAATTTTAGATAATATAGATTAATTATTTTTAAAGTTGACTGGGAAAAAATTTTTGTTTTTTTTTGTTTTGCAAATTATAATATTACAAAATGCATTGTACTGCCCATCTAAGTAATTAAGTATGTAGGTAATGAGGAGCAGAGTATCTTAGTTCAGGATTAGTGCCACCATAACCACAGCTAGAAAACGTGGCCTTACTCGTTGATGCTAGTGTTTGCCATTACAAATTTCTGAACAAAAAGTATGATAACTCGATGCTAAATTTGATGCATGATTAAGGAAGAGATAAACTTAACCGTTGTGTGTAGTGAAATGAATATACCGGGAAATGAATATTTAAAAAGCCGGCATAAAGGGATTGCAAAAATGATTTCTTTCTCTACGTTAGTACTACGCTCGATTATGTCAGTTCATCTCAAGTGTGTTTTGCGGTTTTACAGTGAATAAAAAAATCGAACAAAGAATTTGTTTCAATGGAATTCTGTGTGCCGAATCCCTGGTCGCTGTGGCGTAGTGGTAGTGCGTTGAACTGTCCGGAGTTCGATTCTAGGCACAGGCAAAATCAAAAAGTTAAAAAAAAACAATTTTTCTACACGGCACCACCTTTTGGCAGGCAATGGCAAACCTACAAGGGTAAAAATTGTCTATGAAAAGCTTTTCACTTCGCCATTCGGATTCGGCATAAAACTGTAGGTCCCTTCCATTCATGTACAAAAATAACACACACGACATGAGCCGTGTGAGTCGACATAAGTCGTGTGTGTTATTTTTGGAGGCCTAGGCCCTCCATGGGCTGTTGTGGCATTAAAAGAAAGAAGAATCCCTGAAAATGTTACAAAAGTCTTACAGTGAATCGACTTTATCAAAAACATTTGCATATGAGTGGTACAGTGCATTCAAAAGCGGTTGAGATGTGGTGGCCAAAGTCGATCAAAAGTCAAGGTAATGTTGACTGATTGATTTCTTTGATTATCGTGTTGCACTCGGAATTCTTCCCAGAAGGTCAGACCGTAAATAAAGAATATTATTTGGGCGTTATGCGTCATTTGAGAAAGCAAATTCGTCGAAAAACTTTAAGTTTGTGAAAAGAAAACTCGTGGATCTTGCACCACGACAATTCACAATCTCACAATACTATCATTGTGATCGAATTTTTGGCGTAAAACTCAACAATAATCAACCACCGTATTCACCTGATATGGGTCCGGCTGACTTGTTTCTCTTTCCGAAACTTAAATTACCACTAAAATTTTAAATTTCATTGACAGAATGTATATTTGATTTTTTACATTGATAACACATGGGTCTAGCCAGGTTCACCTACAAATTCATACCAGTTACTATACGAAATTATTAAACTACTAGGTATACCTCATACCAATCAATATCAATATGTTTGTGTGTGTACATATTTAATAAAATATATAAATTTATTATAATGAGATCATATATAAAGTAAAGATCCAACTAAGTGAATGTACTATCAATAGTGACAGTTATAAACTTTTTTTTCCAATCAGATGCTCTAAATGTACGAGTACCTCTGTGCACTTAGAGTCCTCGAAACGTATGATTAGTGATAAAGTTAGGAAACGGTGGTCTGACATTGTGGCTGTAAAAATAAGAATATTCATATGTATGTTGCATGCTGTTGTCGCTTACACCAGCAGAAATAAGGATAACAATGTACGCATTCAAATCTTCTCTCTTGATTGCGTTTTTTTTTCTTTGGATTGCGTTCCATTGATTTATGGTAATCATTCGCATTAGCATTTTTCTTTCAGTATGTATATGAGTATTCTGAGGAGTTGATATATCATTTTCCATAAAATAGTAAAAACCATACCGAAAAAGAGTCATCTAAAGTTTTTCCGAGTTAATTTTACTCTTTTTTCGATTTACTGTTTATTACTGTTCGTTCAACCTTTTTTATAGTAAAGTCAGAAAAAGGTAAGTACACGTAAAAATAAATAGATTCTTGTTTGGACTTGCAAGCTAAATCTGAATCATCAAAAGGTTAGTATTAATCGTCATAATTGTATCACTTTTTCGAAGTATTCTAAAAAAATCAAGATTAAAGGATATTTACAACAACTCTTGGAGGCATTTTAATTCAACTTTTTAAGGAATTAGAATGACTCTTCAATAAACAACAAATTAAAAAACGAGTATTTGAAGTATTTTGGAAAAGCTTTTTTCTACTACTATTTGCTGTTTTGAGTGAAAACTATGACTGAATGATGATAGACGGAAATGAGTAAAATTTTTCTCTCTTCTTTTTTGAGTGTGTAATGAAGACGATTTTGGGTGGAAAGAACTTTTCGAGTACTTCAATCGGAAATCAAACCCCTTCAAGAGAACCTCAAGTTAATACTAAGTATAAGGTTGTTTCATGGTGACGATTTGGTACTCCACTGTGTACCACCTTTTCCTATCAAGTTTACAGTATGCACAAAGTGAATTTTAGGTGTGTTAACTGACTACAATATTTCTACAGCTGGCAGTATTTGAAATGTGGACTGAACTTATCATTCATACTCACCTTGTACCTTAAATATAATTTCTTGATTACTATCTGATGGATCTGTTATATGTACTTACTTACTTACTTTAAATGGCACAACAGCCCATTGAGGGCCTAGGCCGAGCTTTTCGCTTTTATGTACTTACATTCGGTAAATAATCTTCGAATATGTTTGGTAAATCATATCCATCTCATCAATTCCATTCTTTAATCCTTTGATTTTATCAAAAAAATATTTATTTGACAGAAATTAAGATTAGGTAGTAACACGATTTAACACCACTTCGGAAATCAATAAATTATCTTTTTTTGTAAACTAATATTTAAATACTTTTGAAATCTAAATAATAGTATATGAGAATCTCAAAACTATGCTTCTCTTACTACAATGCTACAATGAAGAATGTCGGTAAGCGGTGATTGCTACATTTGAAAATATGCAATTATTTCAATTCAAAATGAAAAAAAAGTAAGGATATCTAAATTTGCCACAAAATACGTACATAAAAGAAATACTTTAGAAGTAAACAGCAAGAAAGGATCAAAAATGTATGAGGGCTGATTTATAATTGTATTATTTTAACAAATGTGTTTTGATAAAACTTTTCAAAAAAATATATTTAAGTATATGTATATGATGACGATAGCAAAAAGGCAACTAGATAATAGTTCAAATAAAACCGTAAAGGGCCTGGCCACGCCATTGTGTACCTATATACATAACGGTTAAAACATTCAAATTTTAAGAATTCTTAAGAATGCAGTTGAATTATCTCCTTCAAGGTGCTGCATTATGTAAAAAGTGTGTAAACTAACTCTCATACAAAGACAAACACGGCAATCTACGAATATATGCCAGTCAAACAACTCAATTATTTGTATAAATATGTACAAATTGCTAAAGCCAAAACAATGACTGCACACAACACAGCACTCAACTCCCAAAAATATGCAACAAATACAAAATACAAAAGAAATTACACTCAAAATTAAGAAATGTGTACACAAAGTGGTCGCTGTGGCGTAGTGGTAGTGCGTTGGACTGCTACGCAGAGTGTCCGGGGTTCGAATCTCGGCACAGGCAAAAACAAAAAAAAAAGTAGAAAAAATAATTTTTCTACACGGCACCACCTCTTGTCAGGCAATGGCAAACCTACAAGAGTAAAAATTGCTATGAAAAGCTTTTCCTTCGCCGTTCGGATTCGGCTTTAAACTGTAGGTCCCTTCCATTCATGTACAAATATAACACGCACAACATGAGTGGATGCGAAAAGCTCGGCCTAGGCCCTCCATGGGCTGTTGTGCCATCAAAAGTAAAGTACACAAAATTTACTACACTTGAACCGCTTTTAAATCAGGTCCTGAAAAAATCGTGCCAATAAAAAAAGTTTAAAAAAAAAAATGCACTTTATAGAAAAAACTTGTAATGTGTTCCAAGTAAAGAAAAATTATATTTTTTATATTTTTTATTTTTTTTTTCAGTAACAACTAAATTAAACAAATAACTATTCACAATCGTGTAAAACTGTATTTGATGATTCCTCATTTCTCTTTTATTTCGAAAAATTTATTACAAACAATTTTTGAATTTTCAAAATCGGGTAAAATATTAAAACCGTGTCAAAATTGAGAGATTAATAAGTATCCGCGCATTGTATTCATTGGGAGATAATGCCAAATGATTAAGTATCTGTTTAAAAAAATAAAACCATGCAAAACGAGGATCAAGTGTATTTACTAATGCATACAAAATATGTAATACAAATTTCAACACAAACAATAAATGCGTAAAAAACAAATTGAAATGTACAGTTGAAAGTGGAAAAATGAATTAAAGAAGCAACTGAAAACAATTGAAACAGTAAAGAAAGAAATAACCATGTTAAAAACAAAAATAATGCTAATAAAATTGCTAGTACTTGCTAAGAATATTACTACCAGAATGATGTGCATATCTACATACTATGTACATATGAAGTACCCAGTAGAAAATAGTTACTATTCCAGACCAAACATATCACGAAGACTAGGTAATGTCAGCCAAATGTATACGAGTGCCGAGTCAATTAGGCTAGCTCGTAAATACAACCAAGCTTTGTCACCACTGACTTGATTTCTAAGTACTTTAATAATATCTAGTGTGTCACACACATCATATCTAGTTTGTTCTTCAATTATGTGTGCTCGGAATCAATTTAGTGTATCATGTGATAAACCTATTTGTGATATCTCATATCTAAAGGAATCTTAAAAAGTATATGGTAGGAGTTAGTAGTTTTTATGGAAAATCTTGAAATATTGAATGTGTTAACACCACGACCAAGTCCCGTCAAACTTTCCTAACTTCTGGTATACTTTTACAATAAATAAATAAAGTTTTATATTAAGAATTTGGTCCTAAATTACTAGTATATTATAGTAAGGTTTGGTACTACCAATGCAACACACAAAACTGAATCAACAGAATGATAAAATTTAATGTATTTTATTTTATATAACTTTTTAACATGCGAACGAGATCCACAATTTCTTCAAGGGACATATAGCATCCCCATCTGAATTTTTTGCCTTTGCTGAAATAAAAACCTCATAAAAGCTTC
This sequence comes from Palloptera scutellata, assembly GCA_958295655.1. Classification (NCBI taxonomy): domain Eukaryota; kingdom Metazoa; phylum Arthropoda; class Insecta; order Diptera; family Pallopteridae; genus Palloptera; species Palloptera scutellata. Next base: position 112,434,806 of record OY282449.1, on the reverse strand, counting down.
ATTTTCTTGCAGACAACTAACAGACAAAACGTTTCTTACATAATTACTATAATCCATTGACGGATGTGATATCCAACTGGGTATTCATATGTACAAACATAAGTACATATTTACATACTATATGCATAATCTTTTCTTCTATAGCTGTTCTGTTGTTGTTATTGCTCTTTTGTTTGAGTAAATTGAATTTCATGTTACGTTATTGTGCGAATATTATGCAGACAGAGAAGGATTCTTTAATTTCACAATACATGTAGAAATATGTGTTTATAGATCGAAAGGCGTGAGTTAAGTGTGTGATTTTATGGCTTGCCAGTAAATATATACAGCTTGCAAATTGGTTGTTATGGATCATTTGTTCAGTATGAACTTAAAGCAGTCCGGACCAGAACTTTAGTCCATTGAACTAACTCTTTAAATGTAAGTATAACAATATCTATACATTTCATTTTTGGCTTTTCTTTCACTACTTTCTATGGAACCAATTTACCAACTTCAATAGCTGTGCTTGTGGTAATGCTAAAAAGTGCGCTGCATGCTAGGAGAGTAACAGCCGATGCACTAAATCTTCAAAAATTAGAAATGTTCTTTTGTAAAGAATTATTTGACACATACTTCAGCTTTGTCTGTGAAGATAATCAAACGTAAAGTTGATAAGTTGTTTTTCTACTTTCATTTTTTTTTTGATAGGCTTTATCTAGGCTACGAGATATTGTGCTAAATAGATTTTTAAATTTTTTTTCTATTTATTTTCTTAGACTAGTTATGCCCAATATGCAGCCATGTTTTGTATTTCAATATCGAGGACAATATCAAATGCAGTAATTTGCATTACACTGTTGCGATTTCTATTTAACTCGAAAGTCAAATTCAGAATATAGTATGGCTGATAAATTATATTTTATTTAAATTTTTAATTAACTTTACAAACCATTTTTTTTCAATTGTAATAAAAAAAAATGACCTGCATATTTTACTTAAATTTTTATTGTTTATAAAAAGTGTTTTCAGTTTTATCGAGTTTTTAAATTTTGAGTGCTGCTTTCTACATAAGGTACATACAATGTACCGATAAATGCTCATTTAAGAAGCTCGCTTAAGGGGAATGTAGAATTCTGATCTGTCATTTAGTTTCTTTACAGTGGTCGATTTTGTTGACTTATCTTACTTTACTTACTTTTAATCGCTGTTGTTGTTATTGCTCTTTTGTTTTAGTAAATTGAATTTCATGTTATGTTATTGTGCGAATATTATGCAGACAGACAAGGATTCTTTTATTTCACAATACATGTAGAAATATGTGTTTATAAATCGAAAGGCGTGAGTTACTTACTTACTTTACTTTTAATGGCACAACAGCCCATGGAGGGCCTAGGTCGAGCTTTTCGCATCCACTCATGTTGTGCGTGTTATATTTGTACGTGAATGGAAGGGACCTACAGTTTAATGCCGAATCCGAACGGCGAAGTGAAAAGCTTTTCAATAGCAAGTTTTACTCTTGTAGGTTTGCCATTGCTTGTCAAGAGGTGGTGTCGTGTAGAAAAATGATTTTTTAACTTTTTGATTTTGCCTGTGCCGAGATTCGAACCTCGGACACTCTGCATAGCATTTCAACGCACTACCACTACACTTTTTTGCGATTTTTACAATGAATAAAAATATCTAACAAAGAATTTGTCTCAAATTTTTAATTGCAAATGGTATTTCAAGTGCCGAATCCCTGAAAATGCTACAGAAGGCTTACGTAGAATCGACTTTATCAAAAACACGTGCATATGAGATGTGGTGGAAGATTTGCCTCGCTCTGGTCGGTAATATTGACTGTTTTCTTTGATTATCGCAGTGTTGTGCCCTCTGAATTCTTGGCAGAAGGTCAGACGGTAAAATAAAGAATATTATCTGGGCGTTATGCGGCGCTTGAGAGAACAAATTCGTCGAAAAATGCCAAGTTTGTGGAAAGAAAACTAATGAATTTTGCATGTTAACGCATGTGAACGAAGTTCTGGCCAAAAACTCAACATATAACATCGAACAACCTGATATAGCTCTGGCTTTTTTTCTTTCCAAAACTCAAATTACCACTTCGAGGTAACGGTTTTCAGTTGATAGAGACATAAAAGAGAATTTGCGCCTACTTTGAATGCGATAGATTTGAAAAGAAAAATAAATATTTTGTGTTTTATTTACAAATTCCCGATAATTTTTTGTATATTGAATTTTAGTGATTGGGACTGCCTCCGAAGTATAGTTGTTGTCTCTTAAATCGCTCGTAACAATTTACAGTTGCTTTCCGATGAACACTTCTTCACACCGACTTACAGCTGCAATTTATAAGTTGGTAAGAAAGGAGAACGATTTTGGGACATGCCCTGTTTACACTGTGTTTAAACATGTATGTATGTATCGGATTCGAATAATACCATAACGTAACAACAACAATAAAAATATCCTTTCAGCCTCATACTTTAGGTCCATAACAAAAAAATTTTAACTTTTCTACACAATTTGTAAAATTTAGAACGAGAGCAGAATTATGCAATTAAACGACTTTATAACTGGCAGCCAACAACGGTAGCAACAGTTACTGCGTAAATTCGCCCATGTACCTACATTTTGTATGCATATTTTTGTTGCAATAAAACCAAAGAGGTGGCCCTCAACTTCTCATTCTAAGCTTTTAATGCGTAGACAAATTTTACATACACATACACGGAAGCGCATATATGTGCAACACGAGCATGGCATATCATGTTGCATACATATGTGTGTACTACTTCAACTACATAACACAACCCAACGAGTTGTATCTTCCAATACCAGATGGATCCATGTAACGACCACCGACCGGAGGTTGATGGGATTTTCTAATTAAAGCGGTTGTTTGCTGTTGTTGTTGTGCTGTGGCAAAGAAGTAAATTATCGCCATAATGGAAAAGGAAACAACAACAAAAAAAAACAATATCAACAACAACAACATCAGGGGTTTTATGTGTGTGTGCGTGTATATTGAAATTTCCGGTTTTTTCTGCTCATTTTGTGCATATAAATTTATAAGCTTCAATTAAATTGTTATAAAATTAATGAAACTGGGTAGCAAGAAATTAAGTTCAATCAAGGTGAAATGGTACATACTCTCTTACTTAGGGGCGTAACAAGAACTGATTCAAGGAAATTTAAAAACATAAAAACATTTTGGTAGTTTATTGGAATTACCTAAAATAAAAAAAAGCCTAGAGTTAAAGGCTTTTATAAAGATTACATAAACAATCTAAGAATTCTAAGAATTTTATAAACGTCGCAGTTAATTGGTCTTTTGAGAAATATTAGAATATATTCTTATAAAAACGAAAGAAATTAATTACTTTACTTACTTTTAATGGCAAATTAATTAGTAAAATCAAAATATCATAAGCTAAGTAGTTACAGCAACAACAACTGCTTAATAAGCATGGTGGCAATAGGCACCGGGTAACAATAACAACAACAACAACAGCTTTACCACTTTCGCTTGCTCTTACTTTTCAATAAACTTGCTGTAAATTTTGCAATGTAAAATAAAGTTAAAAAGAAAGTTCTACTATAAAAACTTTTTACTAACTAAATATAAAGGCAAAAAAGGAAGGAAACTAATAAAATTCGTATTCAAAACTTTTTTAAGGTTAGAGGCTTTGAATCCTACAAATGAAGGGCGGAGAAGGGCTGAAGTTGAACGCGAAAGCACCGAGAAGCACAACACGCATACATTAAAAACTATCAATGATTGAACAAAACTAAAGAAAGAAATGGAAATTTTTCATACAATATTTACAAATTATTCCAAAAGTAAAAAAGGCCAGCTAGTTTTGAAATTATGAAGCGTAACAAATTGCTAAAAGTTGCTAGTTTTATTTATTTCTCAAGGAAGTGTAGAAAATAAGTTTATACAATAGTAAAAGGATGGCAAAGAATAGTAATATATTGACTTTTTATATATAAGTATGTACATATTTACGTACGATTATTTATGTATGCACTCATACAGATATACGAATATACAGGGTGCGGTAGGTATTTGACGACATTCACATATCTGCCTGCCATGTCTCTTTAGCAAAATGTTTTCATCTTTTTTTCTTTTCAGATCATAAATGAAGGCCAAAAAGCAGACATACACAAATTAAAATTCACGCTGTTTTCGTCGCTGTACAGCTATTTTGAAATCTGCCAATTTGTAGAATGTCGCCCGATTGTATGTTGACAAAGATCCAAAACATCCGGTATAAATATTACGTGATGTACAGAGGCCAGTGTTTGTCAGCAGAAACTCGAAAACTCGAGACAAAAAAATATCACCACCAAATGATAGATGGCTACGTTCGTATCCTTCAGATGTTCCCAATGTTATGCATAAAGAGAGACCAATAAGCATAGCTTATGGAGTTGTGAGCAATGAAGGGCAAGTCATGCCACCCTACTTTTTTCCTCAAAGACTTCGCCTACCTCGAGATTTGTACACAGTTGTGAAACGCTAGATAGATATCGTGCATGGTGAGAGTCCATACGTTTTCCAATAGGACTCTGCTCCTTCTCACAAAGACATAACGACCAAAGATTGAATGTCAGAGAATCACATAACATGATCACATAACCCCAAACATGTGCCGATCTAGCTCCCCGGATCTTAATACTTTGGACTACTACGTATGGGATGTTGTTGAACGCGAGACCAATAAGCATTCTCATAACACCCTTAATTCCCTAAGAGTAGCTGTTACCAGAGTAATAATGGATATGGATGATGATCATTCGGGCAATCACAAATTTACGGCGGAGAATTGAAACTGTTATTGCTGCTAGAGGTTTTTATATCGAATAATATAAGTTTCGCTGTAAAAACTTCATCAAAATACAATAAGTTTTCTACAAAATGTATACAAATTTTATATTTAAAGTTCAAATACCTCAGGGTGCGGTACCCTGTAAATAAGTACACCTCGATCGAGATAAACATAAGTTTTTGCCTTTCTTGCGTATTTAGAAAGGTCTCTTTTTCTCTTTACTTCCAAATCCATATGTTCGTAGTTCCTACTTGTAAAATATCCTTAGGATATTTAAATGATAAATAAATGGCATCACTTTTCTTAGATCTTTAACAAAAATGTATATTTTTACCAATACTCACGATGTAGATTTGAATGCTATTTTTCTTTTGCAAACAATTTTACTTTAAAGAACGTATGTACATACAAGGTGGCGAGTAATAAACACCGTATTGGGTGGCGTCATTAGACATTGTTACTTTGGCATTTGTAAAGAAGACAACTGTAAAATACACCCCAACCAGTCATGGAACGTTATAATCCGAAAATCTAGGTCGATTAACTCACTAATAGCCATTAAATGCTCTCAAATCTCAATTTTACTGTTTAGTGCGGCATTTACGGAGCAAATGTTTTTGACCGGCAACACTCTTACTGTGGATGGTGAGCGCTACAGAACCTTGTTAAATGAGTTTATGCTGCCAAAAATTGAAAAATTGGGCTTAGAGCATATGTGGTTCCAGGAGGACGGTGCGTCTGCATACACAGCAGGAGCAGCAATGAATATTATGCGCCCAATATTCCAATAGGGTGACTACTTTTGCGCCACCTTGTATGTACTTCTATATTTATTTGCAGATTCAAAAGAAAAATTAATTAAAAAATTTTAAATTTCTTTAAACCCAAGAGATAATTGCAAGAGGTATTGCCTTGTATATACTCCCGAATAGTTATGTCCATTTCATTTCAAAGAAATGTTTGGGAAGAGAATACTAAAAAAAATTATTTCACAGTTGAATACTTGTAAATAGAACCCAGTTTAATTCAGCTGCATTCCGGAAGAAATAGAATCATACTTTGGGTAAACTTTTTTCCTTTTAATTAGCTCTAATCCCTTGTGGAGTATAAAGAGAGAACAAACTCTTCTAATTTCCTTCTGTCTGCTGATAAGTTTTTAATCTACCAGCATTTGGCTGATTGCATACAATATGGACAATAAGAACTTATTTCATACTTTTATTTATTCTATTAGTGACCAGCGAAAACCAGGAGAGGTTTTTTCCTTTCCCTTTAATGGCACAATAGCTTATGAAGGGCCTAGGCCGAGCTTTTCGTATCATGTAGTTTGTTTTATATCTTTACATGAATGGACCTACAGTTTTATGCCGAATCCGAACGGTGAAGTGAAAAGCTTTTCATATGCAATTGTTACTCTTGTAGGTTTGCCATTGCCTATTAAGAGGGAGTGCCGCATAGAAAAATAGTATTTTTTCCTACATTTTTGATTTTGCCTGTGTTGAGACTCGAAGCTTGGACACTCTGCGTAACAGTCCAACGTACAACCACTTCGCCACAGAGACCAACCAGAATAAGTTTTTTCTTTCCTTTTAATGGCACAACATCTTATGGAGGGCCTAGGTCGAGCTTTTCGCATTCACTCATGTCGTGCGTGTTATATTTTTACATGGATGGAAGGGATCTACAGGGTAATGCCGAATACGAACGGCGATGTAAACAGCCATCGCCTGCCAAGAGGTTTTGCCGGTGCCGAGACTTGAACCCCGGACACTCTGACCAGCAGACCAACGCACTACCAACTACGCCACGTCAACCACATAAAAAGAAGTACTTTCGTAAAATTGGATATACTTTGCCTTTTGTAAATCCAGAATCAATCCGATAAAATATCCGACAGATGGCATCTCTGGATGCTAATAGGTCACAAAACATTAATGTTGGCAATGCTCACGTGAAATCATATTTTAGCATTGAGGTAAGGTTCTTACACAAACAGAATAACATAAAACTAAATTCATCTCCTTGAATGGCACAATAGATCATAGCGAATCTTGGCCCAGCCTTTCACACCCATTCCTGTTAAGCGAGTTATATTGTAGAAGAATATAAAGTTCTATGCCGAATCGGAACGGCGATTATATTAGAGTGGATGTACTGTAGTAGGACACACATACCATAGGCCAAGTCAGCCCATTAGTGATACCTAATGGTTGGACGTACAGTTTAACGGCAAGGTGCCAATTTGTTATAATTTTCTTTTAATTTTCATTCACTTCAGCATCTTTTGTTCTTATTTCCTTCCGTGTAAACGTATTATAGCCAATCAGATCAAAGCATGGGGTCTGGTATGAGCTGCAGATTTAATTCTTAAGCTAACCAATCTTACACTAAATCTGATTTCTATCATCGTTGCGCTGAAAATATAGTGCTCTACCCACTAGACTTGCGAGGTCATCGAATTAAAAAGCTTTTCTTAGGTAAAAAGATGGATTCATTTACACAAATTTTTGGTCTTTTTAATTTAAATCTTTGACTGTGTCGAAATTAAAACCGGGATCTTATACATAGCAATTTTGTGCAAAACCAACTAAGCAATTCTACCACAACACGAGAAAATAAAAACGGAGACACCCCACAAAATTATTTTACCTCACCATCAGTTCTGTAATGAATGGTTCACCTTGCCGCACTCACTCCTTGCTCTTTACTGTAATTATTATTATATGCTTATGTAGAATAATAAACATAGTATTCCAAGTAAATCTCTCAGTCATTAAATCTATGTACATATGTATTTTCATAATTGCATATAAAATTTTCGAGCTATAAACCAAAAACTTACGGGTTTTTCTTCAACTTTAAATTATAAGTCTTTAAATACAATACTGAAAATATTAAAGTTAAAAATAAAAATTTATTTAAGGCTTTAGTATGTACATATATTAAAGAAGCGTTATGTAATTGTGTCTTTTAGTTAACTCATCTCCAAACAAAACTTGTAAAAAAAATTTTATCCTACATATTTGCCCAACTGTGAAGTTATAGTGCATAAATGATTGACAATTGGAATAAGCCTTTTATAAACCTGTTTTCTTTACTTAGACAGAAATGTTAATACTATGTATAATTATCGTCACTTTCTGAAGATATTTAGTAAGGGCTTTTTCGATCAAAGTTTACCAGATAAGCTAGTTCGTTTCGTGGTATGTAAACGAAGACATTCTCAGAGTGAATGGTCGTCTCGCTCACGCCTCTCTTAGCTACAACGAACGACACCCTATCATCATACCTGAGAATTCTCGCTATTGTGTTTTATATTTGGAATTTCTCCATAATATGCTCCTCCATGAGGAAGTCCCAAATTATGGCTTCTCTCCTCCTTGAGCGCTGTAATTTACCATTGATTATTTCCCTACTTATCTGTGCATCCTTCCAGTACTCCACAGTTCCAGTCCGCAGACGAAGGCTGTGCAACACAGCTCAACATGACTCACTCCGCAGTGGTGATCGTTGTTCCCGTTCAAAGACCAGCCCTCAATTCGGCTTTAAACACAAAAAACAGCTTCTAGAGGTGTTTTCTCGATATGTTATGTATTGTATAGTTGTGTGTAAAGAAAGTGGCTACAACTATGCTGAAGACATTAAGTAGAAATTCCTTACCCTTTATAAGTTATAGCCCAAAAACCGAAAAAAGTCACACTCAATTCGGCTTTAAACACAAAAAACAGCTTCTAGAAGTGCTTTCTCGATATATTATGTATTGTTATGTTGTGTGTATAGAAAGTGGCTACAACTATGCTGAAGACATTAAGTAGAAATTCCTTACCCTTTATAAGTTATAGCCCAAAAACCGAAAAAAGTCACACTCAATTCGGCTTTAAACACAAAAAACAGCTTCTAGAAGTGCTTTCTCGATATATTATGTATTGTAATGTTGTGTGTATAGAAAGTGGCTACAACTATGCTGAAGATAGTAAGTAGAAATTCCTTACCCTTTATAAGTTATAGGCCAAAAACCGAAAAAAGTCGCACTCAATTCCTCTCTAAACACAAAAAACAGCTTCTAGAGGTGTTTTCTCGATATGTTATGTGTTGTAAAGTTGTGTGTAAAGAAAGTGGCTACAACTATGCTGAAGACATTAAGTAGAAATTCCTTACCCTTTATAAGTTATAGGCCAAAAACCGAAAAAAGTCACACTCAATTCGGCTTTAAACACAAAAAACAGCTTCTAGAAGTGCTTTCTCGATATGTTATGTATTGTAAAGTTATGTGTAAAGAAAGTGGCTACAACTATGCTGAAGATAGTAAGTAGAAATTCCTTACCCTTTATAAGTTATAGGCCAAAAACCGAAAAAAGTCGCACTCAATTCGTCTCTAAACACAAAAAACACCTTCTAGAGCTGTTTTCTCGATATGTTATGTATTGTAAAGTTGTGTGTAAAGAAAGTGGCTACAACTATGCTGAAGACATTAAGTAGAAATTCCTTACCCTTTATAAGTTATAGGCCAAAAACCAAAAAAAGTCACACTCAATTTCACTCTAAACACAAAAAACACCTTCTAGAGGTGTTTCCTCGATATGTTATGTATTGTAAAGTTGTGTGTAAAGAAAGTGGCTACAACTATGCTGAAGATAGTAAGTAGAAATTGCTTACCCTTTATAAGTTATAGGACAAAAACCGAAAAAAGTCGCACTCAATTCGGCTTTAAACACAAAAAACAGCTTCTAGAGGTGTTTTCTCGATATGTTATGTATTGTAAAGTTGTGTG